>JARJIL010000001.1:13709493-14959493 GCA_038502395.1 Dittrichia graveolens | reverse complement strand
AACAAGTAACATGTTCTATCAACTATCCAGGCGCCTTCCTGTACCAGAGAATAAGCCAATCATCATAAACTGATCAAACTGTGCTGAAAGGGGGACTACACGGGTCGTGTAAACCTACACCGGCCGTGTACCCTACACTCTACTCTTTCTGTTCTTGATAAAAAATTACCTGAAATCAGGCTGCTTGTATAAGTGGCTGTGTAATTTGGAGAGTTTGACTATCACAAGTCAACTAACTAACATATATATATATATATATATATATATATATATTTATATATTTATTAATATTTGATATGGGGTTGAAGAGGGTTGGATGTAGGATTTGTGAGTTTGATAGGGTTGGAGGTGGGAGATGATGTGGTAGTGAGGTTAGCATGGTAAGTCTAGGCTGGATGTTGATGGTCTAACACACTCTCTCATATAAACACCATTACCACCCACATCAATACAATCTTCAAAATTTCGTTAACTTCTCTTCTTATTTTATAAATATATTTTTTTTAATTTTAATGTTTTTTATAATCTATACTACTATATAAACCATTTAATATTCTTTCTTTTTCTTAACTTTAAGAATTCTTAAAATTCAACCAAGAAAACATCTTGATATTTCATTCTATCTAAATTAATCTGCTCAATCTTTAATTATTTCATTCTTTTTTTAAATTTATTTTAACTTTTTATTTATTTAAAATATACCTTCTTACGGTCCCACTAACACTATCTCTTTCTTACAAACACAATTATCCACCAAAATCAACATAATTTTCAAAATTTTATTAACTTCTCTTTCCTTATTTTATAAATATAATTTTTTTTCTTATTTTAATATTTTTTAGAATTTATTTTTAATATTAATAAAATAGTTGATAAAAATAAAATTAAAAAAAATAGAAATATTACTAAAACTTCTTTTTCGTAACATTAGATTATACAAATAATATATTATTATACTCTTAAAACGGCATATTTCAAAGGTCAGAGACTCACGGCTACAGTATTACTCAGGTGCGAATCTAGAATAAATGACTCTAGTCTGTTTACGCACAAATCATTTCCAAAAAAAAAAGTTTCACCTCCCCTACGCAGAAAAAAGTTAAACTCCGAATAAAATAAAGGAAAAGAATTCAGAAACGGCTACCTCTCCCGTCGTTTGACCCGCTCCTCCACGTCAGATAACAATTCAATTCCTAATTTCATTTCATATTATAATAACATCCCCCTCGAAACAAAAAATCCCACATTTTTATTTTCACAATTCGTAATCTCGTTTAAGTGTTAATGGCGGCTTCCGGTTACCGGATCTATGCCGGCACCGCCTTATCAACGGACGTCAATCTTCACAAACTCTCCAAGCTGATTCTACGCCTACCTTCCAAATCGCAATTCCTCCCCTATCCAAATCAATGGGGAACTGAAGGTATCGTTCTCACAACTAGTCGCCGGCGTTGGGTGATCCCAGTGGTGGAACGATTGGCGGAGAACAGTAAAACCAGTAGTACGACTTGCTGGTACGCTTTACATGATAATCATGAGGTTGTGGCAGATGAGGATGTGAAGGAGGCGGTGGAAAGTGGAGATCGGAATTGGCAGACGAGGAAGGCCAAGGTTGCTGCGGCTGCGGTGGTTACCATGGGGTTAGGAGTAGGGAACAGAGTGCTGTATAAGCTGGCGTTGGTTCCTTTGAACAATTATCCGTTCTTCCTGGCTCAGCTCGCCACTTTCGGGTAACGCAAATCTCTCTCTTTCAAACACACAAACGCTCGGAACAAATTGAAATTGGTATCTCTGAACATGCCTTGAAGGTTTTCTGAATTCTTTTTTTTTGATTTTTTACTGTTCTGATGCACATGATGAATGATGATGAATACTTTAATGATATCTTTTTAGAAAGGTAGAAATGAATGGGTGGTAATGATGAAACCTTGAGTCATTATGTAATCCCTATTGCTTTTGCTATTTCATTTGGTAACTTTTAGAACCTATAGTGGAATCTCATATGGCCCCTTTTCAACTATTTATTCTTATTTATTTTTATTTAGTTGTATGCTTGTATACTATATGTTTGCATCATTCATGTACTCTTTTGTGTTGGTACTTTTGAAAATATGCTGGTTTTATGCCTTTTGAGTTGTGCCATTGAATTGTAAATTTGACATAGTTAGACACTTTGAGATACTTATCTAAAGAAGAGAGATATCAGAAATGAAAACTAAGTAAAAATCTTGTGGATCAAAATGAATATATTTGTTTATTTGTAATGTCATTAAAACTTATGAAGAAAGTAATGTTGCGGTTTTTCATGTCATCCCAGGAAAGAAGTGTTAGTCGACTTATATAACATTTTTCTACGAATATTTTTTCAGATATGTGGTTGTGTATTTCACAATCTTACATTTCCGGTATCGTGCTGGCATTGTTACTGATGAAATGCTTTCCATGCCAAAAGCTCCGCTTCTTGCTGTTGGTCTCTTGGAAGCTCTTGGTGCTGCTTGTGGAATGGCGGCAGGAGGTAATACAATTTACTCAATATTATAGTGTTTTCACCATGAAGTAATTGCTTAATCAAGAAATTGCATGTTTGTAGTGGGGGATATTCCCTCCATTATGTGAACTTCAAATATAGTTTTAGTTCATGATCATCATCAACGCCAGATAGGTACAATAGACAAGCAAATCAAATTTAGCGGACCAGATTAGTAATATCATAATTTGTATTTTGTAATGATAAGTATACGTAAACTTAAAATTTATCTTGAAGTTTTACCCAAAGGAGAAACATTGCAATGAGTACGGGTCATTGCAATTAGTAAATTGTTTGTAACTCATTTGGACTTCGTTCTGTTTACATTAAAAACCAATAGAATGAGGTTTTATAAACTGTTAAGGTTATTTATCAGGTGAATCCCGTCTAACATATTTCCCCCTCCTTAACAGCCGTTCTTTCAGGAGCAGCTATTCCAGTTTTGTCACAGGTGACTTTGCAAACCTTCATTCTGTTGTAATTTAATCCTGTAGATTACCACGTTACAAATATTTTTTCATCATTCATGGCATTTATGTCCTTCGGCTGAATTTGATTACATGAATGATGATACGTCTCATATCAGATGTAATACTTCAAATCTTGTGCATTCTTTTGGATTGGGCCTATGGGTTTCTGGCTATCTTGATTCTTACCGCCTGTCGGTTACATGCAGAGCTTTCTTGTTTGGCAAATTTTATTATCGTATATTTTTCTTGGAAGAAGATATAAAGTCAACCAGTTACTTGGCTGCTTCTTTGTGGCAGTTGGTGTAATTATTACTGTTGCCAGGTAACGTTTTTATAGTGCATAGATCAAGATTTTCCTTTCAAAAGGACCATCAAACTTAGAGGAAGCTAAATGGATGGGTTGTGTGATGAAATGGGGCATTTTTAGTCAAAACAAGCCGAGTTTGGTTGGGTTGGCCTGTTCACAAAATCGGTTAACTATGATTAAAGCATTTAAACTATAAAATAATTGAGTGTCCTTGTGCAGTGGATCTAGTGCTGGTTCATTGATGGAAGCTGGTATATTTTGGAGTCTTTTAATGATCGTTTCCTTTCTATTTCAAGCCGCCGACACCATATTGAAGGTTTATATATTTTCCTTGGTGGGATTTATGTATTTGCTATATCAGCTTTAAGGAAAACTCTCTTACAAGCAACAATTTCCATGTGTTCCTTTATTGTAGGAAGTTATTTTCTTGGATGCTGCTAAAAAGTTAAAGGTGTGTGTACATATGCATAGTTACATACCATAATTTGTGATAACATCGTACTTTCAAACTACGTATTTATGGTTATATTTTACAAAATTGATTAACAGGGAGGCTCCATGGATCTCTTTGTTTTAAATTCATATGGATCTGCATTCCAGGTAGGTCTCTTTATTATTGAGTTTTTGCACAATAATAATTGGCTTTTCCTTGCCCAAACAAACTTGTACCTTACAATCTGAAATAATAAGAAATTTTATGAAGAAAAAAGGGTGAAGGATGCTTTTTTTATTGCATTTACGTCTTTAAAATTTACCTAAACTTCTTCATTCATGCAAAACTCTAGTGTGTTTTCAACATTTTGCCCTTGATGATGAAGGGCAAGTATAATCATTCAAAAAGGCAGGCACTCACTTTTTTATGTAGAGCTATCTGTTTGAACCCTTTGAAGAAAAAAAAATCTAACTGATGAAATGGCTTTTGCTTCTTGCTTGCAGGCACTTTTTATTTGCCTTCTTGTACCATTTTTGTCAAGGTTATGGGGCATCCCGTTTCATCAATTGCCAAACTATCTTTCAGATGGGGCAGCTTGCTTTCTAAATATCGGCACTGTATCAAGTGGTGAGTGTTGCTATCTTCATGTTCTTGCTTTCATTATTTTTGGATGATCAAGGTTAATGTAGCTTGAGTATCGTGAATAATAACTTCAAATACCTATGAAACTTTCATGATTTACTCTGTTCGGTGTCAGTTTCGACCCATTTATTTATTAAAAGGTCTATTTGGGTTGTGTATTATGCAACCCAAATAGGTTGAAATAAAAATTTACGGAAGGAATATATCAAACGGTTCGAAAGTCCCCCAATGTCTACTTGAAGTGCTTACAGCCTCCTAAATGATATTACTCAAAGATTTAAATTATTATTGTAATACTATTGTTTAGTAATTATAGCTAATGAAGTAGTTATTCTTGACAAATGAGTGATTGCGGTTCAATCTAGAAACTGTTCAAGGAAAAGCAACCCCCCATGGACTAAATGCCCTGTCCAAGCCAAGGAACTTACCCCGAAGAGTTTTTTTAGAAAGAGAACTCTGGTTCCCTCACCTTTTAGCGTTCTGGGGCCTTTATATAATATAAAAAAAAGATATTAAAATCTTTAAACGGAAACCTGAATCAACTTGACCCATTAATCACTCCCCAGCTGGCCCATAATGCCACCTATATCAATTTGTTACTTGCTAATTTTTGAGATCAGAGATACAAATTTTCAACTTGAAACTTCAACAACTGTGTTTTCCATTATAAAGTTAAACATAGTGCATGTTTTCTTATATCCATGTCAAAGTTTAAGTTAAAAGAACATTTTACTTTGATCTTAAGAGTCAAACAGTATCAACATAAATAGAAATGCCTGCTTAGTGACGATGTGTAAATTTTATTTATGTTTCCCCGATTCCACTCCAGAGATTAAAAATTAAAACTTTCTTTTGTATGTAACTTACAATAGGATGTGAGGGAGCTCCGCTGCTACCGGTGCTGTTTTGTATTGTGAATATGGCGTATAACATATCGTTATTGCATCTAATAAAAATCTCATCTGCAGTTGTATCTTCTCTTGCTTCGACAGTCTCTGGTATAGTATGCATTCTATGTTCGTTCTATTTTCTTTCTTTATCCTTTGCTTGCAAACGGTAGTAGCACTTTTGTGTTAAGAACTTTTATCTTGACACATTTATTATATATCTACTAGAAGTGGCCAGTGGGGGTGGCTCGGGCTGGTCGGGGCGGGTTGTAACGGTCCTGTTGGGTTTGATTCTAAAAACTTTTTGTCTACTTTTTCTTTTTTCTTAGTATAAAACAAAATAATAAGTAGTTTGCTTTTCCTTCCAACTCAAAGAACACAACTTTTTTGTTGATTTATTTATAAAGAACAAATACTAACACACCTTTGTCCCCTCAATGTGCATTTCAGTTCCAATATCCGTGTTTTTGTTCACGCTCCCACTACCATACTTAGGGGTGGCATCATCCCTCCCATCAGGCTTCATAGGCGGTACAGTTATCCTTGTGATGGGCATGTTGATTTATGCTTGGACACCATCAACAACAAGAAGCAACCCCCCTCCCATGCCATCACCTGTGACTAGCCCATGATCATAATGCGAGTCAAAGGGCCGGTTAATTTGTTTTTTTGTAGTGATAGAAATAGTTAGAGAAGGAATGAGTATTGGGCTGGGTTGTGTTTTGTTGTTGTTAGATCATCTTGTCGTAAACCGGCCAATGTAGCGTTGGCTTTGTTGATTCTATACATGTAGTTTCTCCCTTTCTCTCAATAAATGAATCTGAACAGTTTTGTTCCATCTTTTAAGTTAGGCTTTTAAAAAAAGAGTATTATTGATTTTCATTTTACATGGAGAGGCCCCTCAGAATGAATTTGGAATAATGTTACATGTTTGATGTTTGCTTTGGTCGATTGAGAACTTCAAAGAGGAGAAGAAGTAGAAAGCAAGAACTTCAGCGGCTTAAAATACGGTTTTATAAATGCAAGGGTGTGATATTACCAAAATACGGTGTAAGCAAATGGTTTCTTTCAATAACATATCTGTTTCCTTTCTTTTATTTCAATTTTGTTTATTTCTTTTTTTTTCTAATCAACTCTTTTATTGGTTTTAACATAATTTTTGAAAAACAATAAAATAAAAATATATAAAATTATGTTTAATGAGTTGTTAAACAACAGTTATCATAAATTAGTTAAGGTAATTAAGGAGATGATTGATTGAATTATTATTTTGAGTATATGTATTATTTTATATAAAAACATATATTACTTAAAATTAAGTAGTATTAAAAAGTTAGAAGAAAGAACAATAATTCGTCATTAGGGTTTAAGAAAATCATTTTATTAGATAAACAATTTAAATTAGAGTTAGATAATTAGAAAAGGATGTGTGTAGTCAAAAGAAATATAGATATTTTAGGTGCTTTTATACTCACAAATATTTAAATAAGTAAATGATAAAATAACTAACATATCATTCATTTTAATTATTTGTGTTTGTAGATGCAACTAAAATATACGTGGCTAGAAGTATATATCCTATCTCTTTTTAATATTAGGGATACATGGTATTTTATGTTTAGGGGTTAATATGTAAATTTGTAAGTGGATTAGAATGGGACCTGAGCTTAATTAGGTTTTGTATTGATAATGTTCTTCTTTAACAATTTAAAGGACATTTTTGTTGTTGGGTAAAGTTTTATCTCATCTATTCTAGTTCACGTACAAAATATATACTGGTTTAAGAATGTTTGCCGTGTTTTCGTTAAAAAACAATAACTTGTATATTAATTTGAAGGGTGTTGTATCAAATATGAAATAAACAATTAGAAGAATCATATTCTTTAGAAGAACATGGGTTATGAAAATCAGGATCACGGAAGAATCATATTCCTTAGAAGAATACTGGTTACGAATTGAAAATCAGGATTACAACAATTACGTTGGCAACACTGATCTCAAATTATATATATAGGGGAAGGTTCATTTGAGAACCGTTTTTATTGCGAGAACCGCGAGAACCAATCTTAGCCGTCCAATTTTCCCTTCTTCAATTGTATTGTCCACCCATGAATTCCTTACATGCACCCTGCCACACTCAATCCCCCCACGCTCTTCATCCATGAATTCCATTATCCAAAATGAATGACTAAGATTGGTTTCCACGGTTTTCGCAATAAAAACGGTTCTCAAATGAATCTTCTCCTATATATATATATATATATATATATATATCTCTTTACTACTCTATAAAGCATTTAACTCTTTTTTGTAAAACAATTTTTTAAGTTAAGTACTACAAGTAATATAGCATGCTTTACAACAACTCCCAGCAACAATCTTAACACTTTTAAAATAGTACAACTCAAATAGCATTACATACATAATTAATACTTTACAATAACTTCCGGCATTTAAGACAATTTAAATACATAATTAATATTTTTCAATAACTTCCAGCATTTAAAACTGTCATAATTTAATTACATTTAGCTCTTTTTTTAAGACAATTTTTAAAGTTAAGTAGTACAAGTAATATAGCATGCTTTACAATAACTTCCAGCAACAATCTTAACTATTTTAAAATAGTACAACTCAAATAGCATTATTTACAAGATGTTCCAGCAATGATCTTAAACACTTTAAAACTGTCAAAAAATTAATTACAAAAAACTGTCCTGAATTTAATGACAGAAACCAGATCAAAATAATTTGCCTATATATACATTATAACTGTCTACAAAGAAGTGTTGCGTGATGAGTAAAGTACATATGTATTTAGCATGATCTAAATAAGGGCAAACTGCACGAAAATACAACAAACTTTGCCAATATTGCTATTGTATGCAATCAACTTTATTTTGTACCTAAATTACAGACAACTTACAAATTTTATTCATTGTATACAAATGGTAACCTGGTTACCAGGTTACCGGTTATTTCTTTTATTTTTAAATTTTTTGAATTAGGATATTCATATCTTCTTATGTTCTTCAAGATATTCTTCAAGTTCATAAAAGATGAAGCAAATCAAAATGAATGAAGCAAACTAAAACAACCTGAAGTTATGAAGAATAAAACAAAATCAAAGCAAGATTTATTTTATACAACTAACAAGAATCACAAAGTCAGATGAAGCAAAATCGAATGACCAAGAATGAAGCTATGAAGAACAAAATGAAGCAAACCCACAGATCTGCAAATCTGAACCAAGTGAAAACCAGATCTGCAAATCTGAACATCATTTTACAAACCAAGAACATACGAAATTATGAACACCCATTACCCAACACAACCAATCGATTCATGAACCTAAGTGAAAAACGCAATCTGGAAACTGATTCATAACCAATAACATATGAACACTCAAACCTAATCACTTGTATCATATTTTTATCTAGAACCAAAATCAGATCTGGAAGAAAGTCACAACTTATATACATGCAATGAAGAGATCTTAGAAAGGAATAACGATTGAACCAGATCTTAGATACGGGAGATTTCAAAATCAGAATCAGCTCTTAGAAAATACAAAGGAATCACGATTGAACCAGATCTTAGAAAATACGGGCGATTTTAAACTGATTCATAACCAAAATCAGATCACAAAGGCGATTGAATCAGATCTTAGAAAATACAAACCTTGGCCATGTAAACC
The DNA here is from genome assembly GCA_038502395.1 of Dittrichia graveolens. Taxonomy (NCBI): domain Eukaryota; kingdom Viridiplantae; phylum Streptophyta; class Magnoliopsida; order Asterales; family Asteraceae; genus Dittrichia; species Dittrichia graveolens. The sequence continues at coordinate 14,950,530 of JARJIL010000001.1, read as the reverse complement.
AGATCTAAACCAAAGACTTGCAATCGATTTTGATTTTAGATACGGGTGATTTCAAATACGCGATTTCAGAGACCTGCAAACCTCAAAGCATCTTCGTTTAGGGCCTCAAACTCGTATGTTTATCCAAATCTGAATCGGAAATTGACTTGAAGTTTTCATGGTTGCAATCGATATGTGTTATTAAACCCCTAAACACAGATTTGAAATTATGATCTGAAATGCAAGATGAAGAACACAAAAATCTGTTGTCATATATTTGAATCGCAAGAAGAAGAAGTGTGTTGTTTATATCTATGGATGAATATAATCAAGAACATTCATAATCCTAACCCAGAGAATATATATATATATATATATATATATATATATATATATATATATATATAATCATAAAAACCGGATGGTTACCGGTTACTAAAGGTAATTTATATACAATGAATAAAAAATAGAACTTGGTTGTATTTTTAGGTACAAAATAAAGTTGATTGTATACAATGACAATTTAGATATAGTTTGTTGTATTTTCGCGCAATTTGCCCTCTAAATAATTGTCACATAGTAGTTTTTATAAACTTTTATATTTTACCATGTAATATGATCATAAAAGATGGTATGAATTCGTTCATACAAGAATAGAATGTTGTCATTTAAACGTAAGTGTTGCGTTAACTTGATATTTGTACGAAGATCACAATCACCATATTCTCCGGCAACATCACAAATAACATGTTGAATTGACAAGTCGACAAATGAAACTATTTTACCCCGCCGCATCGCGCGGGCAAAATACTAGTATATATATAGTGAAAAGTTCATTTGAGAACTGTTTTTATTGCGAGAACTAATCTTAGCCGTGCATTTGAGAACCGTTTTTATTGCGAGAACCAATCTTAGCCGTTCATTTTAGATAATGGAGTCATGGATGAAGAGCGTGGGGGATTGAGTGTGGCAAAGAGCATATAAGAAATTCATGCGTAGGTAATCCAATTGAAGGAGGAGGAATTGGACGGCTAAGATTGGTTCTCGCAATAAAAATGGTTCTCAAATGAACTTTTCACTATATATATATAATGGATCAATAAAGGTCAAACGAGAACTGTTTTTCGTACGGGAACTGCGAGAACAAATCTTAGTCGTCCAATTTCCTCTCTTTCAATTGGATTACCCAACAATGAATTCCTTACATGCACCTTGTCACACTCAATCCCTCCACACTCTTCATCTATGAATTCCACTTATCACTTGAATGACCAAGATTGGTTCTCGCAGTTCTCGTACGAAAAACAGTTTTCGATTGAACCCTCCCCTATATATATATATATATATATATATATATATATATAGGGTAGAGATCAAGTAAAAAGAAAATTAAAGTAAAAAGGGTAAAAGGGATGATTATTTGATCATTTTTCGATATATATATCAACTGATAATCGTTAGTTAATCATCTTTATTGATTAAAACTAGTTCTTCATCAATTTCTTTTTGATGAATCCAACATATTCATCACTTTTTAGATAAAAGTATTTTGTTCATCAACAAATTATTCCAAAATTTTGTTTTCAAAATCTGTATTTAAAATCAAAAAGAAATTGATGAAGAACTAGTTTTAATCAATAAAGATGATGAACTAACGGTTATCAGTTGATATATATACCGAAAAATGATCAAATAATCATCCCTTTTACACTTTTTACTTTAGTTTTCTTTTTATTTGATCTCATTCCTATATACATATATAGGGTGAAGATCCAATGAGAACAGTCCTTAAAATAGGAACGCTAGGAACACTATTTCTAGTCTATAAAATGACTGTATCAAACTTAAAATCATTACATCATATCTAAAAAACACTTAAAACTAGTTCATCATGTGCAAATTAATCGGTGGATTCTCATTTAGGAACTAATACATCTTGTCTAAAAACCAGTGCATCTAGTATAAAATCATTGCATCTTGTCTAAAAACACTGCATCTTATATTTACATACACAATAACAACAACACCACCACCACCACCACCACCACCAACAACAACAACAACAACAACAACAATAATAATAATAATAATAATAATAATAATAATAATAATAATAATAATAATAATAATAATATAATACATATATATATATATATATCTATACTTCTATATAAACCATTTAACACTCTCTCTCCTCTTAAATTTTAAGACTTCTTAAAATTCAATCAATATAAAATCTTGACTCTTCATTTAATCTAAATTAATCTCATCCACTCAACTTTTAACTATTTTATTTAAAATATATTCTCTCATACTAACATAATTATCCACCCACATTAACATAATTTTTAAAATTTTATTAACTCTTCTCTTTATTTCATCAATATAAATCTTTTTTCTTATTTTATTGTCTTTTAGAATTTATTTTTAAAATTAATAAAATAGTTAGATACAACTAAAAGAAAATTTGAAAAAAAAAAAACGGGCATGTTGTGGTAAAAAACTTTTTCGTGACATTGAATAGCGCGAATAACATATAATTACATTCTTGAAAACGACATATTGTAAACCAAAAACTATTTGCCGCCGCAGCATTGCGCGGGTATGATGCTAGTATATATATAGAGCCTACCTTTGTTGACCGGGGCGTTCGCAATTTGCAAACGTTCGCAAATGATCTCCCTTATATATATATATATATATATATATATATATATATATATATATATATATACTCACATACATACATACATGATTATTTGATTTATGTGGTATATGATTGGCATAAATTATGTTTACCTGAACATGGTTGTGATTTCATATGAATGATGATTACGATATTATGGATTATGAACATGATATATGATATGAATTCGAATGTTAAATTAACGAACGAATATCATAATCAAATGAATATTACGATTGATTGTCTGATTTCCTTAGTGGGCGGGGGTAGTTCCCACTTACGGATACGATACAGGCCTAGTAGGTAGTTCATGCCTTTTAGGATAAAATTGCTAGCTAGATGGGTCACCGGGTCTTCTAAAAGGCTTTGGTGGCAAATGGTATGGGTCTTAATTGACTCGCACTGTAGTGATGTGTGGCCTGAACGGTTGGGGTCAAGCGCAAGACATCACGTAAGGTGTTGGGAGGTGTATTGAGCACCGTGGTTACCTTCACCTAAACGACACAAGCTGCACATGATTTGTGGCGCTGTCGGAGTAGCGAAAGTGGTCGGGTTCTTAGGGGTTTGCGTTCAGAAGGTAGTAGCTACCCGTTCTGGGCACGAGTCGGCTAAGTCACGCAAGTAGTGAATGGGGTTTTCCTTTAGAGGGATTAGACACCTACTAGATGAACTCCAAGGACTCACGGATACTTATGGTTGATTATGGTTTCTAATGACGGTTGCTAACGGTTGATACACATGATTATACATATATGATTACCATGGTTTAATATGGTTGTTTTTGTTTGGATTGTTACTTGATTGATTCGGTTGAATGATCTCTTGACCTATATGGTTTATAACCAAAATTTGATCAAATGTACTTGTCTATTCGGTGTTATGTGATTGCGGGTTCGGGTTTTGAGTCAAATACACGAACTGGTCAGGTTGGGTATTTATTTATAATATCTAAATACGATTTTATCGGTGTTTTAATATGATGTTTTATTTTTTACACTTATAGTTGACTCACGAAGCGTTAGCTGACACTAATTCTTTGAAATGGTGTCTGGTACTCGTGCAGGTGTTTAAAGCTGTTTGGTGAGACGGGAAGCTTGATTGGGTAGTTAGAAGGATGTTACAAATATATAAAAAACCAAAATAACTCTACTAATGAGCATTAATAATGGTTACAAATGATACTCGCGGTACTTACAATAAGAACAATTCCCAAATAATCTTTTCCATATATATATTACACACGATGAGTAGGATTGAAATTTAATCCTAATCGTTTCATATAACCTAGGATAAATCGTGAGCGTGTTAAATACCAAAGAACCCACCACAATCCCGTGAACTCGACCACAGCCGATCAATACATCCCATCTCTTTCGCAGCCTAAACATCTTCCGCCATTCTTCTTCATCCACCTCTCATCACCTCCCTTCATCTAGTCATCATTTTGCTCGGTTTTTTTACCACTGTTACTCAACAAAGGGTTCTTCACTGCTTTTAATCGCTCCATTCTGCTCTTTAGTTTCTGCATATGGTTTTGATTTCTGCTCATTTTGTTCTATCGACAAAAGGTTGTTTCTTTTCATTGATTACACTTGCTTATACGATAGCCTATGGATTGAAGTTTTTGCTTTATTGCTATAACTAAAAGAATTCATGCTGATAAGAGGTGGAGTAAATGTTTGTTTGACATTTGAAAGTCATATATGTTCATGAACAGGTTCAATAATTTTGATGATCATGTGGTTTTGCTCAAAGGAACTAGCCCAAAGTAGCTTCCATTTATAATTTTTAACTTCAAAGATTGGTAATGGGTTGCCTAAGGTGGATGTAAGAGTCTTTGTTTTGAATTTTTAACATTCGCTATAAGAAATAGTTAAATGAAACCGGAAAAAATCTATCATTTCTAATTTGCTCGCTAAACAATTATAGAATATAAAACAATTACGCAAATCTTAAAAGTTTCAGGGTCTTGCTTTCAAGATTTGATGAAATAGTTTTGGCATGGAATGAGAGGTATGATATGGACCGGCGGCAGATGTTTTGTCTTTTTCGACTTGAAAGATTTTTTCAGAGTCAAGTTTCATACCTACACACTTTCATGGAACATCTCTAAGAGTAGTTACGAGGGCTTCATGTGTTGGAGGAAAGGGTTTGTAGAAAGTAAGAATAACAATGATAACTTGGATATATAATTTCATGGATCGTGTTTAATACACTTTCCGTAATCTATAATTCGACTCGACCCTATTGCCTGAGGTATCACGAATTCAGATATAGGATAATCCAAGAAACTCGATTTGAATTACAAGTTTTATTCAAATCCTAACACAGAATGCTTTTGTTTTATCTCTCGTCTATTGGAGACTATTTCATCAGAATAACGACTTGTAAATCGTATTCTTTTGTACGTATATCGTTCGTATACTTTTCCGTTCTGCACCTTGCGTATGTTTTCGTATTTTGTATATCAAATGCCCAGGGTCGAATGGCCTATTTATAGGCGACAAAACATGGCGGTTACGGGAGGTTACCGTTGGCGGTTACAAGCCGCCGGCGGCGGCTATCCGATACTAAATTAGTTTATTCGAGTTTGTGTTCCGCACCTTCAAACCCGAATTATAACCAAGTCTAGTATCGGCTAGTCTCAAAAGTCAATCTTGATTATACTAAATGGCTTGATAACACTAAAATCACCAACATTATGAGCTACAGGTGCATTATGTAGTAGCTACTGTGTTGATTTAATTGGTGGGTTTAATTGAATCTTCTTCGAAAAAGTGTTGCTTTTAGTGTAAATGAATTTCCCTCCTAAATTATTGATCTCTCTTTTGTTTGTTGGAATAGTAATTATCTCCCACCATATTGGGTCATAATTTTTTAAGACTCATTTTACAGAATTTTCTTTTTCTGGAGTCTCACATTGAATTAGAGTTGTTTTTAGTTAGAGAAATCAAAGTATAAAACCCCATAAAACTTGTGTTTATTTTATAGATCTCTTGACATGATCTGTCATATTAGATCAACCAATAATAGTTTATTTCTCGAGTTACACTCCTCTTAGGGATGGTGAAATCCCCCGAAACCCGATGATGTTCAGGTCAGGTCGGGGCTAGCAAATTTCAAAGCGGGTCGGGGATCATTTTGGGGGTTTGCTCGGGTTCGGGTACGGGACAAGATATCTCTGCCCCGTCTCGACTTATTATTATTTATCGTTTAGAAATTTTAATTCCTAGGGTTTTGTTCTTTCTCACTTCATTAACATAATTTTATAGTACACTTAATTAACATAATTTTGATTATACTTGAAATTGTTTTTAGATGTTTTTGTTCTTTAGAGAGTGTAAAAATGCTTTAGTAACATCTAAACATGTAGTTCATTGTTTTTGATTTGCAAATTGTGTTTCGTTTGAAATAATCAAACAAGTAGTTTATTAAATAATCGTTTGTTTTCAATAGCAGTCGTCATTATAGTTTTTTCTTGCCTTTTTACTTGGGTCGGGTTCGGGTTTTATCGCCGGCCTTCGGTTCAGTTCAAGGTCGAGTTTGACAGACTCCCGGACGCGGTGCCCCAAACAATCCCCAATGGGGATGAACTTTCATTTTAGGGACGGGGCAACTAAAACCTGTCCCGTTGTCATTCCTAACTCCTCTATCATCAACATATCTTCATTTTTATAGAATATAAAGATGCATCGGAAGGATAGTTTTCACTTTAAGTTGTATGGAGTTGTTTAACCTATTTCAAGCTATATGTTTTGACTTTCGAGTGTCTTGAAATCAATTCGTAGATCATGTAAAAGATGTTTAATATGTTGTTTAAATAGGTCAAATTAAGTGCTTTACGTGTAATATCTTGTAAGTTTTTTTCCTAAATAATTAGTAATATCGTATTTTGGATAAAATGTGGTGTTTTTTTATATCTAATAAAACCGGGTCTTCTTATCCTTCTATTGTTATAGATAAATAATAGCCAACAAGAAAATAATAAAAACGATAAAGTGAATATATATACGTGCGGGTTATAAATGTTGATTATTAAAATGAAAATAGACAAAGTTAACATATGAAGCTCAACACAAACCATATGCCTTGATACGAAACTAAAATTGTAGGTATAAGACAAGTAGACAACACGAACTTAAATAGTAAGTATACCCGGGCAACACATGAGTGTTATACTAGTTTGAAATGCTTCGGATCATTCAACATTCATGAAGTTCTATATATGTAAAGTATGCACGGGGAATTCTTGGAAGGCAGCGCATCCTGCTGCTTATTTCACTCGAGATTGAGCAACAAAATGGTTTATTGTTACTTTTATTTTAAACTGTGCACATACATACGATGGTCTAGACATATATAGATTCATGTCGATAGCGATAAAGGACTCATTTTTTTTTACATGTTGGCTTGTTATATATTCATCTACACGAGCATTCTTACTTTTCGTTTTTCTAAATATTAACATCTTAAAACTCATATTATCTTTAAATAGCATGTCACTTTGTTTATTGTAGAAGATTAGGGTCACTCGTTAACGTTGTCTTTATTTGGAAAAGTAAAAAAAAAAGGCAATTACCTCTGTGTCTTTTAAAATCTTTAACGGTGTTTTCCATTGAACGTAATATGTCTACTAACCTTTGATATCAAAGATTTAGGTGTTGTTTCTTTTCGAAGACATAAATGTTTTATGTCTTATTTCATGTCTTCAGTAGAAGATGTGGTTTATAAGATCTTAAGTTTAAAAAGGTCTGCGAAAAAAAGATGTAGTTTTTAGCTTTTCAAAATAAGCAAAAATAAGACAGAATAAGATCTTATGTCTGCGAAAAAACAAACAGATTTATTATAAACATCTGCGGGCACGCAGACATTTCTTTAAAATAAGACCTTATTTTAAAAAACAAATAAAGTCTTAGTCATCGTCATCTAATCTCCTTATGTCTATTTTGAGATGTTAATTGCCAATGTCAACTTGATATGTTTTCTAGTGATGTTTGGGGTCTTTACGTGTTCTTTCTACCATTTTCCATCGGTGTTTCATGAATAATTCTATTCATTCCTACTAAATTCTTTTACTCACTATATTGTGACATGTGTAATTCACTAATTTTTTTGAACTACATTCACTAATTCACTAATTGTCTTTCATGATCTTCTCTTTTGATTTTGATATACGTTTTGATCTAATGAGTAGAAAAATGGGTAGGAGGATATAGAACCCTTTGTGCCTCGTACTTTTCATTGACCATTTTCATTAAATTTGTAGATATAGTCGAACACATGTTTTGAACAAGTTATTATACTGTAATGTAAGGATTTGTTTAAACTTTATAACAACTCGGGGTGGTACGAAGTCAAAACTTGTTCAAGTCCTAGTTGTTCTTAGGCCTAAAATAGCGGGGTCGAGGAGTTGCACCCCCTCATAGGGTCCTACCAGTAGCATCCCGGAACCTAAACAAAAATACATTGTTGATATGTATGAGAATTTTCAAAAAACCGTACATCTGTTTAACATGCTCACCTAAGTGCTGAACTAATCACCTCAGTGCTGAGCTCATCCGCATGATAATAAGCCGAGTGCTCAGCTGGCTAAGTATCTTCACTTGGCTAAGCATTTGCTTAGCTGATTGATGCTCGGCTGACCATTTCCTTGGCTGTAACACAGTATTTTTTAACCCAAAAATTTTATTTTCATAATCATTGCGGAAGCGAATTAAACAACCAAAGTGTTTACAACTTTACAAACACAACTGTTTAAATATCAGTATTACAAAACACGGCTTGCCACAAAATATTATATCAGAGTCCTAGGTGATTACTCCCCAAGCTAACCACTCTCAGCCGAGCCGCTAACTTACCAAAACCTGTAAAAAGAGTGATAGGTGGGGGATTAGCACAAAGCTAAGTGAATGGAGTAAAACCACAACAAATATATCAGCAAATAACCGCATCAATATCAACAACACATAACAGATAATCGTACCCTGGGAAGACCGGCGGTTCTGCAGGAACCTTCAACCAATGCCGGCCAAAGCAAAGGTTTACCGATAGTTCATTTGCTATTCTCACACAGTATTACCTTAAGTTGCAACAAATGCATCAAAAGATCCCAATACTGATTAGCCGATAGCAAACAAACCCAGCACATATGCCTAGCCGAAGCTGACTTCCCAATCCTCATGTATACATATCACTGACGCACAATTAATTAACAATCAACAGTTAATCAATTATCAGATGCACAATCTATCCATGTGTTAAACCAATAACAGTTGCAACCCAAGCCAGTTACAACTAATAATATTTGTGAGTAAACGTCCACTCACCTCAAGCTTTCAGCTTTCCACTCAGTGATCTAATGTTACTGAGCCTTGTCTGTTCCTGAGAACACAACAAACTGAAATTAGTATCCAATTCATAGATATATATCAATCATATATTTATATCCATTTAATCAAACATAAACATGTAAGATTCATGTATACATGCACATATATCATATAGCATTTAAACAATGCAAATCAACAAACCAAAACTGTCGGATTTCACATGAAATCCGACACTACTATCGGATTTGCACCAAATCTGCAACCACCATCGGAATCCGCTACTTTGTATCGGATTTGAAGGATTCCGATACACCCATCGGATTTCCACACTTGTATCTCAACTTGGCATCCACAATCGGATTTTCCCATGCTAATCGGATTTCATGTTTAGGATTCCACCCTTGGATTCAAACCATCGGATTTCGATACTAGGATTTCACATATCCGGATTCCACGAGTATCAGATTCTAAGTTCCGGATTCAACACCCGGATTCCACTAGAATCGGATTTCTTGTATCGGTTTTCACCATCAACACCAAAATCCGCCACCTTCAACATTTCAAGAATCCGATAACTTCAAACCTGTAAATCTTATTTCCCAATCATACCATGCATATACAAGTTTACCAAAAACACATATAAACATGTTTACACATTCAAGCATGCATCAAAACACCTTTATATCCCAAGAATACCAAATCCGATAACTTCATAAGCATGATCATATGATGTTCATACTAAAACCCAGCAAGATTAAAAACCGTAGCATGCTCATAACAATCAATAGCATGTTAATCAAGAATCATGTTTCAAGAAACATATCATAAACAACCTTATAACTCGAATCACACAAATTCAAGAACCACAATCCGATTGCCTCTTCTTTTTGTTTTCTTCTTTTGCTCTCGGTTTTCACAGAGTTCACACACAAGAATTCTTCACTTTGAAGAATCCCATATGAAAACCCACGTATATATATATATACAAGCATGAGGTGTCACCCTCTAAGTCAATTGCATGCAAACCCACACACACAATTCGTATACATACATATATATACATATACACATATATATTAAACTATCACAATAATATATATATATATATATATATAAAATTCATTTGATTAATTAAATAAACAATTAATTAATCACGTATTAACTCACCAAAGCCTACGTGTCTACTAGGCCCAATCTCAGGATGTTACATTGGCTGATTGATTACTCCACTTATCATTGTATTATGACCCATCCATAACCGTTTATAATTAACTGTTAGCCGATGTGTGACTAGTTTTGTCGGTTATTAACGCAAAAGTAATTGTTTTTTGAATTTTAGATTAGTTACAACTAGGAAACTGTTGTTAAGGGCTGTGTTTGTCGAAGAGATAAGCGTCGGAAGGAAGCCGGACTGTCAAAGAAGGCAACGCAGGAGGAGTTGTCTTTTGTTTCAAGAAACACTAAGAGTAATTTGTTTCAAATCCGGGTTACCCGTGACCCGTGTTTTTTCTTAAGCTGTTGGAATGGGATGTGTGACGTCATTGTATATTTAATCTTCAGATGATTTTCAATAGGTATATATTAAAATTAATGAAATTTTTAAGTAAAATTAAAGATATGAATTACAATAAAATAATGAACTTGAACTTACTGCCATGATCAATATTGTTTCTCGAATCTGTCAACCATAATTGTGTGTTAATTAGAATTACTTTAATTTATTTCTAATTATTTTTATTATACATGTTAGTACTTCTTAAACCTATATAAGTTTAAATTTGACTTATATTATTCTCGTATTGACACACGAATCGCTTAGCTAGTATAAGGAATAACAAACACGAAAATGAGATACGAAATTGTTCAAGAAAGAAATCTTCCATTTATTCTCGAGTTGATTTCTTTAAAACCCTGGTAGGATAGAATCACAGATTAAGAATAATGATCGAAAGAATATCGAAGCCATTAATACTCTCTACCTACCCTCCAATTATATAGTAAAATTTCTAACATGTTTAGTTGTAAACTATAATCCATTCGAAATCTCAACCGAATTGAGTGGAAAATACTAAAAAATTAGTAGCTATTTTCTAAACTAAGCATATTTCATCATAGTTGCCCACGCAACACCCTCATGTAGAAAATGGGCAAAGTGCATGAAAATACAATTAATTTTGTCTTAATTGTTATTGTATACAACTAACTTTAAATTCTTAAAAATAATATAACTAACTTTCAAAAAAATTTCATTGTATGCAAACAACTTTTTTCTCTGTCTAGTCTTTAGCTACCATTGTATACAATAAACTTTTCCATAATTTTCATAGTATACAACAACTTGCATACAATGGGAGGATTATAAAAGTTAATTGTATTATTTTAAAAAAAATAAAATTGATTATATACAATGATATTTAAGACAAAGTTTATTATATTTTAATTCAATTTACCACGTGAAAAATGGTATCATAAAACGACGTAATAGAAAACAGTAATTTCGTTATTGATGGCCACACAGCGACAAAATCAATTCGGTTTATCTTTGACTTTTAATGTCCAATTATTTATTTATATATTTCTCATCTCATGTTTTAATTAATTAATTAATTGAATATATATTATAGAGGAAGCTGTGAAGCACTATTCGGTCAAAAGAAGCGTGCTCCCAAGCCATTCACGTATAAATACCCATCCTCCATTTATCATCTCCTATCAATCTGCTTTTGTGTTGTAATCATATATACACATTCTTATTGAACAGAGACACAGTTGTGTGTGTGTGTGTGTCTCTTTCACAAGATCCTCGTCTCTCCATCTCTGGTAAGCGGATTGAAATATTGTTCCCTAGCTAGTCTTCTACAAATTATTAGGTTTATAATTTTTTTGTTTGAATCTTAATTCTTATTTGATTTCGTTTATGCAGTAGCAGATCTATTAATGGCTTCAAATCAGAAAACTCTCGCGTTTGATGATGTCGCCAAGCACAATAAAAATGACGATTGCTGGCTTATCATCTCCGGAAAGGTCCGATCCTTTTTATTTTGATTCTAGTTTGATTAATTTTGCGTAGTACATGTGTTTGATAACAATTAACATATATGATTTTGTTATGTTGTTCTTCAAGTCGATAATGTCTGATTTTGAGGTCTGTATATAGATCTGTTAACTGTAATACTGTAGTTAAATTAAAGTGAATTGAAGCTACCTGATAACAATGAGCGGGATTGTCTTTACTTTGAAGAATTTTCAACGACAAAGAGTAAATTTAACCCTAATTCAGTGTTTATTTCTATATAATTTGAACATGATTGAGCTTGCTGTTTGATTTATATCGATCATTCTATTGATCTGGTGGTGTAGAAGAAATTGCAGCGATATATAACAAATTAAGATCTATTTCAATTATGCTTGTCAAAACATAAAAAACATTTTGATTAGTGTTATTCATTAGGTGAAATGCTTAAATCGAATATGATATATGATATTAGCGGCACCTAAGTAAGGGTATGCCTTAATTAAGTCGAAATGCTTAAAAATAACAGTATTGTCTCACTCACAAACACTTAAGTAAGGGTATGCCTTAATTAAGTCTTTGTGAGTATGACAGGACGCTAGCTGCACATGACCTTTTCTCTATATTTATATGCCTAAGCATAAAATGCTCAATACATCTCTTTGATTTGAAATCTGGAAATAGATCTGATTCAGTGACACCAGCCAAAGAATTACCAGATTGTGCATCACTTGCATATATCTTGTTTATATAGTAGTTACAAAAAAATAGTTTATGCATCACAATTGCTTTTAGATGTTTAGTTAAACTGAATCAGTGGAACAATAATGTTACACTCTCCATTTCAGAATTGAGTCTCATTGTTCTGAATCCAGTTTATTTTTTAATAATCCACTAACATTTGTTTAAGAGAGTTTTATATGCAGAATAATTTTGAAAACATAATACTTTTTATATGCCCTTTTCTGATGTATGGATGAACCTAAACCTTACCAGGTTTATGATGTAACCCCATATATGGATGATCACCCTGGAGGAGGTGAAGTTATGCGAAAAGCGACTGGTACGTTTATCGCCCATGACCAGTTCTACCTGAGAATGAATCAAAATCAGCATCTTATCTTAAGCCAACTTTTTCTTTTTTAACTTTTTTTTAAATGTGATGAATTATTGCAGGCAAAGATGCTACAATTGATTTTGGTGATGTTGGGCATAGTGAGACAGCTTTAGAAATGATGAACAAATATTTTGTTGGTGAGATAGATCAATCAACTATTCCAGTGAAACGCTCATACATTCAATCCACGACTGATATGATCTACAATTCAAAAAAGGCTCCACTGTTCGTTCTCAACGTATTACTTGTTGGAGCAGTCGCCGCTGCTTTGAAAATATTATTAGCCTCCTTTTGATTCTTTTATTTTTTAAAACCAAAGCAGTTATCGCGAAAGACCAAAGGTCATTGGTTGTTTATGAAGCCTTGGTGAGCATTAGTGAATGTTTAGAAGTTATAGAAGCATGTTGTACTTTGATTTAGTTATTTTACATACAATAACAAAAAAAATATGAAGTTGTTGTATTAAACAGAAATAAAAGGGGTATGCTTTTAGTCCTTCTTGATTCTCATGTTGCACAGAGGTAAAGGGTGATGCTCTGTTTCAATTTGCACCTTGCAAATGAGGCTGTTTTTGTCTATGTAATCTCCTTTTGGTTTTGGGAATGGTAAGTAAAGTATTGCTTTTTCCTTCTTGGTCTATGTAATCTCTTTTTGGTTTTTTGTTACAAAATACAACTAAAAATCTTCAATTTAATTTTATTAATAGTTAGATATAGTTTTAAAAACAAAAAATGATAAAAACACATGATAGTTTTTCATTACATAAAAATAACAAAATTTAAATTTTATTAATAAAAAGATATAAACACATCACACTTGGAATTAATTACTAAAAATTAATATATAATGCTTATATTGCATTAAAAAGACATTCATAAAATAAGTTACTATTGTATATTAAAATCCTAATTTTTTAATTGAAACGTGCATAAACAAATTATAAAATAGAAAAAGGGAAAAAGAGCAATCAAACAACCATCGTTTTGTCCGTTTGCAGTTCATTTTCAGAGATGGTGTCCGTTCCGGTAGCCTACAACAGTGACCAGTGGCCACCGATTTTTATTTTGTTTATATTATATTATTAGTATGACTAACAAGTGTATGAGAGTTTGAAATTTAGATTTATAAATAAATCAGTTTCTTATTAATAGAAAATATTTGCTTAGTTTTTATAAAAGTTCTTAAAAAAATAATTAAATAAAGAACGCTCTTGATTTGAATAAAAAACTTATTTCACGTAGTTTATATTAGAGAATATGGATTAAAGTTTAGTATAAGATGTCTCAACTCTATTGCATAGACAATAAGCTAGGGCCCATTAAAATTTTATATTATGGTTTCTCTTGTACTCTTTGTAATATATAAATAGTTATCAATGTAATACAAAATACCTACTGAGTTTTCATTATTCTACAGTTTAGAGTAACTTATGTTTTTAGCGAGTGAATTTTACAAAGTTCTTTAATTCCATCCAATCCATCTGTGGTTGTGGAGGCTGTAGGTGGTTGATCTTCCAAACTTGTAGTTTTATTCCTAGACCTCTGCACTCATAGTAATGACACTAAGACCCAAGTTTCAAAAGTGTTTTACCAATGTCATTTACGGTTATTTTACAATGTGAAATAAAGGGTTGAGTAACTTAATAAAACATTTTTCAAACTTAGTTATTATTCTGTAAGTTTTTTCTTTTTACATGCGGGACGCAAAAAAGAAAAAAGAGTAACAACATACGTTATGAGAATGACTCAGAACGAAATAGAACACGGGGTTCTTAATAATGAAATAACTAGCCCATGACTAATAATAACAAAAAGGATGACAAGAAACCACTTCGAATAATCTAGCATCACAATATTTTTCTTGCTTATGCATGCTATTTAATACATCATTTTTTGATTATTTCGCATTGAAATGAAATTGGCACATCGATAACATGGATGCTGATTTAAATATAATAATAAATTTAATTTATAAGTTACTTTAAATAAATATAATATTTTATTTTCCTATAAATTATATTCAAATTTAAATATATATTTGGAAGGAAGCCAGGAAGGTGGATGTTATAGTTGGGTCAACATAAGCGTGCTCCAAGGTATTATTCACGTATAAATATTAAATACCCAACCTCCTTTCATGGCATTCTGCATCTGCCTGCTTTTGTGGAATCAAATTAATCCTTTCGTATCGAAGACACCAGTGAGACACTGCGTGTTTGTGTTTCTCGTCTCTCCATCTCCGGTAAACAGTTGATTCTTCATTTCCTCATAAATCTTACATTTCTTGATAGATCGATACTTATTTGAATCGCTATTATGTTATTTGTTTATTAATAGCAGAACAATATATATATCAATGGCGTCAGATCGGAAGACTCTTGTGTTTGATGATGTCTCCAAGCACAATAAAACCGACGATTGCTGGCTTATCATCTCCGGAAAGGTTCGATGTTTTCTGATTTGATTATAATTTGACTGGTTTTGCATAACTTCCATGAATCTGCTAATTGCTATGTCGGAATTCCAGTTCGATGATGTTTGATTTTGATGTAGCTTATTAGTTGTAGTTCAACACTTAATTTACGTGATTTTGGCTACAATTAGTAGGATTCTCTGTTTTGTAGAATTTTAGCGAGAAAGAGTAATCGTTAACCCTAATTCAATGTTTATTTTGGATATGATTTCACCTTGATTCGACCTATCTGATGTTTGTATATTGATTTGGTGATTTTTTTCTAGAAATAACAAACACACACTTCAAGTTATAATTATCAAAACTTCATTAGTGTTACTCATAACGTGAAATGCTAATATCAATTATGCTAAGGACTTATGCGGTTAAGCATAGATTTGCTTGTGTTTGGAGTGTAAACGAAAATAATGTAACAAGAATTATTCGAAAACTTGATTTAGATCTGATTGTAAGCGAGACACTAACCAATAACAAGTCTTTAAGCTGTCTTGATCCCATAGAAAGTGTTGATGAGAAAGGGGAAAAATGGCCAAATTGTGCATCTCATGAACAAGTCTTGATCTGAAAATAGTTGCAGTATAATTGCTTAATGCCAAACAAATGACAAATGCCACCAATATTGTTACATTGTCCATTTCAAAACTTTGTTCCACTGTTTTAACACACAACAATAAAAACATTACACAATCCCACTTGAGATAAATCCAAGTAATAATCAAATTACATTGAAAACATAATCATTCTTTGTCTCTTCACTTTCATTTCTAATTTCCTGATAAATAGATGAACCTAAACTGTGATCAGGTTTATGACGTAACCACGTATATGGATGATCACCCTGGAGGCGGTGAAGTCATGCGAAAAGCAACTGGTATGTATTTCTCATCTCTTCCTACTCAAGAATGAATCGAAATCAGCATTTTGTGTTAAGCTAATAACTCTTTCTTATCAAATATCTGATAAATTATTGCAGGCAAAGACGCAACAGTTGATTTTGGTGATGTCGGGCATAGTGAGAAAGCTTTAGAAATGATGAAAAAATATTATGTTGGTGAGATAGATGAATCAACCATTCCAGCGAAACGGTCACTAATTCAATCTACAACTGATATGATCTACAATTCTAAAAAGACTCCTCAGTTCATTCTCAACTTATTACTTGTGGGAGTGATAGCTGCTGCTTTGAAGATATTATTAATCTCATTCTAATGTGTTTTTAACAAATGAAATGGTTTTATGTTATTTTTGAAAGGCCAAAGGTGATTGGTTGTTCTTGAACCCTTAGTAATTAAGCTTTAGTGAACATATACATGGTGTATCAAAGGGTGTCAGTTTTCTTTATTTGTTACTTATAAATATACTGCTCCCCTGGATCATCTTTCTAGCTAGACTCATTTTCTTAAATTCACATATGAAATGTCTCTTTGAGTTTTTGATTCTTCAAATTTGGGTATTTGTTACAAAAATATATGATTGGGGAAATGATCAAGAAACTTACTTGATGGAAATCCAATGTTAGTAGACTTGGAAGATGATGCTATGATTCTTCTATGTATCTTGATGACTTGTAATCCCTTCTTGAACACCAAGATGATGGAAAACTTAATAGAAACAATTGATAATCTCCATAATAATTTGGTTATGGTGTTTAGATGATTAGGAGATAAACAGAGAAATTTTCTAGAGAAAATATGTAAAAACTTAACTCTCTAAAATCAATTGTTTTCATTTTATAGTGTTTCAAATGGCATTATTACAACGGTACCTTTTCACGTACACTTTAAGTATTATTTCCGTCAAATAATACATAAATAGACACACACACACACATAAATAAATGGTCATGGCCATTTATCAATAGATTGATCAAAGTGCGTGTTTTACTTCCTTGTAGTTACTTTTATGTCCTTTTAAACTTTAAAATTACTCCTATGTTCTTCCAAAACTTATAAATTACTTTTATGTCCTTTTAAACTTTAAAATTACATATATGAGACTTTCTCGAAAACTAAAAAAGTTTTATATTAAAGCTAGTTGATAATGATAAAGAACTTGAATATTATTCCTAAATTAATATAGTGGATTAAAATTTTGAATTAGATAATAATTTTAACACAAATTAAATTTATTTTAAATGAAAATGGAATTAAAAAAACTAAGTTGAAAAATTAAATTGATTTATAATAACGTAACTAATATTTATAATAATATTATTATATTAAAATTTAAATAATATTTTTTTACTAACTATCTTACCTCCTATTAAAATTAAATTTTAAAAATTGAGTTTTCAACTTTGACGACTAAAAGTCAAAATTAGACTTTCAATTTTAATAAAATGAATGGATAGGATTTAATTTTGATTAAATGAAAGGTCAAGATATTCTAATTAAATTGATGAAGGTTCGTCTTTTACTTAAATTAGAAAATGGTAATATAGTAATTTTATAAATAATTGAATTTGATGATGATGATTATTGATATTTAAATGATTTAATAAATATTAAATATGTATTTGGACATATATAAAGTAATTTATAAAAGTTTGGAAGGATATATAAGTAATTTAAAAGTTTAAAAGGATATATAAGTAATTTATATGTTTTGTAAGGATATAAAAGAAATTCTCCCTTTTATTTATAAGCCATTTTAAAAAATAAAGAAGGATGATTAATGAAAAAAATAGAGTGATAACATTATAACACATTTTAATTAATATATAAAGATAAAAAATGTTTACAAATATATTCAAAATTTTAATAAATTTATAAATCATCGTATAAACACATCCAGAGCCCTTAATTAAGTAAACAAATTAATATAAAAGAAAACGGGTATAAATCTATTCAATTATTTTTGTTTCCACTTTTCAGATATGGCGCATACAACGAACTCATGTTACCACCTGTCTACGACTTCTAATACTTATTAATAAATAGAGATTGGTTTAAAAATAAAAAATAAAAAATATTAAAATAAGTATAAAACTCAAAATATATGAGAATTTAAAAGATTAATAAATAATAACAATTAAAAAAAATAGTATGTTCAAATAGTAAACAAATGTTTATTTACTACATGGTATAGAAATGAATCAAATGATTAAGAGTTCAATTAAAAATAACAAACAAATATGAGGTCATTACTTTCGTAGCTTAAATGCTTGTTAAATTTAGTGTCTTTATGTTTAGGGTTTAGTTCACCAAATAATGAAACCGAAGCATTGGTTTTTGTAATAACATAAAAAGAAATCAGAATAATCGGTGAATACAGGGTATGTTTGGCGTAACTAGTCGGAAGCTGGAACTAGGGCCGGAGCTTTTAGGAGCTAGAGCTAGAACTTTTATTTAGAGCTGAAAGCTAGAGTTTTATTTGAACGAAATTGTTTGACAAAGTAGCTATAACATGAAAAATGGCAAGACAAAAAAGGACAAAATAAACATTTAAATAAGAAATAAAAATAATGAAAGGTTATTTATGTAATTTGGGTTTAAAAGCGTATAGTAACTTTTCATTTTGAAGCTTTTATGAGCTTATTATATATAAAAATAAAAGCTCAAGTCCTTACAACTAAACAGAGCTAGTGAGACTTATTTTTTAAAAATTAAAAGCTACGAAAAGCTCTCGCCAAACATACGCATAGTGTAATCGGGGTAAAATTACTTGGAAGTAAAAATAACTCACATTCACGAATATGACAATGTTAATCAAGAATTCGAGTTGCAATTTGAAACAATCAAACCTTGATCTAAAAAAGACAATCCATTAACAAAACAAAAAATTCAAAAAATAAACAATCGAGCCATAAGCTCAAAAACAAATAATCAATCAAACGCGTTTATATTTAGGCCGACAATTATGAGGCAGGAAATTAAGACGCTAAAGAAAAAAATAAAAAAAAAACCTAATTGATCACTTAATCAACATTTGATGGAGTGGACATCGAATTATACTTCTTTAATAAATGTTCTCTAAAGATTTAAAAAAAACCTTCAATAGAAGTAATTAAGGCAAAAACTCGTTAAGTATTAATATGAGAAATAATCCTCAAAAGAAACACATAAGTATTAAAGCAAAAACAGGTAAGTATTAGTATGAAATGTAACCCTCAACAATTGGTTTTACTTTTAAAAAACAAAAAAACATAATAAAGATCAAAAGTAGTATAATTTTAAAAATCACTATTAAAAAACAACTTATAAATTATGCACCTATAATTTATAGCTATGAAAAAAGTATTAGTGTCTTAAAATCAATTAAAATTAAACAATATGATTGGTGAACAGTTAATTTCAAACAACAATACAAGAAAAAGAACAATTTGATAAAAGAGAAAATCGACAGGCTAAGTTTTATTAATATTCTAATTAGTTAGTATGATTAAAAATCAAAATTAATGTAATAGATATAAATCTTTTTATTTGTGTGTGCATTTTACATAAAATATGAGAAAAAACAGTAATACAAGTATACAACTAGGCCCGGCCTAGAGGTAAGGCAACCAGGACGGTGGGTCAGTGCCCATTTTAAGTATATTGTATATATATATATATGTATATGTATATGTGTGTAAGCTTAGTAATTTTAAGTTTAGTAGATTATGGAGCCCAAAAGAAAGAGGAAGCCCACTTTCCTCAAGGCCTGGCGCATTCAAGTTTCAATATTATGTTGGCCGTTCGATGTCTGGGAAACGGCAGTCACCGATTACCCTACCCAGTCTCCGACTAGTGATTTGTTTTCGATGTTATGTTCACTGTTCGATGTTCAAAATTATTAGAGGATGAAGCCAAGGGAATTGTGATTCGTGAAAGTTGAAATGGTGGTGAAGATGAAACGACTCGGCTTCCCGAACTGAAAATCTAAAAATCAACCCTAGTTCTAGTCTTCACGTACTCAGACCATTTGATTTTGGTTTTTTCATCTCCAGTCTCGTTTCGTTCTTTAGTCTCGATTTCTCCTTCATTCTTCAACAATCAACAATCACCCCTAGTTATCTTCTTCTCGAACCGAAAATCTAAAAATAATCGCATTGAAAATCTGAAATCGCAGTTGAACTGCTGCAATTCCCAATTGAAATCGCTCCAGATTGGCAGATTGCTTTTGCAAGTCTCAATCGAAATCCCAAACTGAAAATATGAACGCAAATCCTGCACTCTGCAATTCCCAAATTGTAAGTATTTAACTTTTCAATTGTTGTTCTAAAATTCTTTTGTTGATTCTTTAGTTGTTTTCTAATTTCTAAATGCTAATGTTCTTAGTTTTTACTTCTTCGGATGACTGGAATGAGTTCTATTAGATTGAATTGTTGTTTATCAGATTACAAAAACCTAGTGTATCAGGTCAATCCTTTGATTCTTGAATATTTATTCTAAGTTCCAAGTTTTAATCAGTTAACATTGTTTCTTTAATATTGGTATTTGATTATTTGAATAATATCTTAGTTCTGAAATTTGAGTTTTGATTCTTGAATATTGATTATGAGTTCTGAGTTTGGATTAATGAATATTGATTCTTGAATATTGTGTATTTGATGATTTGAATAATTTCTGACTTTTGAGTTTTAATTCTTGAATGTTTGGGTATTTGAATAATTGTGGAGTTCTGAAATTTGATTATTGAATATTGATTCTTGAAAATTGAAATTGCTCATTTGTTGTCTTGCCTAATTTTTTGCTTGAGTATTTGAATAATTTAATATTAGTATTAGTTTTCTTCTTTCATAATGTTTAAAAAAAATATAAATCGGGTAGACAAAAAAGAAAGAAAATAGAAAAAATTGAAGGGTATATATGTTCTACGTGAGTTTTACTTGAGTTGAAAAAAAAATTACTTTAGGTCTCTTTTAAAATTCTGCCCAGAGTTCAAAAAATGTTTGGACCAGCACTGTATACAACTATTGATTTGCTTGGCTAAAATAACATAGGTTTCTTCAACCACATTAAAGCATTTATAATTTTAGAAAGCGAAGATTTGAAAACTCAATATGAATTAAGTTAGAAAAGTCCACGTGTTATATAAATGGATTTAAAGATCCAAGTTACAAATCAAATCTAAACAATGATTTCTTTTTGTGTGTGTGTATATACTATATAGATGTGTGTTTGTAGACATTTATGGTGGGTCTAATAACTCTAAACTAGGCGTGTAATTTATCTCGTGTTTTGGGTTGACAGGTTTATATATCTTAATTTTAATTTAAATCGTTTATATAATTGTGTCGAAAAGTTTAATCATAACTTACAAGTTTATGAAACGAGTTAGTCGTGTGACTCGTGTCAACCTATTTATAACCCGAATTAGAATTAAAATGTACACGATAATTATTAAAAGATGAGCATGATAATATTTTGAAAGTGTATAGTAAATCTGAGTTATGTTCAATAAAGTCCATGTAAAAAACATAGTGTTAAAATTTTAATATTCAATCACAAGTGATTCAATATACAATGATATGTGATTTGTAAAAGCATCATATGTGAATTACGAAAATGTCACTCCGTCCAAATTTTTAAAATACAATCTAGACCATTGATGTTATTGATTTAAAGACTAAAATTAATCCGCTAGTACTATGAATTATATATGAACTATATTGAGTATTCTTCTTGTAAATCTTTCTTTTCTAATAAACTAATATCGGCACCTTCTTTTTGTTTTCCTGCTTCTTGCCTTGTTGGTGAGCTATTGCCACGTGTCCTATTCTCTTCCGTCCCCAACTCTGCCTGAACGTAATCGTCTTTCATGCGGACTCTCCCTTAATTGGTGGCTTGATCGACTATTTCACGTACGCACGTTCTTGCTGTTTTTTATGGTCTAGTATTGGCGATTGTTGCAATGGTTATTGAAAATCTTCTTTTCTTCAGCTTAATTTAATTATGTTTTGGAAATTTAATCTGGGATTATTTATGCTTCTAGGGTTTCGTTCTATTAGGATATTTGTGATTGCTCATCGCCATCGTTAAATTGTTTGTTATTGTTAGTAGTCCGATCCAGTAATTAATTTTTTGGTTAATTGAGATTTTAAGTTTGTAATTTGAATAATTTATAACGAATTATGGGGATTGCGTTTTCGCTTAACCAATTCCAATTCTCCACACAATTCTATTTCTTCCAATTTCCATTTCTCCCATATTTTCATTTTCATTTCTCCCAATTTCTTTTCTCTCTACCAAACACCCCCTTATGTTATAAATGAGGATAAATAGAAATGTGTGGAAAATTGAAATTGATTTTCTTGTTTGGTATCAGAAATGAAATGAAACAAAGAAACTGTGGCTCAAGTTGCCAGACAACGGTTGCGGCGTTGGCAAGCCTTGCCGGACGTCGACGATGATGATTAGAATGCTGGAAACACATTGCAACCAAACATCGACAATGATGAGTAGACATTGGTTGTCATTTCTCTACAATTTGAAGGGAAATGAAAATACAAAGGAAGGGGAGAAATGGAAATGGGTGGAGAAACCATTTCTCCTCCCAAAACTATAATCATTTCTCCCAAACAAGAGAAACCAATTCTCTCCATTTCTTTTCTCTTTACCAAACACACCCTAAGAGTGCTCTGTGTACCGACTAATTTATTCAACCTAAAAGTAGCTAGGAATGTAAACTTTACCAAGGTTAGTACGTAATTACATATTTTAACATAAAAAGCTATCAAGAATAAGCAAAAGGGCAAATTGAATGAAAATACAATAAACTTTGTCTTAGTTACCATTGTATACAACCAACTTTAAAATTTTAAAAGTAATACAATTAACTTTCATAATCCTCTCATTGTATGCAAACAACTTTTTTATGTGTCTGTTTTTTAGTTACCATTGTATACAATGAACTTTATCATAACTTTCATAATATATAACAAGTTGTATATAATGGGAGGATTATGAAAGTTAGTTGTATTATTTTTAAGAAAATAAAGTTAATTGTATATAATGGTAACTAAAACAAAGTTTATTGTGTTTTAATGCAATTTTCCCTAAGTTAAGCAAAAACATTATAAACAAATATTTTTTTAAGAAAGAGAAAACATGACGAGTTATGCTCTAGTCATATAAAACCTGTGAAAACATGAGTGAGTTATCTAGTGCAAGCGAATATAGTGTTGCGAGTGCACCAAGGCTGGAATTTCCGACGTGCTGCGAGGGTCCTTGATTAAAATTTTCATACTTAAATATAGAGGTGAGCAGAAAAAATTGAAACCGAACCAAAAACCAAAAAGACCAAACCGAAAAAACCGAACCAATATAGCAACCGACGGTTTTGATTTTCAAATTTCAAAAACCGACTTTTTCGGTTTGGTTTTGGTCTATACAATTTAAAAACCCGAACCGAACCATTCCAATATGTAATATTGTAAATACATGTGTCCAAAAATAAAATATCCTATAACTTTCTCATTTATATAGTTGCCTGCCATATTGGGGTTCTACCAAAGAGGTATCACACTGATTCAGATCACATTTGCAATTGCAACCTTGTTTTTTCGTCACACTACTCGATTGAGATCACCTACATCACTTCATTTCAAGTTGACTAGTTCACTTCTTCTCAATTTTATCCATTTTCACTTAATATAGAAATCCATTTGTAGTTGTTTATCTTGATTTTCATATTCTAGTTATTTGAGTTGTATGTAGTTCATCTCGATTTTCAGTTTTACTAATATGTTATTTAACGATTTGCTTTGAGTTTTGATTTGTTTCAACTGTGGCTTTAAAGTTTAAACATATGTCAAACATTTTGCTTGTATCAATTGCATTATATATAGCTTGAATTAGGTGACACACAATGATGGTCGTATGGTTTTAATATAGCTTCAATCTCGTTTAATTTTATAACTTTACAATAATGGTTGTATGACTTTAAATTTTGATGATAAAAAAAAAGCTGTAAAACCGAATCATGATCACTCCTACTTAAATATTTGACAATCACTTGCATCTTGTATCTTTTTGTTGAGGAAATCAGAGTCTCTTTGATAATATGCATCTTAGACATTATACTATGCTATGCTATGAATATGATATATGGTTCCTATTACTAATTTATTATATTGTAGGGTGCGGCTACCCATCATTCATTGATCATTGTTTACTTTTGTGGTAATGATTTAATGGTACATCAATCATATGGTTTGGAACCTATGTCCCCTTTTATGAAATGGGTTAAATTTAACGTTTTGTTATTGTAGATGATGTTTAATCTTACACATCTGTTCATTAATATTTACAAAAATATATTATTTTGTTTATTTCTTCACTCGCAACTTGTTTAGTAAGTAAATAAAAACACGATAGTCATTCATTTGACTTGTTTACTCCATATTTTTGTCGTTTTATATAATTCTTTTTATAGATCCAAGTAGATAATCTTTTACCTTTCAAAAGACATGAAATTCATCTATTTCATCAAGTGTGGCCTAGGAAATTGCTAACTAACTCGGGTATATACTAAACTGAACCATTCAGCACTCTATTATTGTTTTTGATGATTTGACTCATTTTTAGTCGTTCTTTTTGAATTACCTTTCCATAAGCTTAAGAATCATAACTTTTCGTCAAGTATTCATGGAGAATTTCAAGTTCGAAGTATTGTATAACTTACTCCTATTTTTCAATAGCATGGTAGAAAAAATAAAGTTTTTTGTTCAATTTTTGATCGTTTTTTCTAATTCTTTTTTATAAACCATTGTAGCTAATCTTTTTACCTTTCAAAGGACACCAAGCTAAAGAATTTCCATCTAGTATAGGTCAAGAAATCACTAATTAAAGTCGGGTATATTATAAACCGAACTCATTTAGCACCCTTACTTTTTTTGATAATTTGATTTATTTTAAGCTCGTTTTCAATTGTTTTTTTATTAATTTATAAACAACTTGATTACCTTTCCATTGACTCAAAACTCTATTCACGGAGATTTTAGAGTTCAGAGTCTCTATTTCGTGAGTATGAGAAGTGAAGAAGACGGGGAAAAAGATAACTGCTATTGTAGGTTAAAATCAACAAAATGATAATAACATGTTTTTTTTTGTAAATTCAGTGGACATATATGTAATAGAAAAACTTCATGCATAATAAATATTGAATAAACGTTATAGATGTTACACAACTTTAACCTTAGAATATATCTAAAACATGAGAAAAATTGCTACTCTTCTCCATGTACCATTTTCTTCATAACATGTTCTCTTTAAAGAATACTAGCAATGCTGCGGCGGTAAATAGTTTTTGGTTTACAATATGTCGCTTTTAAAAATGTAATGATATGTTATTCGCGGGATTTAATGTCACGAAAAAGTTTTCTACAACAACATATTCGGGTTTTTTTTTTCAAAATTTCTTTTATTTACATTTAACTATTTTATTAATTTTAAAAATAAATTCTAAAAGACAATAAAATATGAAAAAAGATTTATATTGATGAAATAAAGAGGAGTTAATAAGATTTTAAAAATTATATTAATGTGGGTGGATAATTATGTTAATATGAGAGAATATATTTTGAATAAAAAGTTAAATTAAATTAGGAGAGAATAAAATAGTTAAAGATTGAGTGGACGAGATTAATTTAGATTAAATGAAGGGTCAAGATTTTATATTGATTGAATTTTAAGAAGTCTTAAAATTTAAGAGGAGAGAGAATGTTAAATGGTTTATATAGTAGTATAGTATAGATGATAATTCTTTATCATGTAGACCACTGCAAATAGATTTGACAATGTTTTCGATTCACTGCATATAGATTGTTTAATAGATTTGCAATAATAGTTGAATAAGGTATTAGAGTTTTATTTAAGAATGCTTTTGAATGATGTTATTAAAAAGCCGGATAACCCGTTTCTATGTAAGAATCGTGATCAACTCAAAATTCATGGCTTAATGATTTTGACGTAAGAAATTTCTTTTATATCCTTATAAAACTTATAAATTACTTCTATATCCTTTCAAACTTTTAAATTACTTATATATCTTTCCAAACTTTTATAAATTACTTCTATATCCTTTCAAACTTTTAAATTACTTATATATCCTTCCAAACTTTTATAAATTACTTTTATATCCATTCAAACTTTTAAATTACTTATATATTCTTCCAAACTTTTATAAATTACTTCTATACCCTTTCAAACTTTTAAATTACTTATATATCATTTCAAACTTTTAAAACTCTCATATATGTTCAAATACCTATTTAATATTTATTAATTCATTTAATATTTATTACTCCTATGTTCTTCCAAAACTTATAAATTACTTTTATGTCCTTTTAAACTTTAAAATTACATATATGAGATTTTCTCGAAAACTAAAAAAGTTTTATATTAAAGCTAGTTGATAATGATAAAGAACTTGAATATTTATTCCTAAATTAATGTAGTGGATTAAAATTTTGAATTAGATAATAATTTTAACACAAATTAAATTTATTTTAAATGAAAATGGAATTAAAAAAACTAAGTTGAAAAATTAAATTGATTTATAATAACGTAACTAATATTTATAATAATATTATTATATTAAAATTTAAATAATATTTTTTTACTAACTATCTTACCTCCTATTAAAATTAAATTTTAAAAATTGAGTTTTCAACTTTGACGACTAAAAGTCAAAATTAGACTTTCAATTTTAATAAAATAAATGGATATGATTTAATTTTGATTAAATGAAAGGTCAAGATATTCTAATTAAATTGATGAAGGTTCGTCTCTTACTTATATTAGAAAATGGTATTATAGTAATTTTATAAATAATTGAATTTGATGATGATGATTATGATATTTAAATGATTTAATAAATATTAAATATGTATTTGGACATATATAAAGTAATTTATAAAAGTTTGGAAGGATATATAAGTAATTTAAAAGTTTAAAAGGATATATAAGTAATTTATATGTTTTGTAAGGATATAAAAGAAATTCTCCCTTTTATTTATAAGCCATTTTAAAAAATAAAGAAGGATGATTAATGAAAAAATAGAGTGATAACATTATAACACATTTTATTTAATATATAAAGATAAAAAATGTTTACAAATATATTCAAAATTTTAATAAATTTATAAATCATCGTATAAACACATCCAGAGCCCTTAATTAAGTAAACAAATTAATATAAAAGAAAACGGGTATAAATCTATTCAATTATTTTTGTTTCCACTTTTCAGATATGGCGCATACAACGAACTCATGTTACCACCTGTCTACGACTTCTAATACTTATTAATAAATAGAGATTGGTTTAAAAATAATAAATTAAAAATATTAAAATAAGTATAAAACTCAAAATATATGAGAATTTAAAAGATTAATAAATAATAACAATTTAAAAAATAGTATGTTAAAATAGTAAACAAATGTTTATTTACTACATGGTATAGAAATGAATCAAATGATTAAGAGTTCAATTAAAAATAACAAACAAATATGAGGTCATTACTTTCGTAGCTTAAATGCTTGTTAAATTTAGTGTCTTTATGTTTAGGGTTTAGTTTACCAAAATGTATTCAACTTGTTACATTTTGCTATTGTGTGTATCGAACTTTAGAAATTTCTATTGTGAGTATCGAACATTTAATTTGTCGATATTATATGTATTAAACTTTCTATTATATGTTCTAAACTTATTAATTTTTTCCTTTTTTGTGTATCCAAAATATATACAATAGCAATAAGTTAAAAGTTTGATACACACAATAAAAACTTTTAAAGTTCGATACATACAACAGCAAAACGTGATAAGTTAGATACATTTTGGTGAAATAAACCCTTATTTTTATGGGTAAATTACATGAAAATATAATAAACTATGTCAATATTGTCATTGTAAGTAACAAACTTTATTTTGTACCTAAAAACACACAAAACTTATAAATTTGATTCATTGTATGCAAGTTACCTATAACAATAGTTAACTCCTGACAAAAAATAAAAAAACTTTGATACCTAAAAATACAAAAAACTTTCAAATTTTGTTTATTGTATACAATCGCTAAGTAATCAGGTTACTAATTGTATAAATTGTATACAATGAATAAAATTTATAAGTTGTATGTATTTTAGATACAAAATAAAGTTAATTGCATACAATAGCAATATTCGTAAAGTTTTTTGTATTTTCACGCATTTTGCTCTTTTTTATAGTAGAATAATCTATACAAGCATATCTTAAAATTAAAAATTTAAAAACAAGTAAACTTTTTATACATTTTTTGGTCCCATTGCCCGAAAGCTTACGGATCCAGTCCCAATTGACCCGATTCTATTTCATATTTGGTCCATCTCAAACTTCAATTGACTAAATTACCCCTACTTCAATATTTTATTCATTTTCTTTTAATTATTAAATGACTGGTATGCATTTTAATTTTTTTAGAAACCTAAAATATTAGGTTTCTTTTGTAATAACGAAAAATCAACCCATTTTTCTTAAATTGCGGAAGCGATATATATATATATATATATACACACACACACACGCAAACCTGTTTACCAAAAATGTGTTAAGTAAACAAATTACATATGGTTAAAAAAATCAGTATTTCTAAATCTAGTGTTACATAGTTACAAAAGGCTCATCAATATATATATATATATATATATATATCAGAGTGGCGGTTAATTATTTTAAAAGCAACACCAACTCTCAGCTAAACAGATGAACTTACCAAAAACCTGCAAAATGGAGTAGACGGTGGGGGATTAGCACAAAGCTAGGTGAATGAAAGTTAAACAAACAAAACAACATCAGCCACAATAGAAAGACATAACAACAACAAATAAACAAGCAACCGAGAAGACCGACGGTTCAGGAGAACCTGCAACCAATGTCGGCCAGCAGAGGTTTACCGATAGCATGCTCGCTATTCTCACACAGTAATGCCCTTGAGTTGCAACGAATGCATCAAAAGAGCTAGTACTGATTAGGCGATAGCGAACGGCCCAACCCATTGCCTAGCCAAGTTGACTTCCCTTCATCCATGTACACATATCAATGACACAACGATTAATTAACACATAACTAGTTAATCATTCATCAAACTGAACAATCTATCAAAGCATCAAACAGTTGCAACCATAATTGTTACAACTAATAACCATCCGTGAGTTAAACGTCCACTCACCCTTGTTCACCAGTCTCTAAGCTTAGTAGTCTTATGTCACCGAGTCTTCTATGATCCTGAGTACACACCATAACACGAATTAGTAATTCAAGTCTCACAATAACTCCAAAAGCCAAGTTATTTCACAAACGGGTCAAAACTAACCCAATACGACTAACACGTGTACATCATCGTATAACACATGTTCAACTAGCATATAGCCTATTTAAATGATTTGTAACATATAGAAAACAACTAAACATGTACAAGGTTCACCAAAGGCCACTTCTTAAATTAAAGTGCACACACACACATAATACTTCATATATGACATTCATCATCAAACTAATTCATTTATATCATTTAAGCCATGTTAGAACTAAATATGAATGATAAGAACATAACACAACTTGAATAAAAGCAGAAAACATAACACAAAACTGGGCTAGAGCAAGATTGCGCCGTGACCCGCTCTCCTATCGCGTTCCCAAAATATAACGTGTCGCGTTTCCTCGTCGAACAGACCTGCACTTGCTGTTTCCTCTTCCAGCTTCATACAAACACCCCAAATATCACAATAAAATCTGGAACTCGATTTATAACAATTCTAAAACAGTAATAGACATAAATAACAAGTAAAACAACAAGAAGTCCTAATAATTTAAACATCAATTCCTTCAAATTCTAAAACCCATCTTCATCCTCATCCTCCATTAATGGAGTTTCAAGCTTCAATCCGTAAAACACATTAAATACACACCAACTAGAATCTAATAAGTATATACCTTGCAATTAAACATACCAAATCACAAAGAAAGCTTCAATTTATCATAAACCCAATTTAGCAAGAACCCTAGAATTTCAAGTTTGTTTTTCTAAGCTAGAACAAGTCAAGAACTTTACAAGAATCATAAACTAACCTTTAAATTAACAACAAATCAATACAATTAACAAGATTCAAGGGCTAGAACATGAGTTTCTTCAAAACAAACGGTAGAACACACACATAAGAAGGAGATAAGCAACAATAGAAAGAGGAGATGCCAAGGTCGACACTTATAATTCGACCCACACACAAAGTGCACTTATCTTCTATCTAACATACGGTTGATTATTTAAGCGGCCCTACTCAATTAATTTTTAACCAACGAGATATTATTTATAACCCTCATGTAACAACGAATCTATGGGTTTGGTTAACACATAAATATATAAAACTATATATTTCACTTTTTAACCTAATGGTCTAATTTTTTTAATTCAAAACTCATATAAAAATAGCAAATAAATAAATAAATATACTTACCACCAACGCGTAAAATTACTAGGCCATAAACTAGGATGTTACATCTTTATATCTCTTCACACACACACACACACTTTCTCTCCCCCCCCTCTCTCCACATTCTTCTTCGACGGCACAAGCCATCACCATCTGCAATTAGCACACCACCGCCTCCATAGTATTCAACCATCACCGCTCCCTTCGTCTTTTACCACCGGCATCTCCATCAGATTCAACCACCACCATCTCCTTCGACATCAACCACCTCCGTTGCCATCTTCTATGCAACCTAAAAACCCTAGATTTTGAGAGATGGAGAATCGAAGGTGCCTTTTGCAAACTTTTCAAATCCGATCAAAACCCTAACTTCCTTTACATGTTAACCTTTCAAGTTTGGGATGGACCAAAAATGCAATGAAGCCAAACCAATAGCGACTGGATGTGTAAGTTTATGGACACATGAACCAAAAATATAATTTACTCTAAAAAAATAAATAAACTTTGAAAACCATTTATTTTACATTGATTTTTACTACGTTTTTTTTTTGCAAAGCAAAGAAGAATTATTTCATTAAACAATAAGGTCTCAAAGATGGAGACTGAGATTTATATGGAATAAGAACTCAAGATATAGCAAAGACCCAAAACAAATCACTTGGTGATACTCCCACTTTTATCCTATCCAATCTATATCCCAAAGCTACCGCCAGGTTAGAACACCATACATTAACATTTAGCTTCAAATCTTTTTTCCTGTTTAGAATCTAAAAATCCTTTTTCCTGTTTAGGACCCAAGCCGCCGCTGGGTTAGAACACCATAAATTTATTTTTACTATGCTACATTAAGATGTGTGTAGTAATGAAATAACTACTACTTACAATATTTGTAACAACGTAAAATCCTAAGCCATTTTTTTAATCGCCGCGGAAGCATCAAACAAAGGTTTTCATAAAACACAAATACTTACAACTGATTACAAATACTATTATCAAAACATCCATTGTGTTACAAAACATAATATGGCTCGTTTCAAAAACAAATCCGATATTAGAGCGGGAGGTCAACTTTTCCTTTACAAACATTTCAAACACACAAACCTGCAAAAACAATCAACAGTCGGGAATTAGCACAAAGCTAAATGCTACCACCTTTGCCTTACTAGTTTAAGGGTTCTTGAACTTTTGAAATCATCTTTACTCTCTAGTATTGATGTTCTTCAAGTTAGCAAAGGTGATACATAAACACATACTCAAAATACATACATCTAGTTCAAGAAGAAGAACAAAGGTTGTTGCTTGCATTCTTGAATTTCAAGGGTTGGAGAAACTAGCATTTCAAGGTTTACTCACGCTACAAAAGTTGTAGTTCTAAACACCCTATGGTTGGTTTTGTTTCTTAAGGCTTGCATATGGATCATTGGTGGGGAGTTTTAAAAAGTTTAAAATTGTTGTTCATACTTCCGTTGCTAAAATATATTTTAAAAAACCGAACAAACCCCAACAGAGTTAACATCCACTCACCTCTTGTTCTCAAAAGCTGCACTCAAATATCTAATATCACTGAGCCTTGGTATTGCCTGAAAACACAGCATCACCGAAATTAGTTTCTGCTTCATAAATATATATACCCACATATATTTATATCATATATATTTATAATAAATCCATATAACATTAACACATATAATATGTTTCAAAAAATCCAACAAACAAAGCTCCGCATTCTGAAAAATAGCCAAACATGTCACATTAAGCCTTCAAGTGGCTCTAACTTCAAACCGTAGGCCACTTCGAGCGGATCCCCTTCGAGCCAAGACCATTTCGAGCGGATTCCCTTCGAGCCAAGACCACTTCTAGTGGATTCCCTTCGAGCCAAGACCACTTCGAGCGGATTCCCTTTCGAGCCAAGACCACTTCGAGCGGATCCCCCCATAGACCACTTCGAATTCAAAGCTTAAAGGCTGGGCCGCTCAAATTTATAATTTTTTAATTTTTCATCATCTTCTTCCTTGTTCTTGATCCAGCCGACTTACCTATTCAAAATACCCAGAACCGGAATTTAAAACTTACTAAAAACATTACCAAAAGCATATATAAACATCATATATCATGTTAATAATCATCAAGAACATTTTTTTAGAATTTAATTCACCAAAATGTATCCAACTTGTTATATTTTGCTATTGTGTGTATCGAACTTTAAAAGTTTCTATTATGTGTATCAAAATTTTAATTTGTTACTATTGTATATATTTTGCATAGACAAAAAAGAAAAAAATTATAAGTTTAGTACATACAATAGAAAATTTAATACATACAATATCGACAAATTAAATGTTCGATACTCACAATAGAAACTTCTAAATTTCGATATACACAATAGCAAAATGTGACAAGTTAGATACCTTTTGGTGAAATATACCATTTTTTTAATCACTTAAATAATCAAATCAAACAAAACTCATTTGATAAGTTTGAGCTTCAAGCTCCATTAATGATGATTCATATATAAGCTCATAAAACCCGGCAAGAAAGTATATCATGATAATCATTAACATGCTATAAGCATATTCTAACCTTGGTATTTAATTAACAATCAACAATCTTTGATTTCAACTTTTCAAGTTGTAAGCTTTTTGGTTTCTTCAAAGTGAGGTAAGCAAGTCTACACACACATACACCTTTTCAATTTTGATTCAAAATGAGCAGGTGATAACTCAACCTCTCCAATATACATGTACACATATTAACTCAAATAACCAAGCATGAAGTGGAATGTAAACTTATCCATTTTGCCCATACTTACATGCATACATACATACTATCATGCATACATACATACATCTTTAATTAATTTCTAGTAGTAATTAATTAACTAATTAAGCATAGGGTATTAACTTCCAATTTATAATTAAACACATAATTAATAAATTAAACACACGTAAACACGTATCGCCAAACCATTAATTACTAGCCCGGATTTGCGGGTGTTACAATATTATTTTTTAATGATTAAATTACTAAATTAATTTTAAATGCATTAAAATACTTCCTTCTACTTATCTTATATTAAAACTGAATGTTATTTAATGTTAAAATTGATTTTTAATTTTGAACCAAAAGTTAAAATCAGATTTCAAATTTTATAAAATTTGATATTTATAATTTTTTTTATCTAAATCAATTGTTAGGATTATTTAATAGATTTTAGGGGCAAAATGCATGAAAATACAATTAACTTTGTCTTCATTGTCATTTTATACAACTAACTTTAAATTCTTAAAAATAATACAACTAACTTTCAAAAAAAATTCATTGTATGCAGACAACTTTTTTCTGTGTCTAGTCTTTAGCTATCATTGTATACAATAAACTTTTCCATAATTTCCATTGTATACAACAACTTGCATACAATGGGAGGATTATAAAAGTTGATTGTATTGTTTATAAAATAATAAAGTTGGTTGTATACAATGATAATTAAGACAAAGTTCATTGTATTTTCATACAATTTACCCTAGATTTTAGTTATGTTATTCTTTTATTTATATTATTATAGTAAATTCTTGTGTGATACACGGGTTGCTTCAAAAAGACAAATATTAAACATTATTAAAAAGATTAAGTAATATAAGGCACGGCAAAAAATTTAAAAGAATGATAAATAATAAAAAAAATTAAATTATATTTTCAATCAATTAAGAATTATGTATATGCTACAAGGTTTAGAAATCAATTAAATAATAAGAATTTAGTGTCATTTTTGTTAATGAAATAATTTCGACGAATATATCTTAGAATTGAAAAAAGTAAAAATTAGATAAACTTAATAATACTATGATTGTTAAATTAACAAATGTTGTTAATTTTGAATAATGCTAGTTTATATTTATATTAATATTAAAAGATGAGTATAACATGAATAAATATATAGCAATTTTAAAAATTATTTTGTCAACTTTGAAATTAAAAAGTTTAGGATGTGTTTTATATCCCGATGAAATTTGTTTATTAAGGAATATTCTAAAATTTTATTTGTTAAAGATAATTTCTATTGTTTGACTCGGCAAAGTCAAAATTAAATTTGAATTTTGATTAATATGGATGGTTTAAATTTGATAATTAAAAGTTTTTACCTAAATCAATGATTAGAATTGTTTAATAAATTTTATTCAAATTAAGATTATTATTACTACTTTATATTTAATATTTAATATTTAATTAATAACTAACTAATGTGTATTAGTTTATCTGTCAAATAAATTGTTTTCTAAGTTTTCGATGAATAAAATAGGACAAATTGTATTAAAACACAATTAACTTTGTCTGTTACCATTATATACAATCAACTTTATTTTTTAAAAAATAATACAACCAACTTTCATAATTCTCGTATTGTATGCAACTTGTTGTAAGTTGTATACTATGGAAGTTATAACAAAGTTTATTGTATACAATGGTAACTAAACAACGGATACATAAAATAACTGTTTGCATACAATGAGAGAATTATGAAAGTTAATTGTATTACTTTTAGAAATGTAACGTTGGTTGTATATTATGGTAACTAAGACAAAGTTCATTGTATTTTAATGCAATTTGCCCAATAAAATATTGCCTTTTATTCGACTAAATTTTAAGGTATGTTTTAGATAGCGCAAAGTGCATGAAAATACAATTAACTTTGTCTTAATTGTCATTGTATACAACTAACTTTAAATTATTAAAAATAATACAATCAACTTTCAAAAAAATTTCATTGTATGCAAATAACTTTTTCCTGTGTCTAGTATTTAGTTACCATTGTATACAATAAACTTTTTCATAATTTCCATTGTATACAACAACTTGCATACAATGGGAGGATTATAAAAGTTGATTGTATTATTTAAAAATAAATAAAGTTGGTTATATACAATGATAACTAAGACAAAGTTTATTGTATTTTCATGCAATTTCCCCTTTTAGATATGATGTAAAAGTGATTATTAAAGGTCGAATTAAAATTTCGCTATGGTGCGTGGCTTGGGGCTCGCATACTGCCATATATAGATGTCACTGCGGAACCAGCTCACTAAATTCGATGTTCAAAAAAAGATCGAATTTAAAATAATAAAATTTAGTTCTATTACACAATATTTAAATTTAATTTTTATACTATAAAGCGAAAATATTCAGAACTAAAGAACCTAACTAGAAAATTAATTGCAAAAATGAAATGTTGATAAACATATATATAATTATTTATTTATACTACTATATAAACAATTTAACATTCTCTCTCCTTAATTTTAAGAGTTCTTAAAATTCAATTAAGACAAAATCTTGGTTTTTCATTTGTTTAAATTCATCTCATCTACTCAATTTAACTATTTCATTCACTCTTCTAACTTACTTCAACTTTTTATTCATTTAAAACACTTACACACTAACATACCCTTTCACACAAAGACAATTATCTTATTATCTTTACACACTAAAACGGACATGTTGTGGAAAACTTTTTTGTGAAATTAAATTGCGCTAATATATCATTGCATTCTTGAAATTAACATTTTATAAAACACAAATTATTGGCTACCACAGCATTGCAAGGGTACGATGGTAGTAATAAATAAAAAATACAAGTGTAATTATTGATAAAATTAACGGTATCAATTTTATAGGGGATGACTCATTTGAAAACTGTTTTTATTACGATATTTTGTAAAACACAAACTATTTGCCACCGTAGTATTGCAAGAGTATGATGCTGGTAATAAATAAAAACTACAAATGTTTTATTTATAAAATTAACGATATCAATTTTATAGGGGATGATTAATTTGAAAACCGTTTTTATTGCGAGTATGGTGAGAACCAATCTTGACTCTTGATTAAAATAAATCAATGACCAATAAAAATGACGGCACATTAATGAAGGATATTTCGGAAAAAAAATCAAAGCTTGATATTTAATGACAACTCACCCAGATTCAATTCGCTATGGAAAAATTATTATAAAAAACCAAAACACGGTCTCAAATAATACTTATGATACTAATAATAAAAACTATTATTAGATTATCTTTTTATCAATTTTATTAGTGTAAAATTATTTTTAATTTTTTTTAGGGTGGGCTAGTGGTGGGCTGGTGGGTTAATTAATGCCGTCAAAATGGGCGTGCACATATAATCTATATAATATACTCCTTTCATGTGACTCTGTGTACGTGGTTTGCTAAAGTTTCGTCCTCAATATCTCTGTAAGCCCTTTACTACCTCCTAAATCTTCTTCTATTTATGTTTTGTTAGACCCTTTTTTTAATCACCAATATTAGTTTATTAGACTGTATTAACTTTACATATTTTGTTATTTTATGTTACCTTTTAATATATTAAACTCTGATCAAGACTTACAACAAAATTGAATACTTATAATAGTAAAATATGTAAAGTTAGAAACAACGTTTCAATAGTTCAATACATTTGAAGGCATCTTTGAAAGTTGAATACATACAATAACAAAACGTGTAATGTTTGATACATTTTTATAAACTAAACTCTTATTTTTATATTAGCCTAAATGAGTTGTATTCAATAAAGTCTATTTAAAAAACATAGTACTAAAATTTGAATATCCAATCACATATGATTCAGTATACAATCACATGTGATTTGTAAAAGCATCACATGTGAATTACAAAAATACCACTCCGTCCAAATTTTTGGACCATTGATGTCATTGATCTAAAGGATAAGATTAGTCCATTAGAACTATGAATTAATTATGGACTATATTAAACATTCTTCATGCCTAAATTTTTAGTTTCTTATGTAAAACATCAAAGAGAGATGTTGGAGTTTATCGACTGTAATAAGTTTTCTAGTCATCGTTCTACTTTGATGTAATAAATAATATTCTTCTAACAAATATGTTTTTTAAAATAATATATATTTTTAGATC
Organism: Dittrichia graveolens; assembly: GCA_038502395.1. Taxonomy (NCBI): domain Eukaryota; kingdom Viridiplantae; phylum Streptophyta; class Magnoliopsida; order Asterales; family Asteraceae; genus Dittrichia; species Dittrichia graveolens. Next base: position 14,912,596 of record JARJIL010000001.1, on the reverse strand, counting down.
TTCATATAGGACACTTTTCGAAACACATCATTAATCCTCAGCACAAACTGCATTTTTAAATTATAATTTTAGTTATCTCTGCATAACTGGATTATTGAAATAGTTATTAAAAAAATATTTGTGATTCACATTTTTCCTAAGATAAGAACAAAATTTAATTAAGGGTTTAGTTCACTAAAATGTATTTAAGTTGTCACGTTTTGCTATTGTGTGTATCGGACTTTAAAAGTTTATATTGTGTGTATCAAACTTTTAATTTGTTGCTATTGTATGTATTTTGGTTATATAAAATAGGAAAAAACGTACAAGTTTAGTATATATAATAAAAAGTTTAATACACACAATAGTGACAAATTAAAAGTTTGATACACACAATAAAATATTTTTAAGTTTGGTACATACAATAGCAAAACATGATAACTTGAATACATTTTGATGAACTAAACCCTTTAATTAAAAGATAAGAACAACAAGCTTATAAAATATGTTGATATTTTTTGACGTCCGTCCATAAATAAATTTAATTAAGTGGAGGTATTTAGTGATATATTAATTAATTATTTTTTTATTAATTAATTATTTCTTAATTACGCATGCAGTAGCTAGCAGATTTATTAATGGCTCCTGAACAGAAAACGTTCGTGTTTGCTGAAGTGTCTAAGCACAACAAAACCAAAGATTGTTGGGTTATCATCTCCGGAAAGGTTTAATTAATATTTTCTGATTTTACTAATTAATTAATTTGATACACGTACGTACTTTTGTGGTTCTCATGATATATGTCCTTAATTTAATTAATTGCATAGTAATTCGATGAATTATTGATTTTGAGATTTTATAGTAAGTTGTATCATGCTAGTAATTACATAGTTTCTGAGCTAGCTTCATCTATTGTTGGTCAAAGGTAACACGAATTCCAGGCAATCCATAAACATCTACATGTTAGACGCGAAAAAAAAGAACGTCATACGCAAGGGGCGTATTGAGTATTTGAGTAACATCTCACATCGGAAGAAAAGTGTTTTTGTGACACTCTTACTAAGAGTCTTAACTGGGGTGTAACTCACATTTAAAGAGTATGTGTTAGAGCTTGATTTTAACCTCCATTATATATTTCAAATCCCCAAACATGTTTTTCATTTTTTTTTTAAAAGGGAAAACTCCACTCTTTCATCTAAACACGTTTTCTATTTTTTTTTTTTTAGAAAATGAAAACTCTATCACTTTTTACAGAAAAACTGAAAATGAAAAACAGAAAATTTTTCTTCTGCTAAACGTAGCCTAGGTATTCATTCTCTCTTCACTTTCATTTATCATTTCCACTTATGCATTAGTGAGCATACATTTTAACAGGTTTACGATCTAACCCCATTTATGGATACACATCCTGGAGGTCCTGAAGTTATTCTAGCAACAACTGGTACATACATTTTGTCTCTTATATAACTCTTACTGAAGTAAAATTGTTTTTCTTGTTGTTGCTAATAACTTATGATTATTGTAGGCAAAGATGCAACCGATGATTATGAAGATGTTGGGCACTCCGATGATGCTAAGAAAATGATGGACGACTATTATATTGGTAACATTCACCAGTCAACAGTTCCACAGAATCAAAGAATAGTTATGTCTAAGACCCACAATTCAGACTTTATGTCTACGATCAAAAGTTCAGAAAAGACTCAACAACTTATTGGCAAGATATTGAAGTTTTTAGTGCCTTTCATGATATTGGGTTTGGCTTTCACGGTCAGAGCCTACACGAAAAATTAGACATTGATTTGATGTATGTCGCGTGAAATCGCTATACGCCATTTGAAGTATGTCAGTATTTAAGTAGTTGAAAACAATGTGCTACGTGCAAATGATAAATGAAACGATGCTCGATCAAATCTGCAATTACCTCATTTTCACACATGAAATTAAGTCTTCAATAAGCTTATTATCGCATGCAATTTTCTTTTAATAAAAATGCCCATAATTCCAATTTTTGTTGTTAATTATGTGTATGTTAATTCGATTTCACCATCTAACTAATTTGTTTAATACCAAAAAGCTTGTAGTCTAGCAGTTTTAAGGTATTGAAAAATGTTCCCTATGACCTATGGTCTCGTTGTGGAAAAAAAAACTAATTTGTTTAATTCTTCATTTAATTACAATTCTGGTTTTGTTTATTTGTTTATTAATTTTTAATTTTCAAAGTGATAACTATATATGAGTTAAAAAATTAACAGAAGTAGATAACAAAACCATCGTTTAGTTAGTGCTAGGAATAATTGGTAATACTACATTCAACCTAACTCTTCCTTCCAAATCTAATTATCATGACGGTAAACTCTAGAAATTACTACATAATCATAACGAGATTTCTGTTACCGACGGAAAACAAAATAAAGATAAACAAATAAAAATCAAAGTTTTACGTGTTGAAATAGAAAATAAGAATGAATAATATAAAAACGGGTAAAATACGCGAAAATACAATAAACTATGTCAAAATAATCATTATATGAAATCAACTTTATTTTATACCTAAAAATACACACAATTTTTAAAATTACTTCATTGTATGCATCTGACCTGTTACGGATTCATAACCGGTCATACCCTTTTTCATTAATTTTTTTATTTTATTAATGTTTTTTAATTGAAAATAATTATGAATATTCATCTTTTAATCCTGCATTTCAACTTTTGTCTAAATAAAACTGATTGGAAGATGGCTTGAAGATCCATAAACAAATAGACTTGCCTTTCATTTTCAGCCTACAATCAAAAATGTATTTCATCTACATCCTCTACCAATTAGGGTTTCATGTTGATATTTGTTTTGTATTTCATATACATCCTCTGCCTTTCATTTTCAACGTACTATAAAAAATCGTTAGGGGGATTCAAAAATGTATTGATTTGTCGATTAGGGTTTCGTGTACCCTCAAGATTTTTCTCGATTACTCATCCGCGACACTTGTTTAGATTTGCGATTCTTGCTCTTTTCCAAATGAGGTGCTTCGATCAAGCGTTTCCAGGTAAGGGTTAATCAACGAGGTTAAGGTTTACGATTTCTTGGTTCGATTTTCTATTCTCGAACCCTAGATATGCATAGTTGGGTCTGGTTCGCGATCCCTAATTTGCTAATGTTTGATTCTTGGTTCGGTTATGCAAATCTGGATTAGTTTCATTACAAATTGATTGTTTGGTGTTTACAGGTTGATTTGGATTAGGGTTTCATTACAAATTGATTGTTTGGTTATGCATATATGAATTCCTCATCAAACGATTCTTCTTCTTTATTTGAATTCCCCAGTCGATTTGCTTTTGGTTGTGTTTTTTGTTAAGCTATGAAAAATCTTATGAAGCTTTGAAGATGACTTAAGAAAACCAAGAACATATGAATATCTTAATTAAAAATTTTAAAAATAAAAAAAATAACCGGTAACCTGTACCAGTTGTATACAATGACTCAAAAATAAAAGGTGTGTATTTTTAGGTATACAATAAAGTTGGTTGCATATAGTGACAATTTTCACATAGTTTGTTGTATTTTCGTGCATTTTACCCTATAAAAGCTGACATCCAAATACAATATGGAGAAATTTTTTTCTTAAAAATTCTTAGTTCTTAATAAATTCTTGTATAAGATTTGATATTATTGCTTTTACAACTAAAGAAAGATTTTCACAAAAATGAAAAAGAAAAAACTTTCCTAAAACCATTCTAACTTTTTAATCCAATATAGTAAAGAATCCTAATTCGTTTTAGTATGCAAGGTTTGATGTGAATCTAAATGCATATTTGTAACCAAAATTTTTAGTTTGCATTTTATATAATATGATGTTTATAGGATTTTAAAAATATTTTTTTAAATAAATATCATATGACAATAAAATTTATATCCAATACAAATAAAAATAGACATTCATAAATATATATATAGGGCAAATTGCACGAAAATACAATAAACTATGTCAATATTGTCATTGTATGCAACCAACTTTATTTTTTACCTAAAAATACACACAACTTAACTTTCAAATTTTGTTCATTGTATACAATCGACAACATGTAACCTGGTCACCGATTGCATACAATGAATCAAAATTGTAAGTTGTTTGTATTTTTAGGTAAAAATAAAGTTGGTTGCATACAATGACAATATTTGCATGGTTTATTGTATTTTCGCGCATTTTGCCCATATATATATACATAGGGAGCGGTTCAAACGAGAACTGTTTTTCGTACGAGAACTGCGAGAACCATTTCAGGTCAATCATTTAATTTCTTGTCTCTTTTATTTATTTTAAATGGGAAAAGGTAGTATGAACATTTTTACATTACCCCCCATTTTTAAAACTAATGTATCCATCAAACGAAAAGGTGTTAAATTACGAAAATAATATCAAATTAACGAGAAAATTGTGCTCTTTAATTTGAGACCGATCTTGCTATATTTTTTCGGAAAAAAAAATTCGCGTTTGCTGGGTTTTTTTACACAGCTCTCAACATTTGCACATGTGCAAATTTTGCACATGTGCATATCTACATCTGTGCTGAAAAAACTAGGTGAATATGTGCATTTGCACAAGTGCATATATTTGCACATGTGCAAATGTCGACTGTACTGAAAAAAATAAACCCAGCAAACACAAAAAAAAATTTCAAAAAAATATAGATAGATCGGTCTCAAACTAAAAAGCATAATTTTCTCGTTAAGTTGGTATAATTTTCGTAATTTAACACCTTTCCATTTGAGAGATATATTAGTTTAAAAAAAGTGAGGGTAAAGTGAAAATGTCCAAATTACCCTTAATTGATTAAGAATAAGTTTGATAAGTTTAAGGTTATCTATTAATAACTCTTTAATCTTGACCATCCATCTTTTTTATCAACGACTATAATTAGTTCTCGTATGAACCGTCCCCTATATACATATATATATATATATAATGAAAAGTTCATTTGAGAACCGTTTTTATTGCGAGAACCGCGAAAACCAATCTTAGCCGTCAAATTCCCCCTCCTTCAATTGGATTGTCCATCCATGAATTCCTTACATGCACCTTGCCACACTCAATTCCCCCACGCTCTTCATCCATGAATTCCATTATCCAAAATGAATGGCTAAGATTGGTTTTCGCAATAAAAATGGTTCTCAAATGAACCTTCCCCTATATATATATATATATAATGAATCTTCCTCTATGTATATATATATATATAGGGTGGGGTTATATATAGAACCTTACTTTTTCATTGAACCTAAAGAACAAACCTGACGATGACACGTGGCATCAAGGGTAAGGGCAAAACTGGAAACTGAATTACAATTTAACACTCACGCCTCCCCTTCCATCAAACCTCCAAACTTCCATTTTTAAAAAAAAATCCTACTAAACATTCAAATGGTCATAATATATTCATCCTTAAGAATTTTAGCAAAAAAAAAAAAATACCATTAGATTCAGTTTTTTATTCTCTTATAATTCAAGACCAGGATTGATATGTTTTCTAATTTTATTTTTTTCAAAATGCAAATTGTTTGACGAAACAACAGTCTAAAATGCAAACAGCAGTATGTGAAATGCAAGTAACAACAGTCTAAAATGTAAACAACAGCATGTGAAATGCAAGTAACAACAGTCTAAAATGCAAACAGCAGCATGTGAAATGCAAGTAACATCAGTCTAAAATGCAAACAGCAGCACTTTCACATAAAAAATGCATGTTCATATATTTTCATTTTCATATATATGCATGTTCATATATTTGCTACCGAAAATGAAAAAAAGAATAGATAACAAAAATGCAAATTGTTTGACGAAAATGCAAATGCAAAATGCAACCCACAAAAAGAAGATAACAAAAATGCAAACTCACGACTCTCATCTGCATTTCACAAATCTGATTCAATAAAAATGCACGTCACAAACCCATTCAATGAAAATGCAGATTAGCAAATGAAAATGAAAACCCACGACTCTCATTTGCATTTTACAATCTGATTCAATGAAAATGCAGGTCAATAATTCATGAAGAAAGTATACAATAAACAAAAAATGTAAAATATAACATCAAATAAACCAAAATACATTATAGTGCGTCACTGAATTAGCCAAAATTTATTTCACGCTAAACAAATTACATGTTCAAACCCAAAATGCAAATTCCATATACAACACTACAATGCAAATTTCATACACAAAATGCTACATCAGTTAAAAAAATCATTGAATTATCAACCAATTTTTTGGAGTATGAAGAATTGCATTTTGATTATCATCTTCATCCACATATGCATGTTCAGATATGAAATTTGCATTTTCGTAATTGCATTTTCAAAATAAAATTTTTAAAAATATGGGAAGAGTGGTCTTGAATTAAAGAGCAAGAAAAACTGAACCTAATGGTATAATTTTTTTTGTTAAAAATCTTAAACATGAGATAGTTATGATCATTAGAATGATTAATGAGTTTTTTTAAATAAATGTGATAGTGAGCTGAGGAGGCGTGAGGAGCTGATGGATGTTTTTTCAATTCCTTTTTTGCCCTTCTTTTTAATTATAGTTCATAATTATGTATGATAATTACAATTTTGTCATAATTTAATATCAGCCCTTGATCAAGTTAATTGAAAGGCCCAAAATGGTTCTTTAGTTTCTATGTTTAAGAGTAGTTCTATATTGATGCTATTTCTTATCACTAACAACTGTTATTAGTATTATTATTCAAAATTATATTTACTACATCTTCTATTCCTACTAACTAAATAGTGACGTGTGAAATCCACTTGTTCTCTTTCCTCATGTACCTCTTGATTTTGAAATTTGTTTAGATCTAATGAGTAAGAGGATATAACATCTCTCTTATTATTTCTACGCACATATATTATTCAGCATTTTCTCGTTTTATTTTTTCACGAATACATAAATATGAAGATGTCAAACTTCTTTTCTTGTGTGTGTGTGTGTGAATTGTTCGGATTGAGCAACTTATGGATCTAATGAGTGTATGATAACGATTGCTAATTATTGTGCAGGTTGCACCAAAGTTAGAGAAATTGGATATTTCTATCATGGTGAATTTGAAGCAGATATGGCCCTCTGAAATTGCTTCTGGCGAGGAGGTTCAAATTTCCATGGTGAGAGGGATTGAAGTGAGAAGTTGTCCTAGTCTTGTTAATGTGTTCCCCAACAATCCCATGCCTTTGCTACGTAATCTAGAAATGGTTGTAGTAAAAGTGTGTGATGCCGTTGAAGTGTTATTCAACATTGGTTTGGACGTGTTCGTAAAGTTGAAGAAGTGAGCAGTAACTTGAGAAAAATTCATGTTAAAGATTCAAAGAATCTAACAGAAGTGTGGAGGATAAAAGGGGAAATATGTCTCAATTCAGTGGCTTTCAAGCTGTTGAAAACATATATACACATAACTGTATTAGTTTTAGAGAAGTGTTCACACCTGCCACAACCAATTTCAATATGAGTGCACTTTTGGACACTGATATGCAAGATTCCAGTGATTCGTTATTTAACAAAGCACTAAAATCCTTCCAGACAAATAACAAGGCCACAAAGATAGCTCTATATGGGATGGGGAGTGTGGGGAAGACTAGAATGATGAAAGATCTAGTTAAGGCTGTTGAGGGTACAGGAATGCTTGATATGGTTTTGAAGTTGGTTGTTGGGCGAGAAGCTAATGTAAATTCTTTGCAAAAAGCTACTGCAGAGTGCATTGGTGAAGATTTAACAGAAACAGTTGAAGAAACAAGAGCTGGAATTCTTAATAAGAGATTTATGCAAATATCACAAGAGGGTAAAAGCAATATTTTGGTGATATTGGATGATCTTTGGAAGGTGTTGGACCTCAAAGATATCGGACTATGGAGTAGTTCTTTGCCAAGTGGACTTAGGTTGTTGATCACGTCACGAGATGTAAATGTTTGCACTCAGATGGGTGTTGGAAAGAGTTCAATTTTTAGGTTAGGCGTTGTGGTTGACGCTAAAGCAAAAACTTTGTTTTTTGAAACTGTGGGGCTTTCAAAAGATGATGATCCTGATCTCTATAAGATTGGAGAAGAAATAATAGTCAGGTGTGGTAATTTTCCCATTTCCTTAGAAACCATCGCCTCTGTACTTAAAGGTAATGTAAATGATAAGTCCAAATGGGAAGAAGCCCTCTCTCTTTTACAGAACCATGAGCTTGAAGACATTTATGACGTTTTGAAGATAGCTTTTGAGATGAGCTGCAACAATCTGAAAACAGATTATGAGAAAGCAATTTTACTTCTTTATGGTTTTTTTCCAAAGGACTTTAATATTCCTGTGGAAGAGCTGATGAGGTGTGCGTGGGGTTTGAAGTTGTTTCCTACTACTACTTTAGCACAAGCAAGACACCGGATCACAGCTTCCGTTGATGTGCTCATACATGCAAACTTTTTGACTGAAGGTTACCCTAAAGGACGAGTCAAAATGCAAGTTATGGCCGTGTGAAATTACAACTGCCACCGGTAGTGAGAAGGAGGAAGTTAATAATAATGTTTCCATGCTGAGAATGATTGTAGTGGAGAGATGTGATAATCTTGTAAATTTATTTCCATGCAACCCACTGCCCTTACTAAATCATTTAGAAGTGCTTGGAGTTGGAGATTGTTGTTCCATTAAAGTGTTGTTCAACATCGATTTGAGAGGTGCTGGTGCTGGTGCTGGTAATATTATTGAACAGACAAGTAGCTTGAGAGAAATAGTACCATGGAGATTAGACAATCTAAGAGAGATATGGAGGATAAAAGGGGGAAATGACTCATCTGGTCTTCTAATTGGCTGCTTTCAAGCTGTTGAAAAAATAAATATAGAAGACTGTAAGAGGATTAAAGATGTATTAGCACCTAAAAACATCAATTTTGATATGAGAGCACGTGTGAGGAAGTCGGGTAATTGTGGAGAAAGTGGGAGAAGCAATGAATTGGCTAAAGAATAAGAATGTATAGCCAAGAGCAACAGGTATATATATACATATACATAGCTAGCCTTTTAATATAATGAATTTTATCAATTTTTTACCGTTAATTAATAACCGAAAGGTTGTTTATTTTATAGAAAATTATTAATTCTAGCTATTTCTAATAGTTACTTAGAAAACAAGTAAGTTGATGTGTTCAAGAGTTTTTTTAGAGAGGGTAAGGAGGGGATATAAATCATTAACTTAATTGCTACAAAATATTGATAACTTTTTTGTGTGCCTATTAGCGGATAATGGAAATGGACCGGAGAAAAATTAATGTGCTAATAATCGGAGGTGATTCACATCAACTTTTTTTTTTGTCATTGTATGTTACTGTTATGCTCTTTTCTGGGTGTATTCGAAGTGTTCGATTTTATTTCATATGTTTTATGTAATAAATATATACTTCAATGTTGGAATAAACTATGTATACATACATATATATATATATACTAGTTAGCTATCTAGGCTGAGGCCACGAAGTTTTTATGTTAACGTCTTAGCTATTCATGTAATTATGTAAAAAGTTCAGATATATTAATTATTTACCTACTTAAGTTAATTATAACTTGGATGAATATTTAAAATTTTCATAGCTAGTTGATTGTAAATAAACGTAATTCTCATATGTCTGATATGTTTTCATTGTTTTATAAACAATGCTTTTAACTTGTATATTTCCTTTGTATTTTCTACATTCCAAAACTTAGGACACTTAACTTTTTTCCTCTAATGACTTGGAAATAAAATTTAATAAGTAAAATATTTGAACTCTAAGTTAAAAAAGATAAACATTGTTAACTTGAAGTAGCAAACCGACCTACGAAAATACTTAGATAAAAAAAGATATCTAACTCTCGTTGACCGATTGATTCATAAACATATAAAGCAAGATAAAAAAAGGTTAAGAGATATAAATGTAAAATAAAGGTGAAGATATAAATTATACTCTATTATAGTAATATCACTCAATCATTGTTAGATACAGTACTCTCCCTTAATAATTTTAAAATACAAAACCAAAATTTAGTGTCCTAATATGTGCTACAAATTATTTATAACATTAAATGAACAAAACACTCTCATAGTCTCATCTGTACTCTATCTCTGGTTGGATTTTTTCAGCTTCTATCACATTAAAAATTATTGTTTATATTTTAAAACCAATTTCTCATGATGCAATAATTTCAAAATAAAAAATTATAGTTTATAAAAAGAAATTAAAGTGAATCTACTTTATTAATTTTAAGTTTTTTGATATGAAATTTAGAAGAATTTGAAATAAGTTAAATTGAACATATCACTTCACATTTTTATTATGTTGCATGTTGTAACACCTTGTCTTATCACAATACAATATTGTGTGTTTTGTTCAAATTTGTTCAAGGTTTTGTATCTGAGGATCGGGAAGAAACTTCTAAGGGTTAGATTGCTCCGGCACAAGCACGTTTAACTCTAAAGTTCTAATAGGATTTATCATACTTGTAAAATGCATTATGAACCAAACATGTCTCCAATCCGCATTTGATTTGAGATTCGCATAAGGTGTTGCAAACACCCCCGAGACTCATCATCCTTGATAAAGATTGCCACATAATCCTGAATAGCACAATAGTGGCTTTGATACCATGTGTATCTCTTGATCAGGCGAGAACTTCCTCCTACCCATGCACTCAAGCACGTTTTAATCCACAAACTTTAAGCTCTAAACCGTAAAACTTAAATATATACTTAAACTTATTATCCTTATTTGATCCAATGTGTACTTATGAACCAATCTCTTATGTACACAACCAATGCTTAAGTGTTACGTATATAATTACTAAGTAATAAATTAAGCATTAAATTTATGTATCAATGTTAATGTAAATATTAAATTTTAATTTAAAGTATTAAAGAAGCTAATAAATATTGAAGGTTAAGAGATTAAACCATAAATTAAACTATCAAATATTTACACATGTTTCAAAATATTATGTTTATTTTTATTAAAATGGTCTCAAATAGTTTAGCACTATTGGAAGGACACATGTTAGATATAGAGGATATATGTTCTTTATATATATATATATATATATATATATATATATATATATAAGTAGATATAGTCAAAGGATCAAATGCGAATGTTCGCACGCTAGGAACCAGTCCACGTCGTGGACCAACACCGCACGACGTGAGACATTTTTCAATTTTTGCGGCTGAATTACACTGCTCCACGCCATTGACTCCAACCCCACGACATGAAGCATTAAAAATTGTGGCTAATCTATATTATCTACGTGTGTGTGTTGAATGTGTTGTGTGTATGTATTTTGATATTTAAATATACATTTATAAGAGGTGAAGATGATCAAGATGCAGTATTTTTAAACAAGATACGGTATTTTTCGATAAAATATAGTTGTTTTAGATTAAATGCAATGGTTTTATACTAGATGTATTTTTAAATGAGAATTGAAATAATTGAACCTCTCAACCAAGATGTAATGGTTGAAGGGGACTTTATGTTTATTGTAGCACCCTGAATTTTAGTACAAATTTAAACTTTTTGTATTTCAACAAAGACAACATTATACGAGTATTTGTTTACAACATAGTGCGGAAGCTTGTCAAATTTACAAAAGGTGGTGTTACTTGTTGACCCGAATACACAATCATTAATTACCGATAAACAAAATAAGGGAATAATCATGTATTCCAAACATATCCAAAGGCAACAAGCTTCTCCCAAAAGTATCTACCCGCCTCACCGGCACCATGCTTACTATTTATCTGCGGATACGAAAACATAACACAGTTTCATTAGCATAAGCTAGTGAGTGCGCCAACACAAGTTAAACAAATAAACAAGTCATCATAGCATGTAAAACAGTTATGGCATGCTGAGAATTCCAAAGCTAAAGGAATTGAGGATTAATGATATGGAGAAGCTGAAGTAGTTATGGCCGTGTGAAATTACAACTGCCACTGGTAGTGAGAAGGAGGAAGTTAATAATAATGTTTCCATGCTGAGAATGATTGTAGTGGAGAGATGTGATAATTTTGTAAATTTATTTCCATGCAACCCACTGCCCTTACTAAATCATTTAGAAGTGCTTGGAGTTGGAGATTGTTGTTCCATTAAAGTGTTGTTCAACATCGATTTGAGAGGTGCTGGTGCTGGTAATATTATTGAACAGACAAGTAGCTTGAGAAAAATAGTACCATGGAGATTAGACAATCTAAGAGAGATATGAAGGATAAAAGGTGGAAATGACTCATCTGGTCTTCTCATTAGCTGCTTTCAAGCTGTTAAAAAAATAAATATAGAAGATTGTAAGAGGTTTAGAGATGTATTCGCACCTAAAAACATCAATTTTGATATGAGAGCACGCGTGAGGAAGTCGGGTAATTGTGGAGAAAGTGGGAGAAGCAATGAATTGGCTAAAGAATAAGAAAATATAGCCAAGAGCCACACGTATATATATACATACTAGGAAGATTTTTAGGCTGTGCAAATGCACAGCCCTGGTAGATATAAGTAGGGTGTGTGTGTGTGTGTGTGTGTGTGTGTGTGTGTGTGTGTGTGTGTGTATAGCGAGAGAGAGAGAGAGAGATGTGTAATTCCTGTGTGATTGTTGTTCAGATGCAGAGCATGAGGTTTTCTTTTCATTCTCAAAGATTTAGGCACTAATACAATGTAAAGACGGGTTGTTGAAAAGCTGGAGTACATCATAAATAAAGTGAATATATACGTTTGTCAATTCTTAGAGGAATTGACATTTCACAACAGATAATCCAAAAACACAACCTAGTAGTTGGCACTTTTTGAAATTTTACATACTTGTCAAAGTGCAAAGGGAAACACTACTCTTGCTAAGAAGATAGTTTAACACTAACGGATTCTAATGTGGTAAAATTAACTTAAATATAGCAAAATAACCTAAAGCAGCTGTAGCGATTAAGATGACGGTGATGTGACAATTTACAGGCATTTTTGTGTCGAATTTGGACAATCAAGTAATGCCATTCATTTTTCGATATCATGCCTACAAAACCTGTTTTTTTCCCTAAACAAAATTTAAAGATCTGTGCATTTTCGGTTGCTAATGGATATATTTGTTCTTTAAATTTTGATGGCCACCCAAAAAGAAATTGTCAAGTAATATGATTTAAAATGCTAATCTTTTGAAATGCCTTTCATCAGACACCAACTGTACCTCAATCCTAAACATTGCTGTGAGTTTTTTATTTCAAAAATCTAATCCAAGTATGTTTTAGTGAAGTAAAACTTTTTTTTAATTCTTTATTTGGGGGAGAGAGAGGCAACTGTTGCATTTGATTCCAAACAAAAATAAAATGGGAGAAAGGATATAAGTACTATTGCGAGGATGAAAGAACAGCTGAATGGGGGTTTAGATTCGGGTTATGGAACAGGCTATCTGATCGAGTAACAATAATAGTTCCTAATGTTTGGAAAAACCTATTTTGGTTAACTTACATCCATTTCACAAATTCTCTCCTAGTAGAACTGCCTTTTCGGTCATTATTCGTATTAATTGTTAAAAGTTCGAATTTTTCAAACACTCTAATATCTGGATATTACTGCTTCAAACAGCAGTGCGCTATGGTTACAAAAAAAGTATCTTTTGTAAAACACTCAAATATATGCAGTTTAGACAGTAATACAAATACACCATGCTGATTTTTGTATATTATTATTGCATATAGAAACTTTCAAGTAATTTAGGCTGTGATACCAAGATACTATTATCTAGTCTAATCTTTACATGAATCACTCTCAGACATACAGTTCCTTCCAGGCTTCCAAACAACACTTGATTTGTTTTAGAAAGAAGAACGAAGAGCTTTTTGTCCTCGAAAGCTTATCATATAAGGAATCAGGAATCTTCTTCTTAAAATCGCAATAGACCCTAACGTTATTGGAACTTTTACTAAAATCTTACATGATTCATCTTGAAAATATAATCTAATTGGTAGAATGAAGCACAAAATGGCAGCAAGACAATAAAGTTGAGAGATTGTAAAAAATATCGGGTGTTATAGTGGTAAAATAGAGAAGAAGACAGTTAGGAATGATCGTTGTTATTAAGAGTTGAATAATATAGAATACTTTATGCATTGTGTGACCAGAGAGTGGAACATATGTAATTGATATCGTTTGTCATTTAAGCATTACAAGGTAGAACATGAGATGATGAAGTAATTTATAAGCAATTTTGTGAAAATTGTGTGCCTTGTGCACGCGATTGCATCTTTTAAAACGAAGCAAAGCCTATCCAAACATTGTCTTCTATAGTATGTTTTACTACAACTCAGTATCTCATTTAGATTATTCTGTATCACATAACCACTTTCAACGAACCATTTAAGGGCGCATTTGTATCTTTACTAAAATCAATTTAGCCAACTATTACATCTATAAAATCCAGAAATAAACATAATGCAATTGAAAATAGTGCTGATATATAATGATGCATATAAATTTTAAATAAATGAATGGATAAATCTGACCGTGTAAATGATCCTCAAGTGATCCCAAAGGCATAAACTCATAAACAAGGAGGCGTTGGTCTTCAAATTCACAAGATTCGGATGATGTAAAAGGCTAAGCATGAGAACCTCCACCAAAAACTGACTATTCCCTTGAAGACCATTTCAATGAAGCTACTTCACTGCAACTACCTGAAAACAATTTTGTTTCAAAATACTAAAATAAAAACATTCAAAGTGAAAGATGAGCGACCTAAAGACTGAGCAAGGGAAATCAGAAAGAGATTGTTACTATCTGGATGACTAATACACTGTAATTCGATTTGCGTTCTGAAAATGATTATTGTGACTTGGAATCACAAGAATCAGTTTTTGGTTTTGGTTTTGGGACAGACAGAACTTGTTTCTGATTCTGTAATTAATGATCACTTTCATATGAGCTGCAACAAACTGATTATCTAAAAACAAAGCACCTATTTACCCTTCTTTTAACCTATAGTGAAAGACTTTTTCTCCCAAATTCACAAACCTGCATACCAAGTCTAACATATGATTATCTAACTATCACATCTTGAAACAGCAAAAATGCATCCAAACACTACTGTTCTGTTACAACTCGTTATCTGACTTTGTTCAATATCACACAATTACTTTCAAAACACACATCCAGACACCCATGTAAGTATGCATTTTTGGTTCACACATTTAATCAAACACGTGGTGTGTATAGTAGCATGTCACCTCTGTGTCTATTTTTTACTTTAAAGACATGACTATGTTCAAGAAATATTGATTTCACAGAGGGCCAAACCCCCAAAATGATGAATCGATAACAGAAAGAAACAATTTTGTCAAATGTTATTAATTCATTAATGGTAATGGAATGGTTGTGAATATGTAGAGTAATTGAAAATTCATAGAATTCATAAATGGATTTTATCGTATACTAAGATGGATGAATAATCAACATAAATGAAATATGTATTGGGTTGGATGGCTCTCCTGTTGTAACTAAAATCCACAGCGGTATCCAATAAAATCGATAACCAATAATCAAAAGTTTAGATTTAAAAAAACCCTTACACAGTAGAGAGAGAGATAGAGAGGGTACGCCCAGAGGATCAGAGCAATAGCGAAGAGGCCTAGCACATGTGTTAGTCGGAAGCAGTGTGCAATGCCTTTGTAATGGCGGTTTAGAGGCAGGGAAGCAGGTGGGAAGAGCGTAATGAATGAATGTGGAGGAGAAGCGCAAAGTTATGGAGGATTGCAACTGTTGATCGTGAGAGCCTGCAATAACCTGAAAAGTGCAGCTGTAGTATGGCGGTTCACTACGACAGTGCTAAAACCAGGAGGTAAAGAAAAGGCGGCCTGTCTATTTGGGATGCAAAAGGCGACGGTTCATCGAAGGGAGTTGCATATGGTGGTTCATCAGAAAAAAGGAGGAAGTAGGAGTCGAAAGGAAAAGCAGAAGGAGGCAAGTGGATTCTCGGGGATTCTTACACGTGTCAATTATTTTATTTGGAGGTTGTTGCAAGAAAGAATTCCTACAAGATTGAACTTGAGTTCTCGGGGAATAAACCTATCATCTGTATGTCCATTGTGCGAAGAGGAAGCAGAAACGACTGGGCATCTATTTTACTTTTGCCAAAAGGTGAAGCCAATTTGGGAGTGGTTCTCAAAATGATGTGATATTGAGATGATTAGATACTCCACTTTGAAACAGCTGATGGTGGATTATGTAGATCAAAGGAAAAATGAGAAAGCAAAAAAGTTTATGATGGCTGCTTTAGGCTATATAGTTTGGTCAATATGGAAAGCACGTAACGAGATAACGTTTAACAGAAAATTATTTTCAACTCTAATGGTGATGGATGAAGTACAAGCTTCCTTATTTACGTAGATTAAATTTAGAACAAAACATAGATTGTTATCTTGGCAAATGTGGAGATGTAATCCTATGTTTCTATTATAATCCTTATGTATGAATTCTTGCTAGCACCTTGCTAGATTATTTTAATAGTAATAAAAATTTTGGATCTCTAGCCGGGGGTGATGGCAATGCCGAGGCTACTTGGCTAGATATCCTTTCTTGCTGTTCAAAAAAAAAGGAGGTGGAAGATACGGAGGAGGCAAGCGTGTTCAAAAAGGAGGTAGGGTGCTTTCTTTGTATTATAGATAGATACATAGCTAGCCTTTTAATATAATGAACTTTATCAATTTTTTACCGTTAATTAATAACCGAAAGGTTGTTTATTTTATAGAAAATTATTAATTCTAGCTATTTCTAATAGTTACTTAGAAAACAAGTAAGTTGATGCGTTCAAAAGTTTTTTTGAAGAGGATAAGGAGGGGATATAAATCATTAACTTAATTGCTACAAAATATTGATAACTTTTTTGTGTGCCTATTAGCAGATAATGGAAATGGACCGGAGAAAAATTAATGTGCTAATAATCAGAGGTGATTCACATCAACTTTTTTTTTGGTCATTGTATGTTACTGTTATGCTCTTTTCTAGATGTATTTGAACTGTTTGATTTTATTTCATATGTTTTATGTAATAAATATATACTTCAATGTTGGAATAAACTGTGTATACATACATACATATATATATATACATATATATACTAGTTAGCTATCTAGGCAGAGGCCACAAAGTTTTTATGTTAACGTCTTAACTATATACGTAATTATGTAAAAAGTTCAGATATATTAATTATTTACCTACTTAAGTTAATTATAACTTGGATGAATATTTAAAATTTTCATAGCTAGTTGATTGTAAATAAACATAATTCTCATATGTCTGATATGTTTTCATTGTTTTATAAACAATGCTTTTAACTTGTATATTTCCTTTGTATTTTCTACATTCCAAAACTTAGGACACTTAACTTTTTTCCTCTAACGAATTGGAAATAAAATTTAATAAGTAAAATATTTGAACTCTAAGTTAAAAAAGATAAACATTGTTAACTTGAAGTAGCAAACCGACCTACGAAAATACTTAGATAAAAAAAGATATCTAACTCTCGTTGACCGATTGATTCATAAACATATAAAGCAAGATAAAAAAAGGTTAAGAGATATAAATGTAAAATAAAGGTGAAGATATAAATTATACTCTATTATAGTAATATCACTCAACCATTTTTAGATACAGTACTCTCTCTTAATAATTTTAAAATAAAAAAACAAAATTTAGTGTCATAATATGTGCTACAAATTATTTATAACATTAAATGAACAAAACACTCTCATAGTCTCATCACTCTATCTCTGGTTGGATTTTTTCAGCTTCTGTCACATTAAAAATTATTGTTTATATTTTAAAACCAATTTCTCATGATGCAATAATTTCAAAATGAAAAATTATAGTTTATAAAAAGAAATTAAAGTGAATCTAATTTATTAATTTAAAGTTTTTTGATATGAAATTTAGAAGAATTTAAAATAAGTTAAATTGAACATATCACTTCACATTTTTATTATGTTGCATGTTGTAACACCTTGTCTTATCACAACACAATATTGTGTGTTTTGTTCAAATTTGTTCAAGGTTTTGTATCTGAGGATCGGGAAGAAACTTCTAAGGATTAGATTGCTCCGGTACAAGCACGTTTAACTCTAAAGTTCTAATAGGATTTATCATACTTGTAAAATGCGTCATGAACCAAACATGTCTCCAATACGCATTTAATTTGAGATTCGCATAAGGTGTTGCAAACACCCCCGAGACTTATCGTCCTTGATAAAGATTGCCACATAATCCTGAATAGCACAATAGTGGCTTTGATACCATGTGTATCTCTTGATCAGGCGAGAACTTCCTCCTACCCACGCACTCAAGCACGTTTTAATCCACAAACTTTATGTTCTAAACCGTAAAACTTAAATATATACGTAAACTTATTATCCTTATTTAATTCAATGTGTACTTATGAACCAATCTCTTATGTACACAACCGATGCTTAAGTGTTACGTATATAATTACTAAGGAATAAATTAAGCATTAAATTTATGTATCAATGTTGATATAAATATTAAATTTTAATTTAAAGTATTAAAGAAGCTAATAAATATTGAAGGTTAAGAGATTAAACAATAAATTAAACTATCAAATATTTACACATGTTTCAAAATATTATGTTTATTTTTATTAAAATGGTCTCAAATAGTTTAGCACTATTGGAAGGACACATGTTAGATGTAGAGGATATATGTTATATATATATATATATATATAAGTAGATATAGTCAAAGGATCAAATGCGAATGTTCACACACTAGGAACCAGTCCACGTCGTGGACCAACACCGCACGACGTGAGACATTTTTCAATTTTGCGGATGAATTACGCTGCTCCACGCCATTGACTCCAACCCCACGACATGAAGCATTAAAAATTGTGGCTAATCTATATTATCTACGTGTGTGTGTTGAATGTGTTGTGTGTGTATGTATTTTAATATATACATATACATATATAAGGGGTGAAGATGATCAAGATGCAGTATTTTTAAACAAGATTCAGTATTTTTCGATAAAATATAGTTGTTTTAGATTAAATGCAATGGTTTTATACTAGATGTATTTTTAAATGAGAATTGAAATAATTGAATCTCTCAACCAAGATGTAATGGTTGAAGGGGACTTTATGTTTATTGTAACACCCTGAATTTTATTACAAATTTAAACTTTTTGTATTTCAACAAAAACAACATTATACGAGTATTTGTTTACAACATCGTGTGGAAGTTCGTAAAATTTACAAAAGGTGGTGTTAATTGTTGACCCGAATACACGACCATTAATTACTGATAAACAAAATAAGAGAATAATCATGTATTCCAAACATATCCAAAGGCAACAAGCTTCTCCCAAAAGTATCTACCCGCCTCACCGGCACCATGCTTACTATTTATCTGCGGATACGAAAACATAACACAGTTTCATTAGCATAAGCTAGTGAGTGCGCCAAAACAAGTTAAACAAATAAACAAGTCATCATAGCATGTAAAACAGTTATGGCATAAGTAAACAGTTCACACAAGATGTGGGGGACAAGTCCACTTATACTTGTATATTCCATAGGGGCCAACCATGGTCAACAAGTCCTCGTGGGGGTGTGACCACATCTCCCGTCAAGGTGGGGGAAGCACGAAGCAGTCCAACATACAACGGTTCACTGGAGTGTAAGCCCTGTTCACCAAATCCACTCGTGTTACCCGGGTTCGGTGGCTCATCAGCCTAGTGAACCCACACGATCATGATGGCTACTGACATACCCCTCCACTCTCTGCACCGATTCCTCAACCACCCGTACATCGCGGTTCCTCAATTGCCGAAGCCACATGAACCTGTGCACGTCTCAATGGCTAGGAACCCTATGGTATAGAGTTCATATCACAACAGTGGTCCGGACCGAAGCACATACCCCGAAGGGTCACATAAATCACAAGCAAGTTATACACACAAGGTCACAAATTGCCATAATCAGCTCATAGCATAGCATGCTTCAAATCAGGTGAATCATATACTCAATACATATCTCATTATCATAAACATGATAACAACCAATAACAATTCACATTGATGCCATAAATAAAGATAAAACATAACACATAAGAAACAATGGATGACTTGTATGTTTAAAAACAGTTTGTGTATCCGCATGGCACAACTCACCTGTCTGAAGTGATGAGGATCACTTCCACTCCAATTCAAGGCCACAATCACTTTCACAAAGGTCCTATGATCACAACACAAGGTTAACTTAGTTAAGTTAACCATACATTGAAGTTACACACAAGTATAGACTCAAAACACGACTTAAACACTCATTTCGGGCCTTTCAGACTCCCTATGAACTCCCTAAAACCATTAGAAACAATCCCCAATCAATTACAAGGCCAAATGGGGTCAAAAACAACTTTTTGGACATTTCAGGGGTCTCGCGCCGCGCAAAATTCTCTGGAAATATTACCCTCGCCAAAAAGGTACCTCGCGCCGCGAGCCCCCGTGAACAGTGTTCTGCGGGTTTTTCTTTTGCTGCAGGTCCATATATCTCCAAGCTTTCAATACCAAACTCAAGATTTCGAACCAAAGGCATGAAATCTCACTATAACCATTTCTTAACAGCCAATATCAATGCTTTTTGATCACCATAACCTAACTTCACCATAACTTCAAGTTTTTAATCCATTTCTTAACAATAAACACAAATTTAACCAACAATCACTACAATCAACCATATATTTAACAAAAATTCACCAATACCACATGTAAAATCACCATCATACTCAAATATCAACACTTTAAACACATTTGGTCATTCCAAACCCTATCTTTCACTATTTCCCCAAAATTGACCCGTTTAACATAATTTTTCAACATAAAAGTCAAAGATCACTATAATCAACAACAAATACTTAAAATCAAACACAATTTAAGATTAGGCTTACTTGATTCACAAAACCCCAACTTGAGTGGTTGCTTTCTTGATCCAAATCAAGCACAAGATGAAGAAATTGAGGTCTAATACTAGGATTCTTGCTCCCAAGCACCAAGCCACCACTTTCCTCCTTGATTTCTTCTTCGTCTAAGCTCTCTCTTTCTCTAGAACTCTCTCTCTATGCCTCTCACGATTCTTTTTCAAGAATTTTCTTCTTCTTTGACTTCAAATGAAGAAGTCAATACATATATATATATATGCATATTTACATATTTAGCCCTCATACTTTCTTCCCTTTTACATTTATTTACCAAATTCTAATATATACACATACACAACTAGTGGCAATTAAATACAAACAAAGACACATAATTTTACTAATTCTCCTTATACTTGCACTTTATATAGTTTTATAATTTTACAAAAATTTCGGGTATTACATTTATTAGCCGAGATGTAGTGTTCCTAGAGTTCCTATTTTAAGACTTTTTCTATTGGATCCACACCATATATATATATACATATATATGAAGGTTTATGTGAAAAGTGTTTTATTTGCGAAAAGTGTGAGAAGCAATTTCAACGATTGATTGGTTTTTAATCTTGTGGTTCACATTAATCATAATTAATTTTTTATTAATTAAAAAGATAAATTAGTAAACAAATATATTTTCTTTCACCTCCCTCTAATTACTTTTTTCTCTCTCTCCTCTCTCTAATTACTTTTTTCTCTCTTTAATTAAATTTTTTTCATATTTTATCTATCTCCTCTCTCTAATAATTTATAAATTTATAGTGTTCACTAGTTTTTCAGTTTTTTATTATGTGATATCATTGTTCATTATTGAATGTTTTACAAAAATTTTAATTTTACTAACGATGGTTTAATATCATATGTTCATTACTAATCATCTAAATAATTTTTATGTGTTTAATAAAAAGATTACTTCAAATTCATTTAGCTTTTATACTTTCACTAATGAATAATAACGATAATTAGGTTCTACCGCTCATATTTAGTGGACCACTCTAACAAGAAAAACACAAAGAGAATCAATGAACGATCAGGCTTTTAGATTTTCAAAAGAAGATTCAAGTATAAAGGTTGTTTAGAATCTGTTCACTCGTAAACTATATAAGAAACCCCACGATTATATTGTTCGACATTGAACACACAAATTGACCAAACTGTTTATATTGTTCCCCATTGAACAATACAAAGATCCTATAAATAATTCATCCTATTCATAACTGTTCATTCATAAAAAGATTCATCTAAACATAATAATGAACACACAAATTGACCAAATTGTATATATTAATTGTTCCCCATTGAACGATACCAAGAACCCATAAATTCTCCATCCTATTCACAATTATTCATTCATAAACAGACTATCTTATCTAATTAAACATATATTTACAATGACTAAGAAGAAATAGAGAGATAGAAGATCTAAGGCCTCACCAAAACAATATCAAATCCTTTTGTCAATTTGATTCTAGGTGAGGCTTCAAAAAACAAAAAGAAGATTAAAATTAGAAAAAGCAGAAAACTTGATTAGGGTGAGGCTTCAAATCTGTTGATGATTGTCGACCGGTGATTAGGTGAAACCATCCAACCAACGATTTGTCAACCATCAATTGTTCTCGATCCACACAAGTCACCGTATTAGCCTCGATCTATTGAACAATGATGATGCGGTTGTGTTGGCAACCAGATGGTGATACGGCAGCACCGGCGACCAAAACGTGATACGGCGGCGGCGGTGATGGTGCGGTGAAGTAGAACGGCGGCGGCGACGGATTTACTCATCGTGGCAATGGTTGCGGCGCCTCACAAATCGACAGCAATTGACATGGCAGATGACGGTTCAGACTTTGATTAACTATTGACCAAACTCGCCACCGACAATGGTTGTAGATCTAGGGTTTTTGGTGTGTTGCAGACAACGACGTTGGTGGTTGTCATCTATGTGATGGCGTTGCTTGTTGTAGATGGCGGTGGCTGGCGGTAGATAGCACGCTACGGTGCAAAGAGAGAGCGCGACGGTTCAAAGAGAGAAAGGAGGAGATGTTTTATGAGATTTTTGAAATGGGGAGAGGAGATGGGGCGACGGGTATATCATATGAGAGAGAAAGGAAGGAGAGAGAAAGGGAGGATAGAGATTAAATTGTCTATATTGCCGTCTTTTAGATTAACTAAATACCAATTAAATTTCTTTTAATTACAATTGTGCCACATATGTTAATAACCCTTGATTAATTACTTGTATGGTCTAGGTTACTTCTCGCACTTTTCGCAAATAAAGTGCTTTTCGCATGAACCTTCCTCTCTATATATATTGAGATCATTTGAAAACCTTTTTATTGTGAGTACTGCGAGTATCATTTGTAACCGCCGTTAATAATCATTAATAGGGGTATTTTAGTCTTTTATATAATTTTCTACCGGTGAATTGCATCCCCGTGAGTTATCATTAAAATCGAGCCTTGATTTTTCTAAAATATCCCTCGTTAATGCGTTGTTAATGAGCCATTAATGCGTCGTTAATGAGCCGTCATTTTTATTGGCCATTGATTTATATTAATCAAGAGCGAAGATTTGTTCTCACGGTACTCGCAATAAAAACGTTTATCAAATTAATATATTTTAACTCTTACTTTAGTGGAACTTGTTAATAGATGGTTAACCCTTGAATTTTTGAAAATACGTTTCTATAAGAACAAAAAGTGTACTTATGAAAGTATTAATATGGTATCCGCGTAATGTGATAGCAACGAATCATTCTACTTGATAACATGTTTGTTTTTTGTATTCACGTAATATGGTAACAACGCATAATTCTCCTTTGGTAACCTCTCTATTTTGTTTATCTTTTTCCCATTTTCTACTATTGTGTTCTCCATCAACTCTTTTATTAATTTTTAAAATAAATTTTGAGCACAATAAACTAAGAAAAAAAATCTCTACTTATAAAAATATGGTAAATTACATAAAAATACATTGTGTAAATTAGTAATTTGAAAATATTTAAAATTAAGAGATTAAAAAAATAAAGTAAACTAATTTGAAACTATTGATTATATAAGCTATTTAAAAATTTATATGTTTTATAAATTCTTATTACATGCTATTAGATTTATGAATTCCACTTACACACATTTTCTAATAATGGAAGGTTTGGTTTTTTGAAAATTTTATAATAATTAAGTTAATTTGTATTGACTTATTTCTTTAAAATATGAAGGGTTTAGTTATTAAAATGGGATATAAGAATATTATTAACTCTATTTAATAGTTTTCATTTAGTTTACATAATGGGTAATTTAGTAATTTTAAAATACTTAAATTTAAGAGTTTAAGAAAAATACCTAAATCCTTTATAATGTAATATAAAATTATAGATATATATAGATATAAGTGACAATTACATTCAAAACCTTTTCTTGTAATTAACCAAGATACATAAAACTGTATAAACAAAAACGAAGTTATTTCAAAGTTAATATAAAGTAAATATTAGGGATTAACATTGCAATTTTATTAAAGGAATAATATGGTTTGTGAAATGGTAAAAGGAAAGAGCGCATAAGAAATCCTCCGTCTCTGTTTTGGGCTCTAGCCCATATGCCAGCATCCTCTCTAGCTCCTTCGGGTCTTTTTCAACATCAATAATACCTTCTCCCAGTGTCATTTGTCCCTCGGCCCCCTTAGCTTCCATCTTCTGCAGTTCGCTCCCTAAAAGGATATCAACTATATCCATGAAAAAAACAGAATCACCGTTCCTTGACGACCGTTCATTCTGAGTCTAGGTTCTGCAAGACCACTGTTCCTTGACGAGTTGGGGCTTTCAAGCCCACATGAGCCTATGGCTTCATAACGATGCTTGGGGTACCGTTTTATGCTCCCCACCAGCGCGGATGGTTGTGTCTGATCCCTCGGTTTGTGTCGTTGAGCTGGACTGTCCTGCAAGATATGATCCTTACCGATCTTGTCAGCACACCGCAATGCGTTAGGATAACATTGATTGCTTATTCGTGTGTTATATGGCTCGCTTGTATCCGTGTTGCCATGCAATATGATTTAAAGAATATGATGCCTTATGTGCTACATGATGCTTATGATTAAGTCTGTATTCACTAGTTTTTTTAAGCTAACCCCCTTCCAGTATGTACGTATGTTTTTACAGATGCTTATGCTTTATTGTGCTGGGGGGTGTCTTGTGGAGCTGGGACACTTGTTGATAGGTATGATGGTCGGTCGGTATTGATGTTAGTAACACCCATTTGTAAAATGAAAACCCTGCTGGGTTGTTTTAAATCAAGAAAATGTTTGTCAAGACTTCCGTTGTTTTGATTATTAAACTGAATACATTTGACTTTGAGATGAAAAAGACAAAAGTTGACTCTGAAATTGCAGGGTGTTACATGCAATTCCTTCTTTTAAGACCATGCAATCAATTTTAATACTCTTCTCTCTCAACCTTCAATTGTAATTAAATGATTTGACATATGGGTATGTGAGAGGTAGGAATGGCAATGGGGCGGGTTTTGGTCGCCCCGTCCCCGAACCCGAAATGAAAACCTGGCCCCGCCCCGTTCCCCGTCGAGGATTGTTTCGGGGTGCCCCGACGGGGCGTTTGTGAAACCCGACCCCGAAACCTGGTGGTAAAACCCGACCTGACTAAAAAATATGTTAGTGAAGTAAGAAACTATACAAAAAACTTAATAAGAACATGAGATGATCATTTTATAAATAAGAATGTAAGTATCATCATTAACTTGAATAAAAAACTTAACTAAATTAGAACTTAAAAGAATTTAGGGGATCAAAATTCAAAATTTAACAAAAAACTTCATCACTTTAGAAACTTCTCCATTAATAGATATACAATCGTTCTCTTTGTATATTCATACATATTATTATATACATAAATATATAAAACATATATGTATATAAATATATAAATATATATATAAACATATATTGGGGCGGGGCGGGGATAGTATGCCCCGACCCCGAAAAATCCCCAAAGCCGACCCCAACCCGAAATCATAATCCCCGACCCGACCCCGAAACTTGTCGGGTTCGGATTGTTTTGCCATCCCTAGTGAGAGGAGGAGGGGGGAGGCAAATAGTAGCACCCTTTGTGTAAGTGCTACCACGATTTTTAGTGGTTAGAGGCAGTTGTATTTAAATTTTTTTAGTGGTTACAAGCAGTTTTATTTAAATTAATCAATGGTCCAGATTGCATGAGAGCTTGATCCAATGGCCGGCTAAATTCAAGGCTTTAAACGGTTGAGATTAAAAGTGAACACAATCCAACGACTGAGAATGAAAGTAATATGTTGACGGTTACACTCCGGCAACCATATATACTAGTGTAATACCCGGGCAGCGTCTGGATACATTTTCTAGTTCTGAAATTTATATAGAGGAAACTTGAGTGTATTATTTTTAAAAGTGTTTTGGTTAATAACACATACCAGAAAATACAAAATAATAGGTAGGTCAATTTTGTTTATTAAACATATACAATACATATTATCAATATATAAAACGGTACTTTAAAAATATGCAAAAAATAAAACGTTCATTCTCTAATAACTTAAAAATTAACATGACACAATATATCTAACTTTGGTCATTTTTCAACATGTTAGTTTGAAAGTGATATCTGTTAAATATATTACAATTAAAAATTTTACTAACATATTAAAAAATGAAAAATGTCATTATAATTATTATTATTTGATGGCATTTCAAATGCTTAAGATATATAACAAAAGTTATAATTTCATTAAATCATAATGGATAAGTTTAGCTTAAAATGCAACTATTATAGTTTATCTACTTTTACGGAGCTTAAATGGAATTACTTAATTTTAAACTATCACACACACTTTTTATTATTATTATTATTATTATTATTATTATTATTATTATTTATTTTTTTGTTATTATATTTTAGTGATTTAATTTTTTTTGTGTTAACATGGTTAATCAGTTTTTGAGAATTAAACAATATTCTTAATAAATATCTGAATTTGTACTTATTGGTAATCAAGACAGTTTAGTTTTATCGTTTTTAGTAGTTTCGAACTATAGTTTGTAAAACACACTTGATATATTATGTTACTTTGTAAGAAAAAATATTCTTAAATAACACAAAGATAAAAAAACGTCTTTAATTTTAATTATTAAGTAATTAAGTTTATATATGTATAATAATAATTATATATTTTTCCGGGAAATCACTTACCTATATCATACTAATTATCTATTTTTTTAATCTATTACTTCATAATTAATAAAACTTTTAGTTATCAACTTGTTGGAGTTATCGATCTCAACACACCACATCCTCCCCTCTCACGGTCTCTCCAAACCCTAGAACCCATTTGGTCTATCTCCGTCTCAACCTCCTAATCAGAACACTACTTCCCCAACAGAAGGCTGCCTTCGCCTTCCTCGTCCAACCCTCACCGCCCTGACCGTCTATCGTCGCCGTGCAGGTATATCATCCCCCTACGTGGTCGTTCTCCCACTTGCCTGGTAACAGATTTGCTTCTTTTTGCAACCTATAATGCATCTATATTGATTTTATAAGAGAAACATCATGATCTGTAGGATACAAGAAACGAATATGAGAAAAGGAAATCTTTAACCTGCTTATCCACTATAGGTTTGAAGTTTATGTTGATTTCTGGAACTTGCTTGTCATTGACGATTTCTTATAGTTGTTTGCTATCCATTGCATTGTTTCCCCCCTGTTATGCTCTTCTTCTCTAATGGCTTTTCTGAAAACAATATATAAGGTTTTCAGAGTTTGAAAGACTATTTATATATCAGATGAAAATGGCAATTACATAACCACAACCCCACTAAGTGTAAAACTGCATATTCAATTTGTTATTTGTTTTAAATTTCAGTCATCTAAGTGGTTTTCTACTATTGACAAACAACAGCTTACCCACCATCCTCAATTTTGCAGTTTTTCCAAAGGTTATAGGGGAGATGGGCAACGTGTGTAAGTTACAAATTTGTATGGTTATTATTAGGATAGTTTTTTTGTAGTTAAGTCATGATTAATGGTTCGGATTACATTTGTGTTTGATCCAACGGCTATGCGTAATAGGAACCTTATACGGTCAAGATTAAAAGTTAATATTATTCAATGGTCCAGATTAAAAGTAATAATTTGACGGTTGACTCACTGGCAACCATATATAGATAGAATTCGTATAACACGATTAACCTGTATGAGAGTTAGCATCAGGTTTTTGAATTAGAATAGGATTGTTTTGAAATTGCATAGTCGTGACAAGAATGATTAAACTACAAAAACCCTAAATAAGAGACTAACAACGGATATCGGCCACTTGCTTTGCTTGAATCAGTTTCTATTGTCGTCCGATAAAATACAACATTACCTCAAGTTGAAGGGTTCACGAAATTACAAGATCCACCCTGCTCCAAACGGCCCCAATTCCGATCTCCTTTCTAACTTTCTTCCATCCTTCAATTCGCTAAACACTTGCTACAATCAGCAACACGCCTCTTCAAAGGTATCTTTTTATTTATCGAATCAATCATTACTGTTTAATGCATTTCGCTAATCTCTTTAGCGTTTCTTTTCGTTGGTTGATTTGTTACTGTAAATGAATTTAGGGTTAAGTCTAACTTCTACCGTGGAATTGTAATCGGAGCTTGAGGAAGTTCTTATGCTAATCAAGTTAGATATATTAGGGTTTCAAGTTGATTTTTATGCTCCAACCCTATGTGGTTAATGAACTACACAACTTATTAGGATTGTCTGTTCAGATTTTTGAGTATTTGTGTTTGTTGTATTGTATCTAAACATATGGAGTAAGGGCTGAACAGAATGGACGAATAAGGAAACTCCCCCATCTTCCTGTTGGAATTTGAAGAGAATGGGTGACAATTACAAAATTTTCAGTTTAAATAGTCTGTTTTTAAACTTCAAAGAGTATATAAGATCTGAAGTTTGTAATAAAGATACTTTTTGGCAAGTACTTTGGACAATAGCTTCTAGTTAGACATGTAAAGATACCATATCTATTTTCCTTTTAAGGATTACCATAAATTCACATATGTTTCAACTTAGCTTGTCTTTCTTTACTTATCCATAAAAATCTGATCATTCTAAATATATTTCAAAAGGTGAGTATTTGCTTCCTTTTTATATGGCTTCTCTTGAGTCCAGAGTTCCTATTTGACCATATTTTCCAGTTGCAAAATTCGTTTACTATAATACTCTTTTTGGGTTTTCTTGTTTGTGCTGGACTTTTCAGGATGGTGCGCATGTAGTGTTTTTCCTGTGTATTGTATCATAGATTGGAGGGATATCCTATGGGCTCACCTGAACAGGTAAAAGGTACTGTGAAAAGGGATATAGAAGATAGTTCAGGTGGTAGGAGTGATAGGGCCAGAGATGATGAAACATGGGAATCAGATGAGAGGAGGAAACGGAGGTTGGGAAAGGCAAGGCAATCAGGGAGTGGAGATGAAGCTGAAGGAGTAGGAAATAATGGAAGAAAGGAGAAAAACGAGAGTAGAAAGAGGCCAAGTGGCACAAGCAAGGTAGTTAGTGAGGAAGATGATTATGAGTCAAGAAAGGAATCACGGGCTAAACAGATGAAAAAGAAACAAGAAGAGAGTGCTTTGGAGACGTTGAGCAATTGGTATCAGGATGGAGAGGGTGAGAACAGGCATGATGGTGGAGAGAGAAGTGAGAGAAGAAAATCAACTTCAAAGAATTTTGAGCGTGAGAATCCTCAGAATCGAAGTAAGGTAAAAGATGAAAGATTTCATGATGGAGAGCTTGAAAAGCTGCCAGAGAAGGATTCAAGATACTCTGAGAGAAAAGAAAGTAAAAGTCATGGATCTTCTGATCCAGGAAGGCATACAAGAAAAAGATGGGATGATGCAAATATCGTTAGCAAGGTAGAAGAATCTGATCAGAGGACTGGAAAGTCATCAGATATGAAACATGAAGGTGATAAAGGTCTTAAATACCATGAAAAGGATGAAAAAAGAAGTGAAACTGAGAAGATTAAGACCAAGGGAGATGTAGAAGTTCATGAGGAAGACACTGAAGAAAATCCTGCAAATCATGAAGATATCTCAGGCAAGGAGAAAATCGAAAGCCGTGAGCGGTCTTATAATGCTGATGAAGATGGTAGTACATGGATAAGGGATAAGGGTAAAAGAGATATTGACCGTTCAACCAGATCCAGAACCCCTGAGAGAACCACAAGGCGTCATCATGAGGCAGAATATAGTGAGTTGGATTCTGATAAAAGCAGCAGTTACAGAAGGAAGGATCCAGAAAAAGATAGTTATAGAGAGGAAAGATCGAAAGGAAGAGATGATAGTTGGAAAAGAAGGCAATCCAATTTTCCTGACAAGGAAATAAAAGATGGTGATGCCCCTTATGACTACACCCGAGATTGGGAGTCACCATCGCAAAGACGGGGACGTGATCGGGCTGACCCAGAAAGGCATACGGGTCGTGCTGGTGGTAGAAAGGATGGGAACAGGACGGATGCTGTGAAAACCTCATCAAACTATGGTATATCAAAAGACAACTATGACGTGATAGAGATTGAAACAAAGCCTTATAATTATGGGAGGAAAAATGAAGTCAATGAGCAATCTGATATAAAACCAGGACCGAGTGACGAGTATGGTTATCCACGTGGTGATAACATAGAAAGGAATGCTGATGATCAATCTGATGATAGAAACATGGATGACATTGAAGGAGGGAAATCTAAAGGACAGCGTGGTAATTTACCCAATCGTCCAGGTGGCTGGCAAGGACAATCTTCAAGTAGTGATTCACAGCCGTCTCATGGATACCAAGATCCAGGTTCCTTTAACCGAGGTGTTTCGCAAGGTGTTAAAGGTAATAACAGAATAGGGAGAGGAGGAAGGGTTCGACCTACTGGGAGAGATGGTCAACAAGTCAACATGCAAGTGCCAATGATGGGTTCCCCTTTTGGACCACTCGGGATGCCGCCACCTGGTGGTTTGCAACCACTTACTCCTACCATGTCACCCGGTCCAGGTCCTCCTATGTCTCCAGCTGTCTTTATCCCGCCATTCTCTCCTCCAGTTGTTTGGCCCGGAGTTCCACCTGGTCTCTCAGGCGTTCCTCCTGGTGGGCCGTCAGGACCTAGATTTTCTCCAAATATAGGGACCCCACCTAACTCCGCTATGTTTTTCAACCAATCGGGACCTGGAAGAGGAATGCCTCCAAACATGCCTGGTCCCGGTTTCAATGCTCTAGGACCCATGGGGCGTGGACAGCAACAAGATAAGGGACCCGGTGGGTGGGTCCCTCCTAGAAATCCTGGACCTCCTGGTAAAGCTCCATCTAGAGGAGAACAGAATGATTATTCACAAAATTTTGTTGACACTGGTATGCGACCCCAGAATTTTATCAGGGAACTAGAGCTCACTAGTGTTGTGGAGGACTATCCAAAGCTTCGAGAACTTATACAAAAGAAGGACGAAATAGTTGCCAATTCTGCTTCTGCTCCTATGTATTACAAGTCTGACCTGCGTGAGCAAGTTTTATCACCTGAGTTTTTCGGGACCAAATTTGATGTTATTCTTGTGGATCCTCCTTGGGAGGAGTATGTTCATCGGGCTCCTGGTGTTACTGACCATATGGAGTACTGGACATTTGAGGAAATTATGAATCTCAAGATTGAGGTAGTTATGCTTACCACTGCTTGTTTTTAATTATGATGTGATACTAAATTGTCATTTTTATTAAAGAACATAAACATCCATTTCAAATGTTTATAATCAATGGCGCACCTTGTTTTGAAGTCTTTTCTAATCAATGGTGCATTAAATCAGTATCAGCGTCAATTTCATTTGGTCGCTTTTGTTCTAAATGGCTTTCTAATATCACTTTCAAATATAAGTTCTGTGTTTTCTGTTTCTGTTACTAGTATGCAGCAAACATATTTCAAATTGTAATGCAGGATACTTGTCATGACTTTAGTAATAAAGGAAAAAATTCTCAAAACGTTTATAATATAACTTGAAAACCACCCATTTAATTTTCTCAAGCCAAAGTGTAGCTCTTGTCTGTCTGCTATGGAGGTAGACGCACCATCTTTTGTAGCACAGTTCAAAAATATTTGTTTATTTATTTCTCCAGGCAATAGCAGACACACCATCTTTTGTTTTCCTCTGGGTTGGTGATGGAGTTGGACTTGAGCAGGGTCGGCAATGTCTAAAGAAGGTATAAATCATGCCAAAGTAAATTTATCTTTTCATATTCTTTTTTACTCCACTACTAATCCTCTATATAGATCATTGGTCACATGTTTGTAGTAATTTTCTTTTTCATTGTACTATTGTAGTGGGGATTCCGCAGGTGTGAAGATATATGTTGGGTGAAAACAAACAAGACCACCGCAACACCTGGATTGCGCCATGATTCACATACTTTGTTTCAGCGTTCAAAGGTTGGTTGTTGATTTGGTCTTTTTATTGTAAGTTGTTATATCGTTAAGAGTGATTTAAGGTACACTAGCGACACCTAAATTATATTATAAATTATTGATGAAAAAGTTAAGTGTTTAGAGATGTTGAATTTGGTTGTTGTAGATGATGGATAGTGATACACTCTCTTCTGTTTATAGATTTTGACTTTGTTCTGTTATCTTTTATAAGGAGCACTGCTTGATGGGCATAAAAGGAACTGTTAGGCGCAGCACTGATGGTCACATAATTCATGCCAACATTGATACCGATGTAATTATTGCCGAGGAGCCTCCATATGGTCAGTATTTGTTAAGGTGTACTGGTTTGTTTGTTTCACAAACTGTTACATTCCTTCTATCTTTTAGCTATGGAGTTTTTCTGTGCCCATTTATCTTCTGAAAAACTCCTTTCATTTGTACTTGACATGAACTACAGTGAAGCGTTTAGGGTTGCTTGCTCTCTTAAAAAGGACTCATTATGCGCATTTTACTTTTGAGTGTCATATGAGTTACTTTTTTTGCTTCAAAGAATTAAAAAACAAGGGTTTGATTGATAGATATGAGGGAAATTTATGTTGAACACCAACGGACTTAGGGACATATTTCATCCTTAAACTTGTGAATGGGTTTAATCCCCTTCACTTTGTGAGTCTATCTGTATTACTAGTTTTGCCATCTTCAATATAACTGTTCTTAAAAGTTTAATGGGTTTTAGGTTCAAAAAATAGTTTCAAGAGGGGAAACAAGGTCCACAACACTAAGTTTGTTAGTTACTTCTTGATAGATGGATTGCTATACAACTCAGAAACAAGTCCATAATAAGAATCAAAGTCAGAGGTCCAGAAATAAGTTCAAGGAAGAAAATTTATATATAAGCAAAACTTTGTTGTTCTTCTTCGTAATAATCTCTCAATTGGGAAAAGATTATTACATTCTTCCCTAAAAACTATTGCAGTAACTGAAAACTGAATAGCCAAAAAGAGTGTTGGTTTTAAAATTGAAAAATAGAAGGGGTGATCTCCAAAATCACGAAGGACCATGAAAATTGGAACACTCTTTGTTAAAAGATTCCGAGCTAGATTAACTTTTCTTTGTGAGTCATTATTATCTCATAGAAGTTGATGACTTAATGGTATCTTTTGGGTCTATGGAATTCTTTATTCACTATCAAAGGATGTATTAAATATCTGATAAGTAGTTAAAACATTAGTCAATGTTGCGAGATGAATTACCACATAAAACATGTAGATCATAGTAGTAAACATGGGATGTTATTCTACACAGTAGATATGCCCATTTGGCCATTTTCTCAGCCTTTTACCAATGAATATGCAGGTTCTACTGCAAAACCCGAAGATATGTACCGCATTATTGAACATTTTTCACTTGGTCGCCGTAGGCTTGAGCTTTTTGGTGAAGACCATAATATACGGGCTGGCTGGTTGACTGTTGGTAAAGACTTATCCTCTTCAAATTTCAATTCCGAGGTATTTTCTCATTACACCCTCTTAATGCTACTGCTTTTATTAAAGAAATTCTATTTGTTTCTGTGCTAGTGTGCTATTACAACAATGGAGGAATATATTAAATGAAAGATGCCCCTGATACAATGTTCATAACCTTTACTTAATGAAAAGTTGAATAAGTTTATTGAAAGAGAGATTGATTTATGTTCGTGCCAATCAGCATTGACTAATCTAGAATGATGAATTATTTTTGTATAGCATGTTTATGGTGTATATTACTTTACTATCCATCTTGGAAAAGGTCAAAGTAGTCATTAGTCTTCGTCTACTAGATTGCTTGTAATTTTATGCATTGGTGTTTCTCCAAAAGTCGCATTATTGTTCAAAAATTGTATACGGCCCTACCCAAAAAGTGTATTGGGTGGGTTGCTCCCGGCCTCTCACACGTTTTTGTAAAGACACGGCCTCCTGCACCTTTTTGTGTTTGCTTTTACATTGGTGGTCTTGATCTCTTCTTTTTTGAACAGTATATATTCACATAGGCCATTTAATATTCAATGTTTTGGTTCTGCTATCTATGTAATTAACTAATTATGATGACCAAAAGGCTTGTTACCCAGTGATATCAAGGCGTATGAAAGGGGTTCTCCATGCTCATGGGCTCTAGTCCTGCGATGGACATAAAGTGTAGACTTAGGAGTAGGTTAGGGTGTGTGTGTATTTTGCTGTTAAAAAAAAAAACCAACTAACTAACTAATTATGATGCATGATAACTGAAACATTGGTTGCAAAGTGGGCTGGTCAGGGAGGTTGAGTAACAACACAACGAATTAGAGTTAAAAATGATTAGATGGGCTGACTGACTCCTTTTTCTCCTCTAGAGTAAATACTTGGTTACAAAAACTGAACTAAACTTGTGATAAAAGAAAACTATATCTTTGAATAAAGCTGTTTAGGATAATAGGAGGTTGTATGAGTTATAATTACACTTTGGATTACTTTTTACCATGTGACGTTTTTTCTTTTCACTAAATTTGTTGGTTCGGTTCGTTATAGACGAAACATGTCTCTAAATACCAATTCAGAAGTTCCAGGGCCAAGATTGTCACCTCTAAAGAGATGGCTCACACAAACTGCATAACAGGATGAATGATATTGTTTTATATTTTTAAAAGTTTATAGGCATATGTTTACTTCAACTAAATTTGTTGATTTGGCCCGTTATAGATGAAACACGTCCCTAAATTGACCATATCAGAATTCAGAAGTTAATGGGCTGAACTTGTCACCTCTATAGAGATTGGTCCACACAAAATGCATAACAGGATGAATGATATTGTTTTATAATTTTGAAATTTTTTAGGCATATGTTCGGAATTTTGGGGATAAGGATGGGAAAGTGTGGCAAGGAGGAGGAGGAAGAAACCCGCCACCAGAAGCTGGTCAT
Organism: Dittrichia graveolens; assembly: GCA_038502395.1. NCBI lineage: Eukaryota > Viridiplantae > Streptophyta > Magnoliopsida > Asterales > Asteraceae > Dittrichia > Dittrichia graveolens. The sequence continues at coordinate 14,877,200 of JARJIL010000001.1, read as the reverse complement.
CTTGTGCTAACGACTGCAGACATTGAAGCTCTCAGGCCAAAGTCACCAATGAAAAACCAACTCCAACTGCAGCAGCAGCAACAGCAGTCGAATTCTATAGCCCTTACAGGAGGTGGCTCGAGCAACAAGAGGCTAATGGGGAACGACCCATCAAACCATAATGGACCAGGCATGAACCAAGAGGCATCTGGTTCTAATATATCTGGTCCAGTTCCATGGGGTCCGCCGATGGGTGGGAGTATGGGTCCTGATGAAAGGTTTTTTGATAATATGTACGGGTATAGTAGTCCTTTTGGACCCATGAGTGGAGACTACATGGATTTTGAAACTCAGAGAGCCATGAACAATATGTTGTAGCTTAATAATAAATTTTAAATTGTTTTTATTTTCCATTCCTTTGAATGATTGTAGATGACCAAGGGGATCTCAAATTGAAATGGTGGGTTATCTTCGCAATGAACTTTGACTTTATTCAAGTCAAAGTCACATTAACTAAGGTTTTGTAGGCGTTAGAACTTGGTAAACCTTGAACCACCACCCATGTTAGTTGCCCCGAACGTAGAACATCCATCTTCTAACGACCACTACACAAAGCTACTAATGAGTTAAAAGTAGTCGATACTGTAAAAACTTTTGTGGTATCTTCTTGTTCATTGGTTCAATAATGTAATCCTATTTACTTTCAGTCATGTGAGAATTCTGAGCAATTAGATTAACTCATGATTCCTTGATCCTGAGATCTGTTTTAGCCAACTGATGCATAACAACTGGTATGGCCATGTGTGCTAAACTACGAGTAAGAGCATATAGATCGATTAGGTTTGATAGATCAATTGCTTGAAACCGATATGTGTTCATTGACGGCTCCTTAAGATGGCGTGGAGACGAGAGGTGGATGGCGTGGCCGAGTGAGGGCTCTCCAACCCTCCTTGACATTCTCCTTTTTTGGTGTGACCGACTCTTGGCGAGACCAAATTGGCGAAGCCAGGTTAGCGCAACCAGCTTGACGAAGCCACTTGGCGTGGACTAGATGGCGAGCTCAGGCTTGATATTCTGTGCAAGTGCGATGTGTTCTTTCTATTGTTTTCGTATATGGGTTACGTTGCTCGATTTCCTTATAAGTGTTCGTTTGTTCGTAGGTATCTCGATAGACTTTTAACGATTCGCTCAGTTTCTACTTTCTGGACTTAGGTGAGTTCAGTAGTCTTTCTAAAACCGAGTAAAAAGACAACCATTTTTTAAATGTTTTATTAAGTTTAACTTGATCGATTACATGATGTTTTATGATGACTATCTGAATTCTTGAATGATCCTACTGTTGGGGTTTGTTCGGTTTTTCAAAATATATTTTAGCAACGGAAGCATGAACAACAATTTTAAACTTTTTAAAACTCCCCACCACTGATCCATATGTAAGCCTTAAGAAACAAAACAACCATAGGGTGTTTAGAACTACAACCTTTGTAGCGTGAGTAAGCCGTTGAAGAAGTAGTTGATATATGAGAAGCCAAGAGAAGACTTCCTCCAAGGTATCCACAAAATCAATGAGTCCAACACCTCCAAGATGCTAGTCTCTCCAACCCTTGAAATTCAAGCAAGCAAGCAACAACCTCTTGTTCTTCTTCTTGAACTTACTATGTATGTATATGAGTATGTATTCTAGCACCACACTTTGCTCACTTGAAGAACACCAATACTACAAAGTAAGGATGTTTTCAAGTATCAAACACTTAGAACTTTTCTAAGAACTCAAGGAAAGGTGGTAGCATGTACTTATCTCACAATGACCATGCATGAGCTATAAAGAGCCAAGCATTGAAAAAACAAGAGGGAGGCCCCTCTTGGCCTTGTTTTGGCCGTAAATGGAGAGGGAGGGGAGGCCCCCTCTTGCTTGTCTTCCTTCTTGACTTATTGGCACCATACTTGTTTAATTACTTCATACAAGAAGTCAACATGGCCCCCTCATGGTTCATTGTGGTGATTTCTAGATTCTTTTATAAATATTTATATAAAAGGTATACTAGACCATGCCATACAATATATAAAATACATCTACATGTATTTTATATACATGCTTGATTGTTACTAGTAACTCTTTACTTGTAACAATGATATACATACATTTATATAATTGTTACTAGTAACAATTTACTTGTAACAAATATATATTTATACATACATATATATATATATACATATATATAAAATCATATGTTTATATTTATGTATTTCATATGCATTATCTTGTATCAATATACAAGAGTGATATTATTATTTCACATAAATAATAATATGCAACAATGCATATATACTTATATATATATATATATATATATAACGAGTTGGAAACATATTTAAATCATATTCAAATATGTAATTGGTGTCCATTGATTGTAAATGTGTGACCCTATGGGCTTATTTATTATCAGTAATATCGTATTAATTTGTGTCTTGTGCACATAGAACCAACAATCTCCCACTTGCACAAGTTACAACTTAAGCCGATATAGACAATGGTAAGAACGTCTAGCAACATCCCATTGCCCCTAATAATAAATAAAGTGTGTTGATCAACACTTTCACCAACGAAGTTAACTCACTAGCCACAAATCGTTGTTATAGGTAAGTCATCAATTATCCCTTTGTTTTAACATCTCGTTGAACATGAGACATGGATCGTCATCAATTCTCATATAATGTTCAACTTGTTTTAGGGCCCAGAGATATTATACTCCCAATTAAATGAGAGAAACAAATTCCATCTTGACCACATACGTCTCTTATAAGACTCATATCATACCTAATAATGGCCTTTATAACTACCCGGTTAAAGATAGCGTTTAACCACATTAAAGCATGATACTCCTCATACTCGAGTCCCAATATGTGTCTCAGGTCTAAGGATACAAAGATACCACCTTTTCTCAAGATTTACTTATGACACTGATCCATGAAGCGATCTTAAGAGCGGGTCATGTCCAATGTTTGTTCCCTAACAAACATTAGTGAATTTGGCTGCAAACCCTTTTGCCTACTTTCATCACGAATGAAAGTCAACCAACTTATTCACATTAGTCTTAATTCATAACTATTCCCATAGTTATAACCGACTATGGACGTTTTAGAATAAAGAATTATTCATGGATTTAAACATGCTAATAAAGAACACAATATATATTAATGAAGTGATCATATCCCATACATCATTCAGATAAAATAGATATTGTCATAATGTTCCAAAATATCCAAATACTAAATTACAATTCAAATCCAATCCCTTGCAAAGCGAAGACCTATTGCCCTAGTATGAGACTCATGCTTAGTCGAGGCAAGAGGTTTCGTAAAAGGATCTGCAAGATTCTGATCTGTATGAACTTTGCGAATACACACATCTCCTCTATCCACTATATCCCGTATGTAGTGGAAACACCTGAGGATGTGTTTGGTGCTGTGATGTGATCTAGGTTCTTTTGCCTGGGCAATAGCACCTTCATTATCACAAAATATTTCTATGGGGTCTTGAATGCTTGTTACTACCCCAAGGTCAGCAATGAACTTCTTCATCCATGCAGCTTCTTGTCCAGCCTCAGAAGCAGCAATGTATTCAGATTCTGTAGTGGATTGTGCAACTACACTTTGCTTAGAACTTTTCCAAGCAACCGCGCCTCCATTCATAACGAAGACATAGCCCGATTGTGATCGAGAATCATCTCGATCCGTTTGGAAACTAGCATCTGTGTAACACTTTACACAAAGATCTTCTTCCAAACCCCCATAGATCAAGAACATGTCTTTGGTTCTTCTCAAGTATTTTAAAATGTTCTTGACTGCCATCCAATGGCTATCTCCTGGGTTTTGCTGGTATCTGCTCGTCATGCTCAAAGCATACGAGACATCTGGCCTAGTGCATAGCATGGCATACATGATGGATCCAATTGCAGAAGCATATGGGATCTCACTCATTCTATCTAGCTCTTCTCTTGTGCTAGGGCTTTGAGCTTTACTCAAAACCGTGCCTTGTGCCATTGGCAAGAATCCTCTCTTAGAATTCTCCATCTTGAATCGTTTCAAGATTTTGTCAATATATGCACTTTGACTTAGGCCAATAAGACGCCTAGATCTATCCCTATAGATCTTTATTCCAAGAATGTAGGCGGCTTCTCCCAAGTCTTTCATTGAGAAACACTTCCCAAGCCAAGACTTGATGTCTTGCAAGGTCGGGATGTCGTTTCCAATGAGTAGTATGTCATCAACATACAAGACAAGGAATGCTACTGTGCTCCCACTAGCTTTCTTGTAAACACACGGTTCATCTTCTGATTTGATAAAACCAAACTCTTTTATTTTCTCATCAAATCGAAGATTCCAACTTCGAGATGCTTGCTTTAGTCCATAGATGGATCTTTTAAGCTTGCACACCTTATTAGGATACTTAGGATCTACAAAACCTTCAGGCTGAACCATATAGACATCTTCACCTAAGTGTCCATTTAGAAAAGCCGTTTTGACATCCATTTGCCATATCTCATAGTCATAATATGCAGCTATGGCAATAAGTATTCTAATAGATTTAATCATGGCTACCGGAGAGAAAGTTTCATCATAGTCAATACCATGAGTTTGAGTGAAACCTTTCGCCACTAGCCTTGCCTTAAATGTGTGTACATTTCCATCCATGTCTGTCTTCTTCTTGAAGACCCACTTGCTCCCTACAGTCTTACTATTGGGAGGAAGATCAACCAAGTCCCATACTTGATTTTCATACATGGACTGCATCTCAGTGTTCATGGCATCAAGCCATTTATCGGATTCCGGATCCGATATAGCATCTTGGTAGTTAGTAGGCTCAGAAGAGTCTACCAAGAAAATCTCATCATTGGACACGAGAAATCCGTATCTCTCGGGTTCTTGACGAGGTCTACCAGATCTACGAACACTTTGTGTTTCAGTAGGTTCTTGAACAACCATTTGTTCAGGTTCAACAACCGTTTGTTGAGTGCTAGTGTCAACCTGACTTGTATTTTGTGGTTCTTGAATTTCTTCAAGGTCTACATTGCTCCCACTTGCCTCTTTCGAAAGAAACTCCTTTTCTAAGAAAGTGGCATGCCTAGAAACAAACACTTTGTTCTCAGCTGGGTTGTAGAAATAATATCCTAATGAATCTTTAGGATATCCCACAAAATTACATTTGATAGATCTAGGATCGAGTTTGCTTAAAGCTTCTTGTCGTACATGAGCCTCACAACCCCAGACTTTCAAGTAAGATAAGTTTGGAACCTTTCCATACCACATCTCATATGGTGTCTTATCTACCTTCTTGGTTGGAACCATATTCAATATGCGCGCAGCAGTTAATAAAGCATAACTCCAAAAGGACGAGTGTAGAGTACTTCGGCTCATCATAGACCGAACCATATCTAGTAGAGTTCGGTTCCTCCTTTCAGATACACCATTATGTTGTGGTGTTCTAGGAGGAGTAAGTTGTGAGATAATCCCACAATTGCTAAGATGATCCATAAACTCTTGGCTTAAGTACTCACCACCTCGATCGGAACGAAGGGCCTTGATTGTTTTGTTGAGTTGATTTTGTACTTCGTTTTGAAACAGCTTGAACATTTCAAATGTTTCATGTTTATGTTTCATCAAATAAACATAACCAAATCTACTATAATCATCGGTGAATGTAACGAAGTATCTATCACCATCCCTAGACATTGATCTAAAAGGACCGCATACATCCGTATGTATGATTCCTAATAGATCTTTGGCTCTTTCACTTGAACCGGAGAAAGGAGCCTTAGTCATCTTTCCATATAAACATGATTCGCAAACTTCAAATGAGCTAGAATCGTTTGATTTTAAAATTCCATCCTTTTGAAGTTTTGCAATGCGTTTCTTGTTTATATGACCAAGTCGACAATGCCATAGGTATGTTTGACTTAAGTCATGCTTAGGTCGTTTGGTGCTAGTGGTATATATAGAATTATCATCAAGAGATCTTTTAAGATTAACTTCATATATTCCATTAAGAGGCCGAGCCTCAAAATACAAAATATCGTTTTTGAAGGCACGAATGCCATCATCAACGAAACCAAATATGAATCCAGATTCTCTTAACCGAGCTACTGAAATAATATTCCTAGTTAAACTAGGTACATAACAACAATTGTTTAATATTAAGTACAGGCCATTTGGTAATAATAATTCAAAGGTTCCAAGGGCTTCAACAGCAACATTTGCTCCATTGCCCACGTGGAGATCCAAATCGCCTGGCTTCAGCAGCTTACTTTTTCTCAACCCCTGCACATTGTTACAAATGTGAGTTCCACAACCGGTATCAAATACCCAGGAATTAATGGAAAAAGTATACATTTCAATCATATATATACCTGAAGTGCTAGCCTCGCCAGCCTTCTTCTTTTTCAACTCTGCAAGGTAAGTTGGACAATTGCGCCTCCAATGTCCTACCACCCCGCATTCAAAGCACGGGTCATTCTTGGGAACCTTTCCCGCCGTCTTGGGTGTAGGAGCCTTGGCAACTTGCTTGCCTTTGTCCTTTCCCTTTGCCTTTGCCTTGCCCTTCCCTTTTGAGTTGTTTATCTTTTTCTTCTTGATTCTCCCTTCTTGAATCATCAAGACCTGAGGTGTTTTGCTTGGAATCTTGCTCTCAGCAGCTTTAAGCATCCCATGCAACTCTGAGACAGATTTCTCCCAATTGTTCATGTTATAATTCATGACAAATTGGTCATAGGCTTTGGTCAACGAGTTAAGGATCATATCCTGTGCAAACTCGTTGGTTATGGGAGATCCAAGCCTAGCAAGCTGGTCAATGTATCCTTTCATCTTTAGCACATAGTCGCTAACGGATTGACCTTCCTCCATCTTACATGCATGGAAAGCTCGAGTGACCTCAAAGCGTTCTTGCTTCGCTTGCTTTTGGAACATTTCCTTAAGCTGGCCAAGCATCTCATATGCTCCATGCTCCTCAAGGTTCTTTTGAAGATCCGGAGACATGGTAGCAAGCATGAGGCATGAAATTTCGACCGAGTCGTCGGAATGCTTCACCCAAGCATCCCTAACGGCTTTGGCCGCAGTCAATGGAGGTTCCTCAGGGACGGGATCCTCAAGTACGTACAATTTCTTTTCGTGCTTAAGAACGATTCTCAAGTTACGATACCAGTCTAAGAAATTTGTACCATTGAGTTTTTCTTTCTCTAGGATTGAACGAAGAGATAAGTTGTTAACGGGCGTAGTTGAGTTAGGGGCCATCTACAAAATTTAACAAAGTTCAATTTAGTATTTTTGATATTTAATCCTTTAATAATTAATACCCTTTAGAATTATAAAATTCTTTAATTTTTAAAGGCTAGGATCCAAGTTGAACTTAACCTTGAATGTTTGGCTAATGCTCTCTCCATCAAGTTAAAACAACAAGGTAGGTAACGTTTACCAATTACATCTCGTATGTAATTCCTAGATCTTTATGGGATCCTAGACAACGATTGTCAATTTTGGCATGTTTGATCCCATCTATGCCTCGGGCTTCCTTACGTTTGGCTAATGCTCTCTCCGTAATAAGATTCCGATTAAGTCGTCCTATTTCAAGACGGTGAATTTCCGGCCCAAGACGTTCATGGAATTCGCGGAAAAACACCTCGGTTGTTACTAAAACAATCCACGCGTTTGGCTAATGCTCTCTCCACGTGAGTGTCGTTGCAACAAGCGAGTGTCTTAAAATGGGATGGCATAGACTTACGTTTTGAAAAAGGGCTTTTCCCGTTTTGTATATTTATTAAATAAAACAAAACGAGTCGTGCGACTAGTATTGCATGCATACAATAACAAGTCCACGTTTTGATAAAACCATATTTTATATATATATTGGTCTTGAGTATTCTTAAAATCCATATTTTACGAACTCTCAACGCGTTCAATTTTAAACTAGTATTAATATCCTATATTAACGTGTGTAGTTTCGAGCGCGCAAATACGACCAATTTTAGCTTGTAATAAAACCATTTTATTATTAAGCTTAAATGGAGTTTGGTTGAGTTTTAAAATCTCTATTTTATAAAACTCATATATATATATATATATATTGACATAATGAATTTTAATCTTTACAAAACTCCTTTTATATAAAATTCATTTTACATCTTATGTTATGTCAACTTAAAATACCAAACTCCCATTGTGTGATTTATATTATGTAAAAATATTATCTAGCATGCAAAAATCCTATTTTCAACCATGCATAATAATATAAACATAAACACACACAAATAACATGTATAAGTGCATAACCAAGCCATTTATCCTAAGTGGTATTTTGTGAGCCATACAAAAATACCAAGTCATAACTAAGGACCAAATATTTCTCTTGTGATGAACTTGAAGCTCCCACTTGCCAAAACAACTCCTTGTAGTGCAAATGACTCCAAGCCTTCATGGTTGACTCCACCACACTTGAAAACTCCAACTTGGTCATTTCTCCATCTTGTTACATTTTTATAAAAGTAAACTAGTCTAAACTATTCTACTACTTACAAAATACAACAAGATGAAACAAAACTAAAATTATTATTACATACCAAATGAAAAAATAATTTTACAACCAAATCGAATTTCCAACACATCACAAAAGGTCTATGGCTTGTTATGCACAACATACATTCAAACAAACATATATATCAACACTTGATATTTAGGCAACTTTTACAACCAAACATGCATGTGGTTTGGTTGTTTCCCAAAATAAATATATAAACATATATAAGTTGCCAACAAGAAAATCCACAACTTTTCTAACAAAAGAAAAGTTGTCCATTTTCTTAAAACAATACATACTCAAAAAGTTTCTTAAAACTATACATAAGTGGCTCTGATACCACTTTTGGGGTTTGTTCGGTTTTTCAAAATATATTTTAGCAACGGAAGCATGAACAACAATTTTAAACTTTTTAAAACTCCCCACCAATGATCCATATGTAAGCCTTAAGAAACAAAACAACCATAGGGTGTTTAGAACTACAACCTTTGTAGCGTGAGTAAGCCGTTGAAGAAGTAGTTGATCTATGAGAAGCCAAGAGAAGACTTCCTCCAAGGTATCCACAAAATCAATGAGTCCAACACCTCCAAGATGCTAGTCTCTCCAACCCTTGAAATTCAAGCAAGCAAGCAACAACCTCTTGTTCTTCTTCTTGAACTTACTATGTATGTATATGAGTATGTATTCTAGCACCACACTTTGCTCACTTGAAGAACACCAATACTACAAAGTAAGGATGTTTTCAAGTATCAAACACTTAGAACTTTTCTAAGAACTCAAGGAAAGGTGGTAGCATGTACTTATCTCACAATGACCATGCATGAGCTATAAAGAGCCAAGCATTGAAAAAACAAGAGGGAGGCCCCTCTTGGCCTTGTTTTGGCCGTAAATGGAGAGGGAGGGGAGGCCCCCTCTTGCTTGTCTTCCTTCTTGACTTATTGGCACCATACTTGTTTAATTACTTCATATAAGAAGTCAACATGGCCCCCTCATGGTTCATTGTGGTGATTTCTAGATTCTTTTATAAATATTTATATAAAAGGTATACTAGACCATGCCATACAATATATAAAATACATCTACATGTATTTTATATACATGCTTGATTGTTACTAGTAACTCTTTACTTGTAACAATGATATACATACATTTATATAATTGTTACTAGTAACAATTTACTTGTAACAAATATATATTTATACATACATATATATATATATACATATATATAAAATCATATGTTTATATTTATGTATTTCATATGCATTATCTTGTATCAATATACAAGAGTGATATTATTATTTCACATAAATAACAATATGCAACAATGCATATATACTTATATATATATATAACGAGTTGGAAACATATTTAAATCATATTCAAATATGTAATTGGTGTCCATTGATTGTAAATGTGTGACCCTATGGGCTTATTTATTATTAGTAATATCGTATTAATTTGTGTCTTGTGCACATAGAACCAACACCTACTTGATGTGATATGCATGTATACTTGATTATATTTTAGTATTCACATGCTACCTACGGTTGATTAACGAATGTTATATGCATGCATGATCGGGAGGGTGGGGATAAACACCTTACATAAATTTATACGATTACGGCTTGGATGAATTATTATACCCTTCTAGGATAAAGTGCTAGTCATATGAGTCGTTGGTTATCTACCTGTGTGGAAAATGGTGTGCAGGTACTTCGGTACCTGGGTACGGAAGTGGTGTGTGACTGTGAGGTTGAGTTCATGTGCAGAACATCACGAGGGTGTAAGGAGAGGATGAATGGTTGACCTTCGTTTGTACTTACACTCTAAATGATTCCGCGAGGTACTTATACCTTGCACAGGCGAGCGAAAAGCAGAGTACAACGTGTTCTTGTGTACAAATCCGGAGTAGTTACCAAGTCGGTACATGGGTTGCCTAGCATGTAGTGAACTAGGGTTCCTTTGTTAGGAATAGCTTATTGATAAACGATTATGACTATGATTTGACTACGATTATGATTACGAGATTTACTATGACTGTCATGTGACTATGTGATATACATGATTTGATATGATAAATATTTGACTCGTTAAGTGCTATATGATTGCGGGAATTTATGTTCAGGTCAAATATGCAATGGGTCGGGCGTGGTTACTTATTTATTATCACATTTTATTAAGACTAACGGTTTCATGATTTTGGTATTCTAACTCCTATCGATTCACGGGGTGTAAGCTTACACTTGTTTCTTGAAATGTGTCTTATACTCGTGTAAGTGGCGTATGAGTGTCGGCTTGTGAGATTTGTTACTTTGGGTAGAATGATTGTATTAGATTGGATACAACTAGAACATTCTACTACTACTTTTGGTTTGAATTTTGTCACGGATTTGGATTATGATTCATGGTGGTGACACGGAGATCGGTTCTGAAACCAGTCGTTTGGCCGTTAGCATTTATTATGTTCTTGTCTTTTAGACTTCCGTTGCTATTATTTAGAAAGTTATGAAAAGTTTATGTTAATTGTGAAATTTTGAGAAGCACGATTGTTACAAGTTGGTAACAAAGACACGCTATGAGTGAACTGAGTGCTGAGACCGGCACTTGAACCCACGGCTAGATCGGCTAATTGTACAGGAATGAACTTGACTTTTAGTGGTGGAAGGTGTGTGTATGAGTGCTATTAAGATTACTTGTCTTTTCCTGTTGGAATCTTTCTCCTCTCTTTGATCTAGAATTCTTGATTTCTATTTCGTGCTAACTCCTAGAGTTTCCGATTTATGCTCGTGCTTTGCTATAGGATGAAATTCATTGGAACACGGAGAAATAACGTACTTCAAGGCGCTAGGTGAGGGAAGGTGCTGGGTGAGGGATGTGGGTTTGAGACGAGACGAGAAAGGATCAAGAAGGAACGAAGAGGAGAGCATGACTAGGAGTATGTCACACCCCACGACTTCACGAAGTGGATTGAGGAGCGCAGGGAGAAGGGGTAGCTCTTACAAGAGCTTTATGGATTGTAAACCTCCCGTCTTTAAGGGAGGTGAAGATCCACAAGGCTGCTTGAGGTGGTTACTCAAAATTAAGCAAGTGTTCTAGGCTAGGAACTATACGGAGCAACAAAAGGTGAACTATGCGATACTGAGGTTCAAGAGTGAGGCCCCAAAGTGGTGGGAGTTTGTGAATATCGTAACACCATAGTTTCAAAAATTCACAACTTAATTTTTAAAGCATCATAGCAGAATAATAAACCAATCATTAAATGCAAAAAAGTTAAGACTGTTATGCAAAAAACATCATTAAGAAACCACTATGTTACCACGTAGTCAAATTATTGTATTAAAAGTTTAACAATCAATTTCAAAAGTCAACCGCAAGTTGGTAATTCTAAGTAACATATTTACTAAAGCATCTCTACCATGTAGTGCCGCTGCTCACCGGGCAATACACCCACACCACTTAATGAAACAAGTGTCGGCTTACACCTCATGATTGGGCAGTAGTTACAAAAAATCACACTTAGAAACATTTGTAAATCAGGTTCAGGTTTAATATAATAAATCCCAACGTAACTTGACCCACCCGCATAATATCATCATAACCCCACGTGGTCAAGTATCATCATTTAGCATCATCACATTACATCGAAAACATCATACACATCATGAAACATCTTAACACATCTTTTCATCCCTAAACATCGTCATATACATCATTATCATCGCTCTTAAGTGGGGTCTATCGTCATTTGTTGTTTACCATCGCTACTACAAGTTACCACATGTGTGCCCGACAACCACTAGGGTCCACGGTCCGTTCGCATTGGCACCACATGTGTGACGACAACTACTAAGTCCCAAGGTCTGGTTGCACTGGAATAGGTTCACTAAGCGTGTTCGGCAAATCTAGTACCAAGTGGGGTGCGTCTCCCACTTGTACTCAAACTCTCGTGATCTCTCCGCCTTAGCTACTTGATCCGACATAAGTCGTTCAGGTGAAGTACAACTGGTCCCCCATCATTAGGCCCTACTTCCACCCTCGTAGTGTTATGCACATTGACCTCATAATCGTCAGTTAAACACCACTCCAGTGTATAAGCACGTAAAACACTAGTACATCATGTGTTGTCAAGGTTGTCACATCATGTTCGTCATAATAACCAATCATATTGCATCGTTAAGTAATTTATTAAACACATCATAAACAATCGTATAATTCCAAATGAACTTAATTAGTCTTTTAATCACTTTGATCAGTTTTAAACATTAGTCCTCAAATTTATCTTTTCACTATTCCACCATAAACTTTCCAAATTTTATATAACATCACCAAAGATAAAGATAACACCTGACATATATAATATTTACTCCCAACCGTCTTCTAAATAAAGTATTTATTTATACTATTAATGAATAAAATGCTTATAAATTAAATAATATGCTTATAAATTAAAGACTCGAATATATTTTGGGTCATTACAAATATACGGCTCACCGAAGCCACTAAGGATAACATGACATGGGAAGCGTTTATTGACAAGGTTAAAGCACTTTTTTGTTGTTGTTGTTATTATTATTATTATTATTATTATTATTATTATTATTATTATTATTATTTACAAGAACAACAACAACAAGAATGATAACGACGACAACAACGTACAATTATAGAATACTAAAATTGATCTATACTAATTAATGTCTTAATATAAGTTTACACAAAATGATAATGATAATTAATTTCCAACACTGCTCCCTTAATTATCAATGTTATTTTGCAGCTGGTGATCTTCAATGTCTTCAAACGGTGATCTTCAATGTGTTGAAAAAGGGGAGATTATAGTGAAGTATGTTCCATCTGATAAGCAACATGTTGATATATTAACAAAGTCCCTGGGCAGAGTCAAATTTGTTGAAATGGTTGAGCTGATGGGATGGGTACGAAGAACAAGGAAGAGGAAGAAAGTTTGGATTAAGGGGGAGCTTGTTGGCAATTATTTTAATCCAAACTTTGGTTACATATTTATTTATTTATTTAAGTAAACTTATTATTTTGTTTTAAGTCACATGTTTTACATTTGTTTTAGTCAAAGTCAGCAGACGTTTTTTATTCTATTTAGTGGAGTAGTGGACTGGAAATGTGGCAGTCAGTTAGCTTGAAACGTGGTTGCATTCTTCGTTGTTTTTTGAAGTTGAATAAATTAGAGTTTTACAGCCCCACACACATTTATCTCTCTCGTTTTTTTCCCAGTACTATCATCTGTTTGCTCCCTACAGTGGGACATTCCCACGTAAAGTGCCCATGAACATGACACCGATAACATTTCGGGTTTTGCTTTCTCTTCTCTCCTATCTCTTCTTTGATATGCCAATCCTTTAAAAGGTTAGCGAGTTCAAGACTTCGTTTGAACCCACGGTTCTTCTTGATTTTCCTGCCATGTCTGATCGGTCCTCCCATGTTTCTTCCGTTCGTTTTTTATTTCTGGGACTTAATTTCCAGCCTTCGTATTCTTTCCCTTCAGAATGTTTGTGTTCAACGTCTGTGTTTTAGAAGTTTCTGTAGATCCTTCGAAATTGCCAGAAACAAGTTGATCAACGTCTATGGTTTGATCAAATCTGCCAAGGTGTCGATTAAGATTGTTTATGGGTGTGGGATCGAGCCTTGGGCTCTGGTACCATGTTCGGTTTTGAGGGGAAGATAATCGAGGCATAGGGGAAATTTTTTTGAATGGTAGCATGATAAATATATAAACAGCAGAATTCTAAGATGAAGGAATCGATATATATATATATATATATATATATATATATATATATATATATATAGGGATGATTAAAACTAGTTCATTATTGGATGGTTTAAAAATTGTCACATTTCTTTTGGACCTTTGATTTCATTGATCGGATAGTTTAAAAATTGTCACATTTCTTTTGGACCTTTGATTTCATTGATCGGATTTTTAAAAATTGTCATATTTTTTATCATTTGTTTGACTATATACATGATGCATTAATGCATACAAATCTTTAAGTTGTTAATATTATAGAAATAATTTTAATTTTATGATTTAGGATGTAAACTTGACTTTTAGGTAGTTATGGGTAAACATAAACGTAAAAGAGAAATGCTAAATTACAAGTTTATCCAGGTTCTCACTGTCGTGCATTTTAAAAGGGTTCTTCATTGAACCTATATATATATAACAATCATTGAGAAAAGATACACATATGTTCTTTGTGAATACATCTATTTATAGATGATGGTGGTGCCGTGGTGGAAGTTTTGGGTGGTTGGCCAGCAGCTAATGTGGTGGCGGCAGTTACTGCCGCCACAATTTCCCTCCAAAATGCAAGGGTCACCTAAACCTATATTATCTACATAATCATACTAATAAATGCCTTAATATAAGTTTACACAAAATGATAATGATAATTAATTTCCAACAGTTTAGAGATGTATTCGCATCCAAAAACATCAATTGTGATATCAGAGCACGTCTGATCACAAGAACAGATTGATGATTAAAAAGGCAATTAATTGGCTTAAGATTATTAATACACAGGTATGTATATATATAATAAACATGGCTTTTTTTATTTAATTAATTAACTTAATTTGCTTCTTAATTATGAATTAGTTATCAAACTCAAACCGCTTCTTCCTTTTCATCTTGTTCTTTGCAGATAGATTTCTCAAAGATGTTTGAGGGGGTTCTCTCTTTGCCAGCTCATTTCAAATTTTGAGGTAATTAAGGAGATGGGAGTGTCAGCTAACATATATACTTTCATTTTTTCCACTGAATTTTTTATTTAATTAAATTGTTACAAAATAGAAACATTTTTATCACTATAATAAACATTTATTTGGCACACTCATCATATCTCTCATAAATTTGTTACACCGTTAATAATTGAAAGGTTGTTAATTTCATGGGAAAAAAAAAATTCCAACCGGTTCTAATTCCCATACTATCAATTGGCAAACTTTTCTACTAATTTATCGTGATATTTTAAAGGTTATTCTAGTAAATTATGCATTTAAATTTGGCAAACTTTTCTACTAATTTATCGTGATATTTTTTAAGGTTATTCTAGTAAATTATGCATTTAACTCGCAATGTAATAAACAAGAGAGATTTTCAATTTCTCGCGGTATTTTGATTAATATGATAAATTCAAAGAGTTAATGTTTCTTTCTTCTACAGCTTTACTCTCTCTTCAATTTGGGTGAGAGAGATTTTGTGTTTTCGTGACACAAAATAGAGTATCGAGATGGAACGATTATCAGTTTTAAAATGCATGACGAATCTAAACAAGGAAACAGTAACCGAAGCGAAGCGGCTTAAATCGCAGCTATTGGTGGTGACTATGGCATGGGATCTGTGCAGTGTCTCCGGAAATGGTGCTATTGAGTGAAAACACAAGAGGCAGAAGGGAAGAGTGGTGGAGGAGGCTTTTCGCTGCCGTGGCAGCAACAGTGGTCATGGGGGCTGACGTGGTTGGAGATGAACTAAGAGGGATGATGCCAAATCTGGAAATATAAGGAGAGAAGAGTGGGTTTTTGTTTATGTACGAGATATGAAAAATCATAATCACGGATTTGAGATTTTATTCATTTTATCAAAGATAATTTTCATTAAATGTGGTGCGGGGTGGGGTGGGTAAAAGTTATCCCACACGGGTTGATTTAAAAATATTATCAAATAATTAAAAATAACTTGAATAACCATAACATATAAGCCTTTCTTCTCTTCCTTTACTTCACTAAAATAAGCCAACCCATTGTGCAACAAATCAACAAATGTCACTAAATTACAAACACAAGAGAAAAACATGAAAAATTTAACATTGGAGGATACATTCGTGAGGTAAAAGTTCAAACGAGAACTGTTTTTCGTACCAGAACCGCGAGAACCAATCTTAGCCGTCCAATTTCCCCTACTTCAATTGGATTGCCCACCCATGAATTCCTTACATGCATCCTTCCACACTCAATCCCCCACACTCTCCGTCCATGAATTCCATTATGCAAAATGAACGGCAAAGATTGCTTCTCGCAGTACTTGTACGAAAAACAGTTTTCGTTTGAACCCTCTCCACATTCGTGATATCATATTGTCATCTATTTTCTACTGTAAGAACTCGAGTAGAGCTGAGTATGAGTAAGAAGCTCATTCAGTTTAGTAAAGTGTGTGCCATTCAAGGTGGGTTCTTCTTTTTCCACAATTTCTTCTTCCAATTGCCTTTGTTAGTTTCTCTTCCTCCTCTACCAGTGCATCTGATATGTAGAAAAGTTCCCATTTTTTAGTGGTGCCTTTAATAATCATCACAGGGCTCAACACATGGTGGAGTAGTAGTTACTTACACTTTCCAAAAACATCTTTCGTTTATAGGAACAGAAACAGGTCGATTATGTAGTATGAACAAATTTACACTCCCTTTTCTCACTTTTATATATATAAAGATCATCTGTTTCTATTTATATACTTTTGTGTTCATACCCTCTTTTTGTTCTACACTTATTCGAATGGCACCCACTTACACATACTCGAATTCAGATTTATTTTCAACATGGTATCAGAGCCCAAGGCTCGATCCAAACACTTCGAAAATCCCTGCAAACACAACTGTTAATAAATATCTCGAAGGAATTAAGAACACAATTCAGTGTTTTAATTGCCATATGTTTGGTCACTACGCAAATAAGTGTCCATCAAGAAAGGAAAGTCAATTAGGATCGATTTGCAGAAAGGAATGGGCAGAATCTTCAAATTCGCAGAAGTGGAAATCAGACTCAATGAAGGGAAAAAATGCGAGGGATCATTTTGCGCAGAAGTCGAGAACAACAAACAGAAATTCGATGGCTTTACATAAACAGTGCAAGAAGACAACAGGAAATCGACCATTGAAGGGAAGCCTTGAACTT
This sequence comes from Dittrichia graveolens, assembly GCA_038502395.1. Lineage (NCBI taxonomy): Eukaryota > Viridiplantae > Streptophyta > Magnoliopsida > Asterales > Asteraceae > Dittrichia > Dittrichia graveolens. The sequence continues at coordinate 14,859,727 of JARJIL010000001.1, read as the reverse complement.
GCCAATCTGTTAAAGGATTGGCACATAGAAGGGGAGATAGGAGAAAAGAGGAAAAACAAACCAATCTGCTACCGGTGTCATGAGCATGGACATTTTGCATGGAAGTGTCCTTCGAAATCATTGAAGAATCGTAAACAATTTCAGTATCCTAGATACGTGGAACGATCAATAATTAATGGTGATTATTTGGTGCAAGGAACAGACTTGGGTGACTGGAACAAAATCTGGTATGTTAATACACTGATTGATATCCATATGACTCCCGAACGTGACTTGTTTATTTTCTATAAAGAAAATTGCACAGTCTATAAAGATGCACACCAAGAATCAATTGCAATTCATGGTGTTGGTGAGATAGAAATTGAAAGCAAAGATTGTTTTTTTACTGTACCTTATGTATCTCGGCACCAAGGAATTAATATCAATGTTCTTAATATGGAGCAATTGATTCTACAAGGTTTTGAAGTCAAAATCATTGGTAAAGAGTGTGTTATCTCTCATATGGGTATCAATCGAAAATTACAAGATCACCCATCCTTACAAAATGAAGAAGATCCAATCGAAAAATATCTAGAAATAAGTGGCCATCTGGTACCACTTATCATAGATAATTTCGATGATTTCATGTGCATCATGACACTCACAAACAATGATCAAATCTGCTATAAAAACAAAGATTTGTTTGTGAAGAAATTTGAGGAAGGGATTGAATGGATACACGAAATGAAAACCAGTGATCAATTGGCACTACCACCAAGTCTTGCAGGGCTGGACATCTGCCTATTTGATTTCTATAAACTTATCATGAAGATGGATGGTTATGATACGATTATAGAAAGAAAAGAATGGGAAGATGTTGCATTAAGTTTCGGATACCCTGAGTGTTATGGAGAAGCCTTCAAAGAACTGTATGAACAATATTTGTTGATACCACAAGAGTTCTATGTTTTTGGATTTAACAGGTTTGGCCATTTCTTACACACAACAAAAAGCTACACCAGCTCGACAGGGAAGAGCAATGATCAAAGGCATCATGATGTTGCAAGTGGAAAGGAGGCAACAAGAAACCTTGAAGATGACGAAAGTAAGAAGGAAGGACCCAGCATTGAGGAACATCACAAGACTGATACCCACAAGACTGATGAAGAAGACTTCATCATCATTTGAAGACAAGAAAGATCATTGGATGTAAAAAATGATACTTGTTAATTAAGGGAGGCAATGTTAGACCTTTAATTAACAATATCATTTAGTAAATATTATCAAGACATTTTATTAGTGTATTATTATGCAAATAAAATAGTTTAGGGTGTAAATTGCACATGGAGGGAATTTTTGGCGGCTATAAACTACCACCACCATGGTGGCCGCCGGCCAAACCACCACCAACTGCCATCCACCGTTCACTATAAATAGGTGTATGTAGTATGAACAAATTTACACTCCCTTTTCTCACTTTTATATATATAAAGATCATATGTTTCTATTTATATACTTATGTGTTCATACCCTCTTTTTGTTCTACACTTATTCGAATGGCACCCACTTACACATACTCGAATTCAGATTTATTTTCAACAAGATCCTCACTAATCAAGTAAGAATTAAGCCTATATAACCTACCAATTAGAATCTCTACTAGTTTGCCATAAACACCAACCTCATGAGTAATAACCGTTAACAAATCCAAGTCGTAGACAAATAATATCTATGAATCATGCATTCCACAAACTTGTATTGAAGCTTAAGCTCTGTTTTAGAACCTCTTTTTGTCATGATATCCGGCACACTCTTCCTTAAAGCATCCAACAAAATATACTAATAACAGATGTGTGAAAGATTATTAGATCTTAAACTCTAAAGTGAACCAATATATGAAAGAGTGGACTCCATATTCATTTACTTTAAGCAGAATAAAACTATCCACAATTGTCTATTTATTAATAATGCCTAAAACATAGAATTTAGACATAAGTTCAAGGCATAGTTTCAAACATAGACATGAGTCCAATCATCAAATTTCTCCTTTTATACCAACAAAAAAACTCTTACAATCTTATTTTAATCATTTGGCCAAAAATATCACACCAATAATGCATAAAAGCATAGAACATAGACATAGTTTCATGATACAAATTGGAAACATCAAATAGACTCCAATAGGTCAAATGCCAATTGGCGTGCATCTAATTACAAATCATTACCACTCAAATCCCATTTTGATTCAAATTGCAGTGCAACAATTCTCCGTAATTGAAGTGCATAATAGATAATGGAGACAAGAACCCTTTAAGAATGCGCCTTTTGCCCATTTCTTTTTATCCCATCGACAAGTTCCCTTCGTATCATGAATCGACATTACAACCTTCTTTTTTGGGGCTTTCAATTATGGTTTTGCCACTATCTTCAACGCTGGATTTCAACATTCCATCTCTGTGTATTCTCCATCGATGGTCTCAAGTGATAATCTTTTTTTAGATGAAGTGATAATCGAAAACCGATTCTTTGATTGGCTTTGGCATAGTAGGAAAGAATTTGGATTAGAAGGATAGGAAACCGAGGTCGATAAAACCCTAATCTTAGGAAGGATTTTAGATAAAGGAGCAATAATATGGAGCAATAACAAAATCACAAAAGATGAGGGGTGGGGGCTAAGAGAAAGAATTCGGATTAGAAGGATAGGAAGCCGAGGTCGATAAAACCCTAATCTTAGGAAGGATTTTAGATAGAGGAGCAATAATATGGAGCGATAACAAAATCACAAGAGATGAGGGGTGGGGGGCTAAGAGAAAGAATTCGGATTAGAAGGATAGGAAGCCGAGGTCGATAAAACCCTAATCTTAGGAAGGATTTCAGATAGAGGAGCTATAATATGGAGCAATAACAAAATCACAAAAGATGAGAGGGGGGGGGGCTAAGACACGTGGCACAAGTACAGTAGGATTTAATAAGCGGGAAAAGCAAAAATAAATAGTCTAGAAACATGACATGTGTCCCTAATATACTTATTTATTAGAGAAGTAAGATTTAAGATTAAGATATAAATTAAGTAATTATATATTAAGTGTTACTTACAAACATATGAATTACTTTTTTCGCTGATTTTTATGGTTAGTTCATTAGTTATTACAATAAAATCTTAATCAGATAGATTTTTAAAACATGTTGGCTATTGCATTCGGTTGTTTCTATTAAAAAATATCTAGTATTGTATACACAATGCCGCAGTGTCGAAAAGTTTTTGTTTTGTAACATGTCGTTTTCAAGAAGTAAGACCTTCAACATGTTGGAAAATGCCTCTGATATGGTAGAAAGAATTAATATTCGTACGTAAGCATCATTGCAAATCCATGTTGTTTAATTGCGGTTTCGTTGTTGTTGCGTAACTGTGGGGTTGTCAACATCTTTACTTGATGAAGATGGTGACAGAATAGTGACCGGACGACAAGAAATTGTACCATCAATATAGCCGAACATGTTGTGGGTGACAAGTAATTGATGAATCATCACCTTCGGGTACCATAGTTATTTGGAGATAATGTAAGTCAAACTTATGGGAGTTATGGGTGGTTTTCTTGGTTTGTGTGAAGGCTGCAAGGAGTGTCATTGATAGGCATAAAAAAAGAAGGAAAAAAGGGTGACAATGGCTTTAGCTCACGGTAGGGAAGAGGTGGTAGGAGGTGGCGGTAGTGGTGTAGCCGCCAACGTAGGTTTTTTTTGGGCCAGCTTGATACCGATACCAAGATAAGGTAAATCACTATTACAATAGGAAAAATATACAAGAGAAACATTTACACTCTAGACCCTTTAGTATATTTTATTTATAAACATCACACTTAATTGTCTAATACCCACCATCCTGTGGTCACCCACTGCCTTCCACTTTGTTTGCTGATCTTGACGATCCATAGAGACATCAAATTTTTATCATAAATATCAAGCTCATTAATAAAAACACATTATTCTTGGATTGTTTATGTGAGTGCGTTTGATAGTAAGTTCGATCTTGACAAGTAGTTCTCCTCGCGCTGATCCTGATAAGTGGTTAGACTTTTGTAACACTCTTACATGGAGTTTGACAACCAAAATTTGAAAGTTCCACTAAAAATAAACCTTAAGTCGAAGTTCATTGAGTTTTAACCGTAACCCTTAAGGGTGTTTGGTTCAAGTACTGTTTTTGAAGGGATTTGCATTTATAATGGGATTGGTATTTGGTGGTATTTAAAATCTCATCTTGTGTTTGGTTCATATTTCTTAGGTGGGATTTCCACCACCACTAAACTCCATGAACAGCCAACCACCACACACGGCAAACGACCGTGGACGACGAATGATGGCGACAACGAAGAACGATGGCGGACGAAGGCGAACGACGGTGGACAACGAATGACGCGATGGACGACGAATGACAGCGACAATGATGGCGAACGATGGCGGATGAAGTCGATTGACGAACGACGCCGGGTTTCTGATGGTGGACGACGAACGACGCCGGGTTTCTGATGGTGGACGATGAACGACGGTGGACAAAGGTGAACAACGGTGAACAACAACGAAGGCTTTCTGACGGTGGACAACGAAGCGACGGCGAATGGCGACAGCGAACGGGTGACGGTGACGACGAATGGCAACAGCGAACAGGTGACGACGATAGCAAATGGGTGACGGCGACAGTCTTGCGACTACGACGACGGCGACGGCAAAATCAGTGATGGTTCACGGGATAATTAGCCGGAGAGAATACCTCATATCCGAGGGATTTCAAAATACCAAGGGGTGGAAGGATTTAGAAATTCCTCATATGTGGGATTTTATAAAATCCTAGGATTTGAAATCACATTCCATTTTGTCAAATCAAACACCACATTTGGAGGGATTTGAAATCTCAATCCCTTGAAATCCTCCCAAATAACACCAACCAGACACCCCCTTAGTCCCTTCGTGCTAAGTACCTTCTCTCTTTCGAGTCAAGTATTTTGACACAACCAACACATTCTATATATGGTGATTTGCACATAGAAGACATTCCTCTCAGGTATCTTCTTCCTTGCCAATTTACTGCTCTATTTCTGAAAACATAAAACCACGGTTGACTTTGGTATCACGGTGGTATAGTTTTCTATGATGCTAGTTTTCTTTCTTCTTTATCATATCAAAGATCGAGCTTCATTGACCCATTGCAGATCAGCATCAACCCTTTCATACTCATTGCTGATCGATTTGCACCATAACATATAAATTTACAGTTGAAGTTAGTGAAATTGTCATAATTAATTGAACATTTCACTAACTAATTAAAATTTTAGAAAGAAATTTAATTCATTATAAACATAAATTTTGATACTTACTAATAAGATAAAAGAATAGCGTTAATACTACCGTTCAAAATTACAAACCAAAATAATATATGTACATTGACTTTTTCCTTCTTTTTTTTTTGCCAAGTACAAGTTGAAACTAATATAAGCATGTGATGGCATGTGGCCATCTTTTATTTTTAGTTTGTTTATTTTTCTGTGTGGATTTTATTTATTGAATACTAAAATCGATATATCCTTACATTAAGCAGGGGCCTCTCGTGGACTTTGAAGGCTTGTGCGAAGTGAAAAAAATGGGCTTTTATACTCACACATATAATCAAAAATGCAGTAATACTCTATATGCAATAACTGCAATAGGAAAACAATTAATTTCTTTCAAGTATTTTAAAACATCGTTAGGTCGGATAGTTTTCACGGGAAAAAACGTGTCAAGTAGTTTTAACTCCATATAAAATTCATTTGCATCAAGATCTGATCGTCTATCATGCTAAAGTGCAGATTCAAGATGACTACAACATGACTTATGATTTTTGTCATCAAATTCCTTCAACTTTTTAGGAAACAAAATACCAAATACTTTTTCATACTCTTTGTACTGTTCAAATGTGGTTTAAGAGAAACACTAGCTTGATTAGCAATATATAAAAAATAGTTAAGTTTATTATTCTCCAGAGCTGAAAATAAGACATCTTGGTCACTTTGGTTTTCATCAAATTGTTTTTTTCTGCGAACCTGATTACTCTGATGGAATTCCGGATCAATATTCATTTCAATGGCAAATTCCTTAACATTATCAATAGCCTTAGATAACCATGTTTCTCTAAATTCCTAGAAGTTTCGATCAACATGTTCACTTTTTTTTTTAACATTATCAAACACCGATGACATTAAGAAAAAACATTTAGTTGAATGTGTTCAATTTTGGAGAAATTATGATAATTCCATAAAAATGCAGTTTTGATTCTTTTTTAAAGTAGATAAAACCTTCTCTTTGTCAGCTTATCAAATTAATCCTTAGAATGTATTGAGTGGTCACACCCACCTCTACCTCTTAAAGTGTCACGTCTACACTCAACATCACACTATCATTAAGCATCGATCTTAAGGTGTGATCACTCACCGCCACATCCAATTCTGTGATCTATGTACCAACATGATCGACACTACTCATGAATCAAAATGTAATAAAGGAAACTGTAAAACTTCCACCATGCAGCCACGCGGGCTCCTTCCTATGATGAGCACCACATCATGAAGGTGTGTCACCCTTCCCCCACCATTCAATGGTCACCCATGCTGCCTTTCACTTCATTTGTTGATCTTGGTGAACTTCAGTAGAGACATCAAAATTCTATCTTAAATATCGAATAGAAAATCAAAAACATATATTGATGAATTAAATAAATGATGACAAAAAAATGATGAATTAATGTAACAAGCATCAAAGAAGAAAATCAAAAACATGAATCTGACTCTATAGACACCAAAATCAGGATCAGATACACTTTTGGTATATCCTTCGTTCTTGTTTGGCTGAAGGCGGCGACAAAAACCCTAAAGAGGATGGGGGCAGCCACCATGGTCCAGGATCAATTACTAGATCTCATAAAAGAGAAAAAGAAAAGAAGAAGAGAGGAGTCGGTGGTGGTGATGCTCGAGGATGCCGGCGCTAGAAATGATGGTTGCGTTCGTAGTTGTGGACCATAAGAAGGATGGAGCAGAAGTCGGTTGGCGTTGGCTGTGACTAAAGAGAGGAGGCGGTGATGAACTCGTCTCTGGAATTGCTCCGATGAAAAGGACGACTTTCAGGGCGACGATGATGAACGTCGACCAAGGCAAGAGCATAGTGGTAGTCTAGGATTACTCGGTGATGGTATCAATGGAGGAGGAGGAGCGGGGATTGATATTCAACGTGAATGGATTTCAAAATATAAGGTAGGTAACAATAATTAGGAAGGAGAGAAAAAGTTTGCAAAAGTCTAAATTACCCTTTGATCAATCAAGCCACATGTCAATCTTATATTCCCTCTTACACCTCCTACCAATATACACCTCTTACTTGATCCTAATCCAATATATATATATATATATATATATATATATATATATATATATATATAAAGTAAGGATCCACATATCCACCCTTAAATATAGAACTTTAGGTCAATTCTTAGATACTCATTTAAAGGGCAGAGTGGAAATTACAAAAAAAAAAAAAAAAATCCAAGCCCACACGCCTCCTATAACACTTCCCAACAATTTCCTTTTCTTATTTTTATTGTAACACCGAAATCTCCAAGCCATTTTTTTAATCGTTACAGAAGCGTTACTAATTTTTCACATTTAAAATCACCCACAAATACATTTCAATGTTTACAAAATACAGTATCCATTTGTGCTACAAAAGATTTACAAACACGGCTCGTCTCTTAATCAAAACACAATATCAGAGCGAAGGTCAAATTCCCCCTTCTCACACAACAAAGCTAAACAGCAGGACTCACCACACCTGCAAAAAAGAATCAACTGTGGGGAATTAACACAAAGCTAAGTAAATGGAAGCTACAAACAAACAGCCATCAACAACGATCACAAACAATCAACAACAGATAATACAAACAGATCTCACAAGCCACACAAATCTAGAGGACAGACGGTTCTGCAGAACCTGCAATCGACGCGGCCCAAAGCAAAGGTTTACCGATAGCTATTTGCTACTTGGTACAGTTAAACCCCTTCCGTTGCAATGCATGCATCAGAAGATCTAGAACTGTGCAACCAATAGCAGATATGCCATCCCAATAACACACGTTAGTTGACCTCTAAAAACCATGTACGCATACCATTAACCATGCGTACAGGTCACACCACATGCACATACCATTAACCATGTACACGGGTCACACACACACCATGTTTACATATCATTAACCATGTACACAGGTCCATAACACACAAAGAGATCTCAAATAACAATCAACAATCAACAAATAACACATATCAGACTAAACAGTCTATCATAGCATCACCATCTCAATAACAAGTAACCATTAAAAGTTACCACCAACACCACTCGTGAGTAAACCTCCACTCACCACTGTCCTCAATCGCGCTTGCTCAGTTGTCTAATGTCACTGAGTCTTCAAAGTTCCTAAGAACACAACATACCAAAATCAGTCTTGATTCATAAATATATATTCACATATATTTATATCAAATATACTCCCATACAACAACTCAGATTCACATATAATATAATCATAAAATATGCAATCTAAACAAAACAATCAACAACACTTCGAATTCCTGAATCATTGTGGACAAGTCGCGCCCAAGACCTCGACGCGTTGCGTCGGGCTTTGAATGGCCTTCAAGCGGCCACTTTGAACCAACACTTTGAACACCCTATTTCGAACGACCACTTTGACTGCCCACTTCGAGCGGACATACACTTCGACCGCCCAAAACACCACTTCGAACCCACTTCGAATGGTGACTTGGAATTTAAATTTTTACAAGAACGTGTCGCATTCCTCTATAAAACACGCCGTTTTTCTTCCGGAACCAAACCTGCAACTTTTTCTTCATCTTCCAGCTCCATTCAAACTTTGAATCACACATACAAAACTAGAATTCGATTTCTAACATTTCTAAACTCATAATAACTTCATATAACATGCATACTAACATCAAGGATTCATCAAACCCATTCAAAATCACAAAACCATCAAAACCCACTTGCTTAAATCAAGTTTTAAACTCATCCATGGTGTTCTTCACTAAACACATGAAAACCAACAAGAAAACACAACAAGATAATCATAATCATGTTAGAAACATTAACCAACCTTAGTTCTTCAATAACTATGACCACTTCTCTTATCAAGAATTCAAGTTCTTGAGTTTCTTCACTTGAAAGAAATTCTCTCTCTCTCTCTCTCACACACACACACACTTTCTTCCACTCACAAAATGAAGAGGTGATATTATCCCAAGTATATCCGGCACACACACATCAACACATGTATATATGACAATTCAATTTCAAATAAGCATGAGGTGTACTTGACTTTCATTTCATCCATACATACATACTCACATACCTCATAACACACACACACACATATTCCACCACTTATACTAGCATGAGGTGGCATTACAATTTCTAATTAGTTAATCTTCCAAAATTAATTAACATACAACGAGATATTTTTTATAACCCTCGTACAAAACCAAGTTTATCTAACTCATAACATCATGTGATATCAAATATTCATTTTAATCACATAATTAATACAAACACAAATAAACAACACAAATCGCTCACCTCCGACCCGCTCACGACTAGGACGGGTTTTCGGATATCACATTTATTTACCGCTTAAATCTTTAAATGACTATAAGTATTTCAATATTGAGAATTTGAGCAAAAAAATTATACCAATCTACTCAGTTTTTAATCTTCTTTCAAACAAGACCACCCTTCCTAAATTTCTAAAAAATTTATTTCGAAAATGCAAACCATATGAGCATTATACCAAAATGTTATCATTTTGAATCATGTGAATTTTTATCATTTTCGGCTGTAACCATGTGTATCTATATCAATTTCAGCTAAAAACATATGTATTTATATATTTTCCAGCTAAAAACATATGTATTTATATCTTTTCCGGGTAAAAATATATGTACTTATATCATTTTGGGCTAAAAATATGTGTATTAATATCATTTTCGGGCTAAAAATGTGAATTTTTTTATCATTTTTCTGTAACCATGTGTATTTATATCATTTTGGGCTTGAAGTGGTGTATTTATATCATTTTCATTTAGAAACATGTGTTTTTATATTAGGCTAAAACATGTTTATTTATATCATTTTTCGGCCAAAAAAGTTTATTTTTATCATTTTCATGTGAATGATGTTATCATTTTAAATATTGTATATTGTTATTATTTTCATCCGGAAAATGATATCTTTTTCGGTTGAAAAGTTATCATTTTTGGTGGATGAAAAATGTTATCATTTCGTTGGCTGGAAAATGTTATTATTTTCAACTGGTGACTGAAAGTTATCATTTTCGGTGCTGGAAGTGAAAAAGAAAGAAAGGGGCGAATTTATGGGATGGAGTATTCCCATAATACCTTTCCTTCTATAATTAAATCTAATAATTATTTACTTAATTATAATAATGCTATTATTAGATCTTGACTATTTATTTAAAAAATCTAATGGTTCTGATTTGGTCTTTGGGTTCTAAGTTTAAGCATATGACATTTATGTATCCATTTTCTATATATATATATATATATATATATATATATATATGGTGAGGATCCAATAGGAACAATCTTAAAATAGAAACGCTATGAACACTGCATCTTGTCTATAAAATCACCGCATCCAACTTTAAATCATTATATCTTATCTAAAAAACATGTAGTTCTCTTAAACTAGTCCATTATGCGTGAATTAATCAGTGGATCTCATTTAAGAACCAATGCATCTTGTCTAAAAACCACTGCATCTAGCATAAAATCACTACATCTTGTCTAAAAACATTGTATGTCATCTTTACACACACACAAATAATAATAATAATAATAATAATAATAATAATAATAATAATAATAATAATAATAATAATAATTAATCAGTGGATCTCATTTAAGAACCAATGCATCTTGTCTAAAAACCACTATATCTAGCATAAAATCATCGCATTTTGTCTAAAAACATTGTATGTCATCTTTACACACACACACAAATAATAATAATAATAATAATAATTATAATAATAATAATAATTATTATTATTATAATAATAATAATAATAATAATAATTATTATTATTATTATTATTATTATTCACTACTACAGGATAAAGTTTTTAGACCCAAGCTTCAAGACCCTTTTTATAAAACCGGCTTTAAAAGGTCATCTTTAAGACCGGTTTTTCAGTATTAGGTCTTAAAAAACCAATAAATTTGGCATCTAGACATTAGCAACTTTCTAGACCGTTAAGAAACCGGTCTATAACCCATCTTTAAGACCGGTTTTAGAAAATCGGTCTCAAAAAACTAACAAATTAGGCGCCCTATCCTTCTAGACCGGTTGTAAACCGGTCTGTAAGTCATCATGCATGCGAGTCTGAAAACCAAACCTTCTAGACCGGTTTACAACCAGTCTGTACGTCATTATGGCTGCATATTACAACCTAAGCTTCTAGACCGGTAAAAACCGATTTGTATACTCCAAATTTCATTATCCTACATTCCTATACATACTTGAGTTTTATATACTCTCAAATCTTATCTATACTTAATTGATATTCAAAATTATCATAGATTCAAATTCATATATATCCATTATCTATATAAGCATTATATATATCTCCATATCTCCACCAAAAACCTTCCTACCTCCTTTTTTTTAGTTGTTGACCGTTCATTCCTTGAATATCCAACAAATCATAAGGTATAAATTTTATTCATATATTAGTATCTATTAGTTTTTTTAATTCTTTTTTGAGTTTTATTTCTTGATGATTTGTCAATGGTATAACTATAAATATGGGATTATCTAATGCATAATATTGACTTCTTCGTCTTTATTCTTTTTCTTTTGTTCTATATTTACAACACGTTATCAGCACGTAGCTCTTGTAGAAGGAGAAAGAAGTTCAACAATAAGAACTACATACGTGATTAGCCAAAGGAAATATACGAGTTTCGGCTATTAAGGTAAAAAATTTTGTTTAATATTTTAATATATATAATTATTAGATCCGGAAAATACGTACTTTTGTAACTATAAAGTAATTTTATTACTAAATAACAATCACATAGGCATTCATAGATATTAATCAGTTAACAATTTCAATATATAATCAATAAAAATACTAAATAACAATATATATATATATATATATGTGTGTGTGTGTGTGTGGGTGTGTAAATATTAGCAACTTTCTACACGGGTAATTAACCGGTCTATACGACATCTTTTAGGCCGGTTTGAGGACATCGGTCTCAAAAACCAATAAATTAGGCGCCTCAGCCTTTTAGAGCGGTTGTAAACCGGTCTTTAAGTGATCTTGGTTGCGTTTCTTAAAACCGAACCATAGTTGACATAACTTTCTAGACCGGTTGACATAACTTTCTAGACCGGTTGACATAACTTTCTAGACCGGTTGACATAACTTTCTAGACCAGTTTACAACCGGTTTGTACCTCATTTTGGCCGCGAGTTACAACCTTATTTTCTAGACCGGTTAAAACCGGTTTGTATACTCTCAAATATCATTGAACATAACCAATTTTCAAAAATTGGGTATATCCTAACTTTCTAGACCGGTTCAAACCGGTTTGTATACTCCTAAATCTCATCTATATGTAACTGATTTTTAAAAATTGGATATGATTCATATCCATATATATCCATTATCTTAAATGTAATTGATTTTCAAAAATTAGATATGATTCATATCCATATATATCCATTATCTATATATCTATATAAGTATTATATATATCTCCACCTAATATCTGCCTACCTTTTTTATTTTATATTTTCTCACAGTTAATTCTTTGAGTATCCAACAAATAATAAGGTATAAGTTCTATTCTATATTTTGATTTTGATTTATTAGTTCTTTATTACTAAGGTCCTCCGTCTTTTGATTTAGTATATAAATATTTCTTTAGAACATACTACTTTAGTATATAAATATTTCTTTGTTTACTCTTTCATGTTTGTATTTTGTACACATACCTGGAAAGGTAAGAGGATCGTAGTAATTTAAACTTGTATATTTTTTAAATTGTAGATGGAACGTAGTAAATGGATGTATGAGATACCGCGTTGTACCAATGAGTTTATGACAAGGTTATCTGAATTCATAAAATTTGCTGAAGATGATCGAGTGACAAAGAAAAGATCTATAATTAATTGTCCTTGTCAAAAGTGTAAAAATATCGAGTGCTTTGGTGATAGTGATACAATCAGATATCATTTAATAGTGGACGGGTTTGTGAAAGGGTATACATGTTGGTGTTGGCATGGCGAACCACTAGATGGTAGTAACGAATCAGTTCCCGAATTTAATGAAGATGGTAACGATGATGTGCATATTAACGATAATGACAATTTAGAAGAAATGTTACATGATTTAGAGGATAATATTGATGACAAATATCATGATAAATTTCAACAACTCTTTGTCGACTTTGAAAAACCATTATATAATGGTTGTACCAATTTTTCTAGACTTTCTGCGGTGTTAAAATTGTTTAACTTAAAGGCTGACAATGGGTGGAGTGATAAAAGTTTTACAAGTCCGTTGGAGTTGTTACACGAAATGCTTCCTGATGACAATGAGTTGCCTGTTTCAACATACCAAGCCAAGAAACTGATGTGTCCGATGGGTTTGGAAATTAAAAGAATACATGCATGTCCAAATGATTGTATATTGTATAGAAATGAAGATGAAAACCGACATGAATGTAGGATATGTGGTACATCAAGGTACAAAAGGAAAAACCAGACAATTAACAATGACGTGACCAAAAATGGTCCTCCTGCAAAATTATTGTGGTATTTTCCTATCGTACCAAGAGTTAAACGATTATTTGCAAATGCAAAGGATGTAAAATTGTTACATTGGCATGCCGACGAACGCAAGAAAGATGGGAAAATAAGACATGTTGCTGATTCTCTCCAATGGAGGAATATCGATTACCAATTTGAAGAATTTGGAGAGTATATTAGAAATATACGCTTCGGGCTTAGTTCAGATGGAATTAATCCATTTGGAAACATGAGCAGCCGTCATAGCACTTGGCCGGTCCTTTTATGCATTTACAATTTTCCACCTTGGTTATGTATGAAAAGAAAATATATCATGATGTCATTATTAATTCAAGGTCCGAAACAACCGGGAAATGACATTGATGTGTATTTAGATCCACTTATTAATGACTTGAAAAAATTATGGAACACGGGTGAAGAAGTATATGACGCTTATAAGAAAGAATATTTCCAGCTACGAGCCATGATATTCTGCACCATTAGTGATTTCCCGGCATATGGAAATTTGTCTGGATATAGTACTAAAGGAAAAAAAGCATGTCCGGTTTGTGAAGATGAAACTCACTCGATTTGGTTAGATAATTGTAAAAATACGGTATACATGGGACATCGAAGATCGCTTCCAAAAACACACCCGTACCGTAAAAAAAAAGAAGTTGTTTGATGGTAACATAGAGCTTGGAGTGCTAAGACAACCATTGAGTGGGGAAGCTACACTCTCACGAGTTGCCAAATTGAAAGTCGTGTTAGGAAAAAATAGCATCGCTCCACTTAAAGGTATTTGGAAAAAAAAAGTCAATATTTTGGGAATTACCTTATTGGAAGCACTTGAAAGTTCGACATTGTCTCGATGTTATGCATATTGAGAAGAATGTTTGTGAAAGCTTGACAGGCTTATTGTTAAACATTCCTGGAAAATCAAAAGATGGGGTCAATGTGAGAAAAGACATGATTCACATGGGAATAAGACCAGAGCTTGCTCCAATCGATATTGATGGCCGACGGGGTACATATCTACCACCCGCTTGTTATACCTTGTCAAAGAGTGAGAAAACTAAATTTTGTCAATGTCTATATGATATTAAGGTTCCATCCGGCTATTCATCTAACATTAAAAAGTTGGTATCATTGAAAGACTTAAAATTACTTGGTATGAAGTCACATGATTGTCATGTATTAATAACACAAATGATCCCGATTGCAATTCGTGGAATATTGCCCGATCGTATCCGACACACAATCACAAAGCTCTGCTTGTTTTTTAATGTGATTCATTCAGAGGTGATTGATCCCGAGGTCTTAGATGATTGGCAACGTGATATTGTCTTAACACTTTTGCCAGCTCGAGATGTACTTTCCACCTTCTTTTTTTGACATAATGGTTCATTTGATATCTCATATTGTGGGAGAAATAAAATTTTGTGGTCCTGTTTTTTTAAGATACATGTATCCATTCGAGAGATACATGGGTGTCATAAAAGGATACATGAGAAACCGTTATCGTCCAGAAGGAAGTATAATCGAAGGATATGCTTCTGAGGAGGTAATTGGTTTTTGTTCAGATTATATGCAGGGCATTACGGATATTGGACTTCCACAATCTCGACACGAGGGAAGGCTTGTAGGGCAAGGGACAATTGGACGTAAAGTGGAGACACCGAATCAAATTGATTTAAACCAAGCACATTTTACAGTTTTACAACACGTGACATGCATTGCTCCATACATACACGAGCACATGTCGTTACTAAAAAAGGAAAACATCCAGAAGAACTCGGTATGGTTAACTATGGAGCATAATAGAACATTCTCACACTGGTCACGGGAAAAGGTGAGAAATACACTTTCAAATGTTGATAAATCGGTAGAACATCTAGGATTCGGCCCCATACACGTCATAAAGTACCAAGGCTATGACATTAACGAGTTTACTTTTTACACCAAGGAACAAGATGGGAAAAGTACGCTACAAAATAGCGGAGTGATTGTAGTAGCCTCAACGACGGAATTCTCTATCGTAAACCGCGAAGAAAGATTGAGGGTGGCAAAGAATTCATATTATGGTGTAATTCAAGAAATATGGGAATTGGATTATCACTCATTCGTAATTCCGTTGTTCAAATGCAAATGGGTCGACAATAACCGAGGAGTAAAAGTTGATGCAGATGGTTTCACAATTATCGACCTTTCGACAAACGCATATATATATCTAAACCATTCATCTTAGCAAAACAAGCAAGCTACGTATTTTTTATCAAAGACCCAAATGATTCAAAATGGAGCATTGTCCAGTTTGGTAAACGACGTATAGTTGGTGTTGACAATGTCGTAGACGAGGAGGAATACGATCAATTTGACGAATTACCACCATTTTCTATTGGAGTTACGCCTTCAATTGATACTCTCGACGACACTACTTATTTAAGAAACGATCATGATGAAGGAATAGTAGTTTGACAATTCTACTAATTGCAATATATTGTTTTTTTTTAGTTTTACTTTCCATATATATCGTCTTCAATTTTATATTTTGATTGAAAGGTAGAATATTAGTTTTTAAATAAGGTAAGTTAAAGTAATATATCTACTTTTATTATTATTATTATTATTATTATTATTAGTATTATTATTATCATCTTTCATTTTTCTATTCTGATAAAAACTATCTAAAGTCTACCGATTTTTTACCCGACTCGAAATACAAACCAAACCCGAGATTCAAAAAATGGACGCGAACCTGGAATGGGTCTAAAGCAGGTCAACACGAAAATATAGGGACCGGGTTTGGGTCAACCCGAAAATAATCCGTATAATGGCAAAAGTGTAAAACTATAACCCGAAAAGGAAAAAGATGCCTTATGGTTAATCATCAAGGTATAAACAAGTAATTTAAACATGACAATTTACAACTTAAAGTGTGGTTGTAACATTTACTTTGGTTTACATGACAGGACCGCTTCAAATTAGAGGATGATTTTGCTAAAAAGAACACTCTTTTAGCATGCAATAATGTTTGGAAGAGATTCAAGACATACTTAAAGAATAATTACATGGATTTAGGAAGAAGTCTTTGTGAAAGATACACTTATATATCCGAAGAAACTTGGGAAGAATTCTTGAGGAGGGAAGACACACCTGAAAAACAAGTAAATTTGTTACCACTAATATATTTATACGAAAGTTGTTTCTTGTTAATGAGTTGTACTTTTATTTGAAGGCAAGACGTACCCAAGGAAGATTAAACGCTCAGGGCCATGTCAATCTTGCACGTCTTGGCAGAAAAGGTTATCGTGGCTACCAAGAGATATGGGAAAAGGAGAAACAGTCAGAAGAATTAAGGACCGAGTACCATAATATCCAGGACGAGCGTGCCAAGAATTGGATATTGGCTAGAACTCGTCTCAATGAAGAAGGAAAAAGAACTTTGTTGTCTGATGTTTGTGATGTTGCACAACAATTGGTAAATATATTATTATTAGTACGTTTTCTAATATTTTTATATGAGTTGAATAATTTTGTAATTGTATAAATTTACAGATTAAGTGTGATCAAAAAATTTCCCAAGGGCTTGATGATTCTGGAGTTGACCCACTGAATAATGTACTTGGACCTGAGCATCCGGGGCGCACAAGAGGTGTAGGAAGTAATATAAGCTGGAGGAAGGGGATACCGAAATATGCTCAAATAAAAAAAATGAGCAAAATTGACCGAGAAGACGTCAAAGAAGAAGTAAAAAGATTAATTGATGAACAATTAAAAGAAGCACTAGAAGACCAAAGAAAAAAACAAGAAGCTGATAATCTAGAAAAGGAGAGGCAACATCAAGACCAATTAAAGTAGATGGAGGCCATATACAAGCAAGAAATTATAGCTTGATGGATCTTGCAAAGATTAAAGGTCAAAACAATCCATTTCCAATGCCTCAAATCAATCTACAGCCGATGCAAGCCCAACAACAACCAAAGCTACCACGACTACAAGATATTACGGTATATAGTCCGGTCATTACATGTTACATAAAATTCTCACTTCAACTAATTAATTCTACATGTTCATGTTCTATACCAGCCAAGACAGGTTGCTTTGTTTGACCCACAGGGTGAAGATTCTAATAATAACATTGCTCGGGGCATGGTGCATCCGACAAAAGATGGTGTACTTCATGGTTCTCCTATACTACCATTTTACATGAAGGTGTCCATAGATCTTGTTTATGACAAGTACGTGAACTTAAAACTACCTGTGCCTGTGGGTGAAGAGATAGTAACATTAGGTCAAGCAACAGGTAGTTTTATTCAATGGCCTGTGCCACGTATCCGCGTGGTTAAGAAGACGGTGACCACCCCCAATCAAGCGGTGACTCGTCCTTTTTCTATGTCTAAATCTACTAGTTTCATGAAGGTCTAGAATATCTTATTGTCTTTTTGTTTAATTACATTAAAATATATTAACAGTTTTTGTTGTTTAGGACAAAGAAGAAGAAAGAAAAAAGGAAGAGACAAGAAAAAAAGGAAGAAGAGAAAACAAAATATGCACTAGAAAAGAAAGAAAAAACGATGAAGAAGAAAAAGAGAGAAAAAGAGAAATGTCTTATAAATTGTTAAGACTGCATGATAATTTAGTTGAAAGAGGACGGTCTTTATTTGATGGCTATAGAAAATGGATGATTCGATTTGATCCTACTTCACCTTATGTGATATTAGTTACTCCAAATGATGAGATCTTTGGGATAAAGGATCAAGAGGTTAATATCATTGTTGACGCCCGTGATGTTTATGACTTGTGAACAAATAATTGGCTAGATATGGGAGTCATAACTTGGTTCGAGTGGTAAGTTTAAATAGATATTGATATGGTTTACTTGCCTTTCTTGTTGTATTACTAATAAATATTTTACTATATATGTTGTGTTATGGTTTTAGGGCGCTTTACCAAAAAATGGATTTGGTAGCTAAGGAGAGGATGTTTTTCTTGATGCCTAACACTATTTGTGATGTATATATCACGAACCATCGAGAAGGAGTGTTAGCTTATTTGAGGAATGTCTTATATGATGAAAAGAACGCTAATATTGAGTTTTTTCTCGGTGCATACTTTCAAAGGTACTAGTTTTTTACTTTATATAAACCATGATTATTGTAATTACTAATTGTTCTTTACAAATTATCAGCCAACATTGGGTTTTGTATGTCATACACAAAAAACAAGGAACTGTATATATTTTCGACTCCCTCAACAAAACAACAATACAAACTCACAAATTGTTTGATCGAGTAAGTATTTTCTATAACTGTTAGCATATTTTAAGTTAGAGTTTTTACTAACCGTGCATATTTTTAGGGTGCTTGGTAGTGGTGTGAAATGGAAACTACTTAAGGTAAATTAGTATTATGTATAATCTCATTGATTTAGATAAGTTTTTATATGTATTTATTTGTTCCACTAACAAGAAGTGCAATAAACAAAACGATGGCTGGGAATGTGGATATTACACGATAAGATTTTTATATGATTTTGTTACGGAACACATGTATGAATTCCCTGTTAAAGTAAGTATTGTCCTTTTTGAATTTTTAAATGTTATATACAAAAATATCATTAGTTAAAGTATATATATTGTAATATTTTTTTCTATATTAGAATCGTTGGACCAATATGAAGGCTTTTACTAAGGAGGAGTTAAATGACATTGTTAATCTCTGGTACACAGTATGTGATATTAACCAGGTATGTTTACTTATTCGATTGTATGTTTACTTATTCGATTTACTTGCTACAGTCATGCCTAGTGTTTTCTTAATGTCTTTTGTAGTGGTTTTTTAGTAGTTTATACTATAATCATTCGGACATATATTTTTATGGTTTTGTCCTAATTATAATTATAAGTTGCCTAACTTCATGTTAATTGAAATTATTTTTTTCAGAGTTTCTAAAGCTAATGGCAACAAAGATTGAGGATACTGAGTAGGAACCGAAAGAGGGATTTAGAGTATTTGGGAAGTAGCTACTTTTAATGTTATGCAAACACGAAAATGATAGAGTTGAAGTTCTGGTCCAACCCGCCAACACCAAGTAAATGCACAAAATATTACTTAGTTTTTATTCTTATTAATTGTAAATTGAGTAAATATCTTAGGCAATGAATAGTATTTGTTGATATATTTAATACCTTTGTTTAATATGACTAAGTTTGGCTGACAATATAATTAATGTCATGTCTCACTTTTAATTTTTGGTGTGTAAAATTATGTTGAAGTTTTGATGTTATATAATTTATTGTATTGTATTATGAATAGAAAATAATATTGGTCCTGGGATACAAAAAAAATTAAAAAATGTATAAAAGCCGGTTTATACAACCACGATCCATATCATTTATTATTTAAAAAATTATATATTATATTCAGTTATAAAAAAATAGACTATTAAAAACCGGTCTAGATGACACAAAAAAGAGTCTTGAAACAAGAAAAAAGAGAGTGACATAACATGTCTCTATGGTTCTTAAACCGATCTTGAAAGTAGAAAGAAGGGGTCACCCATGTAAAAACCGGTCTATATGTAGTTTTAAAGACCGGTTTAAAACCGGTCTTTATTTGCTCTCCTATGGTCACACATGTTGAAACCGGTCTATAAACAGTTTTAAAGACCGGTTTAAAACCGGTCTTTATTTGCTTCCGTAGGGTCACGCATGTGGAAACCGGTCTATATAGAGTTTTAAAGACCGGTTTTAAACCGGTCTTTATTTGCTTCCGTAGGGTCAAGCATGTGAAAACCGGTCTATATAGAATTTTAAAGACCGGTTTTAAACCGGTCTTTAAACCGGTCTCATTTAAACTTTTGCCTATATATATTATAAAGATCAAATACGAAAGGCTATATCGTAGTTGCGAACGTCATATATGAAGACCAATGTTGGCTTATATATCTCCACGACAACCAACATGATATATGTATATATCTCCAACTCAATATTTTATATATTATATATAATTTTGCAGCTAGGAATAATTGATTGTAGTAAACTTGTTGAATTTATTTCAGATACATATATATGTAATAATTTTTTAAATGAGAAATAAATGAATTTTTAAATAGAATTTCATGTCTATTAATCAAAATACAATGATTTTATTAAATGACCAATCGTATATACGGCATATTGCACTAAAGAAGAAGGAAAGAAACAAAAGAAGGGAGTGGTTACTAGTGGCAATAATAGTGAGAGACAGACGTGGAACCCACCACAATGGTGCACTAAATATGGAGCTCATGTAGGGATGATATATCCTTTTATTTTATCTTTTTACTTATCCTCGGTAAGAAAAGAGAATTAATGAACTCCACATGTCATCTTGTGATGAGTAGATATATAAAATTAAAAAAAAAGTAAAATGATATATAATTTTTTCATTCAATTACATAATTTTCTGAAATTAAAAAATCAATGCCATGCTTCCGTACGTACAATAATTAAGATGGGTTTTCAGAAGACTTTTGGGGTTTTTAAGTCTTCCATACCCTTCACAAAACACCAGCAGCTCTAGCTTGTATATCTAAGCATTGCTTTGGCTCCATCTCCTTTTGTTCCACACATTTCATATATATGCTACAAATTAATTACGAGAAATTAAGGAGTCCATAGATCTGTTGAACGTACGTACAGGTATATATATTACATACTCGATCTCTTAATTTTATTCAAAGATCTTAATTTCTACACGTACTTATCTAGTTTTTGGATCAGTTTATTAGTATAATTTAAAATTTCATTGTTTTATGATATTTTCTAAATTAATATAAGAGTAATTTTAGTTTGTGAGTTTTTCAGTTTTTGTTAGGGTTCTTCATAAAACTTAACCAGATATGTGTGTGTGTATATATATATATATATATATATATATTGTATTTTCATTATTAGTAAGCTTTCTTAATTATTCGTGGAATTACTTACTTAGCAGTGGTGTCAAATTTGGGAATGGAACCTTAGGACAAAACTTGAACGTCAATTTGGGGTTTCTGGGGAAATGACTAGGATGGTCCTCTGCTCTTACTTTGGGCATTTTTCTGCTTCGGTCTGCTTCAGCTTTGTTCTTGTTTGATAATTTGATTTTTGTTCTCGATCTTTGATTGAAAGTCGATCCATACAAGTAAACAACTTATTATTTTATATGGGGTTAGTCCTAACTCCTAATTAACCTAGTTTTCTTTCATTTCTAGTCTGGTCTTTGGGAAAAATAAATAAAGGGATATATAATTCTTGAATCAATGAACTGTTGTTGAATTATAATGCTTTTGAATTGATTAATAATTAACCCTACTAATTAACTTGATATAATTATATTAATTGGGCTATATATTTATTTAAATTAATTTGTAGTTTTGAAAGCCAAGAGTACATCGAATCCTTGTTCGTAATTGTTCAGTCAAGATCGAATACTCGGAATCAGAAACCAAGTAGCAGGTGCTCTTTTCTCTCCTTTTATTTATGTGTATTATGCTGTTTTTGTGTTGAGTTGGCTCGTCTAATGTCGTTCAATGCTACGTTTAGTAGGGTCTCGTGCGTACAAAATAAAGGCTAAAATATGCACCTTATGTGCTTTCTTAAGCATGTCATAAGTGGTTAAGGTTACATTGTAGCCGATTATCTCTACTACTCTATCAAGTATTTGAATTGTTTCCACAAGACTAATTTTAAGTTGAGCAATACAAACGCCAATGAATTTTCAACTTATTGTTTTGAGTAAATTAGATTTTTGTTCTATACATATTGTTTGGTCAAAGTTATGGACTTGGTATTTGTAATCTATTATTTTATATGGGTTTAGTCCTAATCTAGTTTTCTTTCATTTTTAGTCCCTTCAATTCTTTGGGAAAAATAAATAAAGGGATATATAATTCTTGAATCATTGAACTCATGTTTTTGAATTAATAATGCTTTTGAATTGATTAATATATAACACTACTAATTAACTTGATATAATTCTATTAATTGGGCTATATATATCACTAATTTGTAACATAACTTTAAAAGTATTCCACCTGAATCAATTTCAAGAAAGGGTTGTGATTTCCAAGAGAAGCAGCACTGCAGCACCCTTTTCTTTTGTTTACAATATACTATATACATAGATTACATATATACATATCATTTGAAGAAGACATCGGAATATCATGGCATGATTCTTGCTATCTTCTTTTACGGTTAGCAATTTCGACCTGTTATGTATGTTGCTTCACTTATGTAATCTATAAATATACACACACATTGATATACTATACCTGTTATGTATGTCACACAAGATAAGTGAAGTTACACAACATTGAGAACACGGGTAAATTTGTATTTAGCAGTTTTCTTCTCTATGCCTTTCACGCGCCTAACATAACTTCCCGGACAAAAATCAATTTCCACATCCTAAATCTTAAAATCAAAATTGTTTTCAAAATATTAACTTCTTAATCAAATAAATTAAATTGTTAGATTCAGAATTCTATTCTTTTTAACTAGAAACCGATAATGGTCTTAAATCTGTATGCGTTGATGCATCAAATCATCCCATCCCTCTAGACAAACCTACAAGTCATCAAAATGAAAAGATATAGAAGTAAAAAGAGTAGAAGATGAAAGAGAAGAATCGAAAGAGAAGTCAAGAGAGATGTAGTCAACTTAAATACATATCTGGTTAGATGCAATATATGCATAATTGTTTTCTCAATTTCTGGTCATTCATGCATCAAATGAATCAATAAGTAGCCTGCATCAGTTGCACTGACATTGCGATTCCAAGATGTATCAGGTAAATTTCAAACATGTATAAGATGTGTCTTCATGTAATCGAATGCATCAAATTTGTTAACATATTACTAGACTAGACTAAATGCTCGTGTGATACACGGGTTGGTTTAAACGATAATAAAAACGTATTAAATAATAATAAAATGTGAATTAAATAAGAATTTAAAAAATGACGACGTACGTCATCAACACTCTAACCAAAAGTGGAAATATCAATGCGAGTGAGAGTGCAGACTTGACGGCAGAAACGTGGCATCATGATATAAAGAGATGTGATTGCATTTCTTATATAAGTCATCAATCATTATTGTTACAATTAAGGGTAATAAAGTTAAACGTTATTGATTATAATTAAAAATGATTATAAAATATTTTAGAATAATAAAACTAAGATTTTGGTAAATTTTGATATTTTGAAATATTATAAAGGGTAAATATGATATTTGTAAATTAAGGTGGGCAAATACGATTTTATATGATTTAATAAGGGCATATATGAAATTATCTCTAATAATTTTGACTCTAAGAAATCAAAATTGATTTTTGATTTTAAGTGGTCAAGATTAAATATTTTTTTTAAATTAATGATTCACATCTTCTAATAAATTTAATAAAATTAGTCTTTTATTTATATTAGATGCTCCAAATAACTAAGCAAAAGCTTAACTATTAGTTGAATTAACATGCATGTAGGCAATCATGCACACATCCATAACGGATGCATACAAATCAAGGTAATGCATAATTGCGTGTATATATATATATATATATATATATATATATATATATATATATATATATATATATAGGGATGAGATCAAATAAAAAGAAAATTAAAGTAAAAAATGATTTCTAAAACATTTGGCGGAGTGGCATGCAGGTTAAGAAGAAAAACATTTGGCCAGACTTTCGATCCTCTTATGTAGCCAACCGTTTTTTTTATTCTTTTAACCAATAAATAAGGATAAGATGGTCACAAACACATATAGATATAATATGTATTTAAATTTATACGTTTTATTATTATTTGTATCGAACTTTAAAAGTTTTAAATGTTTGTATCAAACTTATAATTCGATGCTATTGTATAAATTTTGGTTATATAAAATAAGAAAAAAATATGTAAGTTTAGTGCATACAATAGAGGTTTAATACACACAATAACGATAAATTAAATGTTTAATATATACAATAGAAAGTTTTAAAATTCGATACACGTTACAACAAAAGATATAAAATTGGATACAATATTATAACTTTAATCTATTACAAATGCACAAACAGCTTCTTGTGGTTTTTTGTTTGACTTAGAGAACTTATTTATTAGTGAGTTAATGGTATTGTTTTTAACTTCTTCATAAGTTATTAAAAAAGAATCTAAATATAACTACTAAAAGTTTTACCAACAAAGACTTATATTAATAAAAATCCTATCTATAAAAATAAAAAACCAAAATGTTAGCAATAAATAAAGAAGTAAAAAGATAGTTACACAATCGCTTTATTATAGGTTTTTAAAAATGCCATATACTTCAAACAAAAGGAAAAAAGATAATTTATGTTTAGGAGAGTCGATCACACAACCAATTGAATAATATAGTGCTCTGTCAACAATTCTACCAACAACATTTTCGGGTAAGGTTCCAAATAATAATTATTTATTTAGCAAAAGTTTTTTTTCCTCGTAAACGTATGATACTATAATTGGGTAATAAGAAAATCAGAATGTTTATACGTACTAATTTACTAAATGTAAATTCTCTGATAAGTGATATATTAAAACTCACCTAAATCGGTACATATGAAATGGGTTAAAAAAGTGTGAATTTTGTTTTTAATGTTTAATAATGATACGTGACACGTCATTAAATTAACTCCTTTTGTTTTTATTAACAATGGTTTATCATTCGACACATTTATTTAACGCTTGATCGATAATTTTATTAATACTTCTTTCAATTTAATAAGAAAAAAATGTTTTTATTTATATTGAGATTTATTAACTAAATTGATCGATATTTAATTAAAGGAAAGGAAAATAAATTTGTAGCCTAATATATAAGCTAGGCAAATATGAATGAATACATGACTATCTGTACGTTATAACAATTAATTGATTTTATTGTTTGTAGGCGGAACATGGAAGCGGCAGCAGGTTCAGTCATTGATCGAGTTGTTGGATCTATGTTGACCCGCATTACGAAAGAGTTGGGTTACTGGTTTTCCTCCAGAAAAAATGTTGAAGCTATGAATAAGGGAATGGAACGAGTGAAAGACGCTGCTAAAGAAATAGAAAAGCAAATGGAGGAGAATGACGTGAAGAATATACCGTTGCCTCCTCATGTCTCGACATGGTTGGAAGAGGTCAAAAATATAAAAAAGGAAGCAGAAAGAATTCCAACAGATGGCATTGGAGTTGGATGCTTCAATATCAAGAAGAGATACAAAGCAGGAAAACAATCCTTTGATATTCTTCAAAACCTAACTCAACTAGGAGACATACCTCAATTCGAGTCTGCAGGTGAAAAAGTACTTGCTAGAGTCCATACCAAAAATCAGGCTTCCACCTCCTCTGCACCAATTGATGATAGTACCATCCGAAACAGCTTCAAGACCAGAGACGTGATCTTCGAGAAAGCGTTGAAGTGCCTTGAACCAAAGAATAGTAAGACCCGTATGATCGCTTTATCAGGGATGGGCGGTGTGGGTAAGTCCCACATGATGGATCGACTGAAGAATCATGTGGAGGATAGCAACATGTTTAAATGGGTTGTGAAGGTGGTGGTTGGCCAAAACACCGGCGTAATTGCTCTTCAACATGCTCTCGCAGAGAAAACAGGTGGAGCTCTAACAGAAACGACTAGCGATGCAAGGGCTGATCGTCTTCGGAACAGATTAGCAAGAATGTCAAAAGGCGGTGAAAAGAAGATTTTGGTGATATTGGATGATGTTTGGGAGGTGCTGGACCTCAAGGATCTTGGACTATCAAGTAGTCCTTTGCCAAAAGGATTCAAGTTGTTGATCACCTCACGATATGCAGATGTTTGTATTCAGATGGGTGTTGATACCGATTCCGTTTTTCGAATAGGCGCCTTAGATGATGATGAAGCAAGTGTTTTGTTTTTTGAAACCGTGGGAGTTTCAAGAGGATTAGATCATGATCTTGATAAGATTGGAGAAGAGATTATAAAGAGGTGTGGTAATTTGCCCATTGCACTAAAAACCATTGCCTCTACTCTTAAAAGTAAAACAAAGAAAGAATCTGCATGGAAAGAAGCAGTTTTTCGTTTACAACACCATGACGTTACAGACCATTATGAATTTGTGCACAATGTTTTTAAAATAAGCTACGACTTTCTAAAAACGAAGGATGAGAAAGCACTTTTTCTTCTCAGTGGCTTGTTTCCGGATGACTTTGACATTCCTGTCGAAGAGTTGATACGGTATGGATGGGGGCTGAAGTTGTTTTCTAAAGTATCTACTTTAGCAAAAGCAAGACTCCAAGTGGAAACTTGCATTGACAGACTCATAAGTGCAAACTTATTAGCTGAAAGTGATCGTGTAGGATGTGTCGTGATGCATGACCTTGCACGTGCTTTTGCTTTAAGTAACTCTACGGAAGTAAATCAAACTTCAATTGTTAACCATGATGATATCTTGGAGAAGATTACAGAAGATGCAAATGAGTCGTACCAAAGAGTTATGTTAACGTTCACAACTATCTCTGAGTTTCCTAGAGACTTTAATTGCCCAAACCTGACATTTTTGAAGCTGATGGGTGGAGTGGAGCAAC
The DNA here is from genome assembly GCA_038502395.1 of Dittrichia graveolens. Taxonomy (NCBI): domain Eukaryota; kingdom Viridiplantae; phylum Streptophyta; class Magnoliopsida; order Asterales; family Asteraceae; genus Dittrichia; species Dittrichia graveolens. The sequence goes on along the minus strand of JARJIL010000001.1, from coordinate 14,832,224 downwards.
TCAATTTTCCAGACAGATTTTATAAAAATATGGAAAAACTTGAAGTCTTATCATATGAAGATGTGTTGTATCCTCCGTTGCTTCCTACATCAAGCCTATGTTCCACCCATCTTCGGGCACTTTGTCTCCATGGATGCGAATTGATATCTGATTGGTCTGCTATTGGAGAACTTGTGAATTTAGAAGTGCTTAGCTTTGCCAACAGCCGCATCGAAAAGTTACCATCTGTCATAGGGAAGCTAAAAAAGCTAAGGTTGTTAGATCTGACCGGATGTCTTGACCTTCATATTGATAATGGTGTCTTTCGAGATTTGGACAAGTTGGAAGAGCTCTACATGAGAGTTAGTGGCCAGAAAGCTATTCAGTTCACGGATGCCAATTGTGACGAACTGGAGAAGCTATCAATGAAACTTTGTGCGTTAGAGGTCGAGTTCTTCGACAAGAAGGTCCAACCGAAAAATATGTCCTTTAAGAATCTCGAAAGATTCAAGATATCTATAGGTTGTTTGCTGGAAGTGGATAAGGAGGTATATTCATTCCAAAACACGTTGAAGCTTGTCACTAACAACAACGACCTTCTGGAATGCAATATTAACGAGCTATTCAAGAAAACAGAGAAACTTCATTTATGTGTAAAAGAAATGATTCATCTTAAAGATTCTTTATTGCATCCTCCTCAAGAGTCATTTTCCAAATTAAGAGTCCTTGTGGTTGAGGAGTGTGCAGACTTGAGATACCTCTTTACGGTTGCTATGGCAAATGGTTTGAGGAAACTTGAGCAACTCTCAGTTTCCAGGTGTGGTGTTATGGAGTCAGTGATACATGGTGATGAGAATGAGAATGATGAAATGATAATATTTCGGGAGCTAAAGGTTCTGAAATTGTGTAATCTATCAAATCTGAGAAGTTTGTGTGACGTTGACAAAGTGGTTGAGCTACCACAACTGATGGAATTGGTACTTCGTGGCCTTCCCAAGTTCACTACCATTTATCCCGATAGTGAAATGCAACTGTTCTTCAACAAAAAGGTAATTGAATACACGTTTATTAGTTTTGATTTTAGTATGTAACGTTATTGAAAGTAACACATTCTTCAACTCTGTCTTACAGGTTGAAGATGTTTCAATGCATCCTTCTCAAGACTCGTTTTCCAAATTAAGAGTCCTTGTGATTGATGGGTATAAAGAGTTGAGATACCTCTTCACAACTGCTATTGCTACTGGTTTGAGTAAACTTGAGCGACTTAAAGTTTACCATTGTCCTGTTCTTGAATCACTCGTACATGGTGATGAGAGTGAGAATGGAGTGATTATATTTCAGGAGCTCAAGTTTTTAAGTTTGTATGATCTACCGAAGCTGGGCAGTTTGTGCGACATTGACAAAGTTGTTGAGCTACCGCAACTGGTGGTGTTGACACTTTCTACACTTCCCATGTTAAGTAGCATTTATCCTTGTTGTGAAATGCAATCGTTCTTCAACAAACAGGTAATTAATTAATTCAGTAATTGTTTATCACTCGCGCGTATAACTTCAATATCTCTTGTAGTTAAGTTAGAGTAGTATAAATTAATTAAGTCTATATGTATAATAATCAAGTGAGACCACCATAAATAAATATATAACTTAATTAATTAAGACGTACAGTGAAAAGAATAAACAAGTACATTTTAAAAGCGAATACCTTTTTCCTCTAAGAATAAGTCGATAAGCTAGAAATTACATTTTCTTCATGGATCATGACACTAAATTAAAGAAAAGGTATATCATATGATCGAATATTCATGTCTCCCAAGCGTACGTTTTCCTTATTAAAGAAAAGGTTACCAAGTTAAATGAAAATAAAAGGGATCGGAGGAATTAAGAAGAATATATAATTACAGGAATTAATGACACATATGCATCAGATTCTAGCTAAGTTGTATATTAATTAATAAGAAATAATAATTAATGCATGTGATTAATATATATAAAAACTGGAAATTAATTAATTAATTTTGTTGAGTTAGTACATACGTACGTACATTAAGGTGTTTGTTTTTGAAGACATAAACTGTTAAGGTCTTATTTCATATCTTCGAAGGTCTTATTGAATAAGCTATGGTCTAAAAGGTCTTATGTCTGTGAAAGTCTTCTTGAATAAACTGTTTGTTTTTTATTTTTAAAAAATGACTTATTTACTATAATTTTACAATTTTAAGCTAAATTTAACAATTCGAGTAAAATAATCAAATATCTAGGTTCAAAACATTAATATCTAATTTCTAAAACATTAATATCGAAAATCCAAAATATAAAATTTAAAAAAAGTTAAATAAAATTGTTATGCAATTTCTAAAGCAGATACTTGTAGTAGATTGTGGAGCGATCAAGTGGGTTTGAAGGCAGCAGCAGTCGTTTTAGGGCTTCGACTGTAATGAGAGATCGACAGGCTTCGAGGAATTGTCATTTAGGGCTTCGATGGGAGAGATCGACAGTCGTAAAGGTCGTTTAGGGCTTCGACTGTAATGGATCGATCGACAGGCGTCAAGCAGAGGATCGATCGACAGGCTTCGAGCGGAGGAGCGATCGACGAGGTTGGAGCAATCGACGTGTTCAATGGGAGCAGCGATTGACGATGGGTTGACGGGTGGAGGCGACCGGTGCTGGGATCGACGGCGAAAGGTGTTGGGATTGAGGGGTCGACGAGTGGAGAGGATGGATCGACTGGCGGATTGGCGGAGACGATGGTAAATAGGTTTAAAACGTCTGCCAAATAAAAGCTTATTTCTATCGCTTCAGACAATAAGCAAAAATAAGATGTATGAAGACCTTATGTCTTTGAAAAAATAAACGATCTTAAGTAAAAACGTCTGCCGTCCACAGACGTTTTTGAGAATAAGGTCTTATTTGAAAAAACAAACAAGGCCTAAGTCTTCAAATAATTTTCTTCCCGATTTTAACGAGAGGAGAGAAAATTAAATACATAAGATCCAGTTAAGGAGAGAAAATATATATATATAGGGAAGATTCAAACGAGAACTATTTTTTGTACGAGAACTGCGAGAACTAATCATAGCCGTTGATCAAAAAGATGGATGGTCAAGATTAAAGAGTTGTTAATGGATAACCTTAAACTAATCAAACTTATCCTTAATTAATTAAGGGTAATTTAGACATTTTTACATTACCCCCACCTTTTTCAACTAATATATCTCTAAAATGGAAAGGTGTTAAATTACGAAAATTATACTAAATTAACGAAAAAATTATGCTCTTTAATTTGAGACCGATCTAGCTATATTTTTTTGAAATTTCTTTTTTGTATTTGCTGGGTTTTTTTCCAGCACAGCTCGAAATTTGCACATGTGCAAATATATGCACTTGTGCAAATACACAGATTTACCTAGTTTTTTCAGCACAAATGTAGATATGCACATGTGCATATGTCGAGAGCTGTGTAAAAAAACCCAGGAAATGCGAAAAAAAACTCGAAAAAATATAGCAAGACCGGTCTCAAATTAAAGAGCACAATTTTCTCGTTAATTTGGTATAATTTTTGTAATTTAACACCTTTCCATTTGAGAGATATATTAGTTTTAGAAAATAGGAGATAATATAAAAATGTCCATACTACCTTTTCCTATTTAAAATAAATAAAAAAACAGGAAATTAAATGATTGACCAAGAATGATTCTCGCAGTTCTCGTACAAAAAACATTTCTCGTTTAAACCGCTCCCTATATATATATATATATATATATATATATATATATATATATATATATATATATATGGTTGATAGAATAGAGAGAAAAAAATGTTATGTGAATGCAGACATGTAAATGTGACATGAAGAAATAATGAATTGTGATTAGTTAAACGTGGTAGAAGAGTAACCATACAATTAAATTCAATTTTAAATGAATTGGGAGGGAGTTTGAGGAAAATTGTGAAGGGGTTTATAAAAATGTGAGGGGGTTTTATAAAAATTGTATATTAATGTATTAATTATAGGTTGTTTATAAATTATGTTAAATAGTTTGTGATATATTTTGTTTAGAGAAAAAATAATTATATATTTGAGAACGACTCATTTTTATCACGTTTTGGTAAAATTTTATCGTAATATGACATTTTTTTAAAAATTAGTATATTCTTAATTTTTTTATAAAATTTTAAAGTTGATTGTATACAATGGTATCTAAGACAAAGTTCATTGCATTTTTATGCAATTTCCCCCTTTTTAGACTCATTTCTTTCACGTTTAATTATTTAGTATCTTTTTATTAATGTTTATGTTTATCATTTTTAAACCAACTCGTGTATCGTACGGACATTTTGATCTGGTATAATAATAAAGATAATAAATGACTAAAATCTTGCTAATTATTTTCTACAGATACTTTAAAAGTGTGGAGATTTGGTGCATAGTTTACCCACATTTTTAATTAGGGAAAAATGCACGAAAATACGATAAACTATATGCAATCAACTTTATTTTGTACCTAAAAATATAAACAACTTACAGTTTTGATTCATTGTATGCAATCATTGACCTGATTACCAGGTTACCGGTTGCCGATTGTATACAATGAACAAAATTTGAAAGTTGTTTGTATTGTGTTCACATAATTAATTTGGTTCGTACTTAAATATATTTAAGTTAAATTATTTTCACATTGCAATATAATTAATTTATAGGACAAATTGAATAAAAATACAATGAACTTTATCTTAATTGTCATTGTATACAACCAACTTTAAATTCTTAAAAAAAATAATTATGAAATTAATCATATTGTTTTTAAGAATTTAAAGTTAGGTTATATATAATGGTAACTAAGACGAAGTTTATTGTGTTTTCATATAATTTTTCCTATAAACTAAGAATTTAGTTAAATATGATATTTAAAATGTTATAAAGGGTAAATATGATATTTGTAGATTAGGGTGGATAAATACGATATTTTAAAATTTAAGAAGAACATATATGAAATTATCTCTAGTAATTTCAATACAAATTAAAATCAAAATTTAATCCAGTTTTGGACAACAAAAATCAAAATTGGATTTCAATTTTTAATAAAAGAATTGTTCAAATTTCATTATTAAATTTTTTTTACCTATATCAATGGCTAAATTGTATAATAGATTTTATTGATGTTAGTCTTTTGTTTATATTAGAAGATTATTGTGCCCTTTCTCGTTTTAGTTTTTCACAATTACATAAATATGAAGTATCAAGCAAGCTTTGTGTATGTGTGTACTGTAACAATGCTTAACTATTGTGCAGGTTGCAGTTCCGAAGTTGGAGCAATTGCATATTTCTTTTATGAAGAATTTGAAGCAGATATGGCCCTCTGAAGTAACTTCCGGTGAGGAATTTCAAATTTCCATGGTGAGAGGGGTTTCAGTGGAATCGTGTCATAGTCTTGTTAATTTGTTCCCCATCAATCCCATGCCTATGTTGTGTAATTTGGAAACGCTTCGAGTACATTGGTGTGATGCTGTTGAAGTGTTATTCAACATTGATTTGGGACGTGTTGGTAAATTTGAGGAAGTGAGCTGTAACTTGAGAAGCATTCGTGTGACTAATTCAAAGAATCTAACACAAGTGTGGAGGATAAAAGGGGCAAACAAATCTCAAGTCAGTGGCTTTCAAGCTGTTGAAAACATATATATACATGGCTGTATCAGTTTTAAAGAAGTGTTCACACCTGTCACCACCAATTTCCATATGAGAGCACTTTTGGACACTGATATGCAAGATTCCAGTGATTCCTTATTTCATAAAGCATTGAAATCCCTCCAGCAAAATAACAAGGCCACAAAGATAGCTCTATGCGGGATGGGGAGTGTGGGGAAGACCAGAATGATGAAAAATCTAGTCGACGAAGTTGAGGGTGCCGGAATGTTTGATTTGGTTTTGAGGTTGAATATCGGGCGAGAAGCTAACCCAATTGCTTTGCAACAAACTATTGCAGAGTACATTGGTGAAGATTTAAAAGAGATAACTAAAGAAGCAAGGGCTAAGCATCTTCATAAGAGGTGTATGCAGATATCACAAGATGGTAAAAAGCATATTTTGTTGATATTAGATGATCTTTGGAAGGTGTTGGACCTCGAAGATATCGGACTATGGAGTAGTCCTCTGCCAAATGGCGTTAAGTTATTGATCACATCACGAGACGTAAATGCTTGCAGTCAGATGGGTGTTGAAAAGAGTTCAATTTTTAGATTAGGTGTGGTAGATGACGCTGAAGCAAAAACTTTGTTCTTTGAAACAGTGGGGCTTCCGAAAGATGATTATCCTGATCTGTATAAGATTGGAGAAGACATAACAATCAGGTGCGGTAATTTTCCCATTTCCATAAAAACCATTGCCTCTGTACTTAAAGGTAACATAAATGATAAGTCCAAATGGGAAGAAGCACTTTCTCTTTTACAGAACCATGAGCTTGAAGACATTTATGACGTTTTGAAGTTAGCTTTTGAGATGAGCTACAACAATCTGAAAGCAGATGATAAGAAAGCAATTTTACTTCTTTGTGTTTTTTTTCCGAAGGACTTTGATATTAATGTGGAAGAGTTAATGAGGTGTGCATGGGGTTTGAATTTGTTTCCTAAAGTTACTACGCTAGTACAAGCAAGACACTTGATCACAGCTTCTGTTGATCTGCTCATACCTGCAAACTTTTTGAATACAAGTGATGGTGCAGAATGCGTCAAAGTGCAGCCGCATGCACATGATTTTATTTTAAGTAACTTAGCAGATGTCAAGCAAGCTTCATTTGACCATGGGAATACGCCAGAGGATGCAAATGAGTTTTATGAAAGAATTTTCTTCAATTGCAAGGGTATGCCTGAGTTTCCTGTAGCTCTTAATTACCCAAACCTCAAACTCTTGAAGCTAGTCGGTGAGGAAGAGCTAGTCAAGTTTCCTCAAGATTTTTATGATAGAATGGAAAATCTCGAGGTTGTAGCCTATGAGAGGATGGTTGATCCATTGCTTCCGTCACACTCAACCAATCTTCGAACACTGTGTCTTAACTCATGCTCGTTGACAGATGATTTTACTTTTCTTGGAAATCTTATCAATTTGGAGATACTCAGCTTTGCTCGTTGTGGCATCAAAAAGCTACCGTCTACAATAGGGAAGTTGAGAAAGCTAAAGTTGCTAGATGTGACAGGATGTTCATCTACAATAGGGAAGTTGAGAAAGCTAAATAGGATTCAAGATGAGACAGAACTGACCATTGACGACGGTGTCTTTCGGAACTTGGTCAATCTTGAGGAGCTTTATATGAAAGCTGGTAGGTTCAGGTTCACAGATGCCAATTATGAGGAACTAGAGACTCTTTTAAGGCAACTTTGTGTATTTGAGTTCGAGCTGTATGATAATAAGCTTCATCCTAAAGATGGTTCTTTTGAGAAACTTGAAAAGTTCAAGATATCTTTGGGTTGTCGATTTAATGAATTTGAGCAGTATTCTAAAAATACATTGAAGCTTGAGAGTAACTGTAGCGAGGTTGTGGAATCCAGAATGAATGAGTTGTTTGAGAAAACAGTGAGACTTTATTTACAAGTGAAGGATATGAAGCATCTTGAAGATGTTTCGATGCACTACTCCTTTTGCAACTTAAGAGAGCTTGAGGTTTCTGATTGTACAGACCTGACATTCCTCTTTACAGTTCAAGTGGTAAGTGGTTTGACGAAACTTGAGACGCTCAAAGTCTCCAGGTGCCCTGTTCTGGAAACACTGATACATGGTGAGAGCGTGATTAGGTTTCCAAAGCTAAAGTTTCTTTATTTGGAGGGGCTACCAAGGCTGAAGAGTTTGTGCAACGAGAAAAACAGAGTTGAGCTGCAGCAACTGGTGGAGTTGAGCCTATTTGGCCTTCCCAACTTCACTAGCATTTATTCTGACGACAAAATGCAGTCATTCTTCAACGCACAGGTCACTAAATATACGTCTATGACACAATATTTCTTGAATTAACAAAATTCAACTTATCAAGGCTTAATTCTCGTACAGGTACAAATTCCAAAGCTAGAGGAATTGAGGATTTATAATATGGAGAAGCTGATGCAGATATGGCCGTATGTGATTACTACCACGGGTAGTGAGGAGGAAAATAACAATAGTTCCATGTTGAGAGTGATTACAGTGAGCAGATGTGATAGTCTTGTAAATCTTTTTCCATGCAACCCTCTGCCATTGCTAAACCATTTAGAAAGGCTTTATGTTGAAAATTGTTGTTCCATTAAAGGATTATTTAACATGGACTTGAAAGGTGCTGGTGCTGGTAATATTAACGAGATTACGAGTAGCTTGAGAGTCATTGGTGTATGGAATTTGGAAAATCTAAGAGAGATATGGAGGATAAAAGGTGCAAATAACTGTTCATCTGGTCTTCACATCCGTTGCTTTCAAGCTGTTAAAGACATATCTATAAGCAACTGTAAGAGGTTTACAGATATATTCGCACCTAAAAACATCAATTTTGATATCAGAGCAGACATGACCAAGCAAAGCATTTAATGAGCTTAATTAAGAATTGCCAAGAGCAAAAGGTATATATATATACACATTGCTTTTTATTTAATCTATTTAATTTGCTTATATATTGTAAATTAAAGAGAAACTCTATTCATTCTTACAAAATCCTCTTACTTAATTCTCTTACCCACTATATCATAAATTCATAACATGTATAATCCACTAATATATTCTCTTAATAGGAGAATGAGTAGGAGAATTAGTCACCAAACTCAATCCGCCTGTTACTTTTAGAAATATCATACATGTTTATCTGTCTTTATAAAAAAGTGTCCGGCCCATTAATTTCATAGAAGATTAACACTTTTGATGAGTTAATTCATGTTCTTCTTTGCAGATTTCTTAGAGATGTTTGGGGGTTCTCTTTGCAGCTCAATTCAGGTAATTTAATTAGAAGATTAACACTGTGTTTAATTAGAGGTTTTTTTTAAGGAATGATTTGGACGAAGGGGGAAGAAATTAAGTAAAATATGTGTTCTCTAATAATTATTAGTTTATCATCTTTATTGATTAAAACTAGTTATTCAACGATTTTTTTTATGAGTCCAACATATTTATCACTTTTTAGATGAAAACATTTTGTTTATCAACAAATTATTCTAAAATTTTGGTTTCAAAATCTGTATATGAAAATCTTTTTTCTCTGTAAAAAGTGATGAATATGTTGGATTCATCAAAAATAAATCGATAAAAAACTTGTTTTAATCAATAAAAAGGATTTTTATTGTTGTCTCTTACTCTTTTTACCATAAAATCCTTTTTACTTGATCTCTACCCTTTGTATGTTATTGCTATATATATATATATGCTCTTTTCAGTGTGTATTCGAACTATTCAATTTTATTTCAAACTTTACCTTAAACTATACAGTGGGTTTATGGAGTTCTGATATATAAATACTTGGTGTGGAGTGTAAGATGTGTGCTCGCTAAGCTTTATACTTATGGTTGTTGTTTTATATCTTTTTAGGGGTGGGCCGTGGGAAGACTTCGGTAGTGTGAAGATGACTCATCTCTTTTAAAATGTTTTCCACTGTTTTTAATAATCAAATATATTGGATGTTATGTAAAAGTTATGTAATTCGTTACTTCTATCAAGATATTGAGCTTCGGTAATGACGTGCAGTTCCGAGTGTGGGACCACATCTTAGTTTTGAGATTTGAAATGTTACATTATGGATACTCTGTAACGACCCGGAATTAATAGAATTTGTTGTAAAATTCTTTAGACGAGAATTAAATGATATTTATGGAGTTCATTTATAAGAAAGGTATTATTCGAATATTATTATTTAAAGAAAAGAAAAGAGAAATTGAAAATGAAATTATGGAAAAGTCGAGATCGCGACGCGACGCGTTGTGCGTCACGAGCGACACGTTTAGGCGGCAGAACACGTGTCGAGGTTACATGTGTCAGAATTGTACGGTTACTCTGCCCATTTTTGAGAGATTCCAAGGCTACAAAGTGTGTTTTGGTATTGAGGCTTCCTTGGTTTGTGTTTACAAGGTTCGAGAAGTACGATGAAACCATTTCGGGCTAAGTTTCAACTTCGGCTTCGTTTATGGAGTTCTCGAGGAGTATTGGGAGAATGTAGGATCAAGATTTGACGGTCTGTGTACGAAGCTCGTCAATCTAGGAGTATTGGGAGCGTGTAGGATCAGTAGATTTTACAAAACCAAGTATAAAGACAAAACATAACTTTCTAAATGTAAACGGTCTTATATATATATATATATATATTGATGAGTTGATGATACGTGTTATGTGTTTATGGTTAAATGCTTGTAATATGTATGTTTAAACACGTGATACGCATGCTATGACTATATGCGGTTTATTACGGTTTATATATGATTATTTACGATTTCATGCATGTTTAAACTTAACGGGCGGGGCAGTATATTGTATTACTCATTTGCGGATTATAGCCTAGTAGGTATGCTTAATCCTCTAGGATTAAAGTACTAGCCAATGCGGGGCCTCTTGGTCTTTCTAGATGGTTATAGTGACACATGGTATACGGACACTCCATTGTTCGAATACTAGAGTGGTGTAGGCCAGAGAGGCTAGATCATACATCACGAGGGTGTGAGGAGAAATTGAAAAGTATGGTTGTCTTCATTTGGACTTGCACTGGAACGACAACGTAATACCTGTACTTGCACCGTCAGAGTTGCGGAAGCGACGATACTCTCGGGATCTATGTCCTCTGGTGGAAGTCGCGCCCCACTTGATGCATAGGTCGGCGGGGCACGTGAATAATGAACTTTGGGTTATCTAATGTGGGTTTAGACACTACATTAGGATCGCCTTATTGTTATATATGCGGATGTGATGTGGTATGATTCATGATTATGATGCGGTATTATTTATGTTTACATGCGGATGATTATATGAATTGAATTGCGGGTATCTGACCCATTCGGTGCTATATGATTTGCAGGTTATCAGGTACGGGTCACATACACAGTGTGTCGGGTATGAGATTTACTGTAATGTCATACCTCTACTTACGATTATATTTTTATGGTTTTTGGTTATAACTCCTATTGACTCACGAGGTGTAAGCCTTACACTTGTTCTTTTAAAATGTGTCTTGTACTCGCGCATGTGGCTTAGAGGTTGCAGTTATGCGAGGAGGGTAGTCATAGACTATAGTTTGACTTAGTAATTGGTGTCAACGAATATTTTGGTTATGTAATCAGTTTATGGTTTTAAACTCGGTAACGGTTTTTGAATGAATGTTGTAGTAACACGATGGTTTGTTTATGAATGGTTTTGATTCGTATGTATGGCAATAACAGTTAAATCGGTTAATGGTTTAAGACTTCCGCTGCATGTATTTGCTAATATTTAATAGTTTTTATAAGTGGTAAAATTTTGAAAATTACGGTGTTACATACACTGTTATTTATATTTTGTTTTTTTAATATTTTTTGGCCATTATATAATCTCTTAACTTACCATTGTTACTATATAGATGTAAAACTGTATTGAACTCATAAACTCGAAATTAGATTCTTAGTGTTTCTCACAACACTTATCTAATATCGACTCTAAAGACATTTATTATCTTATTCTTTCCAACTCTAATTTCATCTTTGTATTAATAAATGGCGACATTGAGTTTCTGAAACCAACTTCGATCTTATGAATCCGACACTTGTAAAATATCTAAAGTCTTATTACAAGTATAAGACACTTGTAAAATATCTAAAGTCTTATTTAAAACATATAGTTATTTCAAAATCTTGATGATAATTACTATTATAATCAATTTTTATAGTAAAAAAAGTTTTATTGCGAAAAACACATTTCTAGAAATAATATCTATTATTTCAAGTGTAACGTTCCAAAAAAAAAATTTTAAATATAAGTAGAGAATATAAATGCATTCAACAAAAGTCATACGAGTTCCCGCATCCGGAACTACCCGTAGTCAAATTTATTTAAGTAACATTACAAATATTATTCTGACAAATGTTTGAATAAATTAAACAGCGGAAACAGTTGAATAAATGATAAGCCGTCTTCACACTGCTGGAGCCTTCCCACGATCAGGTCCTGAAAAGAATAAGTTCAACAACAGTAAGCATAAAGCTTAGCGAGCACTCTAACTTACACCCCACACTAGGTATGTACATGTCACATCATAACACAAATCCATGATCACATATCATTACACATACTACCGATGCAGTGCACTAACGACGATTTCACACTTTGGGTCACAGTTGACTATCAAGCCGTACCAAAGATTTCACAAACTATGTCTGATTGTGCCTGAGTTACGTTTTCACCACAATATAACGTAACCCTTCACTTCACATATAACACATGAGTTAAAACATCACATAAGATATAACATATACATTTCACACTAATATCATGTATAAGTTAGGGTAACTCACCTGATCTGTAGCACAGACAAACGCAATAGATTTCACAAGCTGAAAGTTAACAAGTCTAGTCGCAAGGACCTACAAAACAGATATATCCACTTATTAGTTTTGGGTACACTACAGACCCTAAGTCGGACTACCCTAGGCCGGACCTATCACTGAAAGTCGCATGGCACACACACTCATGCAATCCGACAGTCGCATGAACACTCATGAATCCGACAGTCGCATGAACACTTAAGAATCCGACAGTCGCATGACCATTTATAGAATCCGTCGCATGACACTTAAGAATCCGACACTTATTGAAATCCGACACTCTTATGCAAATCTGACACATTTATGCAAATCCGAAAGTCGCATGAGTATATACTTATGTAAATCCGAAGGTCGCATGAATATATATACTTAAGTCGCATGAATATAGCTTTGGCATGCAAAAGTAGCATGCTAGTTAACATGAAAGTCGCATGGCTCAACACCAACTCATCCGAAAGTTGCATGGCTCCATACTAGCTTATCCGACAGTCGCATGACACCACACCTAAACCCTAAACCCAGTTCATCTTTTTGAAAAACCCAGAACTTGAAACTCCATTTTCAAAATCACAACCTTCTCAAAACTTAACCAAATCATTTTATTTTTGTTTCAAAACATTTCTCTATTCATTTAAGCACTTCCTTCAAGATTTAAACACAACACAACAAGTATTAAAGCTCCTAGGTCAGATTCTTTTACTATTGTTCTTCATAAACCCAAAACCTCAAAAACCCAGATCTTATCCAACTCTACAATCATGCTATCATCATTCAATCAAGCTGAATATGATACCTACAACATCATAGAGAGGTAAAAACATTACCTGATAATTCTTTTGCCAAAACCTTGAGTTTTCAGATGATTCTTGACTCGTTTCTCCTTGCTCTCTCATGGGTTTTGCACACACAGACACACACACTAAAACTCCCAATGTAACAGTGAAATCTTGGAGGCTTCACCCTAATCCTCCCTTTATACTTGCTTCCCACAAGGCCTCTTGGGCCTAACCATGACACTAGCTTTAAGCTCATAAGGCTTAATTCTTTCACACTTTTATTCCATTTCTCTTAATTAATTGGCCCAACCATATGATAGCCCAATTACTTGTTTATTCAATAGACTAAATAACCCACCAATTTCAATAACAACTTAATTCCATAAATCATTAGCAAACCCAAAAATATAAATAAAAATCGCATCATCCCATAAAATATTCGTTTATTCATTATACGAAAACAGGGTATTACATCAAGTGTTTTTGCTAAGTTCCAGTTTTATACTAGATTGTTTTCATAAATTTCTTTTCAAATTACTTTATTGGAAAAACTCTCTAATTTACAACAAAAACTTTTGTCATGTAAGTGATTGAAAAGTTCATTAGAGAAGCAATGATATGAATATAATGTAATGGAAATAATAAGAGGAATCTTTATCAAGTTAGGTTAGGAATCTTTATCAAGTCGAAAACCTGACTTAATAATCCATCTCTAGTCATAGTTTACTAGTGAGATTCAAAACACACGTGCATAAATATAATAACTAAATAATTCAATAAGTAATCCAAAAAATTTCAAAACATAAATACTCCAAAATGGAAAAAATCAAAAAATGGAATTTTTTTCAAAAACTGAAAAAGAAGAAGTATTAACTAATATCCACGAGCTGCAGGTGGGATCTTCCTATGCCGTGTTGCTTACTTTCGTTAACCTCCTGCAAAAATTGAAAAACCATCGATTTTTTTGATTCTGTCTTTAACTTTGCAAAAACCGTCGATTGATTGGGTAAGACCGATTAACATTCAATGGAGAAGATTGTGACCGTGATAATGTAAATGACAATGGCGGGGTAGTAGCATGGACCGCATGGTGGTTGCAATGGTGGTGGGTGGTGGTGAGGGCTATTTTTAATGGCAAGTTTAATTTAGGGCTAGATGGTGCTTGTGAAATTACATTTTGTCAAAGACAACCAACAAAAGCTTCGGAAATCATTTCCAATTACAATTTCTTAAAGAATCTAATTTCTAAGGAATTAGATTTCATTCTTTAGTATTCCAACAAATTAAACGCCTCATATTTTTTGGAAAATAAGAATAGAGACAAAACAAGTATAAACTCTCTCTCCAAATCACTAATTTCCTTTATTTTTTTTGTTAAATAAAATTCGAGAACACAACTTTTTCTAGTTTTACTTTTAAATCCTTTCCTTTTCTCCGTTCAAAAAACTTAAGAACATGGTGTGATTGTTCATGTAACATCACAACAACAATTTAATTTATTTAATTTTGATTAAATTATTTACACCAATTCTATTTTATGGCTTTAATAACTTTTTCTCTAATTATTTAATAATAATAATAATTTTATTATTTTCAAACTATTTTAATAACTAACAAAAACAAAAAAAAACATGAATATATATGTTGATTAAAACCGCAATGCCTTACATTTTGAAATCAAACACGTTGTACGCGGGTAGCTAGTTTCAAGTTAACGTTTCTTCTTCCCGTTCTCCCCTTTTCCAGTCACATATGGCGTTGCTCCTACTTCTTTTCCCCTATGCCGGCGATGGATTGCATCTTCGTTAGACTGTTGGTCGCAGAAATTGAGGAGGTTTCTTCTCGATAAGGTAAAGTTTGACCTCCTTGAGCAAATGTGGTTGATCGGTTGTCGTTTTCATTGTGTTTTTAGTTTTTTCTTTTTCATTTTCATATCTCCATTAAGACTATCTCTTGCTTAAATAGATTTGGGCTTTTGTTTTCTTTCGCACAAGCGTTTGCTTCAAAGTGGGTTTTGGTAAACGCATTTCAAGTTTGAGAGTAGGTCATCATATTGGAAATTTGAAGCTTCATACACGAGAAAATCTTGCCCGCCAACTGTTCGCTGAAATGTCATCAAGAACGAAACTTTTGAACAATCGATCATCATAAATACTAATCTTGATGTTCTTCATTGCAGTTAAATCGTGTGGCTTAAGTGGCCATGTGAGCTCGACATTATGTCCCTTTATCGCATTCAGAGATTTAAGTTTAACAAAGAACTAACAAGTGTAAGCTAGCTCTTGCTTAAAAAGTCACCTCTCTCATTCTATGCTATGAATGTTTTGATGCAGAGATTTATGTCAGTCTTGTTCTCTTGTATCCAAGAATTCTGCTAGATCGTAAAAATTAGATATTTTTAATCTACATGTACTTATAGTCCATACTAGCTGAAAATTGGAACTAATCTCTTGAATATGTGTTTTTGTTTTGAATAAGCAAACCAAATTGGAAACTGCATCTCTATTCTAATAGGTTATTAGTAGCTGGTGGTACTACATTATTTTGTTTCTTTATTCCTGTTGTAATGTTACACTATTATCATGGCAAACATTATTAAAACATGTAGATTCGAATATTTGATCATGGATAGCACGCTGTATATATCTCGGCGAAGCGAAGAAGGGAGATGATTCATACACCACCACATCATGTTTTAGTGTGTGCTTGGGCTTAGTCATGTTGCATGTGCATCAGATGGTATGTGTATGATAAATTTGGATATTGTATATGATTAATAATCTCAATGGATTCACTTATTTGATTATATTATGCAGTGGAATAAAATGGATTTAAATATCTAATGTTACCTTTATACATGCGCTATTGAGTGTGTATTCAACTTCATTTCATATATTTTATGTAATAAATATACGTAGTTCCATATTGGAGTAAACTAAGCTTTAATTCCCAAACTTTATCCTAGGTTTAATTTTTTAACTTTTTTTTCAACCTTCAATCCTAAAATTTCACCCGTAAACCTTAAAAAAGTATGTTCCATAACGAGCACTTGTATTTTACTTGCACAAATAAACCTAAAATAGTAATTTTTTAAGTAAAAAAGAATTTTCAAGTACATAATTAATGTCACAAGTTTCATAGATAACAACAAATCTACTAACCCAGATGAACTAAATAAGACATATCAAGTACGTAATTAATGTTTTCGAACATGTAGAGATGTTCATTGATAGACAAGTGGTGCATAACGCAACATTTAAATATCCACCATATAGGTCAAAAGAGAGAAATCAAAACTAATCATCTTGATAAAATAATATGAAGTGTACATAATATATATAACAAAAGAACTCATTAATTGTCCTACTTCTATAGTAATTATAATTCCAAAGCAAACCTACCTCAAAAAAATCAAAACAAATCTTGCAAGAACATCAACTTACAATGAAACCTATCCTCAAACATCAAAACACTTGGCTTTTCTATAAAGCAAAATTTGAATATGCAAATCCACTTTAAAAGCTTCAAACAAATCCATCTTCACTGTATACCTTGAGCCATGATCTAACCTGAAACAGTAACATATACGCAGAAAAGAGCATTGTTGCAACAAAATTTAAGATCTGGCAGCCTTGTACCGACTCATAATCTAGAACCCATTAAACTGAAACTCAAACATCTTGCCTCTAAACACCATAATGTCTTATGAACGAAGATCTTAAAATCATTCTTGAATAAAGCGATGCAGGCAAATTTTACCACCATGAAAGAGATTTACCAGATTTGATGAGCTCACAAGTCAAGAGAATGAATCACAAAAGATATATTTTCATCTTCTTCTCCACGTCGGCAACTAGATTTGTCAGCTGTGTATGAATACATCGATCAGAGGTGGCAACAAAGGCTTAATGAAGAGCAACAAAGTACTTTTTGTTGGGAAAAATAGGCTTATAAATATATCATCTTTTGTTGACACAAAAATATACAACTTGTTTATATAATTGTATGTATTAACATTAACATATGTGCACATATACATATATATTCAATCAAATATATTCTCATCTATAATCTACAAAACAAGCTTCATCAAATGGCCAAGCCCAATCGTCTAGATCCGAGTTCAAGTAGAAGCCGGTGTCGAAGATTCCTACAAACAAACGTTCGAAGTTTATGAGCTTACAAAATAAATTATCAAATGAGTTTAAGTTTTTATAAAATAATTTTTATAAAAACTTTTATAAAAATTGAGAAATTTTTTATAAAATCACAAGCTTGGTAGTCAAAGCAAATGAATTCCTATTTTGGCAAATACTAAACATAATCTTCTATTGAAATAAGCCAAAACCATATTTAGCAAAAGGAATCTCTCAAAGAGGTAAACTTCCAACATGCTTTGTGCATTTGGTTTCTAAACTACCATTTTTATGATTAAATTCAAACTTAAGAAGTATGACACTAACCCAACTTTTCTTAAGCTTCTTTTCAGTGCATTTTTATAGTAAAAATGGGTTGTGTGTGATTTTGGCAAAAGGCCAACGTCTATATTCACAAGGCTCAAAAAAAGTTCCAGCAGGCCGACGGTCGATTCTACGGTCGACCGTGGATCGACCGTGGACAGTCTGGACACTTTTTGAGCTTGCAGCTTTTTTCCTTATTTAAGGCAACTCAAGTCTTGTTTTGAACCAAGCTCTTGCAATCTGAAAAACACAGAATAGATAAAAAATCTTGTGAGTTCATATTATTTGATAAATATTCAATCTTTCAAGATCAAGAATAAAACAAGAGTGAAAGCCTTCAAAGTTCAAACACTACATTACCTTCTTGTATATTTGTAATAGTGTGAGGATCATCTCAAGCCTTAGAATTAGAGAGAAGTGAGGATCATCTCTAGCCTTAGAATTAGAGAGAAGTGAGGATCATCTCTAGCCTTACAATTAGAGAGAAGTGAGGATCAACTCTAGCCTTTTCAATTAGAGTGAAGTGAGGTTTATCTTAACCTTGTTTGCAAGAGTGAAGTGTAATTCTTGTAAGCTAAAGAGAAAAGTTGTAAAAGGTTTATCTCTACCTTTAAAGAGAGAAGTTAGTGGAGCAACTCTTGGTGGGTGAGGCCAAGGAGTGGATGTAGAGCAAGGTTGTTAACCCTTGCTTGAACCACTACAAATCATTGTGTCCTAACTACTTCATTGTTGATATCTTTCTTCCTTAAACTCCTTAATTACTTGCAAATATTGTTAAAATCTTGGCAAAAAGTGGGCATATAACCTATTCACCCCCCTCTAGGTTCTAACACTTTTCATCTACATGCTTAATTTTTATAAAATTGTTTATTACAAAGTCTTCTTTAAGGATTATAATCGAATGTATAATTTCATGATTTTGATAGGTGTAGATTTTTCTTACTTAAGGATTATAGTCTCAAGGCACTTGGGACTACTTACACTAACAAGAAAATTGTAAGAAAGTTTCTTAGGGCTCTTTCACCTAAATGGAGAGCAAAGGTGACGGCTATTGAGGAGTCAAAGGACTTGAACATACTACAAATGGATAAGCTAATAGGAAATCTCAAGGTGTATGAAGTAATCATGCAAAAAGATGATGAAAGTGCCAAGCCAAAGAAAGAAAAGAGAAAATGCATTGCACTTAAAGCTAAACATGTCAAAGAATCCTCAAGTGATGAAGAAGAGGAAAGAAAAGAAGAAAAATGTCTCATGGCTTTTGAGACAAGTGAGGTACATTCCGATTCTAGCTACTATAGTGACAATGATGACAATCAATATGATCAATTATGTGATTTTAGCTCAAAAATACTTGCCAAAAATGAGGAATTAAAAAATGAGAACAAGAGCTTGAAAAAGGAAAATGTCAAGTTAAGAAATGAAAATGATGACTTGAACTTGAAAATAAGAGATCTAGAAAGTAAAATTGCTTCTCATATATCTGCAAGTTTGCAAGATTTGGAAAGTAAGCTAAAGACAAATTTTGACACAAACACCTTGTCAAAATTTGAAGATAGTTCAACCAAGTTAGATGAGATGTTAAAGATTCAAAAATCATCAAAAGATAAGGGTGGTCTTGGGTTCTCAATTTACTCAAACAACATGCCAACTCGTCACTTAACACCTATCAAATTTGTGAAAGAAAAAGGGGAAGAAAAAATCCAGGAGCCTCACGGTCGACCCACGGTATCGACCGTGCATCGACCGTCGGCTTACTGGAATTTTCCAAAAGTTCAAAATTGCAAAATTGTTTCTAGTTCTTACACTTGTATGCCAAAGGTTGCAAGTAATGAATTAATAAGAAAGTTTTATACTCCAACTATAAGGCATGGACTTGGATTCAAGAGACCTAAGTCAAATACAATTCAAAAATCAAGACACTCTCATAAACCTATTTACTCTACGAACACATGGTATCATAAAGTGTTCAAGATTACACAAAGGTGGATTAGAATAGGAGTTTTTGATGCTAACCATCCTGGACCCATGAAACATTGGGTACCAAAATCTTAAATAAAAATTACATAAGTGTAGGGGTGCAACAAGATTATGTCTCGTGCAATGGATTCTTGATAGTGGTTGCTTAAAACATATGATCGGTAATAGAGAACTCTTCACTTCATACAAGAAGTTTGATGGAGGACATGTGGTGTTTGGAAGCAACCTAAGAAAAAAGGTAGTTGGTAAAGGTAACACTCTTCATAACAATATCAAGTTCTTGAATGTTGAGCATGTTAATGGTTTAACTTACAACTTAATAAGTATTGGTCAACTATGTGATAAAGATCTAAATGTTAAATTCTCTAAACATGAAAGCTTGATATGCAAAGATGATAAAGTTTTAGTAAAAGATGTTTGGAGAAATAATCTCTATACATGTAGACTTGGTGATAATCCTAACACACAAGTATGTCTTGCATCTATAATCGATAGAAGACTAGGACATGCTAACATGAGATTAGTACAAACATTGACTATAAATGAGCTTGTTAGAGTCTTACCAAATGTTAAATTCGATAATCATTTTTGTGATGCATGTAAGATAGAAAAACAAGTGCACTTATCTCATAAATCTAAAATGCTATAAAAACTAAGAGATGTCTTTGGGCCTTCATCAATTCAAAGTTATGGGGGAAACTTTTACACACTAGTTGTTGTAGATGACTTTTCTAGATATACATGGACATTACTTTTGAAAACAAAAATTGAAGCTTTTGACAAACTCAAAACCAATTGGGTTGAATGATTATCTCAATTCATACCAACCATGAAAGAGAAATTATCAATAAAGTGTAATTTGGAGCATTTTGTGATAAACATGGTGTTCCTCATAACTTTTCAGCTCCTTACACTCCCCAATCTAATGAGGTTGTTGAAAGGAAAAATAGGTCTTTACAAGCTTTGATTAGACCAATGTTAAGTAAAACACCATATGAAATCATCAAAGGTAGAAAACGATCCAATAACTCAAGTTATAGGAAACTTAAATCAAAGACTCACTAGATCTAAAGCCCAAAACCTTAATACCTTCTTTGCCTTTGTGTCACACATAGAACCCAAGAATATTAAAGAGGCAATTAAGGATAAAAATTGGGCAATGGCAATGCAAGAAGAGTTTAATCAATTCACTAGAAGCCAAGTTTGGGACTTAGTACCTTTACCTAGTGGTCGCACAATAATTGGAACTAAATGAGTATTTGGAAACAAAGCTAGACTAGTAGCCCGATGATATAATCAACAAGAAGTGATAGACTTTGATGAATCCTTTGCTCCGGTTACTAGATTTGAATCCATTTGGAGTCTACTTGCTTATGGTTATGCTCAAAATTTTAAATTATATCAAATGGATGTCAAAAGTGCTTTTCTAAATGACTTTATAAATGAGGAAGTTTATGTATGTCAACCTCCCGATTTTGATTTTTGAAGACCCCATCATATGTCTATAATCTTAGAAAAGCATTGTATGACCTTAAATAAGCACCTAGAGCATGGTATGATAAATTAAAATCATTCTTGTTGAAAAATGAATATAGTATAGGTCAAATTGATAATACATTATTCACAAAGAAAAAGAAAAATGACATCTTGCTTGTGCAAATTTATGTGGATGATATCATATTTGGGTCAACATGTCAAGATTTGTGTGATGAGTTTTCAATCTTATACATAATGAAATTGAAATGAGAATGATGGATGAGTTGAATTACTTTCTTGGACTTCAAATAAAACAATATGAAGATGGTACATTCAAATTAGGCATCATTTCCTACGTGACAATATGCAAAAAGGAAATATAAATTTAGAAAAGGTTGCTTCATGTGAAAATATTGCTGACATATTCACTAAACCGCTAAAAATTGAAATGTTT
The DNA here is from genome assembly GCA_038502395.1 of Dittrichia graveolens. NCBI lineage: Eukaryota > Viridiplantae > Streptophyta > Magnoliopsida > Asterales > Asteraceae > Dittrichia > Dittrichia graveolens. The sequence goes on along the minus strand of JARJIL010000001.1, from coordinate 14,810,601 downwards.
GATACATTACGACTTGGTTTAGGAAAGATAGAACATGTTCCTTAAAAATAACACCTAAATGCATGAAAATGGTCAAAATATACATTCCAGAAGCACCACGGTCGACTCACGGTCGATACCGTGGATCGACCGTCGGATCACTGTCTAAATTCATAAACTAAGCAAAAAGGCATGGTCGATATCACGGTCGACCGTGGATCGACCGTCGTGGACCTGACGGATTTTTGACCCTATTTTGTCTTTTCTCTCTCTTTCCTCCCCACTTCATCTCATCTCATCTTCCCCCACAAAACCCTAGCCGCCATTTTCAACATTTATCTTTCTAAAAGCTTGAAAATTATCACAAGAAAAAATACTTTACCTTACGGTTAAAGTTGCGGTCTAAGGCTCGGTTGGATTCACGATTGATCCACGGTTGACGACTTTTGTTTCACGATTTCTCAGCTTCCCGAATTCTTCTTCCAAAAAGGTAGGATCTCTTTTTGCACTAAAGAATCATGTGAACCATAGGATTTGTGAAATCCTTCAAAAATAAATCATGTTGAGTTTGTTCATTAGAAAGTGATTTGTGGTGTTAGAAAGTGTTGGCTCTATTATATGAAATAAATGATAAACTTTGTGTATGAATAGAGTTGTTTAGATAAGATTTGGTTATGTATACATATCATGTCAAAAAGGACAAAAAGCCAAAATTTCAAACAGCTCACCTACGGTCGATACACGGTCGACCGTAGCATCGACCATCGTGCACATGAAAATTCCAGGCGAACCACGGTCGATACCGTGCATCGACCGTCAGCCCACTGAAATTTTTGAGATTTTCAATTTTTATTTTTTTTGACTTTTAATGCCCAAACTCAATCTATTCATGCTTAATATATCTTAACTAACATTAGCTATCACATGATTAATAAAAGTTTCAAATCATTCTCCACTTTAAGACACATACACATTATGAACATATTGTTAAGGAGTTTGCTATATTCTTCAACACACTCTCAATTATGTTGAAGTATATTACCTCTTGTCATGCTCTTACAAAACAAAGGTATTTTACAAATCTAGTGTCATGACAAGATAAATTGTGGTGATTCAAGGGGAAGTAGTTATGGTGATTGTTTGTTGATATGATATTTGCTACTATTTGCTATGATTCTTATGCCATGAACTATGTTACTTGAACCTTGGCTTGTAACAAATGCATATTTAGAATATTGTTTACACTCACATCTCTTTTGCAAGTTCTTTGTAGTATTTCCTTGTATTGTAGATCAAACATCTCAAGAAGTAGAGCTCTACGTTCAAGGGGAGCTTATGTCAAGAGGGAGTCTCCTTTTTGTTAAGACAAAAAAGGGGGAGAAGATAGAAGATAGAAGAATATATACATATATATGTATATATGCATATGTTAACATGTTAACATGTTAAAGTTATATATACAATTCTTATACAAGTTATAAATTTTTGTCTTCAACAAAAAGGGGGAGATTGTTGGAAAAAATAGGCTTATAAATATATCCTCTTTTGTTGACACAAAAATATACAACTTGTTTATATAATTGTATGTATTAACATTAACATATGTGCACATATACATATATATTCAATCAAATATATTCTCATCTATAATCTACAAAACAAGCTTCATCAAATGGCCAAGCCCCAATCGTCTAGATCCGAGTTTAAGTAGAAGCCGGTGTCGAAGATTCCTACAAACAAACGTTCGAAGTTTATGAGCTTACAAAATAAATTATCAAATGAGTTTAAGTTTTTATAAAATAATTTTTATAAAAACTTTTATAAAAATTGAGAAATTTTTTATAAAATCACAAGCTTGGTAGTCAAAGCAAATGAATTCCTATTTTGGCAAATACTAAACATAATCTTCTATTGAAATAAGCCAAAACCATATTTAGCAAAAGGAATCTCTCAAAGAGGTAAACTTCCAACATGCTTTGTGTATTTGGTTTCTAAACTACCATTTTTATGATTAAATTCAAACTTAAGAAGTATGACACTAACCCAACTTTTCTTAAGCTTCTTTTCAGTGCATTTTTATAGTAAAAATGGGTTGTGTGTGATTTTGGCAAAAGGCCAACGTCTATATTCGACCGTGGACAGTCTGGACACTTTTTGAGCTTGCACCTTTTTTCCTTATTTAAGGCAACTCAAGTCTTGTTTTTTTCCAAGCTCTTGCAATCTGAAAAACACAGAATAGATACAAAATCTTATGAGTTCATATTATTTGATAAATATTCAATCTTTCAAGATCAAGAATAAAACAAGAGTGAAAGCCTTCAAAGTTCAAACACTACATTACCTTCTTGTATATTTGTAATAGTGTGAGGATCATCTCTAGCCTTAGAATTAGAGAGAAGTGAGGATCATCTCTAGCCTTAGAATTAGAGAGAAGTGAGGATCAACTCTAGCCTTTTCAATTAGAGTGAAGTGAGGTTTATCTTAACCTTGTTTGCAAGAGTGAAGTGTAATTCTTGTAAGCTAAAGAGAGAAGTTGTAAAAGGTTTATCTCTACCTTTAAAGAGAGAAGTTAGTGGAGCAACTCTTGGTGGGTGAGGCCAAGGAGTGGATGTAGAGCAAGGTTGTTAACCCTTGCTTGAACCACTACAAATCATTGTGTCCTAACTACTTCATTGTTGATATCTTTCTTCCTTAAACTCTTTAATTACTTGCAAATATTGTTAAAATCTTGGCAAAAAGTGGGCATATAACCTATTCACCCCCCTCTAGGTTCTAACACTTTTCATCTACATGCTTAATTTTTATAAAATTGTTTATTACAAAGTCTTCTTTAAGGATTATAATCGAATGTATAATTTCATGATTTTGATAGGTGTAGATTTTTCTTACTTAGTTGTATATCCTAAGCATACTTTAGGGGTAGACATTTAGTTTTATGATCTATTTAGGACATTGGAGGGAGTGCCCCTCCTAGATTTGTACAGGGCCGACCTAAACTTTTTTTGGGCCTTAGACGGAATTTAAAAAAGGGCCCCTAAAAAGATCTCTTAGTAACATTATCATCTAAATGAGTTTCATAAATATCTTTTTCTTCTTCATTTTCAATCAAATTAATAACATTATCATCTAAATGAGTTTTATTCTCGTGTATATTAGAATCATTTTCATCTATATTAGTATCATTCAAGTTGTCATTAATATCATTTAAGCTATCATTAGTGTCATTCAAATTAGTAACATTGTCATCTAAATGAGCTTCATTCTCGTGTATATTAAAATCATTAGTGTCATTCAAGTTCGTATCACTTCCATTCAAATTAACTTCATTTTCATTTTCATTCAAAGTAGAAGAATTTGATTTTTTGACAAATTTATCCATTAAACCTCGTAAAGATTTTTTTTTTCATTTTCAATTTCCTCCCCTTTCTTTCTTTTTTGGCTTCCCGATAAATATTTCTTAGGAGGCATGACTTAGGCAGCCTAACAGTTAACACTTAACAATGGTTCACTAAGACACTAATCAGTAATCATTAACAATGGTTCACTAATCAGTAATCACTAACACTTAAATCAAAATTTAATGAGAATTCATAGATAACTATATCAGGTTAACACTTAACAATGGTTCACTAATCAGTAATCACTAACACTTAAATCAGAATTCACAGATTACACAATCACAAAATCACTAATGGTTCACTAATTAGTAATCACTAATGAAGTAATGAAGGATTAAAGATTTAAAGAAAGTTTAAAACTTAGAAAATAGGAAGTAATACACTTGATTGAAGGATTTGCCCCAATTGTGGTTGTGTAACTCTGAACTCTCAATAGTCAACTCTGTTTATTTACCCCAAATTGCGATCATTCGATTTGCCCAATTGCCCCAAATCCCAATTGTGGTATGTGGAATTGCCTCAGTGACTCAGTCGATCGGTCATCAGCCGAACACAGAGCTGAGAACACTCGAACACTCGAAGTCTCGAACACAGAACTGAGAACACTCGAAGTCTCGAACACAGAACTGAGAACACTCGAAGTCTCGATTTATGGTTGCTCACTTGCTCGAAGCGTCGATTTAGGGTTGCTCGAAGACTCAAAGTCTCGAACCACACTCGATGAACAGCAGAACACGGGATTACGGGAACAAAGGTCGTCAGAGGCGTTTAGAGGCGTTTGGATTTTGGAACAACAGACCAACAGTAAACAAACAGAAGCTTTTGGAACACTAGAGTTTGGAAGAATGGAAGTTCAGAAGTTGGAACACAGTCTGTGAGACACTGAGATTGTAACAATCTATGTCTCGATTCTCGAATCTTGATCAAACACTGAACAGGGCGTCGATTGGCGAGTGGCGACGAGCCGACGATTCCATTTCTCCAGGGCGTCGTTTTGTTTGCTCCAAAATCATTCCGAATGGTAAACTGGCGAATGAGGCAATGAGCGAGGCGTAAGGCACTAAGGCTAAGGCGTTCATTCCGTAGTAATATTTGTGTGTTTGCTGGGCTAAACTATGGGCCAAATAACAAGGCATGTAACATACATATATATAGACTGATACATGAAAAATTGGCCCTTAAAATGGGGGCCCCTGGGCGGCTACCCTTGTGGCCCAGGCCTAGGGCCGGCCATGGATTTTTTAATTCTTATAGTGTGTATTCAATGATGAAGTCATGTGATGCAAATTAGAAAATAAATGAAAATTTTGCGGGTGATGAAGAGTAACTTGTACTTACAGGTTCAACTTGAATTGCTTGCATGTTTTATGGTCCAGAGCCTTGAATTTGAAATAGTGTAACCTTGTCTTATAAATCTCATCAAGAAGTTCGTTCCTCAATATGAAATTCGTGTATCCGCAGCTTAAACTACTATAAGAATAATATTACTTTATTTATTTTATTGGCAAAATAAATAAAATGAGCACTCCTAATGTCCTATGTTCATCGTACCGACAAAACCATTACTCTTGACAGTATGACTTCTTAGTGGTCCTCATACATTATTTTATATAACAAATTTGTACAACATACCAAACTGAATTATTATATTTAAGTTGTGTTATATGTTCAATGATGAAAACAAACAGGTTCTTTGTGGAGAAACCTCCATAGTAGACAGCCCAGGCTTAGACAACTCCAGCATTCGTTGGATCTTAGCACCCAAAAAGTTTGTTTGTACAAACGATCTAGGCATGTATTCGGAGTTTACTCGGGGTTGGTAAGGCGAAATGTGGCCACCCTAGCCTATTGAGTGCTCTACCTCGGGCAATCAACATGATACGCTCTACTTAAATAGATTTCACGAAAACCAGCTATATCCGATCTTGATTGGCCTTTCAACCCTAGCCACAAGTCATCCCCGTAGTTTGGCCTTTCATAATATTGATTAATTATAAAATATTTTTCACCATTGAACAAATATTGTTCGTAAGAAAAACAGTTCTCATTTGAACTATTTTTCGTACGAGAACTGCGGGAACTAATCTTAGCCGTCCAATTCCCCCTCCTTCAATTGGATTGGCCCACCCTTGAATTCCTTACATGCACCCTGCCACACTCAATCCCCCACGCTCTACCACTTGAATGGCCAAGATTGGTTCTCGCAGTTCTCATATGAAAAAACAGTTCTCATTTGAACCCTTACTTATATATATATATATATATATATATATATATATATATAGGGGAGGGTTCAAACGAGATATACGTGAGTGGCAAAAAAGATTGTCTGAGTAACAATAGAGATGTCCGAGTAGCAAGAGAGATTGCCTGAGTAGAAATAGAGATGCCTAAGTGGCAAAAGAGATTGTCTGAGTGGCAATACAGATGCCTGAGTGGCAAAATAGATGTCTGGGTGACACAATTTGATAAGATTACATTTATATATTAATTATTATCGTTTGAATATTTTGTGGAGTTACTCACTAGGCTTTTTAGCTCATTCTTCTCGTTGTTTATTCTTTTTCAGGTTTTGTGGCATACGAGGCTATCACGTGTTTCTGAGCCGGTTGTTGTCTTTTTAATAAAGTATTATTGTTATTTCCTTCTTGCACGTTTAAAAAAACAAGCGTTACAAATACAACTCAGATGAGAATGATGATCAAATGCAAACTGATATAGTCTCATCAGCCACTTGGTAAAAGTAAGGAGAGTGTGTGATTACGTTTGGTAAATGTGAAAAGAAAATCAAAAGAAAACATGTTTAGAAATAAATATAATAAGCAAATGATATTTGATAACAAAGATAAAATAATTAAAAATAATTCACACTCTATAAACTTGGATATGATTGGGAAACAGAAAAGAAATTGGCGGGTCGTATTAAAATAAAAATAATTTTATTTAAAAAAAAGGGAAGCAAAAAACAAGGCTTATCCGATCATCATTCACTTGGTGCTTAGTCATGGCTTCCTCCACCATCTTCCAACTCTACCCATTCAAACACTCTCTAAAAAACCCGACACAACCCAAACCCTCGGCCATCATCAAATGCACTTCAAATACAACACCGGACTTCCCCTCGCCGGACTCCTCCTCAACCACCACCAACCCGGAGACCTTCCCCATCGAGAAACGCCGAAGATCCGAGATCCTCAGGGACCGGAAATCCAAATCCGGTCTTGTAAAACCCGACCCGCCCAATTTCGAAATCGGATGGAAGAGAACCGTGCCGATACCCCTGGAGAAACCAACAGGCTACGTGATAATGGATTTCCTTGAAAAACTAGAGGAGCTGATGGATCGGGAATACGGATCGACGGAGCTGTTGGCGAAAGTGGCGGAGATCGTGGCGGAGAGAGCGAGAGAAGAGGCGGAGGTGCTGCGGGATGAGGGGAAGGTGGAGGAGCGGATGGTGACGGAGCTTTTTAGGGTTTTGAAGCTCATGGAAATGGATTTTGCGATGGTCAAAGCTGCCGTCAAAGAAGAGACGTTGAATGAAAGGCTTCAACAGGCAAAAGCCAGGTGCCGGCAAGCAATTCTTGTTGCTAATTCCTTTTGATTTTGTTCTCCTAGGTTGCTATTAATTAATTAATTAATGATAATCAATTCATAATCGTATATCGTTTTACTAATTTGGTTTACCCGGGTCGGTTTATTTGGGTTTGGTTATCGGGTGAACCCGACTTCTTATTCGGTTTAGCGGTTCAATCATGTGTAACTGCAGAGGCTACAAAGGAAAAACATTTTCAATAGTGCAACATGATACACTGTAATTGCAAAAGTATTATCATGCCTCCAATATGCTTTAAATAGGTGTGCAACTGAGTTAGAGATGAGCTCGAGCTACTAGAGTAGGTTGTCGAGTTTAGCTCGACTATTAAAATACTCGGTTCGAAAAGCTTGGCAAGTTTTATCAAGTTTATGTCATTTTACACGTTTACCCTTTTTAAATATATGTTTATATAGTCATCATGAAGTCTACTCAAGTGGAGTCAAGCCGAGAATAAAAGCATCAAAAGTCAAGTAATAATAACATTGATTAAATTTATGATTTAATATATTAATTCTGTTAATCAAGTCAAAATTGTGAAAATATTTTTTCATATGTTGAAGGTACCACCATAAAGATAAGGAAAATGATTTGCAAGTTTAAATTATGTGTGTGCATGTATGTCTGACAAAGAGATAATAATGAGCGATAAAATTATTGATTAAAATTACAAGATAGAAAATACCTAAGACACGCGTCAAAGAATGGATTATATGTTTACATTATCATTACTATGTGGTTTCTCTTGTTAGGAGGAAAGTATCGATTAGAGCAGCAAGAGAAACAATTTGATTAAATAGTTTTTTGCCTAATCATTCTAGTTTTGAAGAAATAATGTATTGAAGGTGAAATAAACCTAAACTTTCTCTTAAATTTCTTCAATCTCTTCTTATTTATTTTTTTTATATAAAACTTGAGAATACCCTTTTTATATATCCTTTCAAGTTCCAAATCTCTTTTTTACCTTAAAGAAACTTAAGAACATAATGTTAGTGAATGTTTAACTTATGAGACATTATGTATCTTTCTATTCCATCTTCAAAATCATGTAAAGAGATAATGTTGGAGTAGGGGGATGTTACAACAAAAATGATAACAACAATATTAATCATTAAGTTGTTAAAGAAAGAAGAAGTAACGGACATATATAGTGATCTTAATTGGATGACGCAAACTTGTAGGGGTGAGTTTAAACTTTAGAGTGGTTTGGGGCGGTTTTAAGCTCAAACTAAATTCAAACCGTTAATTTCACTTTTAAAATTGAACTCGCCTCTTATCAACCTAACGAGCCCATTTTGATTTATTTCTTTTTTTGGGTTTAACTTTGTCATTACTAAAAAAGAGATTATTATCCATCATTTTAGTTTAATAACTAAAATATATTTTTCTGTAAACAAAAAAAACAAACTCTCAACGAATCTATAAAACCTCAAAAGGTCATTCAAATTATATGACCACTACGTCAACAATCTCAAAATAATTATTAAACTTATTAAAATAATTAAATAGTTGTACCATAGTAAAAATATAGAATGTATTAAACATTTAGTGGGTGTGTTTCTTAACCGTTTGTTTTTTTGTTAAAACCAAAACCAAATCCAACCCAACCCATTGGTTTTTGTAAACTTTAAAAGCAAACTCTCAGTTTTGAAATGGTTTCGGTTTTACTGGTTTGGTTTTTGTCGGTTCTAACGGTTTGGATTTGGTTTTTTGATTTCTATGCTAACCAAGACGAGGACAAAAATGCCCGAAAGACTATTGACGATTTTGCATTAATTGTTGATAAATTTGAATAAAACTACCCATGCCTATGCAGTTTGCCTTCCTCGGAATGTACAACCAACAAACCACAAATCACGCTTGTATAAGATGGTACAAAAAATGCTCTTCATTTTGATTTAACAAGGGTCCTCCTATCCACATGGATAGCAGTGTGAATGGCATTTCATTTCAGGGATCAATAGGTCCCACACTAAAGTTGTCAACATATATTTAATAAAGTTACTCCATAGCCTATTTTATCTACCGTCGCTCCTTTCCGGCGACCTCACTCGTCTTCCAATGACCTCACCCTTCTTCTGGAGACCCCACCGCAACATTCGCTCACTTCCCGGATCGGAATGACTGCATCCATTAACTCCAGCGACCAAAAAATATTAAGGGTTTTATGTGAAGATGTTGAATAATCAAATTAAGGGTATCGATTTTTAGGGTTTCTACCTCAATCTTCCTCGGTTCCTAGCTTCTTTGTTCAAAATGTTAGATGCGGTCATGGTTTCTTTCATTGCATTTCTTCTAAATCTCAGCAACTCCATTTACTTTTTTGGTGAAAGTAACCCTAAATTCACCAAAAGATCTAAAAGTGATGATGATGGAGTGACCGCAGCGGTACGTTGCTGGCAGTGGTGCGATGAAGATCTGCAGTGGTACATAACCGGTGGGGTGATGGCGCTTATGGCGGTCGTGGTTGTTTGTGGTGGTCGGTGACGTGAGGGAGTCGGGTTGAGACTTGAGATCTGGGTAGTAATTGGAGAAGATGGAGGGTTGGTTTTGAGAAATGGTGGATTTTGAGAGATGGTGGAGAAGAGAGAATAAAATGAAGAAGATGGAAGGTGGAGGTAGAGTAGAGAGTGTGTTAAAGTTGGTGGAAGTAAAGTATAATTAAGTAGAGAGTGTGTCAGAGTCCGGTGGAGCCGTTTTGTTCACTAGTATGAGAACAGGAAAGACAATGGGTGATTCTGAGGGAAGAGAAGTAGGTGGAGAGATTCCAAAACTCGCCTACCCACACTGTTTGAACAGATTTAAGTTTAGTTTGAAATTGGCGTTCAACCATAACAATAAACTTTTTAAAGGTATCAAACACATCAAATTTCAATTTTAGAGGAAATAGCCACATAAATTTGGAATAGTGATCAATACATAATAAAAAATAATTGTGACCATCAAAGGAAGTAACAGGAGCAGGACCCCACACATCACCGAAAACTAGATCCAAAAAATTCGAACTTTTATAAGTAGATGGTAACAAATGAAGTTTAGATGATTTTCCAATAGAACATGAATTACAATGAGTGTTAACAAACTTATTTTCTGAAGGTAAACGATATTCAGACAGCATAGACTTCAAACGTTGTGGATGTGGATGTCCAAGTCTTCGATGCCATGTGGTGGAAGACACACGGGAGGAAGAAAAGGCGAGCTTGCGAACAGGTTGAGAGGCGGGAAGGCGGAAAGAGTAAAGACCACCATTACTTGGACCCGTGAGGAGGATAGTGTGTGTAAACATGTCCTTCATAGCAAAGAAAGAAGAGTGAAACTCAAAGTAGACATTGTTATCAAGACAAAAATTTTGAACAAATAGTATGTTTTGTTTGATTTCAAGAACATGTAGAATGTCTTTAAGGGAAAAGGTTTTATTTGGTGAATAAAATTTTGAAGAGCCAATATGAAGGATGGGTAAACCCTTACCATTGCTAACATGAAGGTTGTCCTCACCAAAGGCCTCAGAGTTATCCAAACTAGATAGATCTGGTGCAACATGATGATTAGAGCTAGTATCTGGAAGCCAAGTTTGTGACCGATAGTTGATGTAGTTGGCTAAAGGTGGCTGTCTCGTCCTCATAGTAGCACGGTCACGATTCGGACATTGTGACGGAATGTGACAAATTCCACACATGTTACAAGTACCATAAACAATATTTTGAGTTGAAGCCCAGCTAAATTGATTTCGATTACCGCCACACTGGTTCTATTGTTGTAGTTTCCTCGGCCGGCCTCGAATCACGACCTCGACCACGATTATTACCAAACCGATTGGAATAGTATGCTTGTGCAGGGTGAGGGTTACTAGGCTGAACATGAAGTCCAAGTTGAGACAACAGCTGCTGAATAGCCTGAAGTTGGTCTGGTTGAGGCACTGACAAAGTTGAACCAGAAGCTTGCGACTTTGTGTAGCGGCTGTGAATGACTGGGCGGGAGAAATATGAGGTTCAGACTTACGAATCATGTCATGATCAGATAGCAGGCCATGACTTCAACCTGTTATACTCTTCGCGAAGGCCTGAAATAACTAACACCGGGTCTTTTTCTTTAACTGACTCACCTATATCGGCAAGTGCATTAGAGTATCCTTGAGCCCTTGTTAAATAAGCAAAAGAGGTTTCATCTGCTTTCATCTCGAGTTTAAGAAGTTGAGTCTTTATAATGTATTCTCTAGAAATAGTATGAGGAGCATAAGCCCGCTCAAGAGACAATAAATCACGAGATGTAAGGCCTTGAACATGTTGGAAGGATGCCTTAGATATGGTAGAGATGATAAGCATTCTTACGTGGGCATCATTAGAGACCCATGTTGTGTAGTTAGGGTTCCGTTGAGGTGGTGGTACTTTTGTACTCTTTGTCTCCTTTTCTAAGCCGATAAAACAATCATTAGTGGACATGGAATTGTGCCATCCATATACCATAGTAAAAATATAGAATGTATTAAAAATTTAGTGGGTGTGTTTCTTGACAGTTTGTTTTTTGGTTAAAATAAAAACCAAATCCAACCCAACCCATTAGTTTTTGTAAACTTTAAAAGCAAACTCTCAGTTTCGAAACGGTTTCGGTTTTATTAGTTTGGTTTTTGTCGGTTCTAACGGTTTGGATTTGGTTTTTTGATTTCTATGCTAACCACTACAAACGAGACGAGGACAAAAATGCCCAAAAGACTATTGACGATTTTGCATTAATTGTTGATAATTTTGCATAAAACTACCCATGCCTAGGCAGTTTGCCTTCCTCGGAATCTACTATAATACAAATGTGGAGTATCGTTTAAGTTTTAGTATTATCAGCATATTGCAAAATACTATATGCTTTTTGAAAATAAATATCTGTACAACCAGCAAACCACAAATCACGCTTGTATAAGATGGTACAAAAAATACTCTTCATCTTGATTTAACAAGGGTCCTCCTATCCACAAATGTGAATGGCATTTCAGGGATCAATAGGTCTCACATTAAAGTTGTCAGCATATATTTAATAAAGTTACTCCATAGCCTATTTTATCCTCTTCTTAGTGGACCTACCGTCGCTCCTTTCCGGTGACCTCGCTCGTCACACTCACTCACTTCCCGGATCGGAATGACTGCATCCATTAACTCCGGCGACCAAGAAATATTAAGGGTTTTATTTGAAGATGTTGAATAATCAAATTAAGGGTATCGATTTTTAGGGTTTTCTACCTCCGTCTTCCTCTGTTCCTAGCTTCTTTGTTCAAAATGTTGGATGCGTTCATGGTTTCTTTCATTGCATTTCTTCTAAATCTCGGCAACTCCATTTACTTTTTTTGTGAAAGTAACCCTAAATTCACCAAAAGATCCGAAAGTGATAACGATGGAGTGACTGCAGCCGTACGTTGCAGGCGGTGGTACGGTGAAGATCTGTAGTGGTACATAACCGGTGGGGTGATGGTGCTTATGGCAGTCGTGGTTGTTTGTGGTGGTCGGTGACGTGAGCGGAGTCAGGTTGAGACTTGAGATCTGGGTAGTAAATGGAGAAGATGGAAGGTTGGTTTTGAGAAATGGTGGGTTTTGAGAGATGGTGGAGAAGAGAGAATAAAATGAAGATGGAAGGTGGAGGTAGAGTAGAGAGTGTGTCAGAGTTGGTGGAGGTAAAGTATGATTAAATAGAGAAAGTGTGTCATAGTACGTGTGAGTAGTAAATTTACCAGTGTGAAAGACCCACCCATTTAACAAACCTATTCTACCGGTCACTGCATGCATACATAATGCATTTTCTTCACTTGCCGGCTTGCCGCACTACTATTACAAATCTAAAAGCCGGTTCTACAGTCGAGATGGAGGTGAAGTGTGTAATAAGTTGCAACCCAGAGAAAAAAATATAGGTTGGTCGAAAAATGTACCTTTTTTCACTACTGATTGAGATCGTTGAACAGTTGCTTCATCACTATCCTGATATCATTTCTCATAGCACAAAAATTCATCTTTAACATTAAAAGAACGTTAAAACTTCTTGAATTCTTAATAGGCATTTTTGCAGACCATGAAGCCATGGAAAAATTCATATATTAATAGCAACATAAACCCAATACATTATCCCATAAAATCCAACCTTTACTGATTAAGTCTTAAATTAATAATCATTTCTTCAAAATGTATTTCGCCTACATGTAAATGATCTTCATATCAATCAGGATGAATAGAGGGGGCATTGCTGCCATCCCATTTCATTAAATTGGTTCGCTAAAACTAGTATATGTAATAACACTAACCTAAATCATTAGTTTCCGTAAATGTTATAGTAATTAATCTTGGTACTTACAATTATAATGGGATGAATGAGATATCACTTGGAGAAATGAGATATCACCGGATAATCCCAGATGTACCGCATTTACTACCCCCCCCCCCCCCCCCGGGCCATAAAACATCGTAGTGTAGTCTCTAAATATAATGTTTTACAAATGTTAGTGTGTCCCCTCGCCAGATTCGCGTAACTGTCATAATTGAGAGCTCCACCTGCATTCAATTCCTGGCCCAACCATTTCAGGAGTAAAGCAATTTAGTATAACATCCAACACGTTTGTGTTGTGTATATGGTGTGAAAGATGATTTAACGATCTATAACTAAAAGTGGCAAGATGGGCAGGCCTGGGTTCAAACGAGCCATGTTGTAGTCAAGCCAAAACAAGATGGTGTGTTTTATCTTGAAAGGAATAGGATAATTATATTTGTCGATTAAAAGAATAGGATAATTATATGAAGACGACCCAAGTATTTAACTTTTTTCATTAAGGCCACTCATCTGTTTAAACTATCATATAGGCTACTCAAGTATGTATGATGCAATGTACACCGATTTTGACCACAAAAAGAAGCCAATTGACGCAACCGACCAAACTTTTTGGGATAGATAAAAGCATCTTCGATGCGATGTCAACATATTATATATTAAAAACCACCCAAAAAAGAGAAGTTGCTGTTTTCATCATTTGACGAGTTTTTGGTCAAGATTCGTATAAATGATAGTATGACACATCAAACATGCTTGGGTGGTATATTTAATAGTTTCAATACATCGGTATCCCTATTCCCTAATTAGTGAAAAATGTTGAATACTTTGGAAGCCTCTACATATATAATCCGTTTAAAGCAAATATTATAATCTAAATCTTTGAATTAAAAAAGTTAGGAGGTTATATTCATTAAAATAGAGTTTGATGTGACTTTGATGCTTCAAAACATTAAAGTATTTGACACCTCCTTTTAGGTAACTTTATTTACTTTGAAACATTTGAGATAAAGTAAATGAGTTGAAATTGTCACCTCTAATAAAGATCTTAACATGGTCACATATAGTTTGAGTGATGGAAAGTGAACGGAAAACACAATATAAATACAAGGAAATAAGATAAATGAATTCGCTTACTCAAATCAGCATCATCCCGTACATACCTCTACTTTCGCTCCTTTTTCTTTTTCTTTTTCCTTATCTTCTTTTCTCCCTTGGTTTCCATGGAAGCAGACATACCAAAAGTTTTTTGACATGCTTTGAGGACATAACAAACATGAGGGTCATCATCAGGTATGTTTTCTAGCAAAATCTTAGCAGCTTTATGGGCCCCTGCAGCCAGAAGTGCCTGATACATCCTACAATAAATAATTGAATTAAACAATGCCACCATATTAAAAAATATGCAACATGCGAGTGACACTCGAACTTAAATTTAAAATAAAAAATAAACTAAGCATCTGTTACTGAAACGAACCTTAGGTAACTTACAACATTGTAAGGAAGGCCAGCTGTCTCGTATTCTTTCCAAACTAAAAAAGAACGTTCTAGATCTGTGGCATTAACACAAGCACTGAGAAGAAAATCAAGACTTTTCCTTGATGGTTGAATCCCCAGGTCCTCCTTAACGGCTTCAAGTAGATCCAAACCGAACTGCACATCAGTTGGTTCTGTTTCCGCAATTAGGCAGAACACCTGGCATTATCAAAATTACAGTCCACCAGTTTACTAAAGAACCAGTCAATTTGGGTTATGTTAATCTCTAATCTAACAGGCAAAACAAAAGTCAACAAACTTACCCGAAGTGTTTTTTAATACATAAAACCTCCTAAAAAATTTATTTGATAATAATCTAAATTATTATTATTATGACTAAAATTTAAAAGTTTATGATCATTTTAGACACACTGATCATTTATAAAACATTCCAAATTTCGGATAAAAAGTGTCAACCCAACACGCACATTACACAACCTCTAATATCTCAGATGAAGAATGAGAGCCTACAATAACCATGACACATTTCAGATATGATCAACATATACATCAACTGTGACAAAATCTTCATATTGACGTGTGTGTGTGTGTATGTGGGAGAGGGAAGAGAGGAAGAGGGAGGGGGGAGAGAGAGAGAGAGAGACCTCGTCAAGAAGAACGTCTATAACCATCTCATTGTTGCTCGACATCTCCATACGTTGCTTGAGTAAATCAACGGCCGAGCTATTCCGAGGTAAATAAGTGAGCCAAAAATGCAAATCCCACAAAAAAAGAACATAATAATTGACCAGTATACCCTAAAAGCTTGTGGCGAACACAATATAAGATGATTCTAGCACATCCATCATCCCAATATTCTGAATCTTGTAATTGATTCAGTAGCTGAAGTAACCGGCTTAGCTCCCCTTCCGACTGAATATGTTCCTGAACGATGTTCAATTAACCGTAGATCAATAATCAAATCAAACCTACTAAACCCTACCTCGTAAGCCCCATTTATAGAGCTATCTAGTTATGGATGTGATAAGATTTATGATTTATCTGATATGTAATTGTTGTTGTCGCATGTGGATATAACGAGAACAGAAGAAGCAACAAGAATCACATTGGACTATTACAATAAGACATATAGCGGACTTTGGCTCGAGACTTGCTTCAACTTTGATTTCATCATAAACTGTGAGGGCATCAGCCATTTGGCCGTTCGAAGCAAGTGCTGAAACAAGCACACTTTTGATTTCATTCAAATTGATAGGAAGAATTTTCTCGTCTGAAAGAACCTGCAAGTAGAGTAGAAATCTTGATAACAACAATTTCAAAGATATACCAGATAATTAATTTTAAGTACAGACGTACAGGAGAATACTTGCCATGTAACCAATATCATAGATCATAACTTATTAAACCAGCATTTGCAATCATATCCTATAATTACAAATCATATAGACTGATATTTTAATAAGAGTACAAGACCTTAGAGCTTAGACTTCTAGAAAAATATCAAAGCAAAAACTGCAGCTGAAGTCTACTAATGATCAACACCACAATCATGCCAGTGTCTAGTTGCAAGCAAGATAATATCGTAAAAATAATTTATATTTTCTATTTCCCAATATAAGCACTAATTTTTATGCCAATACTCAATAGGCCAGATCATTTGACCAATTGTAACTTCTTGTTTCCTATATAACTAATTTTTTAATGAATTGACCCATTAGAGATTAAATATAAACCCAAATCAACTCATTCATAAGTAAATGGGTCCAATGGCCACCTCTAGTTTAGGTCCATATAGGTGGGATGAAGCAACAAGGTAAATATGAAGATATGAAGATATGAAGATATGAAGCAAAATCTTCATGAAGATTTTTAACAATTATGTTTATGTTTCTAACCTATTTCTTGGGCCCTATGAACAATTTTATGTATATATGAGTATTTATGAACATACTACATGTGAATTTTTGAATTTATACATAAAAAATCCCAATTCGAGTACTCCCCGCCTAGGCTGAGTACTCGCTACTCCCCAGTCGGCCGCTCGAGTAACGCCTAGCGATTTTTGCAACATTGACTGAAATGGTGTCCAGGTCCCAAATATAAGCATTAAACAGGTCAAAACATATTTCCATGTATGTGTGGGTATCACTATTAGATAAGATGGTAAAAAACAAATGGCGTGGTTCATAAAAGAAAAAAGAATATATAAATACAAGCTCACCTGTTTTGCCTTCTCAAACAACCCACAAGCTGCATATGCATTTATGAGTGCCATGAAAATGTGCTTTGTGGGTTGAACTCCTGATTCAAGCAATTCTCTGCGATACTAGATAAGCATCACAAAATAGTTTAAGTTACTATTGTTAGCCGAACACAAATGATGTACATCAATACAGCATAGACACCATCTACATCAGATTATGCAACAAAAGGTCCAAAATTACAAAGATTAAGAACAACTTGCTACACATGAGGCTCAATCAGTGATGAATTATGATTAAAAGCACAAACGCAGAACAAACTATTAAGTAGATACTTACTCTAATATTACAGGATTTTATATTTTAATAAACGAGGTGTACTAACCCGCGAGTTGCAGTGGGACAAAATAAAGATGAATAAAATATATAAACTAACTTTCAAACAAAGATACCTTAAATAAAATGGATATATAACATCAAAATAATTAGTATTGGAATACAGTGAAAGTTTGTTTTAAGAAGTTCTTGTGCGTCGATGACATTTGGTTTCAAGTCAAATCTATTAAAATTTATTTTTTCAGATAACATCCAAACAATATAATTAGTAAATACAATACGGTTTTATTTTAAAATTTTGTTAACATTCGGCTCTTTAACATCAACACGAATAGATGACAATTGCCATACTTTTCTCAACTGTCGCCTCATTTTTAATGCGCATTGCGATGGAAACAAAAAAATAAAGAGAAATAACATAAAAACTAACGTCAAAAAGAATATGGTGAAATTTCATTTTTATAGAATTCGTAGTGAATATTACGTCAAATTAACATTTATCATTTTTAATGTTTACAACGAAATGAAAAAATATTCATACAAACCTTTCCCATTTAACCGTTCAAAATGTAGAATGAAAAAAGTTTAATTTATAGCTTGTGAAATGATTTTTTTAATATTATGATATTTGAAAATTATATTTTAGAATAAAAGTCAATTACGATAAAAATTTTATTAAAATACAGATAAAAATAAAACATTTGTAAATATATATTTGTATTTACAGAATATATTATATGATAAAAGTTATATAATGAAAACATATAAATATATAAAACAAATTGTATAGATAGAATACAAAAAAAGAATCGTCTTGCCATCACTAATTTGCTATGGGGCACATGAGCATTAATGCAATATAGGCCACCCAAAAAAATAAGAAAAAGTGCGTCTGCCAAGACTTGATATAGAGTATTGCAGCTTAAAAAACCAAAACCTTACCACTCCACCTACGTTCATACTTCCTGTAAAATGTTATGTATTATAAGGGGAACTATGGACTTCAGCAAATTTGCTTACCTTTATGATATCCTCTTCACTATTGCAGTTTCCTATAATATAACTGTAAGTATGAGAATCTGGCTTGACATTTGAAGCATCCATTTGTTTAAGAACCATCAGCCCTTTATGAAAGTTTTTCTGCAAAAAGGAAAAACAAAAAAAGAACGAAGAAAAGTGTAAGTCAGTTGAGCAAAAAGAACAGCAAGGATCTCATTCATGTTACCAAACAGGCAAACAGCCTAAAATGTAAAACAGATTCCAAATTCTGTTTGATACGACCATGCCTGAATTATGGACTTCCTTGAACTATTTGCATGTATATCCAAGTAAAGATGTCTCTATCTTGGACATTGTCATGTCAACTCATCTCATTACAAGTATAGATCAGAATCTCGATAAGTCCATCATCTAAAATGCAACAGATTACAGATCGACCGGGTCCAAAGCCAATGTGTGTTTAAATGCTCGCACATCCTAAATCGTTTTATTAAACAGAGTATTATTTTTTTCTTAATAATATAGTCTTTTAAATCTTATTTAATACATTAATTATTTGCAAAATTCAGAAAAGGGTTAGACGGATAAGCTCGACCTAACCCGCACATGAAAATCACCTGTTTTGACCCAGTAGCTTTGCTCGTGGATGGATGAAATTTTTACCTGTCGAAAGTACCCACCCATTATAGCATTGTACATGTTAGAAGTTGGAAGTAAGTTCAGTTTCTCCACATCTGTAATCATGCGATATGCTCTATCAAACTGCAAATGAGAAGCAAAGATATTATATGCATTTCAAATCAACATGTCTAGGATGATTCAACATGAGAAATAAAGATGAATCAAGTGCAAGAAGCATCACTTACATCCTTCATTTTAACATACATGCCTATCATAATTCTGAAGGTCTCAGTATTTGGTTGTAGATTATGCTCATTTATCATGGAATTTATGCGATGGACCTGCCATCCAAGAGCTTAATGTAATTACTATGCAATATGTAATTGTATAAGCTGAACTGCCATAATGTCAATTAAAAGAAAAGATTATAACAGAGGCCACAATTTCAACCCATTGACCAATGAATGGGTCGATAAGGTTATCTTTCGTATCTATGAAGTAAAACCAGGAAGGAAAAAAAAACTTCTTTAAAAGGAGAAGGGTCAAAAGTTGCCGAAATCGTATTTATAAAATGTCAGACCTCGTATATCATTTTATTCAAAAAGTATATTATAATTGAATAAAGCAACTTCTGTAAGCATTTTTGATACACTAACTATTTCTAAAAAAATAAACCTTTTGAAAAAGAAAAGTGCTTCGGGTCAACCCAAACCATTTTGAACTATACCAAAGATTACCTGTTTTGACCCACCCTCACCCAACCAGCCCATTTTGCCACTGTTATACAAGATATATTGCATGTCAATCCCAGTTAATACTACTGTTGATGTTATCTATATGGCTGGCTATAAAAGAAAAAAAACCTAACGTACCAAATTATACTCACAGCTTGTATAACATGCTGTTAGTATGGAATTGATCGTACTTATCTTCACTATAAAGCCGTCTTCAAACATAGAATCAACTAAATCAATTGCCAAATGTACCTGTCGCGTCAAAAGAGCATAACTATCAGCAGATTTCAGAGTAGCCACCCAATAGTAAATGAAACATTTTTTGTTTACGTTACAGCCAATGACTACATTTTTATTGCAAGATGTTTATTTCTTCAGGGATAAAGAAAATAGATATATGATTACACAAAAAGGGATGCAAAAAAGATTCAGATTTATCCTACCTCGAGTGAATCAATACAGGCTTTAATAAGCTTCTCATGAGATACAGACGAAGACGTAACCTTCAATTCAGCTTTCAAATTTTTGAACTTCACAACCATGTCTTCAGCCTTCTAACCACAGAAGCCAAGATCATCAGATGGAAGTTATTTATGTTCAATCACGATATGTTCAAAATATATTACAAACATTCTTGGACAAAACCAGGTAACAGACACTATAATCTTGTATGCATGATCCTCAGATGGATATAGAGGGCATACTTGTTAGAAATAATGATATATAATCAAGGAAAGTTTAGTTAGGTGTTTAAAACATTATTATTATTGTAATATAACTACCGGCCCCCTCCCCTTAGCCGCCGGCTGCCACCGCCAGGCATGTAACCGCCGTCAGTTACAACTGACCGGCCGGTAATCCCCGTAGATAACTGCCAAAACCTGGCCTATAAATATGTACTCGATTCAATTGTAATCAGTATGTGATTTCAGAAATAAAGATTGGAACTTTGTCACTATTGTTGTTCTTTTGATCCTTCTATTGGTATGAGAGCTTTGGTTGTTGCCAAAGTTCATCATCATCTACCGAAAATTAAGAAACCAACAAACTCAGTCGGAGATTCAACATAAGGAACCACCATCGATAATCATTTGGGGTTCGATTGTTCATCATAAGAGGATATCTAGGGTGGCCGTTCAAGAAGGAAACAACCACCTACCAGCACCCACCGGAGAAAAGGGGACTTACTTTTTATAGGTGCGGAAGAAGACAACCGGAGAACAATCAATTGGTCATAAAGACCATCGAACCGAAGTCTGGGGTAACCACCATTAGAGAAAAGGAAAACCAAGCAGAAAGCATCGACCGGAACAAGCAAAAGGCCACCTAAAACCATAGGGGAAACCGCCGATGAAGAAGACAACATCGAGAGACTCCATCAATTGAAAAGTAGCGGCGGAAAGTAAAAGGGGCACATATACCCTAATTTTTAAATTAAACCCTAATCTTTACTCCTTTTTAAAAAAAATCAAAAAAACCTTATTTGATACTCTAACTATTATTTTAAAATATTCACAAGATAAAAGTTTTTAAATCAGCAAATTACTTTTTAAATAAAATAAATAGTTAAGTTTTTTTTAAATAAAGAGGTAAATTTTTTTTAAAAAAAGGGAAAAGAATCAAAAAGGGAAAGGATGGCTCAAAATATGGTGAAAGTTCCAAAACTAAAGAAAAGGGTTTGACAACTCATTTTCAATGCCCCATATTGAAGTCAACAAACTACACCACATGGGCGATATGAATGCAGATTATTTTAGAAGCAAATGGACTCTAGGAAATGAATCGGAATCAACAACACAAGTCAACATGAAGAAGGATACAGTGTTGTAAATGGCGGCCGATATATCGCCGCCTAGGCGGGTATCAGTGGCCAACCACCCTACAAATCCTCTTATCGATCAACAACATCAAGCATGGTCAAAATCAGACCTTGGTGGCCCTCGGCGGTCTTGGCGGTTGACAAAAAAGGTGACTTTATATTAAAAAAAATTAGGACTTACCATACGAAGACTCCGGTGAAGACTCCAGCGAAGAAATTAGGGTTTACCTTGGTTGTTTGCTCGCCTCTCTTCTAGTCGTACTCGTTGACTCCACATCTCCGGCGAAGACTCGATTCCACATATCCGGTGTAGGTGTGACTTCGGCGAGGAAATCTCCCGCTGCTTGGAGTTGCCGCCGAGTGCTAAGTCTCCAATTCCATTTTGAGGTTAAGAAGCGACGCCCTATCTGATTAGGGTTGGTTGTATTATATAACTGTTAGTATTGTATCTACTTAGTGTCTTTAGTAAAGTATAGGGACTAGTTATGTTAATAGTCTATTCTTTGTAAAGGTTACGTATGTATACCCTAGTGTCCAGTTTTTTAATAGTGAGAAATATACACACGATTGCTCTCTGTCTGATTCCACATGGTATCAGAGCCATCGTGATTTTCTTTTTTTTCCGCTGCCATCTTTTCTCCTCTTCATCACGTTCTGCCTTCGTCTCTCCCTATCCGAAGGTTCTGACTGTGGTGTGGGTGTCACTATTCAATTGATCGATTGCCATCGGTGGGTTATTCATTATCAATTGGTTTATCGATTGCCGTCGTGACTCCCTATCCAAAGGTTCAGTGGTTTATCGATTTTCTGCAATTGGTTTGTTAATCAATATTCACAGGTACTCAATTGATTGGGTTTATTGGCTTTCTGCAATTGTTTTCGATTGTTTCCTTTCGTTGAATTGAGTCGGCGATTATCACCGAGGGCTACATCTGCGCACTACTTCTCCTGCGCAAACATTCCTTTGTGCAAACATTTATGCGCAAACCTCCATCTGCGCACAGAATTCTCTGCGCAAACCTGCGTAAGGTTCTTTCTGCACAAATATGGGTGACGTTTTTAATCCTCCTTCTAGTACAACTCCACAATCTTTTATTATTGGAAACCAATCCATTACTTCGGATAAGCTTACTGGCTCAGCTAACTATGTGTCATGGGCTGCTTCAGTAAAAATGTGGTTCAAAGGTCAAGGACGTAATGATCACTTAATCAAACAAGCTACAGACATTCCAGCAGTTGATCGAGCAAAATGGGAACAAATTGATGCCAAACTCTGCAATCTGTGGTGGCAATCCATTGATTCCTCCATTATACAACTATTTCGTCCCTTTGACACTTGCTATGGTGTGTGGACTGAAGCCTCTGAATGCTACACCAATGACATCCAGAGACTATACACGGTTGTTTATAATATACAACTAGGGGTGAGCATGGTACCGGAACCGGTACCGGTAACGGTTTTACCGAATACCGAATTTGGTTTAAACATGGTACCGAATACCGTACCGAGTATTCATACTACGGTACCGGTACCTATTTTACCTAGTTTTTTCAGTACTAGTCCCGAATACCGATTTAGCACTATTTCAAGTACCGAGTACCGGACCGAAAGCTCTAACTCGGTACCGGTACCGGTTCCAGTACGGTGCCGGTACGGTTCAGTATTTCCGGTACTCATGCTCACCCCTATATACAACATTTGAAACAAGAGGGAAGTATGGAGTTCTATCTTGGACATGTTCGTGCTTTGATGCAGGAATTTGAGGCACTAATGCCTTTTGTCAACTCTCAGACTGAACAAACCACTCAACGAGAAAAATTCTTCATGGTTGCTGCTCTTTCTGGTCTCAAACCTGAATTTGAAACCGCAAGGCATCAAATTCTTACCGCTTCTAATGCACCAACCATGAAGGACACCTTTCGCAGACTACTGAATATGTCAGGCACTACTACTACTCAGGAACTAAACCCCTCAGCTTTTCTCGCCAATCATAGCTCAAACACGACTCCAACTCCAGCTATCTTTGCTTCAGGGCCACCAAAGAAAGGAGGTAATAATAGTAAACGACCATCATGTGACTTTTGTCACCGTCTTGGTCACACCGAAGATAAATGCCGGAAGAAACATGGTCGTCCTGCAACACCACCAACTCAGACCAGTCAGTCTACTACTGGTTCTATCATATTGCTTCATCAACTCTGACAGTGAATCTGCCACTATCTGATTATGAAGCTTTTCTACGGTTTCAGGCTGCACAACATTCACCCTCTATTGCTACTAGTCACACGGGTACACCTTCGGTCCTTGCCACTCAAATTCAGAATATGAGTCCATGGATTGTTGATTCAGGTGCTACGGACCATCTGTGTGGTAACAAATATCTCTTCTCTCAGTTAACTTGTTCAGACTTTTTACCACAACTGACTGTTGTTGATGGCCATAAAACTGATGTTAATGGGATAGGCACGGCTCAACCTATACCTTCTTTGGCCTTGGACTCTGTTTTATATGTTCCTAAAAGTCCCTTTAATTTACTTTCTGTCAGTCGTATTACTAAAACCCATTCCTGCTCCATAACCTTTACTCCTGAATCTGTGTTTTTACATGACATGAGCATGGGACGGATGATTGGCGAAGGGCATGAGTCACAAGGTCACTACTACTTAGGTGGATCTCGACCTTCTGTTGCAGCCAGTACCATGTCACCGTCATACCTACATCACCTATATGGCCACCCTTCCCTTTCCAAGTTGAAGAAGATTGTGCCAAGTTTATCGTCATTGAAACGACACGTACTTTGCTATTACATGCCAACCTTCCCCTAAAACTATGGGCTGATGCTATAATGACAGCATGTTATATGGTCAATCGTATGCCATCATCTATCTTACAAAATCAAACTCCATTCTCTCTCATGTTTCCGAATAACAAACCATATCACCTTCCCTTAGATCCTATTGGGTCTGTCTACTTTGTTCATTGTCTTGACCCGGGAAAAGATAAGCTTTCTCCTAAAGTGGTCAAGTGTGTTTTTCTTGGTTACTCTAGACTACAGAAAGGTTACAAATGTTACTCTCCAACCCTCAAGAAATACTTTATGGTTGCTGATGTCACATTCTTTGATAATCAGCTCTATTATTCTGCTGATACTCACGACAGATCCAATGTTCAACATGTCCTCCTTGTTCCTGACTTCCTGGTTCTCCATATACCTTCCACTGAAAACTTATCACCGTCCTCACCCACCCTTGTCGTTGATCCTCCTCCACTGAAAACATATCATCGTCGTCCTCACCAACCACCAACCGTTCCTACTCCTAATCCTGAAGACACAGATTCATCTACTGTAGGGGCCCATGACTCATTCTCTACGCCAGTTGATCCTCCCGATCCAGGTCTCTCTGATGATGAGCTTCCCATTGCCAAGCAAAAGGTACACGCTCCACCGCCAACCCCTATCCCATTTATAATTATGTGGCATACGATCGCTTGTCTACAACCTTTTCAGCTTGTGTTAGTAGTCTTACATCTGTGAGTATTCCTAAGACCGTCCACGAGGCTCTATCCCATCCAGGGTGGCACAAGGCGATGCTAGATGTGATGTCAGCATTAACTGAGAATGAGAAATGGGACTTGGTTCCGTTACCTCCGGGGAAATCTAAAGTCGGATGTCGGTGGATATTTACTCCTAAAGTTGGTCCCGATGGAAAACTTGATCGTCTGAAAGCTCGTTTAGTTGCTAAGGGCAATACTCAAATATTTGGCTTGGACTATAATGATACCTTTTCTCCGGTAGCCAAGATGACAAGTATTCACATTATGATATCCATGGCTGCAATGCGAGATTGGCCATTACACCAACTAGACATCAAAAATGTCTTTCTACACGGTGACCTTCAAGAAGAATTATATATGGAGCAACCACTTGGGTTTGTTGCTCAGGGGGAGTCTGGTTTAGTCTGCAGACTGCGAAAGTCACTTTATGGCTTAAAACAATCTCCTAGAGCATGGTTTGGAAGATTCAGTGCCGTGGTAAAAGAATTTGGGATGCGACAAAGTGAGGCAGATCATTCGGTCTTTTATCACATTTCAGGGGTAAGGTGCATTTATTTGATAGTGTATGTTGATGACATAGTTATCACAGGAAATGATCATGAAGGCATAAAGCAGTTGAAAAACCACTTGGTCAAGCATTTTCAGACAAAAGACATGGGTAACCTTAGATACTTCCTAGGCATTGAAGTTGCAAAATCTAAAGATGGAATTTCAATATCTTAGAGAAAGTATGCTCTAGATATATTAGAGGAAGCACACTTAATTGACTGCAAACCCGTCGAGTCTCCGATGGATCCTAATGTCAAACTACTACCGGGTCAGGGGGAGCTTCTGACCGATCAAGGGAAGTACCGAAGACTGGTCGGTTGTCTCAACTATCTCATAGTTACACGTCCAGACATATCCTTTGCTGTGAGTATAGTCGGTCAATTTCTTAATGCCCCATGTGATACTCATTAGGAAGCCGCCTTACGAATCCTAAAATATATTAAAGGAGCTCCGGGGAAAGGCTTACTGTATGAGAACAAAGGTAATACAGAGATATCATGCTACACTGATGCTGATTATGGTGGGTGCCCCTTTAGTAGAAAATCCACTTCTGGATATTGTGTTCTCTTTGGGGGTAACTTAGTCTCCTGGAAGAGTAAGAAGCAGAATGTAGTAGCCAGATCGAGTGCTGAAGCAGAGCACCGTGCCATGGCAAACGCAACGTGTGAACTAATTTGTATCAAACAATTTCTTGAAGATCTATGTTTTTGTAAGGTCTCTCAGATGACACTTATATGTGACAATCAAGCTGCTCTTCATATTGCTTCCAATCCAGTGTTTCATGAGAGGACAAAACATATTGAGATCGATTGTCATTTTATTAGGGAAAAGCTGTTGGATGGTCTCATCGTCACTGAGTTTGTAAACTCGAACGACCAGCTTGCAGATGGGTTTACAAAGCCTCTAAGGGGACCCCGGGTCGAATATATATACAACAAGCTTGGTGCCTATGATATATATGCTCCATCTTGAGAGGGAGTGTTAGTATTGTATCTACGTAGTGTCTTTAGTAAAGTATAGGGACTAGTTATGTTAATAGTCTATTCTTTGTAAAGGTTACGTATGTATACCCTAGTGTCCAGTTTTTTAATAGTGAGAAATATACACACGATTGCTCTCTCTCTGATTCCACAATAACTTTATGGTTAAATGACTTTTATACCCCTTTATCTTATATTAATTACCCTCTACTAAATATCACCATTTCCTTCTATTTAATTACTAAATCATCATTGAAGTATTTCATAATTCAAATTTTATTTAACTTTTATGGTTAGAACTTAAACTAATTATGGACTTATGGTTTTTATTTTTCAAGTTTGTTAAACTTTTTTATTGTTATTGACTTATTTTATTAGAATATTGCTAATATTTAGTTTTTTTAAATAAATTCCCTTAGTATTTAGGGTACCCGCCGAGAAACCGATTAATCGCCGCCAACACCGATTAATCACTTGAAGGTGGTTGATAAGAAAAATGCTACGTAGTAGTCTGGGAAAGAAAGGCCAATGGGCCTTGGGCCTATCAGGTCCAAAATAGAAATAATATACATATATACAGCTATTTGAGGGGAGAGAGAGGGTCAGAGGGACATCGAGGGAATTCAGTTTAGAGTTATCGACTTATCGGCTCTTTGAGCTTGGGCAGGAAGACACCAGGTGGTGCTTTGCTGACTTAGGGCAGGGGAGAATCATCTTATTGATCTCCTTCTGATTTACTTGGTTCTTCATCTCTTTTGTTCCTTCTTGTAACCTTATCAATTTCAGTACCTAATATACATATGGATTTCCTCTTCCTTGTCCCTGTTCTATTTTATCTATTTGCTGAATCGATTCCTATCAATTGGTTCCATTGCCGGGAAACCATAGAGATGGATGAGGAGAGTATACTGGAGTCACGTATTGAATTGCAAGAGCAAAAACTCGATCGTTTGACTTCCAAGGTGCGAGATGTAACTCAATCAATCTATTCCCTGAAAGAAACTCTGGATGGTGTTGTTGAATCGATGGGGAAGATGATGGTTAGTTACATGAAACAGCAGGAGCGAGAATCGAACTCAAATGTTATGGTGAGCCAACGTCGTGGTGGTGATAACCACGCTGGAGAGTTGAAGACTTGGCAGGCACGTTTGTCGGATATAGACAAAAGGATTAAATTGCTGTTGAACAACAACAAGGATCAACACATATCGACTAAGTTGATGGGAACGCCCCAATTGACAGGTGAAAGAGAAAATACAGATGCATCTTCAAAGGGTGCTTATCAAGAGACAAAAGGCAGCGACTTCATAAGCACATCTGCAATCTGATCATCAATAGTTATAAACCGAACTGAAAGCTTCTGTTGGGCAACCCTTTCTCGAACAAAGTTTGAATCAACTTCCACATGCTTTGTATGTGCAAGAAAGACATGGTTAGCTGAAAGATACGTAGCACAAAGGTTATCTCACCATAAGGTAAGAACCGACTAAACAAGAACACGAAGATAGCGCAACACTTATTATGTAAAGGTAAAATAATATTGACTTCAAAAGTTGTGGATGTGAGTGTCCAAGTCTTTGATGTCATGTAGTGGAAGACGCACGAGCGGTTGAAAAAGCTATTTTGCGAACACGTTGAGTTTGAGGAAGATGGAAAGTGTGAAGACCAAAATTACTTACCCGTGAAAAGCGTAGTGTGTGTAAACTTGTAGGTTTTGTTTTATTTCGGGTACATGAAGTATGTTTTTAAGGGAAAAATTTTTGTTTGGCGATAAAATTGTGAGGAACCGGTGTGTAAAATGCGTACGGGAACGCGGATCGCTTCGGTACGGGAACGAGGATCGGGAACGCGGTTCGCTAGGTTGGACGTATCCTGTATGGAGGGGGTAGGTTCATTTCGGTACGGGTCCGGTACGATGTACCTTACGTTTTGGTACGTTATACCCACTACCAAAAACAGATTTCATAAACAAAACCTTAAATAACATTCTAGTATTAAAACCAACCAGAAACAGAACAATTAACAAAAATCATAAACAATTAACATGCTGTAATTCATTAAAACAGTGCATAATTGCACAACATAGTGCAGAATTGAACTGCAGAATTACAATTACAGGAGCCTGAAACGTTGCAGAATTTCAAAAAAACAAAAGCATAAACAGTGCAGAATTGCTGGAAAATTAATACAAAA
The DNA here is from genome assembly GCA_038502395.1 of Dittrichia graveolens. Lineage (NCBI taxonomy): Eukaryota > Viridiplantae > Streptophyta > Magnoliopsida > Asterales > Asteraceae > Dittrichia > Dittrichia graveolens. The sequence continues at coordinate 14,781,850 of JARJIL010000001.1, read as the reverse complement.
ACATCCAAAACAAAAACAATACATCACTCAGACCCAAACACCAATTTTAGTGAAGACAAAAAACCCAGTAGCCATATCACAAAATTGAAGCGGGAGAGTAGGAGAAATGGAGAGTAGAAGAATATGATATGAAATTGAACATACTAAGTCCAGAAATAGTAGTGACTATTGGCTAAACACTTACCATTGCCAACGTGAAGGTTGTCCTCACCATAGTAGGCAGCTAGATAGGTCTAGTGCAACACGGTGACCAGAGCCTGTATCCGAAAGCCAAGAGGTTGACATTTGCAAGCGATAGTCTATAAAGTCGGACAAAGGTGGTTGTCTCGTCCTCATAGTAGCAGGGTCATGGTTGGGACATTGAGAAGGGATAGGACCGATCACACACGTGTTGCATGTACCAAAACAATGTTTTGATTAGAAGCGCAACTAAACTGATCACTGTTACCCTGATTTCTGTTGTTGTAGATTCCTCATCCACGTCCACGACCACAGCTATTCCCAGACCACGACCACAGCTATTCCCAGATCAGCTGGTTTAAAAGGCTTGTGTAGGCGGTGTATTAACGAGTTGAACCAAGTTGTGACAAGAAGTTGAATGGCAAGTTTACGAGGTGGGACCAGGAACTGCTGAGTTGCGGCTATTTATGGCAATCATGAATGCTTGAGCCATAGAGATGTCGAATGCAGATTTCTAGATCATGTAATCCAGGCGATGAAGTTTTGCAAAGGCAATTGGGATTGACGACCAAGAAAGGTTGATTTCAACCCATCGTATTCTTCTATAAGACCCGTGATAACCAACATCACCGGATCTTTTTCCTTCATTGGTTCGCCTATGTTGGCTAGTGCATCTTAATATTCCTGAGCCCTAGTCAGGCAAGCGCAGGAGGTTTCATCGACTTTCAACTCTAGTTTAAGTAGCCAAGTTTTTAGGGTGTATTCCCTAGAAGAGATGTGAGGAGTATAAGCACACTAAGAGTAAGCCAAAGATCACGAGAGGTAAGTCCTTGAACATGTTGGCAGGATGCCTCCGAGATGGTAGAAATAATCAGCATTCATACATGAGCATCATTTGAAACCCATGTTGTGTAATTAGGGTTTGGTCGTGGTGGCGGCACTGTGGGCATCTTTCCCGAGAGGACGTTGATGAGATAGTCATCGAAGGACATTGAATTGTGCACTGAATAACCAAACAAGTTGGTGATGACCGGGAACGGTTGAACCATAGCCTTCAAGTAGCCATGGTTGCTTTGAGATATTGTAAAGCCAAACTTGTGGGAGTTATGGGTGGTTTTCCCGGCTAGAGTTAAGGCTATAAGAAGTGCCATTCTTAGACAAAAAGAGGAAACAAAAAGAAGGCTGGTTGCCTTGTAGTCAAAGGCAGAGGAGGGGTGGTGCAGCCGTTTTTTGACGGCAGCTTTAGGTTTTTTTTAGGGCCGACTTTGATACCAAGATAAATCACGATTGTGTATTGTATAAATCACGATTACAATAGGTGTATATATAAGAGATATATTTACACTCTGAACCCTCTAATATAATTATGTATATAAATCGCACTTAACTGTCTAATAGTTAAGCTTAGCATCAATGTCAAATGTCACCAACTAGCATTAGCAATGTATCCGAACAACAAAGACATAAAGATAATTAAAGAACAATCAATGATTGCAAGTATACTGCAATTTAAGATATTTAACAACCATGTCAACAAAAACATACACTGCCAGCAAAGCAAGAATTTGTTATTCAGCAGTTCATATATCAAGTACGTTCATGACAAGTACTAACCTCTACATTGGGCATGCTCATTGCATAACTGTAAATCAAGTTCGACAGATCTTGCCCTCCCTTATCTGTATTTGAAAGCAAAAATAACAAAAAAGGGGTAGAAATTCTTCGTCACTAAAGATATAATCTAGAATGCTTCAAGAAAATATTTAAAGTCGGCATACATATTAATTATATTAGAACTACAAAATTACCTTCAGTTTTGAGTTCCAGAATGAATTTTTTCACATGAGACTCCAATAATAGCCTTCCCAAGGATTTAAATATCCTTTCCATATTCTCCTTTGAGGAAACTTTCTTTATATCTATTGTGTCTAGAAGCATCGACGCCTCCTTTGGTCGATCTGCTTCACACAAAGCTATCAAATAGCTTTCTGCAACATCAACAACACCAATATGGTTCTTAATATGAGCCTTTATGTGTAATTATACTCCAAATAGGGGATTAGTCATTCCGATGTAACCTGATAGATCACACATTATGCAATAGATGAAACTTAATTTAAGAGCTCCAGTGTTCATATGTATATTATTTTCAAGAAAGAAACTGAACTGAATGAGCCATGCAGAGTACAATAGACATGTTTATGGAATCAAGATCTGGATTGGGACAGACACAGGTCAGACAACAGAATTTGCTTTTCTAAAAATACCACGAATCCACGATAATATTTTAGAGCCAGAATATCATTAGTCAGATACTCAGATCACTCAAATTTGACAAACATTACACATATCGTACATAATAAAATAGTTAGAAAAAATCATTCTTGGATACTAAATAGTAAATACATACCATTAAAGTTGGATTCAGCATCGCCGTGTGTATTTGTAATTAGCATTTGTATCTTATCTTCCTTGCCTACTTTTATCCATAGAAGCATCTCATAGTAAGCTAGTCTTGAAAGAGACTTCGGATTTTCCTTCTTGATGCTATTACAGAAGAAGTGAAATTCTTCAACCATACCCATGTCAATAATAAACATAAGAAGCGGGCCATAAGTTACTTCCTCGATTTCAAAACCGTGTTCCCTCATATTCTCAAAAATCATATAGGCCCTATGAAACTCTTCTAAAGCAACATCCTCATCATCTACATTCCTGGCCTTCTCTATGCAAATATCTATCATAGCATTATACTCTTTCACACCCGTTTTACGGTCCAATTTATTAAAAACTTCAATAGTAGCATTTGCCCCAAGTTTTTGCGTACACATCCTAACCAAGCGCCCAAAACGATTGCTCTGCGTACTCTTGAACACCCAGTCATGCTTCCTGCCCCGCGATACTTCTCTGCGATGCAACGATGTAATGCTGTGAGATATGGTTGGTTTCCATTGTATATCCAAAAGTTCGACCACAGGTTGATCCCCATAGCTCTCTTCAGATACTGGTTCTGATGAATCAGCTGTATCTTCTGCATTTCTACCATAACAATTACACAAAAACACAAATATTTCGAAGAACAACAAGAATTTGCATAAGAATTCAAAAGAGGCTTACCAAGTTCAGCCTCACTAAGTGTATATAGTATGAATGAACAGTAAAACATAAGACTTAACCTACCGAGTTAATATGGCGTTACTAATTTCAAATCAAGTAGAAATATGGCAAAACTCTATCATTGTTGTACAATATATTCTTGATTTGGAATTGTCAAATTCTAGTTTACGTCTTAGTGCAGAACCATAACTAACAGGAACTATAAGCTAATAAAATTGTATGACACACGTTTACAGGATACTTACCGCACACTATAGAACTGATTTTCTTGTAAAGTTCTCTCTTTGAATCTGCTAGACAACACATGAAAAATCAAATCAGGTAAATTTGACTATTGTCAGAATGGAGTTTTATGCAGGGAGGCGTAATCAATATCAAATAAACAAATAACTCCGCCGGCCACGAGATACGAACTTACAACTGGCGAAGACCTACTATAACTAATTAACTAGTAGCAGTTCCATGTGTATAAAAATAGCCGATTACGTTACCGGATTGCAGACGAGAAGTGTCAATCCTGACGCTCTCAACTGTCAGCTCACTTAATGGCTTTAAAGATGTAGATTTTTTTGATTCCGAGGGTTTAAGATGCGATGAAGAAGAAGAAGAAGAAGAAGGGGGATCTAGGTCGTTGGTAAACTGGATATAGCTTTTCAGGGTTACGTCTTTGGCGGCGGCGGTGGAGGTGAGAGGTGTGGTGTTAGTGACGGCGGAATGGACGAGGCTTTTGGCCGTGCGATCGGAGAAGGTGGCGGTGGAATTGAGCAGCTTGTTGAGGGTTCTCACCTTGCCGGACATTTGACCATGTGCATTTTTGAGTGGGGGTTTTGTTGTTTTAAACCAAACGGCGAGGGTACCTTTTTTTAACATATTTTTTAAATGGCAGAATTTCGTATATACCCTTGTAAAGGTTAGTAATTATGTATATATTCTTATAAAATCTAATATTACTTTAATATTCTTGTAAAACTTTAAAACTCTCAAATATACCCAAATTATTATTTAAAATCAATTAATTAATTTTTATATTAAAAACTAATTATCTAATAGCTTGGAAAAGATGGAATTCCTATAACAACCCAATTACAAACTCGCGTTCATCTCTGTCACTATGATCCCAAGCAACATCCCCAACTCTAAAACCGCAAAATCTTTCATCAGGAATTCTTGATCTATCCAAAGTCCAAACCCAAACTCTTCATCGTGATCGAATTGAAACATCAGGTAATGTAATCCAAACTCCAATTTTTTCATTTTCTCAATCGTCACGTTTATCGATTTCTTCATTTCTTCATCGTCTTAAACATATACCTGCAACAAGTTTTCTCAATAAGCAAAGTTAAGACCTCAAATTTGGAGTTTAGCGATTGAAGATGGACTTTGAAGATGCTCGAACAAAGATATCAAGGTAACATGAGGCGTGGTTTACGATCAAATTTGACGCTTACAGATGTTTGACGACCTAATGGTTTGTGATTGTTAAGGCGAAGCTTCACTTTGATGAATAACACTCAGAAAAGTTGGTAATGATGAGTCAACTCCACCATTTTCATAAACCGGTGGATTGATGTTTTTTTCGGGTTTGGTCATGGTGCATCGTTACTAAAATAAGTTGTGTGTGAGATCGTGTGACTAATTAAAGAACGTTGCAGGTTACAGACTTCGAAAGGTGCTTAATAGGTTGTATCATCTTGTTGAAGAAGAATATTTTACTCAACGTGGTAATGACTGTGATTTGTTTTACCCACCATGAATGTTATTTTGGGTATAAGTATGTTAATGGCTACTTGATTCTCAATTTATTGAGCCTTCGTCTCTACAAATGTAAAATTCATATGGAGGGATAAATTATGAAGCCGGAACGTATGGTAAACCCTAATACGTATACGAGGAGATGAATTATTTTAGCATGAAAATGAGTTTGTAAGAGGGTATTATAGGAATTCCATATTTTCCAAGTTATTAGATAATTAGTTTTTAATATAAAATTTAATTAATTGATTTTAAATAATAATTTGGGTATATTTGAGAGTTTTAAGGTTTTATAAGGATATTAAAGTAATATTAGGTTTTATAAGGATATAAACGTAATTACCAGCTTTTACAAGGATATATACGAAATTCTGTCTTTTTTATTTTGTGCACAATAATACGAATATTTTTTTTAACATATTTAGTGCACAATATATGTACGGAAGATGTAATAATGTATATACTTTGACGTTACGTTATAAATTAATAAAATCATATGTTTTTTAATAAATTAATTTTATAAATGAAAATGCGATCTCTTTATACGCATATTTAGGTGTGTGTATATTGGTTGATTTAAAAAGTTATACAAAATCCTAATTATTAATTTAATTAGAAATTTTTAATTTCAATATATTTTAGTAAAAATGAAATCTAATTTTTATATTTATGGGTTGCAATTAATTCAATTTTAACTTTAATTTAAATTTAAATTATTTGAAAGAATTTCATATATATTCTTCTTAAATGTTAAAATAGTATATATGTCCATACTAATATATAAATATCATATTTACCATTTATAATATCTCAAAATATCATATTTAGAGAAATTTTCATAAGCGTACTTAAATATTAAAATATCGTATTTGTCCATCTTAATTTACACATAGCATATTTACGATTTACCATTTATAATATTTTAAAGAATCATATTTAGTCAAATTCTTAATTTTATCATTTTAATCGTTTTAATTTTTTAAAAATTATAATCAATAAAGAAATGACCTTATTGTTTTTAATTGTATGTCTATTCATACCACGATACAACATTTATGAAGTCATGTTTTCCTTTCCTCTCGTGTTGACGCTTGCATCACTGTATGGGGGTGTTGACGTCATTTGTCAAGATTTTTTAAAATTCTCATTTATATCGCAATTTAAAAGTTGCTCTTTCTACTAATGTTTAATATTTATCATTTTTTTAACCAACTCATGTATCACATCACACAAGCATCTAATCTAGTCCATTATTAATTTACTAAATTAGATGTCCTGTGATACGCGAAGAGTTGTAAAAGAATCGGACGTTTATGAAATCGTTTGGCTGAATATTCATTTATTTAATAAAGGAACAAGCATGAACAAACTTTTTCTGTTCATTTATAGCACTAAATATACATGTTGATTTAAAAGAATAATAAATATTAAACATTAATAAAAAATTAAGTAAATAATTAAAAATGAGAAATAGAGAATTAAAAAAGTTGATGATAGTATCATTTTTTTTATCCCATCACACTAACCTTTTTTCAAATTTTTAATTAAAAAATATGTAATTTAGAATTAAAATACTTAAAAACACATTTACTATTTTAAATATATACAACTATTATACTAAAAATTAAAATACAAATATCTCATCCTAGAGTTAAGCTAACAAAGGAAAACTATAACATACAATATTACAATGATTTTTTTATCATACTTATGCATAAAAGGGATTTTTTTGTCAACTTGATAGTTGATTTTACCGACCCATCGTGAGACATCGAGTACTCACTTCTTTTTCAGTTTCAAAATAATTGAGATATTGTTTTTCTCAAATCCAATTAAATTTACGTAGAGCCACAAATTTCCTCTTTCCTCGTACATGCTTGGACGAACATTTCGGAAACCTTGGCTACCTCTTCTTGGTGAGATCGTGTTTACTCGATATCTCATGATCATGCGGGGGCGTTTCGTATATCATCAATAGTCATTGGTCGTGACTCAGCTATTTGTTTACCCTTGTTTTGATCCATATGTGAAACTTATATGTAAAATTGAGTAAGTATACAAATAGTGTTGCGATAATATGTTGGTGAATGTGTGAAAGAACTGTATATAAATTATAAAATTGTTGTGTATGTATAGAAAAAGGGACAGAAAAAAACATCAACCTGTTGATTAAAACGATCAAAATTCCAATGAGAACACATATTCCCCGATGGGGTGGTTGCCTTTGCAACACCCAAAAAAGCAAGATTTTATTATTCATTATTTATTTAAGAGTTAATTGTCAAATTCGTCCTTTAACTTTGTCATTTCTTTTGATTTGTTCATTTAAGTTCAAAAGAGACTAAAATGAGTCTTAAATATCCACTTTTCGATCTGAATGGTCCTTTCGTTAGTTACTATTAGTCAACTCTTTTAAGTCAAGGGTAAATGATAATTTTACCCTTATTTTATTATTTATTCATTAAAATTAAATTATTAATATTTATTCAAATTAAATTATTAATATTTATTATATATTTATATAAATTAAATTATTAATATTTATTATAATATCATGTCCCTTCATTTTCACTATATCTTGTTCTAGAAAATGCATACTCTCTCTACACAACATCGACCACCACCACCAACAGCGCCGCTGTGCTATCGCCTGCAACAACCACCACGGTGACATCAACTTCTCTCGCTCATCTCTCTTTGTTTCTTTCTATGGACAACAACGCCTCATCTCTCTTTCTCTCTCACAGTGAAAGCAGCACCGCCACCGCCGCCACCGCCACTGCCACCTCATCTTCAAACAGATCTAGGGTTTTCACATGATTTGGGTATAGATCTAGAGTTTTCACATGATTTGGCTACAGATCTAGGGTTTGTGTGTTGCACAGAGGTGTTAATGGTGGTTAGGGGTTTTTAATGGTGTCAATGGTGGGGTTTTATGTGGTGGTGGTGGGGTTTTTGGTGGTGGCGGCTAGGGTTTTCTATGGTGGTAACAGATTGTGGCGTTGGTACTTAGGGTTTTTTGTGGGTTTTCTGTGTCAGTTGGCGGAGTGGTGGTTGTCGATGTTCATGTTTCTGTTGATGGTGGCGGTTGGCAGTGCCCAGAGAGTAGTGGTGGGTAGGTGCACTAGAGATGGTTGTCATCTCGTTTGATAAGAGAGAGAGAGAGGAGAGAGTAGTGTAGCGGTGGCAGTTGGAGTGTCGGTGGCGGTCAGAGAGATGACTATCATCGTTTGAATAGAGAGAAGAGAGAGAAAGTGTAGTGTATGTGTGATAGAGAGCGAGAAGATATCCTTTATTTATTAACGCTTATATAAAAAAAAAGATTAAATACTATTTTAAAGTAATTAAATACCCTTGACTTATAAGAGTTTATTAATGGTCAACTAACGAAAAGACCATTCAGACCGAAAAGTGGATGTTTAAGGTCCATCTTGGTCACTTTTGAAGTTAAAAGACCAAATTGGAAGAAATGGAATAGTTAAAGGACCAAATTGACAATTAACTCTTTATTTAAATACTTTGAGGAGCATGAATCTTTATTTGTATAAAGTTCGTATTATATGAACCAATTTAAAAGGATTCATACTATGTGTTTAGTATGATTATATACTCAAATGACTTAAGTTGTCATCTATTAAACTTAATTAACAATATTGAGGTATTATGGTGGCTACTTTAAGAGAGAAAGATCATGAAGGACCATTGTAGCCATTATTCCAAAATGCCTATGTATATAAGACTTATGTGGACTTCTTAAAAAGTCAAAAATTAGGTGCCTTTGTCCGGAGAAATCGAGAGAAGAGGGAGGACATTCAAGAAATTCAATCTTAACTCTCGATCAAGAGTTGTTGGAGAGGAAATTGCCTAATCAAGCTTCATGGTAAGTACAATATACCTTAATCTAGTGATTATTGATGGGTTTAGATTTTAGAACATCAGTTTTGTTAGGCGTGACTTGGAATTACCTTAAATGGAATAATACTAGGATCTAACAAAGTGGTGCACAACGTGGTGAAATAGAGCACGGCGAGCAGCATACGATTGTTGAGTTTTGATTTGACGAATTCAATTGGTGCACGACGTGTGGCGTGGAGCATTTATGATTCTAGAATGGTGCACGTTGAGGTGCAATGTGAAGAGAGTTGTTTTGGCAAAAACATACAACACAATTTTGCTGTGTTTGACCGATGATATGAGAGGTGTTGGGTCAAACGACGTACTTGTCCGTGGGACAAGTTGTATGAAAAGTAACATAAGACAAACAGACTCTATCAGAAACAACACTTGTATACTCTCCGGATGTTAGAAGATAGCCAGGTAAAAGATCATTTGGACAACTTAAATCGTATTATCCTTGATCTGCAAGGTGTAGATGTTAAAATTGACGACATACTTGTTTTTCAAGTTTATTGTGTACGGGCTTGGCCCACTTTACAATTAAGGTTTCCAGTTGTCGTTAGAAATATTCTTATCCAGGGTTCTAGCGATTATGATATTGTAAATACTTTTAATTAAATTAAAGAAGTCTCTTTTCCTACTCTTGGACGTAGGTTGTAATTTGACGGCCGAACCACGTTAAATCATTGATGTTGTTTATTTAACTGTTATCCTCGTCTGGATATGCTTTGGTTGTGTTTCTATTTTGATTTGGCCGGAAAAGTAGTTGTTCATGTCGAACAGGCTGTTGTTCTATGGTGGACACGACAGTGCACGGGGGTGGCATGAGTCGTGTCAGGCCGAAGAGACACCCCTTAGGGTTTGGGATATGCCATGTGCTCTCAGGGTTAGACACAGGCGTGTCTTGTGAGACACGACCATGTAGAGATACGGCATGGCACATGGTGTGTATGATCTCGTATCAACGATTGAGGTGAGTTACGATCCCTACTAACGTGCTTGTTGCATATATTCATGTTGTGTACTATGTTATGAATACATGATGATGATGTGATGATAGCCGATGTGCCAATATATTAGTCAATGAGACTAACCGGTAGCATCAAGGTCGATGTGTTGTCTTGTAGTCGGGGACTACATGGTTGATATGACCACATATGTGATCAGACATGATAAATTACATGTATACAAGATGTGTGTGCACTTGTTTGCCCATTTTTGTTCGTATGCTCACTAAGCTTCATACTTATTGGTGTTTTGTTTCCTTCTTTTCGGGAAAGGCTCTTGCTCGCGACTCACAGCTAATAGTTTTTGCTACTTATCTTTTGGGTCATTACAGCCTCAACAAACAATTATTTTAGGACCTCGCCGGTGCCGATTGAAAGAGCCGCACAATCCAACCAACGGGACGACCAATCCCACCGGTCCTAATTGAAAATTTTGAACATTTATACGAAGTATAGCCTTTATCTACAATTTACAGAACAGATAAAGGATCAATTGCGAACAACATCTTCATTTGCGAACTTGCGAACCATCAACTGCCAATCCAATTTCATGAAAATATTACATTTATGCATGTTGGAGATTCATGGCAGTCAACAACTACGGCTGTAAACATGTAATTTCCAGCAAAAACATTATAATTTTATGAATTCACGATAGATAAATTTTTTGAAATGTATTAGGTTTTAGATGCAGTGTTTTTATACAAGATGCAGTGATTTTATACTAGATGCAATGGTTTTTAGACAAGATGTATCGGTTCTTAAATGAGAATCCACCCATTAATTCGTGCATAATGAACTAGTTTTAAGAGAACTTCATGTTTTTTAGATATTATGTAATGATTTTAAGTTAGATGCAATATTTTATATACTAGATGCAGTGTTTTTAAAGTTCTTATTTTAAGAACAATTTCTATTGGATCCTCGCTCTTACGGAACAAATCAGAAGTATAAAACTCCCCGTTACACTCGAACAATAACTATTACATATATACGAGGCCAAAAGAATTATATCCAGAACAATGTATGCATTCTATGCATAAGTTTTAGGTCGTTAATGCAAAGTAGCTCTGAATCTAGAAACAACTGCTCTGGAAAAGAAAATTTACAAACCCAAACAGCTAAAGGATAAATAAAATTAAATGAGAACCAATAGCAAGCTACTACAAACAACCAATAACAAAGCGACTGGATACTCACCGGAAAACAACTCCGGCGCACCGGATTTCAACCGCGTACCTTTCTTCCTAACTTTCTGACCCAAATCGCTAACTTGAAAATCAGCTCCGACCTTCAGCCTATGCCTCTTCGTATTCCAAAACAATATCTTAAACCTAACTGCCGTCGCCAAATCCAGCCGGAACAACGGCGATCCACCACCACGTATCACCTTTACAGCCTCATCCCACGGCATTCTATACGTTTCCGTCCAGTTTTTCCGGCGAGTGTGCTTATTATGCCCTTGATAAAACCCCCGAAGCGTGTAATTCGCAATCGGGATGGGGATTGATTCGTTGGTGTAGTAACGTAACGTGATGTTGATTGGATCGTAGTGGATACCTTTGTCTTTGTTTTCGTTGTCGAGTTTCAGATCTAGGTATACAGATTGATAAGAGGTTGAATTTAGGGTTTTGTTAAGGGCGGGAATGTAAACATCTTGGATGGAGAGAACGGGGTTTGAGGTGCGTAAGCTTAGCCACATGAATAAGGAGGCGAGACCTAAAGTAAGTATGAAGCTGGAGCAGCAACGGCAGCAGGTGGTTCCGCCGTCGTTGTGGCCATAGTCGGACATGGATGGTAAGGGTTCCGGCGATGGCGAGATTTGTGGTGAAGAAAGGGAGAATGATTGAAGAAAGTAAAGTGAAGTTGGTGGGGGTGCGGAGTGGACTCGGGTGGTGGTCGTGTTGACTGATGCTTGTATTATTTTTTCAACTTGAACGAAACCGCAGGAGAATTTACAAGTTATTTGGAAGCTTATAAATATTTTTTAATTCATTTTTTTTTTAATTTTATAAAACCTTTTACATAGGTTTATATGTCTTTACTAATTTTTTAAACACACTTATTATCTTAAACCATACAATAATATTTTCTTCTAAAGTAAGTGATATATGCACGACTAAGTGGTGTCCAGAGTGGACACGTTTTTGGACGGGAGAGTAGGCCACCATGTCGGGCTCCTCGTGTTGGTCACGGTGAAGCAATTTCGTGGCAAAGAAGATGAGAAGATGGGGGTGGGGGAGTCGTGGTTGTGGAGGGTGGGCTGGGTCGTTTTAATCATTTTCGGTGTCCAGGACAAAACTAAAAAATAAGTTTCTTAAAATACTAAAATTTACAAAAAAAAACTAAAAAATATAAAAATTTTGAATAATAAACTTACAATTATTAGGGTTTTTAAATTCTTTATAAGTCTATTTATTCACTTCCTTTTAAATCGTATTAGATTTTCAAAATTTTCTCTTTTATTTCTTTTTTGACTATAGGATAAATACATTTTATAAAACTTGATTTATTGATTAATTATAAAATGATTCAGGTATTTAAGTAATTAAAACAATTAACTTGATATCAAGTGATTCAACTATGTAAGAAAACATATCAATTATCTTGATATCAAGTGATTCAAGTATATACTTTATCTAATAAACTAAATAACTAAACTAATTAACTAATTATTAATAATATTCAGCTACTCAAGATTTCAAATAAGTGACACCAACAAATTCTAAAGTTAATATCAAGTGATTAAAGTTGTTATCAAGTGTCATTTTAAGTTACCAATTAATAAGTAACCGAAGTAAATAAATAATTGTAAGCAACTAAAAAAATTAACTACTAATCAATAATTTATATGTTGTCAACTATTTTTTATGTTGTCAGATCTTATTGGTTCCATAAAAGATCATTTAAGGAGTGGAAGAAGAGTTGTCCTTGGAGTTGAAATATCTTTGAAAAGGCTTCTTTGAAAGGGTGTGAGAAGGTGGTGAGTAGTGAATGTCTTTTGTAGCTTTTACTTTTAACTTTCAATTATAAAGTAGAGCTTGATGCCAGTCAGCACATTTGTTGCTGGGAAAGAAAACTTGTATTCTTATAGATTGAGTGTTTTGTGGAAATTACAGTATGAGCGAGACACTTATTTCTCCACTTCAAACTTTGTCTTTGGTGAATGGCGCAATAACTAGCAATCAAACCTAGGTGAAGTTAGAAGGAATACTCACTGTGATGACCGGTCGCGAATACACCTGTATTTCCTAACTTGCATCAAATTTGATGACTAAGGACACAATGGTGGTTGTACTTATTTTTACCAAATATCTGATCACTAAGGGAGACCTAACACAAGATTAACAAAAATTGAATCTTTTCCAAGATATAATAATCTTAAGTTAAGAGGTACTAAAAGGATTTTAAGCTATTGTATATTTAGGAGAGTATATATCATTTACTATTGTTGGAACAAGGATGTATTTAATATGGAAAAGAAATGCTATATAGATTTTAAAGAAAGTTTGGGGGGGGGGGGGTTCTACTAGTTCAAAGTGATTGTATTGAGATCATGAACTAAGGAGAGAGGAAATGAAAAGACATAAGGAAGAGGAAGGTGGAGAGAGAGCGAGAGGTGGTTGTCCGGATAGTGAGAGAGAATCCTGTAGGTTGTAGAGAGAGGATATAAAACATGGGAAGGAAAGGCAAAATGAGGGTATGATGTGATGAGGCAATGTTGCTGGTTTAGTACGTGATGACAACCGTGAGTAGCGGTAATTTGGCAGCCATAGTGGAGGTAGGAATAACTAAAGTAAGTGATGAGAACGATGTAGTGAGAGAAAAAAGATACATAGTGACTAGTTTGGGGAAGGAGTTTTGCTTCTTTTTTTTATTTCTTATAAAGATTATATCTAAGGGACATAGATTTGTACATAACAAAAATTAGTCATGCACAATAATCATAACATTTCTACCCTACAAACTTATGATATATTTTTCTCATACACATATTTAGGCGTATTATTGTCTAAACATTTATATTTTGATCGATGAAAGATCTTAGAATTGGAAACAACGCCATGAAAAAGGAGAAAGATACTGTAAATTGATTGATAGTCTCTTCATCTCCTAAATGGCTCTCTGCTCTTACCCTCTCGAATCTCAATCTTGTTGTTCTCTTCATTGTTTTTTTGAATCTTCTGTTCGAGGTTCATTAGTCTCGCCTCTTGCACTTGGCAATCGGGCAATATTGCTCTTCAATTGTTCACGAGTCTCACAATCGGCAATTTGAAATCGAAATCAGAATATTGCTAATTGCTGTAAGTAACATCAAGTTGTTTTTCAATTAATTCTTTGAAGTTTGAATCACAATAAAAGTTGTTCTTCTTTATACACATTTGAGATCAGTATCTCAATTCTCAATCTTGTGTATACTTTATTAATTTCGTTTAGGGTTTCCGAATTTTAAAATCTTGCTGTTAATAGGCTCATAGCAATCTGATAAGATTAGAAATTCAGAATTACTCCTCGGTGTTCATTGCCAATCTTGCTATTCTTCCCACTAAGGTTTATACACTAAAATTTTGCTACTTACTGTTTTATTTTGGTTTGTAGTTACTAATAATTAAATGAAATTGCTTGTTTGGGTTTGAAAGTGCTTATTTGGTTTGATACTTTGACTCATGCTTTGTATTTGTTTAAAATTTGCTTCTGTAGTGAATTTAAATCTTTTTTATAACATATCTATACTACCATATAAACCATTTAACATTTTCTCTCCTCTTAAATTTTAAAACTTCTTAAAATTCAATCAATATAGAATCTTGACCCTTCATTTAATCTAAATTAATCTCATCCACTCAATCTTTAACTATTTTATTCTCTCCTAATTTACTTTAACTTTTTATTCAAAATATATTATCTCATACTAACACACTTATCCACCCATATCAATATAATGTTTAAAATCTTATTTAACTTTTCTTTTTATTTCATCAATATAAATCTTTTTTCTTATTTTATTGTCTTTTAGAATTTATTTTTAAAATTAATAAAATAGTTAGATGTAAATAAAATAATATTTGAAAAAAACGTACATGTTGTTGTAAAAAACTTTTCGTGACATTGAATCGTGCGAATAACATATCATTACATTCTTGAAAGCGACATATTGTAAACCAAAAACTATTTGCCGCCGCAGCATTGTTCGGATATGATGCTAGTGACATATAAAATAGTTAATTAGTAATTGTTGAAATAGTTTGCTTGTTAATTTATGACTTTTTGTTTGTTACTAATACAAGTACTTGTTGGAAACTGGAAAGACAGTGGTGAGGTTATTGATGCTTGAATTAATGTGGTAGGATTTTTTAGTGAGGAATAAGACCCATTGCATTATTTTTAACTAACCGTTGACTCTTAAAAAACCAAATTTGACGATTATTTTAACTGTTTTCGTGTCTATACTAGGCGATTTTAGTCAATAACTTTAGAATTTATCATCAAAAAATCAAATTAAAGTGAACCTAAAGTATAGGTAGCGACCAATTTTTTAATATACCTACTTGTTGGCTGATTTAATAATGTATTAACCTACACAAATGCAGCTCCTATGATAATGCTATCAAGAAGCATGTACAATATTTAAGTAAATCTCCTCTCAAACTGTAATATACATAGAAACCCTTCAAATTTTGACATCGTTAAGATTTTTGGTAGGAGCATGAAGAAGATTTTCAAACATTCTCAGGTAGAAAACATTGAGTAAATGACTGAATCAGCTTTCTACATAAAATTTCACGAAATTTCCCATTAAAGTTTCAGTTGCACGAAACAAATAATTGTGTTTTGAAATTGCAAATTTAAAGTAAGAACCATTACAAGAAAAAAGTTTTGGCATATACAGTTGTAACGCACCATTTGGTTTAAACTGAAATCGTTTCGGGTTTTATTTTTATATTACGTTATTTACGTCAAACATAATTGTTTAGTATTATTAATTCTTACAATCGAATTTTTTGTATAGAAACTAACATATGAACAAAAATATTTAAAATAAAACATGAAAAACTTAAACTTTTAGGATATTCAAATTCAAATCAATTTAAATTTTATTTCATATAGCGAACGTTTTCTTATAAGTTGACTACAAAGTAAACATTTAGGACGTCCAAATTTAAATTATTTCAAGTTTTACTTTTTATTTTACTAATAATGTATTTTTCTTTTATGAGTTTTGATTTATAATGTTTGGTGAGAACCAAAAAACACCACCGGTCCTTGAATAATAACGTAATATGCTAGTTACGACAGAATATACTTTAGTATTAGATTTTGAAAAATGCATTTTTAAATTTGACTAAAAAACTAAACATGTAGGACGTTCAAATTTAAATTGATTCAAGTTTTACTTTTTATATTACGACTAATATATATTTTCTTTTCTGAGTTTGATGTGTAATGTTTGGTGAGAACCAAAAAACACCACGGGCCCTTGAATAATAACGTAATATGCTAGTTACGACAAAATATACCTTAGTATTAGATTTTGAAAAATGCATTTTTAAAATAAATATCGTATTACGACAAAATTTATGTCGAAAGTAGAAAATAATAAGATGGTTACAAAAATATATTTATATTTACATCCAATGTTATATATTAAAAGGTATAAGAGAAAAACTAAAACAACATAAATTTAATTTTTAAATATAAAAATAATTTTAAAACCTAAATTGACTATGAATGGGGAAAAAAAAGAAAAAGTGCATCTACATCGCAGAACTCACATGAAAGAGGGAAAATACGGCAAAATGTTAATAAGAAAAAAATAGGGAATAAAAAAAGACTATGAATTAAAGCAAAAAAAAAATGTGCAACATTAAGCTTTAAAAATAGGCCCTAGCTATGGAGCATCTGTTTAAAGCAGGTTTCCTCAAATATTTATTTTATATATATATATATATATATATATATATATATATATATATATATATATATATATATATATATAGGGTAGAGATCAGGTAAAAAAAATTAAAGTAAAAAGAGTAAAAGGGATGATTATTTGATCATTTTTCGTTATATATATCAACTGATAATCGTTAGTTCATCATCTTTATTGATTAAAACTAGTTCTTCATCAATTTCTTTTTGATGAATCCAACATATTCATCACTTTTTAGATGAAAACATTTTGTTCATCAACAAATTATTCCAAAATTTTGTTTTCAAAATCTGTATTTGAAATCAAAAAGAAATTGATAAAGAACTGGTTTTAATCAATAAAGATGATGAACTAACGATTATCAGTTGATATATATACCGAAAAATGATCAAATAATCATTTCTTTTACACTTTTTACTTTAATTTTCTTTTTATATATATATATATATATATATATATTAGGGATTGAACTCATGACGTAAGCTTCAAAACAAACAGCCTAGCCAGCCCGACTATGGCTCGTTTGTTCGCAATTTGCTTTCGAAATTATTTATTATACATATTATTTTTGCAGGTAGCACCTGCGTGTAAGCGAAGGAGACTGTCGACGTGTTCAAAAGTTAGGCAATATGGTGCTTTTATATTATAGATAGAAATAGAATAAAAAAACATGAATTTGATATACATTATAAACCAAGAATTCTATATTATACCTAAATAAAAGTTGTGATACTCGAATATAGGTTGAATTATCAATTTAGGAAAGTGATACCTACGTGATCTAGACATTATCCACGTAATTTGCTATCGAGTTTTCAGACCTTTACGCATACTCCCAACATACAACTTGTTTGTGTGTAAACAAGTTTGTTTCTTTTACCAATATAACGTATTATTAACTTTAAGAGACTTGTTTTATATAACTAAGTAACTAAAAACGAGAAATCAATCATGAGAATAATATTCTTAGAGAAATAGCAAAGCAAAGTGTTGCAACCCCCAAAAAAGAGAAACCCTATGTCTGATTAATATCACGATTGCTACTTAAATACTTTTATCATGTTATCACCGCGGTCAATGTATGTATTAGTTAATTTCTTAGAATTATTCATGATCATTTAAAACTATTATGTAAATCTGTTTGGTTCGGTTCCAGTTTATGACCGGGTAGTTTGGGTCAAACCTTTTTTTTCTTATTCCTTGTTTATTCGAAGATGTTTTTGTCTTTTTAACATACAGTTATTTTAGTTGTTATATCTTTTTTTATCTTTAAATGATCCATATCATAATTATTAATTAATACATCTTGTTCTTCTAATTTAAATAAAAGACTAATTTGAATCAATTCTATTGGACAATCCTAACATTTGGTTTGGGTAAAAATTAAATCTCAATCATCCATTTAGATATAAAACTTAATTTAACTTTGACTTTTTATGGTCAAATTTCTTATAGGTCTAAATGATAACACATCAACAAGAGTTTCGATTTTCTCAAAAACTAATTAAGAGAGTAGAAACTTGACAAAAATGTAGGAATAATAAATTTAATTATTCTATCTTAACCATCTATTTAATCAAAATTAAAATTCTAATTTTGAATTATTCTCGGTCAAAATTAAATCAAATTTATTAGAAGATTTTTAAAGACACCCTTATTAAACCTTAAAATATTATATTTGTCTACTCTAATTTACAAATATCATATTTACTCTTTATAACATTTCAAAATATCATATTTAACCAATTTCTTTATTTATAATATTTTTATAATTATGTTAAATTATTTTTAATTATAACCAATAAAGACCTGAACTTTATTTACTTAATTGTAACAACAATAAAGACTTAAACTTTATTTACTTAATTTAACCAAATTCATTATACCACAGTTATGCCGTCATGTCTACCTTTAATCTCGCGTTGACATTTCCACCGGTGTCTGGATGTTGACGCCATCTGTCGTCAATATTTTTAAATTCTCATTTCTTTCATGTTTTATAATTATTTAATATTTTTTATTAGGGTTTAGTTCGCATAAATATATTCAACTTGTCACATTTTGCTATTATATGTACTCAACTTTCAATTTTACCATTTAATGTATCATACCCTTAAAAGTTACCATTTTATGTATTGTGTTACCTATTCAATAGGTTGCCTGTAAAAAATTTCAATATTTTTTTTTGTTCTAATGCCACATCACTAATTCACTGCCACATCATCATTAAGGTTTAAAAAATTAGAAAAATCTATGAACAATAGAAAAACCATATGAACATCTTCAAATCTGAACCAAAATTTGGAAGACACAAAACCTTAAGATCTAGACAACATTTGATTTCATGAAGAACACAAAACTTTAAGCTCATTCAATTTTATGAATAACAGAAAACCTTAAGCTCGTTCAATCTGGAACAGATCCATGTCAATGGATATGGAAACATAAAAAGAACAAGAAATCATATCTTAACCAAGAACAACTCAAATCTAAAACAAAAACAAGAACACGAACTCAGATCTGAATCAAGAACTTACCTTGAATTTGAACCAAAAGAAGAACTCAAATCCGAAGCCTAACTTAGATCCGAACCAAAAACAAGAACAAGAACTCACCTTGAATTGCAAGCCCTAAACCGAATCGGAGGTGTAAACTCAGAAGTCGTAACCCTTTAAACGAGAAACAATAAACTTCAGAGGAGATTGAACAATCGACCTATAATATTGAGATTGAACTGATCAAGAAACTGAAGGCATTGATTTCTTCAATGAAACTGAAGGCATTGATTTCTTCAATGAAACTGAAACCATTGATTTCTTCAATGAAGTTGCAAATCGATTTCTTCAACAAAACTGCAAATCGATTTCTTCAATGAAACTGCAGGTTACACCATTCTTGAACAAGAAAACCTTCGATTTCTTCATAGGGCCGATTTCAAATTGGGGTTTTGGTTTCGTTTTCTACAAAGGGGTTTTGATTTCTACATGGGTGTTGGTTTACGAGCTTCTACATGGGTTTTAATTTGAGTTATCTTCTTGGTTTACATCTGTAGATAAGCTAGAAAAACATATAAAAATTAATAATAATAATAATAATAATAATAATACTTTATTTATATTCATAAACAATGATTTTATTTTTGCTTTATTTTAAACCATAAAAATCCATGTCACCTGCCACGTCAGCGAAACTGGCGTCACGTCAGCATGTAACTTGCTATAGCAGGTTAGATACACAAAATGGTAAGTTTGAAAAGTATAGTACATTAAATGGTAACCTTAAAAGTTCAGTACCTACAATAGCAAAAGATGACAACTTGGATACATTTTCGGTAACTAGTATTTTAATAAACAAATTAAGTTCTTAGACGATTTGTGCATAAGTTATCGTATTAACCAATATCTTTAAATTAAATTATTAAATTAAATTAAATATAAATAAAAGACTAACTTTAGTCATCTTTATTAGATAATCCTATCCGTTCCTTTTGATCAATTTAAATCTCAACCATCCATTAATATTAAAATTAAAGTTTGATTTTGATATTTTATAAGTCAAAGTTGTTTAATTATTTATATTTTAAATTTATTATACGTAATTTATATCTAATTCTACCAAATTTACGATTCAAATTAACTATTTTCTTATTAACTATATTTTAATCTAATCTAATAATTTATTATGGTAAATTATTTTCTGAAGTTATATGATTATATATATGAAATTTTTGATTAACGTACAATAAATAAATTTTTAACCATATAATTGTAACAAAAATAATTGACTCGTGTCGAAGCTTCTACCGCTGGTCTTTGTGTTGACGACGTCTTTCATTATTTTTTAAATTATTATATTTTTGGTGTTTTATAATTATTAAATATCTTTTTATTGATGATTAATATATTTTTTAAAACCAACCCGTGTATCACACATGCATTTAATCTACTTATTGTTAAAAAGAATAAAAATTTATGTCTATTTAGTTGCAAATAAATGAAGATAACGTCTGTCAAGCAGTCATATAGTATAGTTATATAGAAAAATGTTCAATATAGTCCATAATTAATTCATAGTCCTAAGGGACTAAATTTAGCCTTTGGATCAATGTCATCAATGGTCCAGATTAATTTTAAAAATTTAGGCGGAGTGACATTTTCGTAATTCACATGTGATACTTTTACAAATCATATGTGATTGTATACATAATCACCTGTAATTGAATATTAAAAATTCAGAACTATATTTTTTAAACATTATATGAGACTCAAAACAATTACTGTGACTATGTAAGCTTTAAGTAATTAAGCAGCAAGATTATTTATGGATTTTATTAGATTTTACTATTTTTTAACTTCCAAATTTAGAATGATAACCATAGTCTTTATGTTTGTGGATAAGAATAAAAAAGACAATAACAACTAATGTCTTCATAATTAACTTTCTATATTTTTTATAGTTATCTTTTAATTAGTTTTCAACTTTTCATACATGAAACAAGGTTATCATTTTTAAAAACTAAAAATTACATTTCTTTTATATCCACAGCCCTAAGGGTTGTGGTTATCATTTTCCTATAATTTATATATAACATATCAATTTTGGGTTAATTAGGTTGATTTTAACACGACAAAAGTTTCTCGTAACTGAGTGATAACTACCATAACTAAACACATTTCTCTTTTCTTATTTACTTCAAAGGCAATAAAAGTTAAAGAAAACTCATTATAGCATCCAATACAAAGAGGATCCCGTGGAAAGTTTTCACTTTTTTACCTGGCTAAATAACAGAATGAAGCCGGAGCTGCTATGATTATATCATCAGGAGATGCTATCGGTATTGGAAATGTGCTTAGTTCCTCAAACTTCAAACATAAACATGAATATATGGATAATTGCCATCATATATAAACATAAAATACATAATTGTTTTGACAACGTCATATATAAACTTAAAAGACATTTTCTTTTATTAGGATAATATATATATATATATATATATATATATATATATATATATATATATATATATATATATATATAGGGGAGGGTTCATTTGAGAACCGTTTTTATTGTGAAAACCGCGAAAACCAATCTTAGCCGTTCATTTTGGATATGGAATTCATGGATGAAGAGCTTGGGGGGATTGAGTGTGGCAGGGTGCATGTAAGGAATTTATGGGTGGACAATCCAATTGAAGGAGGGGGAATTGGACGACTAAGATTGGTTCTCGCAATAAAAACGGTTCTCAAATGAACTTTTCAATATATATATATATATATATATATATATATATAGATAGATAGATAGATAGTATAGCTTATATATATAATTATATCTAAGACATTAACTGTTATAAATTACAAGAAATTAAAATGTTGTTGACGAGTACGTCAACTCATTCGACCCGTATTAAAAAGTTAATTTTTTTTACTTGTATGAACCAGCTGTTTTACTACTTTAAGTTTTAACCAATTCGATCCAGTCATTTCAAAATCTATGTATTTAACTATTCACTTTTTTTTAATCTCAGATCATAATTAAGTTAATAGTTTATAAACTTTGATAAAGTTGTTGAAATATGCTTTGTACTACAGATCAAGGAATGTGTAGGGAAGAGGAGAATAACCAAAGGCTTCATTGCTACTTCATCTTTTTCATTCCCCAATTTCCCTACAAATACCCACATAATATCACTCTCATTTCACCCCTACCACCTTCTGCATTCATTTCTCTAAGCACTGTTTCTAGTTTTACATGGCAAAATCCATCGTCATCGTCGGGTTTTTAAGCCTTTTAGCGTTGATTCCAAAAGGCGATGCGTATGAATTCAAGGTCGGAGGTTCCGGGGATTGGAGTCTTTCTTCTTCCTATAATCAATGGGCTGAGAAAAATAGATTTCAAGTTGGAGACACTTTGTGTGAGTTTCTTCATTTCCAATGCCCAGTTTTTAGTTTGCTATGTTTGGGATCTAAAATTATTGTTTGAAAATCACGATATATAGTAACTCAATGAATTAGCATAATGGGTAAAACTGCTTGAAAAGTTGTTTTTTATTTTATTTTTTTATGAGAATTTGGATGATGATATATCTTTCTAATCTTTAGTTTAAACATTATTCTAGTAGACACTTGATATGAAACTATGTGGCACAGCCACTTCCTTTTCTGATATATTAATACCAATCAAGAATTACAAATTATTTTAAAACTAAAATTTAAATAGATAAATCATTTCCCATAATATTTTATTTAGATAACAAAGCTAATTTTGTTTAGCTAAGATGACCTTAGAATTTGGTTTATATGTATACAAATTTGGAAGGGTAACAAACAACCCTGTTGGGTATTGTAAGTGGTTTAGGCTCAAAGCCCATTTTTATATTGGGTTTATATTAGGGCTCCATTCTTTGTGGGCTTAGGGTCCATATGGTCAATGGCCTGTTTTGGCTAGTTTTGAGCTTTTATGCTCACTTTGTTCAAGCTGGTGCGAGCCCAAATGTCTATATCTTGTATGCATGGGCTCAATTTTTTATTTTATTTTTTTAATAACATATTAACATTGTATATAGGACTAACATGTTTCCCTTTGCAGTGTTCAAGTACCAGGGTGAGAAGGACTCGGTTCTTGAAGTGAGCAAAGATGATTATAACAATTGCAATACCACAGCACCCATCGCGAAACATGATGATGGGCACACGGTGATTAAGTTTGATCGGTCCGGGCCTCATTACTTTATTAGTGGAGTTTCCGAACATTGCAAAAACAATGAGAAAGTGATGATTGTTGTAATGGCGGATCGAAGCCACAAATCACCCCCGGAATCCCCACCGTCTCCGGCACTGGCAGGCGACGAGTCCCCATCCCCTCCATCAGATGAGAAACCGCCATCTTCTTCGCCAAGTGATGCATCTTCTGTTGTTATGAACCTCCTTTGCTTCATTGGAGGTTTTGCTTGTTTTCTGAGTTGGTGATTTACATGTTCTGTTTTCTTCATCTTTAATTCTTTTTTGTTTTTTCAAATTTATTTTATATTTTTGTTTGTGTTGTACTGGAGTGTCGAATATGAAAAATGTTTGCAATAAATAGGCTTTTATTTTGCGTGTTATACTAAATTAAAGCTTTATTGGTCTTCTATGTTTATTCATTTAAATGAATCTAGAACTATCTTTTAATAACTCAAATAAACAAAAATAATGTAATGACTAATAACATGGAAATACTTGATGTTATAAAACAATCATTTGTATGGAAATTCGGCTAATAATTATTCGGACCCTTGAGTAACTAATTCTTTAACTTTTGATTATTTTAATAATTTCCCGCCTTTAATCTTCCTTTGATAGATAGATACAACATTCTTGTATCTATATCTGCAAGAAAAACTTCTCAAAGAAGCAACAATGGGCCAATTATGCGCAGAAGCAGGTTATCAAGGCATTCGAAGAAACCGAAGGTCCCTTGAGCAGAGTAAATACTCAGTTGTATCCCAGGCTAAAAGTTCTTCCCAAGATCAACCTTTTTCACCATTCTCATTGTGTTGTACAGGAGTGAATCCAAGATCCCAGCAACCTGAAACCAGGGGTAAACAAGGGAAAGGAAAAAAAAAGAAAGGCAACAGTCATGGTAATATGGTAATTTTACATCCCCAGCTTAACCAATCACCTTAAGTTATAGCAAGATGGTTGAACTCTCAATAATCATAAATCTTATCCCATATAGTGGGTGTATTTATGCATGCACAAGATACAAACCAGAAGAATATAAGAAGCTGAAAATTCAGCTGTCTTAGGAGGGTATTTGGATGTGCGTCTAAACAAAGTGACAAGTATCGCTTTTGAGTGTTCAACTAGTGATTATCACTATGATTTGCTCATTATGTAGCTGGATAACGGCTAACTGAATTAATAATAAGTAACAAATTTCGTTCGGAATTCTGTTTTGGGTAACCACCTCAATTTACATCAAAGTTTTGATCATGTTAGATGCAACATCAGCACCATGACAAAAAAGACAACCTGTAACCAACCATTTGTGTAGTTACAGATTACCTTGAATCAAGGTTTTTGAAACTTTAATGGTCTGATTCTTTGGCAAATAAAAAGGTTGGTATCCAAAACAAAAAACAAAAATTCAAAAGCGGGTTACCTTTTTTATGCAATTAGGCATTAAGATAGCGAGAAATGATATATGATATCAACACCGCTATGATTTCTGCTTAAAAACAAAATTTCTCAATCATCCCAAGCTTTTGTCACTTCTTATCTTATTCTAATTCTTACAGTTCTAATAGTTCCTTTGAAAACACACATCCAAACACCCCTTTAAAAATAATTACATGTCAGAAAATTGTGGTTGTGCCTAGTGAAAACACACACACACACGCACACCATATAGTGAAGAAATAAATACCAACCGTGAAAACGCCACCGATAATGGCACAGACATTGGTGATGAAATGAGAAAATGATTTTGAGTTTTCTGTTACCAAGATCTGATCACATAGAGATAAAGTATTTAATTTAGAAGTTAGAAATCAATATAAAAGGAAAACTTGTAAAAGTGGTTTTAAAAACCGAGACAATTTCATATAGCCCGTCACATTTCATAACATGTCTTTACCCTTTTGAAACACTAAAAATATCATATTTACCCATTCATAGTAAATAGAATTAAATTTATTATTTTTAATAGATTTTTTCACTGAATCAAAGAAAACATTATGTTTTGAGATGATTCGTAGCAGTAATGCTGTTATTCCATCGTGAGCTTTAAAAGGATATGTATGAAATTTGACCTTTCAGATGGATAGATATGAAATTAAACCTAAAGGTCCTAAACGAGTCAACCTGCATAGAAGATGGCTCAAAATGGAACTTTGCAGCTGGGATTGTAAGCGCATGAACCAAACTACTATGTGCTGTGTACTCATAATCCTCGATCAATTGATGAGATGAACTCATCACCTCAGTCTTCACAACTTGAAGATAATGTTCTATCTGCATTTTAGATACACAAATACAAAACTAAGAACAAGCATATAATATGTGGCAGTTTAGTAATTCACCAAATGGTATTGGTTTAGCCAATAGCACGAGTTTTTTCCTCCTCAATATGCCAATAAAGTGCTTTGTTGTCAAAAGTTCTATATGGTTTGCTGAGAAGCCTAGAATGCTTGTCATGTCTCATGGCTTTTATAACAACATTCTTTATATTAATGCTTAATTAGTTGGAAAGTATGAGGATTGAAAGAGTATTTTGTTTTTCATATACTCCATTAATTCAGGGTTACACATATATAGACACTAGAAATGGAAAGGGAAAGGAAAACCCAGTGGGCCCGGCTCAATATATTCTAACACTCCCCCTCAACGATCGTATATGTCATATGCTCTACATATTCAACATGTCCTCTAAGACACGTTCTACCACACCTTCTAGCTCTAGCTCATCTGGAATTAACAAACTCAGTCACAATGATAAATAATTTCATTGTGCTTTATCCTGTCATCAAAAAGTGGATTAGAAGCAATGTGTACGGCTCCTCTCATGAAAAACTGGATTAGAAGCAATGTGTACAGCAAGCTGATTGTCACATATGAGTTTCAATGGGGGAAACCTTGCAAACATAATTCATCAAGCAGTTGCTTGACCCAAACAAGCTCACATGTCGCCTTGGTCGTTGCTTGATACTTGGTTTCTAAACTTGACCTTACTACCACATTTTGTTTCTTGCTTGATTGCCTCTAAATAAAACACAAGGTCGATATTTTACTAAAAGGGTAACCATCATAAGCAACCTCTCAATAACATTGAATATCCACATGACATGTATTCTCATACAATAAGCCTTTTCCACGAGCTCCTTTAAAGTACTTTAGTATCTGCACAACGACCTCCCAATGAGTGTTACAAGGAGAATTCAGAAACTAACTACACTCACAGTAAAGGTGATATGTGGAGTGTGAGATTGTTACGATCCCATATTGGCCGAAAGTAAATTAAGTTGGTGGCTTATAAGTTTAGGTGTCCCCTCCCCTACAAGTTGGCTTTTAGGAGTGAGTTCTACACTTGGGTTTATGGCATGATACGAGCCCCTAGTATAGGATGGGTTCGTATCAATTGGTATTAGAGTCATCCCTATCTTGCAAAGTTCCAATACTCGGAGTAGTGGCTTGGACCTGAAAAGAGGGGTACCAACCGTGACCAACATAATTGTAACAAGGATGTTGGTCGTTGGTCCTACATGCGTTGGTTATTGTTACGATTCCACATCGGCCGAAAGTAAATTAAGTTGGTGGCTTATAAGTCTAGGTTTCCCTTCCCCATACAAGCTAGCTTTTAGGAGTGAGTTCTACACTTGTGCTTATGGCATAACATGTTTCCCTTGATTAGTTAGAGACTTAGAGGCCCATTTTTTTGTAGGAGTTGAACGCTAGGTTCAATAGAAGTGTCAACCGGCTTATAATCTAATAAGCAAGGAAACCTTTTGTTGAGATATTGAAACTCCATCTTTTGATTGTGCAACTTCAATGCCTTAGAAGTATAGTCTCCTCATGTCCTTAGACAAAAAAATAATAATATTTAAACAAATCCTTTAGTTGTTGGATACGAATAAGATCATTCATATTGATTACTATCTCATCAACACAGACTATCCAATAGATGAACTTCGTCCCTCAATGTCTATAACTTCATGCCATCCCCAACTTTACTGCTTAAGTTCATACAGAAAATTTTTAACTCATAAACAACAAGCCAACGAGGTTGTTCCATATAGACCTATTCTTCTAGGTCGCCATACAACAATACATCTTTTTCTCAAGTGGATGAAGGGGTATGAGGAAATAGCACAGTAACAAATGAAAGAATGGATTTCAAAAGGAATGGAATAATTTCAATGATGAATTGAAAGGAAAACTACAACCAGAGAATAACCAATACACAAACTTGTACCTTTCAGCCCAAGCTTAACAATCCAAAAACAAAGAATAGCAATATTCATTAATACCCCCTCCCCCCAAAATGTGATTCTCATAACTATATAATATCCTCTCTCAATGTTATTAACTAAATGAGCATCTTTGTGTGTCCTTTCCCTTTCCTTCTAGGATATACCGTCCATTCTATCCATATGAGGTTGGACTTGCTATGGTTTCTTCAACAATGGTGGTGGATTTTTCTCATCGGTGCTAAGAACAAGAAATTTAGCTGGATTAACATAAGCATCCTACAATGTGTCTAGTTCCGTATGATTTGTTGACAATATAAAATCTCATTGGCATATACTACAGACCAATGTGGTAGAAGAATGTTGCGGAGGACTGAAGAATGTTGTAACAATGGGAGTGTGACCAATCTCTGTCCGATTTGCCGACAATAAAAAATCTCATTGGCATACTACAGATCAATTTGGTCACTTTTAATGGTTATACGAACAAGGTGTGTAACAAAAAAAGCGGCTATGTTGGTGATCAACTAAAAAATCTTGCTTATATAAAATAATAATGGCAAGAGTTTCATTCACGAGCATGTGATGTGTTGCATATTGTCAAAGATTCACCCAAATGGAGGTGAGGTGGCGAAGGTTGCGTGACAAAGAAAAAAACCAAGATGAGTGAATAAAGGGACTACACTACCACATCCTCTCATGCCAACAACTTAGAGCAAAGTTTTGACACCAACTTAAGTGAAGCCGATGAGGTTAAACAGGGTAGGTCACAAGAGGTAAACAAAAGGAGGTAGAATACGATGTAAACTAGATATATCACCTTTGTAAACAATACCAAGATGAAAAACTTTTGGTTATGTCTAAGCTCAAAGATACTATGGCGCAAAATTTAGCACTTAAGGAATCATATAATTAAATGGAACATGAAAAAGGGAAACATTTAGAGTTGGAAATCTTATACAAGGATATGAGTCAAATGACTCCCGAGATGAGGCAAATCATGAAAGACATTGTGAATCAATTACGAGAAAGTATCCTAACTTATAAAATGTATTTTAGTTATTTCAACCTTGCGTATTGTATACTTTATTTCTGTAACTTTTTAGTATTAAGTTAATTAACTTTTTATGTATATATTATCTTATGTTTGTAACTTTCAGTGTTTTAAAATATGAAAATTTTAAATAGTTATGATATTTGAAATGCTTTAGAAAATCTAAATATAAATAATTAAGTGGTTCATAAGAAATAAATAAATTTTTATGGATTATTTAATGTAAATATGGTGCCCCTCAAAAAATGCAAGGACTTTTGTGAATGACAATGGACCATAGGAGAAAGGTCCTAGATGTTTTTGAAGGTGGATAAGCTAATATGGCAAGCTAGGCAGTGTAAAGGACCAAACTTTTTTTTCTTTTTAGGGAGGGAGGTGTTTGCATTGTGAATGGTCTTGTATCTTTGCCCTCGACACCTTCCTTTTGTTTCTAACCACATCATTAAACGTTCCGGTCATTTTTCAATTTTCACACTAGTTTTGCACCAATAACTCAACTTGAAATTGAAAGTGAACTTCTTGGCAACAAGAACTAAGAAATCAAGGTTATGGGTGTACAATAGATACAATTGGAGGTATTCATACTAATTTAGGTGTAGGGGAAATAGTGTTGATTATAGTGGCTAAAGATGGATTATTTTCTATAAGACACAAATCACTATAAAAAGTGTTGACGTGGTTTCTTCCTCCATAAAGCATACAAAACACCATAGAAATTCGTCTAATTTGCTTTCTTAATTCTTACTCCACTTTGGCAGGACCTTCATTAAGTGGACTTGGGTGTACTCCCAAAACCCCGACTCTTTGAATCAATTTTGATCAAATACTTCTTCGGTTTTAACTCATGGGAACTGAATTCATTGGACTGAATTGGGGATGGGCCAAAGTCTCTAAAATTGTTCTTAGAAGGATGGGTCTAGACAAGTTCACTAACAATACTTCTCATTACAAAAAATATTCCCCTCCTTAGAATCGATTTTCTAGTCGCAATCTTACTAGTGTTGAGCAAACTCCATCACGTGTTCACAAGACTCTGTTTGATAACGGATTAAGGTTGCCCCACACCTCTCCATATATTATCATTTCTTTTTCTGGATTCGCAACGCCTTGTGGGCACTAAGTCATGGTACCATCCTTAGACCAACTTACTGCAAATGTGATCCCAAAGTGGTGGACGCAACACCATGGTGTCATCTCATCGATGCAAAAGCCACCATTTTCTTCAATTACCGATCGTGCACATGGTCATCTCAACAATGATAGCCTAAATCCAACCATAAATAAAGGCAATCATTGCAATACAAACACTTTACTTAGGTGATAACACATTATAATCTAAATATTGCTATACGAGATAAGGGTTGGTGGCAAATTGTGTACCTTTCTAAAAAGCAATAGAAAGATCGTATGTTTTTAGAACTGGAGTCGGAAAATTGACCATCCAAGGTGTACAGTCATGGGGACATGTAATAGCTGGATTGTTGGCAGTTGGAGCGATAGGGCGGGGACGTCTATGATAAGTTGTCATTGCATGATTTATAGGGTTAACCTAGACTTGAGGGTTAGTGTCTTAGGTTGGTACTGGGTGAGAGAATACTGAGAATACAAGAAGAGGAATAACTTTATTAATTTTAGACTCCTATTGATTCATTGTAAAATAGACTTGTTGGTCAAAGAATGTGACATTAGGAGTCATGAAGTATCCTTTGAGTTTCGGTGAGTAGCCATTATAGCCTTTCTGTAGACATTTATAACCTAAGACATGGCATGAGTTTTGGGAGCGAGCTTATTTCGTCTAGGTTCCAAAAAACGAACTAAGCAAACACATTCAGAGGGATGACGAGGAAGATGATAAAGAGATTAATTTGGAAATAAAATAAGAAAGTAATCCCATTGTCCAACACTGAAGATGACATGCAAATGATAAGATATATAGCATGCAGTGAGAATAGCATCTTAAAATTTTAATGGTAAGGGTTGAAATCTTTTAAATGATAGTACATTATTTTGTATTTTATTAAAGATGGTCAAACAATAATATGTTTTAGGAAGACCTGTCTTTACCTTCTTTGTAAAATGTCACGACATTCACCATGTCAAAATTTTGACATGTTAACCTATATAAATTACTTTGATGTCTAATTCACTTCAATGAAAAATATTTGAGAGTCTCAAATGGAAGGATGACTAAGTAATAATTTGTCTTTTAATAATTAAACGGTTAAAAACCTCCATACAGTTGAGAAACATTTAAAGAACCAATTTTTTTCAGAATTAGTATTTAGAGAGTTTACCGTAACATTGGCACCGTCTTCTAAGTTCATGTAGGTCTTGCCACTCAATTTGTCATGCCTTTCAATGTAAGGTGTGAGACGCTTAAGGTCACTCATCATTCTTGGTGTGACTTTCTTGCCAAAATTAAAACTAGTAATCATATGTGATATATTCATCTGGGAAGCATCAAATGAGTGTGATTCTGATCGTGCTGTTACAATAAGATTGCCTGGAACCTGCTTTGAACATCGTATGTTATCACCCACTTATTGTGCAACAATTGGATTTAAAATTTTGGAGGACAAATCGTATAACACAGCTTTGGTTTAACTTCTATTTCGGGTAACCAACTCTTTTTACCCTGGAAAAAACGGTCAGAGTTTTCGTATATTTCGATCTAAGGTAATCTTCTAAGCTGATCAATTTTCAAGTGCTCATTTCTAGAAAGATAAAAAGGTCAGCATGGTCAGATTTACCAACACATGAGCTGCCATCATCATTTGACAAGGTTAAATGGCTCCGATAACCTTAAAATCAAATCTTTTGAAGCATAGATAACTTTTTGTGAACTAAATTAGTTTGTTACCAAATATAGAAATTTGACCAAAGTTTATTACTTGTTTATGCAATTGACCCATATTTAAAAACATGGTAAAGAGTATGAGATCATATATTGGAACACTTTTTCTCTTTTGATGTAAAATATTTGAGTACCTTTTTTACTCGTACAAACCCTTCAATTCTGCATCCTGCTTCATGTGGCGCAGGTCTTTTTGCATGAACCGTAGACTGTCCATGTTTATCATCTAACGGCAATTTTCGGGACTCCAAATCATTCGGTGTAACGAGGTGTTCCATTGCCTGCAGCAGAAAAGTTTAGGTAGTTAAAATGCACTCTATAAAATAAAATCACAACATATTCAAGTTACAGCAAAAATATTAATTAGGTAATAATAAGGTTATAAAATATCCATTGCCTGCAGCAGAAAAGTTTAGGTAGATAAAATGCACTCTATAAAATAAAATCACAACATATTCAAGTTACAGCAAAAATATTAATTAGGTAATAAAAAGGTTATAAAATACCAATGTACTTTCCAAGTTGTGACGGTATAACCAACTTACTTCTTTTATTGTAATATGATAATTATACTTTTGGAAAGTTCAACCATGTCATTTAGTTTTCTTCTTAAATGCTTAAAATAATTAAGAATTTAAACATTAGCATTCTTACCTGAACCAAGCTATTTGTATCCCTGTTTCCGTAATACGATTCGTGATCATGGATTCCACGTGTGTCCCTGATTCGTGTTTAGTAGGGGACAAAATATTACTTCAGCAGGGAAGAATAGTTTCTATATTTTATCCAGAAAATCCATATACAATCAACATGCACGTAAAGACATAGCATAGGTTATTTACTTAACGTCATTTCCCTTACAGAAGATGCGAATAGATGGATAACCTTGTATGTGATGCCTGAAAACCAGTAGAAAATGAGTGTTATTCATGATAACTGGAAAGTGTGAAGCAATGACTTGGAGAACCAAATAATAGCTCAATCACTAATTATACAAGAACCAAGGCTTTATGAATTGTATGATTTATAATATACATGGACATTTTAGAATGAAAAGATGAAATACGACATGACTATGGAAACCCAAAGAATATTTGTATCAATATAGGGTAAACTGCAAGAAAATGTAAACAACATTGATGTGATTTAGATTTTCAGTAAACCTTAAACTTTCAAAATATTGGTTTGAAGGTACAGCTGGTTGAAATGATGATGTGGTGGATACCATTGAGCATGTTGATTTTTGTCATAAAATCAGTTTTGATTGATGAGCGGTAACCCACAAACTCCAAATAAGAAGGCTTGAATATAACTTACCTGTCACTTATTTTTAACCTTTGAGGAATAAAACATACAAAAATAAAAAGAAGAAAAAAATTTAAAAGGTTACCTTCTACAAAGATCATGTTCTTCAGTGCAGTCCACCTTTCCCAAAAGAATACGGCCATCTCTTTCCGTATTATGTCTGTTAAAGCAAACAAAAAACAGCAGCTAAGAACCAAAAAGATGCATATCATTTACTGAATAAATTCTTTTGTTGAGAAATATAGACAACAATTTAGACCTTTCTCTTATAATTTTGGCTGCTTTCTCCCATGATGGTTTCTGACAAGTTAAGCAGGTTATTAAGAATGTTAGATAACTTGGTACACAATAATGAAATCATTGATGCAAACAGTGTCAGAGTAAAAGTGAAACTTCAATTAATGTGTATGAAGTCAAAATATGACTCAATAAGCAGAGCAGTAAAGCCTGCCAAACACAAACTAGGATCCCAGATATGCTATTGTCGAGGCTAGTAAATATAATTTATTTAAGAGCAACATGATCGAGTTACTTGAGGTGTAATTTGGCATTAGAGCAATCTATATCTCAAATGCAGGCCCGACAAAGAAAAGAAGTGATCTAATTTCTAAAATCTTTGTGCAACATGGCAGGAAACAATACTTGATGAATATAGGTTATTCTTCATCTTTGGATATGAGCATTATGTACACAAGGAACAACTGTGCATGATCTGTTCTGTTCCAAAATACCTAGAAGGTGATTTAGCTTTTTACTTCCATAAGCCTATAACAAACACAAACATTCCCCTAATGTAATGTCAAAATCTAATTTCAAAGAGAATGAGATCACATATATAGCTATAAAAAATTTAGAACTCGTAGGAAAACAGGGTACATAACATGACTGTTGAAATAACATATTACTTTGATGGAGTCTTTTGTAAAAAGAAATTTGCAATGGAAGAAAAAAACTAAGATGTACAGAAACAGAAATACTAGAATTTGTCATAAATCATAATCAAATGGAGGTAATAAGAACAATTGGACTATCTTCAGAAAATGTCATAGTTAAGAGGAGTAAATAAGCATACCAGGCGGTTACTCCAATGGCACCAGGGAGCAAAGAAATTCACAACCAAAATTGAATGTCTGCAATCAATCAAACAAAATGTTATTGCTAATTGTTAGACTATCAGTCTGCTTGGAACACCTTCCTAAATCTCTAGTTTTCTGAAGCCAATCATCAAAACAAGAGAGTAAATTCTTCAAGTATGAGTTTAGTTACTTGACTCACTGATGAGAAATTCTATCGAAATTCGTCGAAGTTAGTGTAACAGATCCTTCATCATATTCCTGTTCAACCTTATCATCGTGCTTAATAACTATCGAAACTGGGGTCGGGTCAATTTCAGAGCCTGTAGCTTGCAAATGCTTGTTGATCGAAAACTTGCGTATTGTTTTAGTTATGTTCAACCTGTTCTGCATATAAGAGAAACAGAACTCGGGTGACTCATTCTCATACGATCTAAAACATATGAGATTCTAAGACAAAACGTGAAGCTATGAACTATGAAGTATGATGTTTGACTGAATTGAAGTCGGTACAGACTCTTTAAATAAACAATCAAAGACACACATATTAGCTAACAGAAATGCAAAGTATGCCTTGATACATGGTCAAACATAAGTTTTTGAGTAATAGTGAAATACCTAAAGTACCCTTTGACAAGACAAAACTGAGATAACTGGTGGATTAATCAATTTCATCAATAGCTTTTTATGATTGCTAACGGGTAAATAGGTATAGAAAACAATATTTTTGAAAATGAAAAACATCATATTTTTGGACAACCTATCATATGAAGTGTTGCCTTTTCTTAGGAAGGAGTCCTAATAGCAATTAACAAGAGTAAGACCATGAAATTTACCGTTCCCAATACATCACTAACATCCAGAGATGCAAACTCACATGATAAAGCTGGAAAGCTGCATTGGAATAAGTCAGCAAATGTCAGTCCTTAGTCTAAGTATAACGACAATAAGTAAGTTTGTTAAATAAAATATACAGAAGTAAACATCCTCTAAATGAAGTGGTAGAAAGAGTGTATAAAAAAATCCCTTGGTCGGCTTACTGTTTTCATAGGTTTTAAGAAATGTGAGTTTAAACTGCATGATTTCCTTAAATCAGTCTGAGTATGCTGATTAGCTTTTGTAACTTGCAGCCATGACACAATGAGGATCATTCCACCATCTTATACTTGTCAATCAAGATCGCAGAATGAAAAATAAAAAGAAAGAGTAACAAGAGAATAGAAGAAAGTACTGGTGAAAAACCACTATAGATCGAGACTAGATCAACTTTCACAGCGCACACCTCATATTAAAACCAATGAGTAAGAACTCTGAGTCAGAACTTTGGTCAACTATGACAGAAGTCGTAGTACTGATGGCCAAATAATTATGTAGCTCCTGCAATTTTAAATACTGTTTAATGTTTAATTATAGGATCAAAACAATCCCTAATAAGTCATTACAATGGTAAGTGACCAAGATAGAAATTTACTCTCCTGATAATCTCATACATGTATCAACAACAAATCAAGAGGTGACACAGAAAAAATGAATTTGAACATATGTAGACATGAAACTGATAGAGCAAGAGGTGAGCTTCCTACCACTCCAAATAGAAACAACATAGAAACAGCTGCCACAAGGGACAATCCAGCACCTGAAAGTGATGCCTCTGTCAAATCTCTTGGTATTTTCCTGATGATATTAAAAAAATGGTGGATAAACAATGTAAGAAGGTATAACAACCTTAATCTCAACAGATAAATCTCAAGTGAAGTTGTATGAATATATCTACCATATTGTTGAATTGATCATTGCAGTTTGTCTAAATACCATAGCCTAACCTTACTCTCAACCGTAATCAATATCACTTGTACAACCAGTCCGACACAACATCAGATGCTAAATTGTTCTATAAATTTATATTCTCTGACTATGGTAGATGCTGAAAAAGCCAGGCTAATATAAGAAATTATGACTTGCAAAGAGGTAATTTTGATATAATCATCCAGCACAAATAATGTGCATATAGGAATTTATAGATTAATATGATCTTTAGAGGTTTTAGTATGACTCGAAATCATTTCATCACATATTTCCTTCCTAATTTTTTCATCATTTCCTGGTACACTTGTATTAATATTCTATGCAATTATTTACTTTAATGTAATAACCAATACTGTATATGTAGTTATTGCAATTATTTATTTTCATTAGAGCTACTTCACTGTTTTATGCTTTTCCATGCAATGCGTCAGGGCACATTAATAAAAAACAGAACCTTAATTCACTCCAACACGATCAATCGAAACAGTTTCTATGCATTAAACCATTTAAAACAAGTATGTGATGCACAGTAAGCTCATTTAATCACCAATATCGATGAAAATCTTAGGATGTTAACTACATTCATTATCCGTAATAATATAAACGATTTGTTTCCGTTATTGAATACGAATGCAAAGGAATCGGGACCTGAAAAAATCGACGGATTTGATCCTGGACGTCAATACCATGGCTGCGATGTGGATCTCCTCGAAGTCCGGTATCGGAATATATTTTCCGGCGTCCGCCGAATTGATGAATTTTGGGCTTCCGATCGTCGTCGAGAAAATGATAGAATCTGTCTACTCATCCCACCGCTTTCATGAGAAGTTGAGAACTGCGTCAGTGAATTGATTTAAGAAGTTACAGAAATGGTCCCTGAACTATTCTCAAATTTCCATTATTTGGATCTAAGCTTTTCGCAAAGCGGACAATAAGCTTTTTATCATTCGACAATAAAAAGTTAACTACAAAAATCATCCTTGTATTATGCAAAATTTTCAAACACTGTATTGAAGATTTGAAGTTTAGGTAATTTAATGATAGTTTTGTTTACACCGTCTTGTTTAATTCACATTTCCTAATAATGTTAACTTTTTTACATTAAAAGATACCATGATTTTGTTCAGGTATTATTTTTTTCAGATTTCGAGTAGATTGAAAGGCACAAAGTGATTTTAATATAGCTATTCTATCCTATCCTGATCTTGATTGTGTTGTCCTTTTATTAGGGTCTGACAAATAAAGTTTCTTAAATGTTGTTTCTAGTAGGCATCCTAATTGTTTCACCTAATACCTACCCAAACATGGAAGTTTCCTACTTCCTACCCCTCTAGGGTTCTCCAACATGCTAGTTAGTAAAAAGAACAAACTAGAGCCAAACAAATTTAAAAATTTATGTTTGGGTATTGGAACACTTACCCATCCAATCCTCCTAAATCAATTCTATTTGATGAACATCCTCAACCTAATCTTGAGAGTTGATATGGGGAGCCACAGGTAAAAGAAAAGAGAGAATAACAGTATAGGCGGAAATTCTAAATCAATAAACTCACGCATCGTTGAATTTGGGATTTAAAGTGAGATGTATTTTAGAGATGCTTACAAAAGAAAGTGACGAAATGCACCATCGACTATACCCAGCAAGTATCGCACAAGTCAAGTCTCATGTGACCGACCGAATATCACGGTTTCAAAAATTCAATCACCATAATAAAATTCAAGTAAAAATAAAAACCACATATGACACAATAAATGTTAATATACATAAATAAAGGAAAGACAATTGATTATAAGATGCATATATTTTCATTCTTGAGTATCATATCAATGTTTGTAAGAGTAAACATATTATTGTTGTAATAATACGATCTTCAAAGTGATATAAGTTTAACTTTGATAATCCAGTTCTCATTATTGTAACACTAGAAAATTCTAAGGTTTCTCTTAATGAAATTATATAATGTTATTACAATTGTTATTGTTACTATAGAGTTCTAATAGTGAATTTGAAAGCTATGAGAAATTAAGTTTCATAATTTAAACATTAAAAAGTAATAAAGGGGGTAAAGGATCAAGTTGCTTAAACTTGAAGGGTGTAACGAGAAAAATACGTATCATTGGCACCATCTCAATTCTCTCGAAAATCTAGTGTGTGTGTGTATGTTTTTGAGAGGATTTCCATTGAAGCTTCTTTGTGCAAGAAATTGATCTCCATAAGCTTGGAGGTATGATTCCTAATCGTTCCCTCCATATTAATGGGTTTTAATCGAGTTTTACTCGTGGGTAACGGCACCGAGAGGTTCATTGACGAACTAAAACGGAGATTTAAATTCGATAAATTGTAAAGGGATCCACTCGATTCATTGTTTATTCTAAATTTAATTTAGAAACTAATAAGGGTCGTTTTATTCACGAAATGATTTTTAAAGAATTGAAATTTGAGTAAGAAATTGGAATATGGTTCGCTGGAATTGGATGGAATTGGACGAAATTGGAATTGAGCATTCCTAAATCTTGTTTGTGTTTTGTTCGCGGAATTCATGGAATGGAATTTGACCATTCCAATGAATTCTTTAAATCAAGGAATTGGGAATTCCTTCTCCAAATGGAATGAATGTCAAATTCATAAGGAATCTCAAAACATAATTGTTGTCTCCAACCCCACCCCTACCCTACCCTACCCGACCCCACCCACCCACCCTACTCCACCCTACCCTACCTAACCCCTACCCACCCTCACCACCACCCTACCCCTACCATCGACCGCCATCTACCAACTGCCGCTGCCACCCGTTATCTCCCTCACCACCCGTCCCCGCCACCAACGTCACGGATGCCGTCATTACCACCCCCGCCACCCCAATACGGCCGTCGCCACCCGTCACCACCATCGTCGCCGCCGCCGCTGCCGACACCACCACCACCAACGCTACCGCCACCACCGGCGACATCGCCACCTCCACCGTCACCACTACCACCGCCACCAAAATATAATTTATTTTGGTTTATACATATTGAATTAATTTATTTTTGGTTAGATTCCAATTTCGGATTTTACTAACCAAACAAGATTTAGTTTTTCACAAATTCCAATTCCTATGAATTCCAATTCCTGTGAATTCCAATTCCTTGGTCAAATTCCAATTCTTTCATATTCATTCCACGAACCAAACGGACTCTAAAGAAATTGGAATATAGAGGAATTGGAATTGGAAAAAAAACCTATTTTGTTTGGTAATGTTGCGATAGGAATTGGAATCAAATATACCGAATAAAAAACGCATGCAACTGAGATAAAAACCAAATAAGAAAGAAACGAATATTAGATTAACGTAACCAAAAACAAAAACTCATAAAATATAACCCAATATCAGAATTCAAAAACCAAAATTAGAAACCCAGTCAGAAATTGATTGATGAAACCAAAAACACGATACAAAATCACACACCAAAAACGTAAACGAAGAACCAAAAATGAAGATGAAGGATGAACCATAATGAAGATTAAATCAGTGAACAAGAAGATGGCTCCGGTGAAAATTGAAAGCCGCTGGAATCAAACAAGAAGATGCCGGTGAAAATTGATCGCTAGTGAGGATTGAAGGCCACCGGAAATGAACAAGAAGAAGCCGTTCACAAATGTTTCTTATCAAAAACACATTCAAATCAAAAACTGATTTGAATGTATAAACCGAAATCATTTGCATTTTAAACCCAAATCAAACATATTGATATATGAATTCAAGAAATCAGTGAAGAAGGAAGAAATCAAACCTAAAAACAAACTAAAGTCGTCGTCGTATGAGATTCCGAAGAAAATGAAGTTTGTTGAAGTTTGTAATCGTAGAAGCCATAAATGACGATGAAAGGAACGTCGACGTCATCATCATTTGAAGGCGATCATGGAAGCCACGGACGACGATAGGGTCGTAGAAGCAGTAGACGATGATGGAAGGAAAGACGTCGTCGTAGGTCGGTTACTAGAGATGAAGTCGTCGACATCGGCCGCTGGTGATAAGTTGTCAAAGATGGAAGGAGATAGGAAAGGAATGATTATGTGTTTAAAGGATTTGGTAAATCCTTTGGTAACTTAAGGGGGTGTTTGGTTCATGAATTTGAAATCCTAAGGATTTCAAATCCCATGGGATTTCAAATCCAATCAAATCTTTTGTTTGGTTCGTATAAAAGACAATGGGATTTCTAGGACAAAAGTGGTGAAGGGGGGAAGGCAAAGACGGTGAGGACGACGGCGGCAGAGGCGAGCACGGCGAAGGGCGGTGACGACGGTGGTTGAGGCAGGCGCGGTGAAGGGCGACGACGGCGGAGACGGT
Source organism: Dittrichia graveolens (assembly GCA_038502395.1). Taxonomy (NCBI): domain Eukaryota; kingdom Viridiplantae; phylum Streptophyta; class Magnoliopsida; order Asterales; family Asteraceae; genus Dittrichia; species Dittrichia graveolens. The sequence continues at coordinate 14,741,595 of JARJIL010000001.1, read as the reverse complement.
GGCAGAGGCGGAATCGGTGAAGGGTGGCGACGATGGAGGCGGTAAAGGGCGGTGGCGGAGGCGGTGAAGGGCCACAGCGGAGTCGGTGAAGGACGGCGACGACGGAGGCGGTGAAGGGTGACGGAGGAGGAGGCGGAGTCGGTGAAGGGAGACGGAGGCGATGGTGAAGGGCGATGATGGCGGTGGAGGCGAAGGCGGTGAAGGGCGACAGCGACGGAGGCGGAGAGGGGGAAGGGTGACGGCGGAGACAGGAAAGGGCGACAACGGAGTCGGGGAAGGTTAAAGTTAATTTGAAAGAAGATTTCGAAGATCTTGTTCAATTACAAAAGCATGACTGACAACAAACATATTTAGGAAAGACAAGATACCGAAGATATTTTGGATGATAAAAGTAACCAACAGAGAAAGAAAAGTTGCACTACTCAAGCCAAAAAGGTATAAAATATATATTTAAATAAAGTGAGTAGGGTATACGTTTCATAAAGTAATATTATTTTATTAGAAACCCGATTAAAATAATATTTACGATATAAAACGAAGGGTTAAGATAAAACGAGATTATCGGGGCTTCAACTACGGTTAATGGTTGAATAACTTTTTAAATCCTTAATCCTATTATTTGATGGTTCGTATGTGTTTATTTGTTTATATTTATAATAATAATGATGGTATGATTGATTATAAATAGAGATTGTCTACGGTATGACTTGTATGTTGGTTTTAGTTCTAACCTAGTAATTGGTTTATTTGCTATGATAACGTGGGTCATCTATATCAGCATGTTATATGTATGCTAATGGGTTTGGTATGCATTGTGCTTGAGTATAACATACTAGAGTTGATTTACGGTTGCTTATACTTGCACTCGATTACTAGGACGGTGGTAGATCATGTTGCTTGCATAGAGTTTTTGTAGTAGGTTTCCGTTATTGTTAGAGTTTATTTGCACAATAATTATCTAATGTTATAGGACACTCAATGTCACATATATGAGTGCAATAATTTGAGGATTGTCAACAATTAAAATGGAAGATATTATTTTCCAGGGTTTTACAGAATAAAAGGTTAAATGATTTAATGGTTTTTAATTTACTAGTTGTTTATCGGAACAAGTTATTAATTGTGTATATTTATTTAGGATTAAATGAATATATATATAATTAAAAAATTTGTAAATTATTTAATCAGAACTTTCGGAACTATTATTATTATTAATTATTGGCAGAAATTTGAAGTTTAATTAATTAATCTCGGATTTGATATAATTAGGATAAATTGTTTTATCTTAATTATTTAAATGGTGTTTGGACTTTGGATAAATAGAAACTCTATTAATTTATCACTACAGGAAATATGAGCAATAGGGACGACAAAGACATAAACAGCGACAACGGTGGACGAGCAAAGTGTCAATTCATCATGGAAAAAACCTCGGTAAAATTACACAATTTTTTGTTTATGTGTTGCACCTATTGGTCAAGAAAAAAGCCTCGTAAAATTCCCCCATTTTTTTCCATATGTCTCCCCTAAAGCTCTTCGTTGCCTCTATTACTGTCGCAGCTAATACTTTTAACATATAGGTCATCTTTTTCATTCACGGTTTCCCCAAATTCTGGCCGCCAAACCTCCACCTTGACGGGTCTATATGGATTACAATTTACTTGTAATTGGTTGGTATGTGTGGCTTTTACTTGAACAACTTGTAAGTCTTTATAAGACATATTTACTTGTAACGAGTCGTATTTACTTGAACAAATCATATTAGTTGTTTTGACTTGTATGTTTACTAATTAATGTATATATTTATTTTGTAGTCGGATCTTGAAGCTATTCTTAATAACCCGGCATTTACTGTGAAAATTATAGAGATATTTTGATCTTTCGTGCCCCAAATGGTAACGTGTTGGATAACAGGGGGAACAAGGATGACGATAACAATGATGAAGGGTAGTTTATATTTAATATTAGACTTGTTTTGTGTAACAAGCAGTTAACACAAATATATTATATCTGGGATTTTGTAATAGTTGGTGGATTTGTATAATATGCAAATTATCTATAATTTCTAGATGTCACAACATTATTTTTGCATATTATAAAAAGGATTTATTTGTATTTTAAAGGAAAATATTAAAAAAATAGAGTAATAGTGACGACTCAGTCTAATATGGACAACATGTAATAGCAACAACTTGTAGGCATTAAAGCAATAAGGGCGACTCAATAGCGGACTAAAGGCAACATGAGAGATATTCAGGGGTATTAGTAGCAACTTTTGTTGTGCCTAATACCATGATTATTTATAGTGTTAATAGAGTAATAACCTTATTATAATAGGTTTCCTAAGCCTATAAATAATGGTTCAGGTTCAGGTTTAAACATTACACTAACTTTAACTAGAAAAGAAATTTGAGAACATTTTCCTCTCTCCCTCATATTGTCGTGATTATAAGTAGCACAATCAATTTCGGGTTTTGTGATTTTTGGCCAGGTATATCGAATCCAAGGTTGGGTTTTAATCCTGGTTGCTATATCCGGCTAGTAGGACACTTGTATGTATTATCACGGACGGATCAACTTGAACAACCAGGAAAACATTTCTAACCTTCTTGTAGGTTAACTTGATTTGAGGTATGGTTATGAAAACTAGATCTACTCTTGGGTTTCATGGCTTGTCCAAGACCGAGTAAAAACAATTTATCCTTTCGCTCGTGATCTAATAAATATATTTATAAAGTCTTCTATAGTCCTGGTATTTTGGTTTTGATGAGATCGATTATCATGTGTTTTTATGTTAATCTGACTCCTAAAACTTAACACTTATGACCTTCTAGGAAGTGCTAGCTATTGTAGAGATCACTAAGTATTTTATATACTTTGGTGACACATAACAGTAGGTACGTGAGTATATATGCACCAATAATGGTGTGTGACTTCGGTTATGGTCACAATGCATAAACATCACGTGGATGTCACGAGATGTCTATGGGTTACATACATCGCTAATACCTTCGCCGTGGTACACTCTATATTATGCTTACTCGGAGTAGTAGAAGCTGACATACCTTAGAGGTTGGATATGGGTGAGAGTCGTGCCCCATTTGGTAGTTAGCGTTCTGGGCACTTGATTCATGAAAGAGGTCTTAGATTGGGCGTAGTAGGTTTGATGCTTTAAACTCCGATATTGGTAGAAAGATGTTAAAGTTGTTATTAGGTTTATAAGTGTGTTTCTTTATGTTTGACATGTTGTAGTTTGGTTTATACTACTAGTCTACTATGTGGGTGGGTCATTCATGTGTTTGGGTGGAGAAGTGATTTGTGGATTAATCATTCACTGTTAATTGTTCAAATGTTTTAGGTTATTACAGATTGTTTTGTTCCAAATGGTTATTGACTCATGTAGCGTAAAATGACACTTTTTTTTAATATGTCCTGTACCGGTGCAAGTTGTTTATAGTGGATACTTGGTGAGTCGGGGGTACTTAAAGGGTTGTTGACCATAATGTTAGTTTATTTAATTGTTAATGTTATATCAGAAGTTTAGAATTGAGAAGTGACAACGTTGGTTTCTTTATGAATAATTTGGTAAATAATGGTTGATAGTTTACCTAATTTATTGTTGTAAAGTCTTCCGTTGTGTAGATTAATGTTAAAGCTAGAATTTTTTTTGAAAGTCTTGAATTTCGAAAAACCACGTTACAATTATCATCAATTTCAACAAGAAGTTATATTTTGTTGTTACTGCCATGATTAAGAGAAAAACCATGAGACCCAAAAACAGAGAATAAAAGTGTGTGAGAGTACATTGTATTTGTAGTTGAAGATTGACTTAAAGAATGTCTAAATTCATGAAGGCGTTAAAAAGTATCGATTATGATACAAGATTCAAACTTTGCTATTTTTATGGATAATATTATTATTCGAATTTAAAAGTTCTAAGGATTAATATTGCCTAAAACATATTTTAAATTAATGGATGTGATAGATTTTAAATTCAAAAATCCGTATAGTCTATTTCGTAGAATTATATTTGACTATGATACAACCGATCCATTAACAATTGTTTTGGAGTTTAATTAATCTTAATTGTGATCAAATGAAGGATTAAGATTATACAAGTAAAAGTTACTCTTAATTTTAACTAAATAAGAAATAGAAATTATTAATGTTAGTCTTTAATTAATATTAAAGAAGAGATAGAGATTGGAGATTAGAGATGAGATAGATTTCTTATTTTAGAGATTTAAAAAAAAGTGAAAAATTAGAGATTAGAGAATTTTCATTTTATTTACCTCAAAGTTTTACTTTTATTTAGAGAAAAAATTAAGCAATTTTTTTCATCCTTTATCTTCCACCTTTATACTCCGTTCTCGAGTTTTTTAAAGACGTAAAGTGTTCGGAAGAAAAAAAAAGGAAAAGAACAAGAATGATTGACTTATGTTCTTGAGTTGAAGAGAAAGAAAGAACATGAAGATGGAGAAGGAGAGGGAGAGGGAGAGAGAGTAATCATTTTAAGTCGAATAATCGTTCATTTTCTTCTTTCTCTCTTTAATAAAGGATAATGATTTGTACACAACAACTTTTTGTCATACACAACAAAAGGTTGTTGCTTGAACTATTATACCCATGAATTTATGGATGAGATTAATAGTTAGTGGGTTGGTAGGGACAAAAAAGTCCTAATTGTTGTATATGATAAAAAGTTGTTGTGTATAAATCATCTCCCTTTAATAAAGCTTAAGAACACATTAACTTACTTATTTCTTTCTCTTTCAATTCCTTTCCTTTCTAAAAAATAACTCGAAATTTTTTTTTTACTAAAGTACAAAAAAATTTCAATTCTTTTTATTCCTTCAAAATATTTTCTTTGACCAAAAATATCACCAACATGGTTCTCGTTTTAAATTAGAACACTTCGAAAGAAAAGATTAAGAACAAATCATGCCTCGAGTTTGACAGTTGACATCGATAAACGATAGATTTATGAAATGGGAAGCTCGAATACGGCTCTACAAACTAGAATCCCAGAGTAGGAGGCTACTCGCAGCAGCAAAATGCTCCCAGCTACTCTCAGGCACCTAATCGCTCATTCTCGTCCTTCAATCGCGCCTTGTAGATATGTAAGCCTTAATCTTGTTTCACCACTTGATTTTTGTTATTTTTATCGTTTCTTTAATTGGGAATCGATCTCAACTTGAGATTTCATTCTTCGCGGTTCTTTACTCTGCTGATTCATGTTTATAGCGTTTTTTTGGCTGTTTAATATAGTTTTTATGATTTATTCTCCTAACTTTTGCTTTCAAACTACTCAATGAAGTTGATCGTTGATTCATATGATTACTTTTTTCAAATTCACATTGGTTACATATGTTGATTCCATGCCCTAGCTTGCCAATGGTTGATTATCTGAAAATGTTGATATCTTATATATTTTTTTGCGTGGGGATGATAACCTGGAATCTCTTCAACATAAACGATTTTCGAGGTTAAGCTTACTTCAAACGTTTTGTTGCAACTAATTATCTTATTAGAGATATCTGCAATAGAATCACTTCAAATATTCACATCCGAACAACTGTAGAGAAGGAGAGTTTGCAATAGGGTTTTTACAAATTGTTGTAATATAATTGCAGAATATAAACCAATCCCTTAATCAAGAAAACGAAAAGACTACTTTGTGGTTAAATTGTTTGGATGTTAACAACTTCATAATTACCTAATGTGTTATGATCATTTAAATATTTTCAAGGTGAAAGTGGTAAATAATAATAAGGAGTGAATGTTAACGTATGTTTTGTAAATCTTATGTGAATTAGAGCTCTATGTAGTTTAATGCCATGTTACCTTTGAGGTTATGTTGTTTTTTCTTGAAGTGTTTTGTGAATTAGTGCTCTTTTTAGTAAAATGCAATACTATTAGTATTTATGCATCTTCTTGAATCATTTTTCCTTTACGCTTTTTGAGAAAAATAAATTCATGAAGCAGTACTGACCTCTTTCTGCTATTCCCAATTTCAGACTTATTATTCATTTAAAAGCATTTAAAATTGTTGCTGATTTGTTCTGTGAACTTTATAACAGATTGGAACATTAGTTATAGCAGAACATGAAGGTGGTTCACTCACTAAAACTTCATTGAGTTCAGTAGAGGCTGCTAGCAAGTTCTTGTGTAAAGACAACTCTTTATCTTTGCTATTGGCTGGGGCGGGCCCTTCCTTGCAAGAGGCTGCTGCAAATGCTGCTTCATGCCATCCTTCTATTTCTCAGGTAGCTCATATGAGTTGGGAGTCATGAATTTCATATTCATTGCTTTTTTATAGAGGTGGCAAGGTGGGCATGTTGTGCGGGCTGGGTAACATGTTCAGGGTGAAACGAACCATTTTTTGGTACAGGTGAAACAGGCTGGGTGACCTGCGGATCCATTATTTTGTAAATAGCTAATGTCTTAATTATGATTACAGAAACAAGTTATCATGAATTCATGATAATGATCTAATTTTAGCGAAATATTCTGATTTGGTCAAACTAACCAGTTTGAGATAAAACCCGACCCGAATCGAACAAATTGACCTGTTGCTTGATGTGGGTATTGGGCTAGTTGGATAAGGAGTTCAGGTTGGAAGGCGTCATACAAGTTAAAACGAGCCAGATGGGTTGACCTGCAAACACTTCTGCAACCATTTCCTATAAAAATATTTAATGTTTTAAATATGATTGCATTAACAATATTGTTTCGATACATATATTTTTGAACAAATACAATTTAGGAGGTTACATGCACTAAAAAATAAACTTTAGGTGACTTTTAATCCGTTTGACCTGTTCTTTTAATTAAATATTTTTATAGGAACCATTTGACCCTTTTGCGATAAACTCGACCCAAATGAACCCTTGATTACTTGATAAGTAAGTAAATTGGTAGGAATTGCCACATCTAATTTCTTTGATCATTATAATATGACATGGGAAATTAAATTCTTCTTACTTTTGTCCCCCCCCCCCCCCCCCCCAAAAAAAAAAAAAAAAAAAAAATAATTGTTTTGATGTTGTAATAGTTGGATGTTGCCTATTCAGGTGCTCGTGGCCGATTCTGATAAATTTAAACACCCTCTAGCTGAAGCATGGGGCAAATTAGTCCATTTGGTGCAGCAGAAAGGTGACTACACACACATTGTTGCAGCTTCAAGTTCTTTTGGGAAAAATATATTACCTCGTGCAGCTGCCCTTCTTGATGTCTCACCGGTTACTGATGTCATTGAAATATCAGAACCACGAACATTTGTGAGGTACTTGTCATATTACGTGCTCATCATAACTTAGTTTCTTGAACATAACAATGTGTTGATCAGTTAACTACTGACATTCCTATCACTCTTTTACACACACATGATGCTAACAAACTGAGACATATTGATATGACTGAAGTAAATAATCTCTTTGCGTCTGAAGTAACATTAGAGGAATGTTATCTTAAGACTAGTTTTATGTTCACTAATTGCTACCTTTTCTTCTTTTTTATTTGACAGGCCGATATATGCTGGCAATGCTCTATGTACTATCCGCTACACAGGTTCAGATCCTTGCATGTTGACCATTAGGGCTACATCTTTCCCTGTGGCCTCAGATTCATCTGTTTCTCAAACTAATCCCGCCCCAATACACCAGGTTGATCTATCAACATTTGGGGAAGGTGTGTTAAATTTACTTCAGTAGAATCATAATATATTCTTTTGCAAGGATGATCATCATTCCTATGTCTGTCAATTCCAGTTTTGTGTTATTAATAACTGGTCAAAACATGTAAAAAGGGAAACCAATTGAATGGGTCGAAAATGGGGTAATGTTGTAAAATAGCAACAGAGTTATCTCGGTGTACAATATAGGTTATTGTACTTTGATCTGTACTAATTTAGTTATTGAACTTTACTGTTTCATTTTTGTCATTTTTTTAATTTCAATTAGCAACATACTTTCTCAAATGTTCAACATTAGTCATCGTATAATTCATCAAAAATGACCAAAATGGATCATTTTACAAGTTTAATGACTAAATTGGTAAAGGATGAATCTTTTTGAGTTATGACCAATATGGAATACTGAGATAACTACGTTGCTAGTTTATGACATTAGCATGGTCAAAAATCGCCTAAAATGTATTATGATACTTGCAACCTCTTTAATTTTTTATTTAAAAAGGCTAGATTATTGTTTTGACCAATTACCCAACTCATCTGACCCGCCTGTTTTTCATCTCTACTCATAAGAGTATACGTATCCCTTGCTTAAATATTATGGTTATATCTTTTGATAGATGAAAATTCTAGACATGTGAGCCAAGCTTCTCAAGATTCAGAAGGCCCGGATCTTGGAAGCGCACGTGTTGTTGTTACAGGGGGGCGAGCTCTTAAAAGTTCTGAAAACTTCAAATTGATAGAAAAGCTTGCTGAAAAACTTGGTGCTGCAGGTTCTTATTCTTATTCCATCTCCTATTTCAAGTAATTTCATGCATGATTATTATTAAGTGAATCCAATAACTGCTATTCACTTCAACTATTTCAAAAGTATATGCAAGAATATAAAACAAATGTAGTAAGCACATTAAGGGCAACTGAAGTATACTTCTACTGGAACATTACTAGTTGTTCTTTAGACTCTTTCCAAGTTATTGTAATATGCAAATTGTAATTGTAGTTTTTAATATCCTCCTGTTGTTTGCATAGTTGGTGCCACTCGTGCTGCTGTAGATGCAGGATATGTTCCTAACGAGCTCCAGGTAACACCCATAGCATGTTTTTATAAAAAATCGTTTCTAATATTGCAACTTGCAAGAGAATTTAGCTTGAAATGGTTAAATAAATTCATGCCATGTTGATCTGTATTGTATGGTATCTAAAGCTGGCAATTTGACCCATTTACTGTTGACTTGTTAACCGGCCCGCCCATTCATGTCAGGTTGGGCAGACTGGCAAGATCGTTGCTCCAGAACTGTATATGGCTTTTGGTGTCTCTGGAGCCATCCAACACATAGCAGGAATGAGAGATTCAAAAGTCATTGTTGCGGTAAACAAAGATTCCGATGCACCAATTTTTCAGGTCACAGGCTAAACCCCTTCCCTGTTTTTCCTTTTTTTTTTTTTTTCAATTTGATGATTCTTTTCGTTCCTGTGGTTTTACTTGTAATTTGTTATAATACTCTTGATTTATTATTATGATTATAACTTTTTATTTAGAAGGCGGTTTTAAAACTTTTGATAATGTCTTCTTAAAATGCAGGTTGCTGATTATGGACTCGTAGGTGATCTTTTTGATATAATACCCGAGTTGTTAGAGAAGCTTCCAGAGAAAAAATAAGATCGCTCGACATTCTAACTCATCATATCCCATTTCTCTAATGTGACAGCAGTAAAGCATTAGTTTTTCGATTGATAGCCATTCGCTATAATCGAATTTCACAAAAGATACATAAACGAGTAAACGACTTGTATCACTCGCTTGCAATAATAGTTGTTTACTTCTTTTTTATCATCGGTATATCACTTGTTTACACTATGTGAGCACTAATAGCGATATGGGTCGACATAAAAAAGTCGGTATGTTTTAGAGGTGGCAAACTATGCACTTATGCAGTGGGGAGTTGGGTAATATTCGGGCCATGATTAGTTTGGAAGAGGTCGGGTTGGATTGACGCGTTGTTTTTTATTGTTTCAAAAGTTTAGATTTTTATAATTATTTGATATGTTGATTATAGTTCTAAAATTTACATAATTTCTTTTCATAATGGTTTTGGGTGGTTGTATCTTTTGAAAGGGATAGCTTCTAAACATATGTTTTACACTTTTACTCATTTAATCTTTTTTGTTGGTTTTATTTCTGAAAATACACTACGATTCTTATTTTTATTTTATATTACTTTTATTTTTATTATTTTATATATTTGTTTTGTTCGTCGGAGGTCTTTCTGAAAGTATTGTCTCTATCATTGGATACAGTTGTTGATTTAACTTGTAAAAGAAAGTTTAACCCAAACTATCGTTTTTACAAGTAAAAGAGTTAGAAGGGAGGTTATTCTCATCCTGCATCAACTATTTGGTTAGGAAAAAACAATCTATATGTTGTTTACATTTTACATCATTTTCAACCTTTTATTACCATTGAGAATAAAATGCCCAAACACAACTTTTTGCTACGTATGAAACAGTCTCACCAGTGTAACGTGGTCCGGTATACTCCACCCGTTGCTTAACGGGTATGTTGTGTCAAACCTACCCAATTACCATCTCACCCTCCTTTTCACCCGTCCTAATTACCCGCTCCGGCTTTTCACACCCGCTTAGTCTTCCTTTACACACACAAACACACACACTCTCTCTCTCTCACACACACAGACATACCTAATATAAAAATAAAAAAAAGGGATAAAGGTAAATGATAGAAAGATAGGTATTTTATAACTAAAAAGATGAGAACAAAGATGAAAGAAAAAATAACGTGATGCTAAGGTGGCAAGAAAGATGGAAGAAGAGAAGGATGGGTATACCCTATAGCCTAAGAATCACCTCTGAAGTTGAAAATAATGACATGTTGTCTTGCTGGTTTGACAATTAACAAATTGGTGTAATGTTTACTTAAGAAAATGGCTAGCTGCAGCTTGCATTGTCTACCTAATCTCATGTGCCATCTTTTCTATTGCATATCTACCTAATTAAAGCATCTTCAGCCCAACTTTTGCCAAGTAGAAGTTATTAACTCATTTGTTTAACAAGATAATGATATTTGCCGCCAAGAGCATCTAACTTATATGATGTTACACTCATAGACTATTTAAATTATTAAACACTAAAATGACTTAAACAACTCCTATTTAAATGGTCCCGAGTGCAGCAACACCTAAGATAAATGTTGTTGGTGACGTAAATTATTCTCCGTTTGTTTATTTTGTTTCATTTTATACGTTCGATTTATATTCACAAAGCTATGTGGAGATGAAATCAATAAGATAAAGCGAAAACTTGCTAAAGAGATAGACCTTTTTAGCTACACACGTAGTAAAACCTATAAAATTTCGTCGCTAATGTTGCTTTGTCTTTCAACATTGATCTTGATTCCTTTGATCTATTTATTTTTCCTTTTCTTTGTGGTGTTTGTTTTTGGTTTCCATGCAAATTTAAACTTTGTTTGTAATTGATAATTTATAGAAAGAAAATAACCATGACAAAGAAAAAGTACACACATAACATGTACATCAGTATCAATAATGAGCATAGAACCCATGACAGTTTGTCTCTGGACCAAAAGGACAGGGGAGTCTTCATATATCTACACACACACACACACACACACTCAGAAGGGAATTTATAACTTCTTTTTCTTGACTGCCACTGATTTATAATTTCTTGTGAAGATGATTTATAACTTCAGTTAATTAAATTACAAAATAATACTCTGAATTACAAAAGTGATGAATCAGGCCTTTTTTCCTATGTTTTTTTCATAAGATTTTAGTTTCTTATTTCATGTGATTTTACATAGTACAGCCGTACAGAAGATTTAAGGTTTTTTATTCCTGTAATGTCTTTAAGAATGGCCACTTGCAGGGTGCTATAAATTCTTACGAACTGTCCAGGGTGTTTTATGGTTATATGTATATATTGACTGTAAAATATACATATATATATATTTTGTTGTTGACTGCAAATTAATTATTTGCTTTATAATTATTGGCGTTTTTGTTTTAATAATGACAATTTATTCGCTACGAAAACACAAGTCTAGTATTTTAAAATAGAGAGGTGATTTGTATACACACGAACCCAACCAACGATTGTTATGGCTTATGATCCATGATCGATCATTAGCTAGACACCAATTAACATACGTCGATAATTAATTAAAATAGATAATAAAAATTTTCACCTTAGACATGGTTTTTCTGGATATTTTTAGAAAATAAATAGCTAGTCCATCTTAGTTTGTGTTTCAAAGGGTTGTGCATGAAAGAAATGGTCATTTGATTCAAGAAAGATAATTGGCCAATGAAGACAAAGGTACTAAACAAAGCCCTCTTTTCTTCAACTCCATATTTGAACTAGAACTAACCCTTCTCTTGTTCAGTACTTCTTCACAGGTGATCATGCCAACCTTCTCCTACAAATATTCATGATTATGAACACAAATTAATTATCAACCTTTTTGAAGTAATACATTTGTTATTTTTGGTATAGACCAACCACTGTTACATTGTAGTAAACAAAGAAAAATGAAGTTACACTTTATAAGAACGAACGATGCTATCTAGTATAATGTCCGTTCCTGTAAAGGGTACGTTCTTTTTTCATGTTCATGATGCGAACACTGGAAAGAGATTGTTAAAACTAACCTCTGAGATGTGTGGGGTTTCCTTGTTCTTGATTTTCACTTGATCCAAATAAGCAACCTGTTAATGAACATGTGTAAATGATCTTCCTAACACCATAAAGACCCGAAAAATTGAAATAATTAAACCTCTCTAAAACCCTCAAACGCCTAGTGTTTTCACTTTGTGATATGTTATGTCATCCTACTATATATTAATGCTGCCAAGAAATCAGTTGCCAAATACATCAAATTACTTTGGTAAAGAAAATTAGCAACACAAAGATGTATTAGAAATATATAAATGCATGTTATAAACCTACCTTTGGACTGTTTAAAGGAGAACTAGCAGTGTCTTCTAAAGAATCATCAATTATTACTCCTTTGTTTTTCCTCTTCTTGAACCTTAGTTTCTTAGCATAATCATCTCTAAAGCAGACTGTTTTCTTGACGATAGACGAAGTAGCATCGGGCACTAAGGAACTCGGGGTTTCATTACAACTCATGATCACTTTTGGATCATTTTGCCATAAAAAATCTTCAAAGTAAAAGGTCCAGCTGCTTTCTTCAGGCTCATCAGCTTTGCTCATGGTTGTTTCTTGAAAATCCTTGATCATGTTTTAAAGATTCAGAAGCAGGGTCTGTTTGGAAGTCATGTTGGGGTTGTATATATATATATATATATATATATATATATATATAGCTATGAATATGTGAATATTAAAGAAAAGTAAACTCAAAATCATCTGTTTTGGAATCTTAATTGTGGGCCTTAGAAGTTAGGATCACAGAAGAGGAGGGAAAGTTTTGAACCTTTGTTGTTTGTGTTTCTTGATTTGATTATTAAGTATATATCATATATATTCTAAAGCCATTTTGTTTCAACTAATTAATGGTTTGAATGGGTCATACATTTGAATCTAGCTATTAAGTAGAAAATGGGATAAAACCAATAAATATTTTTTTATATATGGATTAAGCAAACATTTTTTTTTGTGGTTTTCCTAAGAAAAATAATATGTTAAATATTACTGCACCATCATCATATATAGCATAGCACTATTATAATAACCCTTTTAAAAAAAATCAGTTTTAAGGGTTTAATGAATTGATGTGAAGACAAATATACAATTCGGGTGAATTTTCACATGCATTTGATTCATTTTAATAATTAGCTACCATTTTACATTTTTATTCGAGATTAAACATGGTTTAATCTTTAAAATTAAATTTTAAAGTTTATTTGATTCGATTAATCCTAAAGTTTTTCTGATTAGATGCTTAATATATCCTTTTAACCTATAATAACATATTAAATGTAAGGAAACCAGTTAAACCATAAATCACACATAACCTTAAGGGATTAAGGTAATTAGCAAATTATACATTAGGGTTAAATCATTTAAAAGAAATTTTTTAAAGGTTTAACCAAAATAGTGTGTAAATTTTGACGATTCAACTATTTTAACCCTTTTTTATTTTTTTAAATTCTAGTTGAAGATGATAATCTAAACTATCAAGATGAAAGGAAATTAGTCTTGACATGAACATGAACAAATCTATTAAAGAACATGAACATTGATTGATGAAAATGAAAAGCGATGTTTGTAAAAACTTTGGATTGAGCAAGTGTTTTGATTATCATCTTCAACCGGTTTACCTATACATAGGTGTTAGATTGATTTTCATGTAAATCGATGTTTATAAAAACTTAAGATTGAACAAGTGTTTGTGCATGTAGGGGAGGGGAGAACTTTTGGGATATTTGGACACATGATATCCCCCGTTAAGGGTTAACACAACAACTAGGCTAAACTTATGGTTAAACCATTATAAAAACTTCATGGTTAAACCGAAATAGAGTAAAAACTTTGATGATTAAACTATTTTTAATCTTTCTATTCATACATCCCTAGATCAACTCGTTTGCTTATAAGAGGGGTGGAATATTGACCTGAACAACAAATTGAGTTGCTTTATCAAGATGGAATATTTAACTTTTTGGTTTAAATCTTGTTTTAAAAACACTTCTTATAGATGATTTACGAAGCATAAGCATAGGCATCAATGTTTGTTTTAGCTTATTATTTTGGGTTTAAGCTTATTAACTTATTGGTTTTTCGGCTTAATAACTTATTAGTTGATATAGTGTTTTTTAATTAATTTATAACTTATTAGTTTATAATAATAAGTTATTTACAAATGAAAGAAGAAGATATATATGCTTACATATAAGAGTATTTTTATTATGTAAGGTTGGGAAGAAGATAAAATTATAAGGTCATCTGTATGACACCTAGTTGGGTTCTTTAACCCAACTTTCACATGAGTGACATATTACTTTACTCTTTCCTAACCTAAAAGTTAATATAGTTTAAATTAACTTTACATTACTTTTTTATTTTATTTTATAATATTTATTTAGAGTGAGAAAGAGAAAGAGAGAAGAGGGAAGAAAGAGGAGAGAGATAGAGAGAGTGGGTGGATGGGGGAGCGCTCGGGTTGTGAGAGTTGGTGAGCTTCGGATAGACTGGAAATAAAGAGGTGCGTACCAGTGTTCACCATTCAACTTGATGGAGCCGATGGCATTGGGCTATGCCATACAAAAGGTCTAAGCAGGGTACCTAAGTAAATTTCGGTTAATAAGTTCAAAAACTATTTTGAAATAGCTTATTACAATAAGCTTATTAAGAGTTTAAGACCTTAATAAGCTAAGACAAATACTAATTTTATAATAAGCCTTACAAAAAAGATAATAAACTTATAAGCCCTCAAAATAAGTTAACACAAACTTGTCAAAAACAACATCCATGGTAATGAGGATATGATTAAACTACACAATATTGATTGCATCTATAAAAATGATGATGAAACTCCAACAAAGTTGTAATAAAACACAACGTACGAGCTATTTGATGATATAAACATTTGATAACTGAGCTAGGGAGAATGGGCAGACCTTTCATTCAAAACAAAGAAGAAAACAACTCGTTGTGACCGTGATAACATAGCATCACGAATCATAAAACAAACGGAGTAGCATAACGTAGGTAAATGAATTGTGATGAAGGATAATGAGGGCTCTCGTTATCCTGTGTTCCGTCGACCTTTTAAAAAAACATAGCATGTCTTTCGGTAATAGAATTTAAATGTAAGTGGTAACAAATTAAAATTCGATCGAAAAATTTAGTTAATGACCAAAAAAATGAAAATATGAAGAGAAAACTTAATGTAGCTACGGAAATAATGAAAAATGATATATCTCCTCCTTTATCCTCTCATTCACCATTAGATGATATGGGAGTCCACTATTTCTCTTTCCCCATCTTCTCCATTAATTTTAACATTTATGTTAAATTTTATGAGTAGTAGAAAAAATTAAAAGGATATATCATTTCTCGAAAATAATATATAGAAGGATGGAAGAATTGAATGATTGGTATGACATCATACCAGCAAAAAATTCCAAAGATGTTGCTAGTTCTTGTGGATTACATTAGCCTACGACATTATAAAACAGTACTAGTCATAATTTGGTTGGTAATATTGGTTGACATTAGTTTTATAAAATTATAATTATAATAATTTATTATATCCATTTCATCACTCTTTATTCATACATGATTACCATTTTCGTCATCTTAAACGAACTTTACACCTCATAATTTTTAAACTTATTAGATAATGTTATTAAAAGAAGATTATATTTCTACTTTCTCTTTTAAATTCTTATTTTATTTTAACATACTAAAGTATAATGTGTGAAATCCAATAATTCTTTTTTCTTATTTATTTTCTTAAGTTTGACATCTATCTTGATCTAGTCAATAAAAAAATTTAATAGGAGAAGAACCTTTCTTAACAAAAAAACAAAAATTTTGTTTATTTGGCTTTCTCAAATGAATAAAAAGTTTTCGATTTTTTGAACGACAACAATAGTATTGGAGCTAGCAAGACATTAGAAGAAAGAACATTAAAGATAAATAAAACCAAAACGACACCACAAAAGAAATTACAATCAACTACATAGTAAGGAAGCGATCGCTATTAACATACATTTAGTTTTTTTTTGTCTCAAAACTAAGTAACTATACTCTCTTAAACTTACGAGTAATTATAGTCCTTTTTTTTAATTAGGTTTTCCTCGTTTTTAGTTATATTTACTCTTTTTTTTCTTTTTCTTTTTTTGCTTTATTTTGTATTTCAAGCTTGATGAATAAGATAACTCAAAGACATAATTTGTTCTACATTTTGTTCTTTGTCTATTTAATTAACAATCACCAACCGAATATTCTTTCAATTCATGGATATAGTCTCTATTCTTTCTTTTTCAAAAAAGAAATAAACCTCACTTAAAAAAGTAATAGCAAAATTTAAAAAGTAGCGTAGATCAAGAGTTTAGGTACGACTATTACCCCAACTAACACCCCTAATATATATTAATAATCAAATACATCTAGCAAGCTGCTAGATGATAGAGTATACAAACAATTAAAGAAGAGAAATAGAGTTATAACACCATATAGACCAATCTAATGTGTTACAATTCCATCCATGTATAAAGTAAAGCTTGCGATTCAATCACCACCAAAGCAGCCGAAAATCTTTTCTGATTGAACACCAAGTCATTACGCGATTTCCAGATCAACTAGAAAATCGTTCCTACAGTAGCTTTTAGGAACCTTTGTTTCCTTTCCATTTGTTAAATTAAACAGTAGACGTTCTAGTGTAGAGTAATGGTCCATCTCTAAACCTCTATTACTTTTGAGGGAATGTTTACACCTCTTACAATCGAATTTGATCTTGTAGGAATGCGTTTTAGCAGTAGCCTAGCAATTAACAAGTGGTGGAAGCCATTTAATATAGATACAAAGCCTGAAAAGGAGAGTTCATCACGTTTCATAATTAAAAAAAACCCCGATTGGATCACTCTCCCATCTCCAAGCATCTTCAACGTTTGAAAGTGAGACATGTCAAACCAAATCTTCTAAGGATTGAATCTAATATGTCAGCCTTGCAGCGTCGATCAATAAGGCATGACCAAGACCAATTCCGAGTATTCCCCCTACTTCTGTGTACAAATTGAGAGGCTACAACACAATCTTTATTACATTCTATCGCATACAAATCAGGAAATAAACATTTTAGTGAAGTGTGTCAACCATCGATCATGCCAAGAGTATGTTTGGTCTACATTCCCCATGATCCGAGTGAACATTTCATTTACATTTATGTTAAATGAGAGGAGAGACTTCTCAGATTTAACAATATTCAGCCACACACAGACACACTTGAGTTTCTTGGATTCGCAACTGAAGAATGGGTCATTTACTAGATGTTAAGCTTTGATAACTTTAACTCATAACGCTTCTTGATCAATCTTCATCTCCACCACCATTTAACTAAAAGGGCAATATTCGCTGCTCTCAAGGATCCAATTCCCAACCCTCCAAGCTTCCGCGGTGCTATTATTTTTTGCCACCAAGTCCACCAAATTTTTGTTTTTCAATTCCTTGATCCTTAATCCCCCATATGAATTTTCTCTGATTTTTTAATCATCTCTATCACCTTTAATGGGGCCTTTAAAAGAGATAAGAAATATAAAGGAATACTCTGTAAAACCGACTTACATAAGGTAATCCTTCCTTCAAACGAAAGATATTTTCTTTCCTGGTTGAGAGTTTAGAGTTAACCTTACCAATGACGGGCTTCTAGTTTTTGGCAACATTAATTCATGTTTGCTCCGATTGTCATGTCAAGATAAGTGAAAGGAAGTTTAGCCTGGTCATAGTTAAGGAACAATGCCATATTTAGGACTTCATGAACACCTAAAAAAACACCCTTACTTTTTGTATAATTCACTTTTAAGCCTGAAGTTAAATGAAAACATCCGAGAATACAAGTTATATTTTCAGCGTTAGAAATAGTCCATTTTCCAAAGAAAATGACATTATTTGCAAAAAACAAATGAGAGAGAAAAGGAACATTATTAGCTACGAAGATTAATTCCTTGAAATGGCCATTATAATAAGCTTCCGACGTCACTAATGAGCATTAAGGGTGATAACAAATAGTTATTTCATTAAGAACAATTCTCAAACTAAATTATATATATAATGAATTTATATCAAAAGTACAAATACGATCGAAATTTAAAAATAAATAACTGCATGCATGTGAAAACCTGAGTATGTACATGATGTTTCAGTGGTGGGAGTCCATACGAAAATGACAATATATATCATGAGCAAATTCAAGGCCTTCATGTCTTTTCTTGCTCCTCGATCAGCTTTCCCCGCCATGACTCTCCCTCTCTCTCTGATCTCTACGGCAAATCTAATTAACTGTACGTCACAATATATATTCACAATCTCTCTCTCTCTCTCTCTCCATAAACTCCAAGAAAATAACTTTTTTTACAGCTGGTAATTAATTGGCTTCCTTATGTGAGAAATTATCTTGTCAAGACAGTACGTTTTAGATATACATATCTTGTATATATACTGTTTTATAAATGTTTTTGTATCAAAACGGACAAAGATTTGTACTTATATACTAGAGGTGGTAATTGGTAAAGTGACAAAGATTTGTACTAATATACTAGAGGTGGTAATTGGTTAAGTGGTCGGAGTGAACGGTTGTACGTGTTTAACATGTATATATCGTTTTACTTTTATCAGTATCTACTTTACTAGTTGGTCTGTAAATGTTTTTTTTAGTTTATAAACGATCTTTATAGCTTAAATACAATTGCAACCACTATATATACATGAATACATGATAGTGTTACAAATTTTTTAATTACAATTGCAACATTCACGAATTTTGAATCATGTTGACTATTGAATATAAAAAATTAAATAAGTCTAATAAACAGCCATAATTATATATATTCTAATACTAGCATTTACCATATCTAAAAGAGAGTTGATTCTTCCACTTATAAATTTGATTCATCCATCGAATATACAATACCTTTGAAGCTATGTTACAAGTTAGTGAAACATAGGTTGGCTTGGATGATGAATCAACTTTACAAGTGAAAATATCATCTCCCTATCTAAAAGCACCAAATGCGAGGCGATGACGATGTCGTTTTTGATGTGACAGTGACAGAGAAAAGGGATGGAATGTAATTTAGACCAGGAGCGTCGGCCCCCAACCCGAGCCGGTTAGGGGAGAACCCGCCAAGCACACCATCGCCACCCGTAGAGTTCGGGCTAGCTAGCTACGGAACCCGTTTGTTTTTTCCTTTTTCTTCCTCATTCCAACGGTAACACACACACACACACACACACACATATATATATATATATATATAGGGATGAGATCAAATAAAAAGAAAATTAAAGTAAAAAGTGTAAAAGGGATGATTATTTGATCATTTTTCGGTATATATATCAACTGATAATCGTTAGTTCATCATCTTTATTGATTAAAACTAGTTCTTCATCAATTTCTTTTTGATTTCAAATACAGATTTTGAAAACAAAATTTTGGAATAATTTGTTGATGAACAAAATGCTTTCATCTAAAAAGTGATGAATATGTTGGATTCATCAAAAAGAAATTGATGAAGAATTAGTTTTAATCAATAAAGATGATGAACTAACAATTATCAGTTGATATATATACCGAAAAATGATCAAATAATCATCCATTTTACCCTTTTTACTTTAATTTTCTTTTTACCTGATCTCTACCATATATATATATATATATATATATATATATATATATATATATATATATATATATATATACTATCGAGGTACCCGTGCAATGCGGTGACGGTGAATAAAAATGGTTTGTAAGGAGTTGTTTTGGTAGGTATTAATCAAGAGGACACACAAGACGTAATTTTGTAATTTTTATTTAGCAGGTGAAAAGCGAATATTATATATTTTCCCTTTCTGGAATTTATGGAATGTTATTAAGTTTATGAAATATTCTGTTTCGTAAGTTTTGCTATGGAATTTATGGAAAGAGAATATTCTGGAATTTATGAAAAAAGAATGTTATTAAGTTTATTTTATGGAATCATTTTTTGGTAGATAAGGGTAGAATAGTAATCTTAAGTGACTTAAAATTTAAGAGTTTTAAGAAAAAGCTTAAATGCTTTATATAATAGTATATATATATATATATATATATTTTTTTTTTTCTTCTTTTTTTTCCCTCCTTCCCCAACCGTAACATGCATATATTTTTTTTTTCTTTTTTTTCTTTTCCCTCTATAAATATACATTACCCACTTCATTTTTTCACATCTCCATTCTTCTTCCTCTATTATTCTTCTCTCAAACTCATATTTATTTTTTATATACACAAAAATGTCTTCTTCGTCATATAATACGTTGGAGTCTGATGATTCGTCTTCTTCATCTTCATCATCTTCCGATTGATCTCGTATCGCCGCGTACCGTCAAACAAGTGGCGTATTTTTTTCGGGCATTACTAACTTCGGCCGTGAATAGGCTTATCAAGGATGATGAAAAAAGGTCGCGTCCAATAAGGAGATGGAGGGGACCAGATCAAGTTAGAGACCAAGCTGCACACGACCGACTTGTTGCAGATTATTTTACGGAAAACTGCAACTACAATGACGAGATTTTTAGGAGACGTTTCTGCATGAGCATACGACTATTCACACGGATAGTCGTGGATCTTGAGGGATGGGACACATTTTTTCTACAAGGCTACAATGCTAGAGGTAGAAAAGGGTTATCTCCTTTGCAAAAGTGTACCTCGGTAATTCGTCAAATGGGGTATGGGATATCCGCTGACGGATTTGACGAGTAATTGAAGATGGCGGAATCAACCGGCACGACTATGTGTACAAAACTTCTGCAAAGGTATCATCTCTCTTTATGGTAAGTGATACTTACGTAAACCTTCTTACCATGATATTCAGCTTTTATACGCCGCACATGAGGCTAGGCACGGGTTTCCCGGCATGTTAGGAAACATTTATTGTATGCATTGGGATTAGGACAACTGTCAAAACGCATGGTGAGGGCAGTACATGAGAGGTGATCATCAATGACCGACTTTGATCCTAAAGGCAGTTGTATCATAGGATCTTTGGATTTGGCATGGATTCTTCGGGTTGGCCGATTCTAACAACGATATTAATGTGCTAAACCAGTCGCCGTTATGTAACGTCCCAAAGTTAAAAAGTTGCTATGGCTAAGCATTTTAAAAGATTAGGGGTGTTTATAAAACTATAGGGGTTAAAGTTGCCATTTTGAAAGTTGATAAGTCCAGGGGCTGTTTAGTAATTATTGGAAAGTTTATATATATATATATATATATATATATATATATATATATATATGGTTAGAAGTTTGACTTGTATTAGTCAAACTCTTCATTTTTCACAGCCACACCTTTAGCTCTCTCTTCTGTGAGGATTCTGGAGCAAGAACAGGTGGAGTAGAGTGTATAAACAACATGTGATTGATTCATAGCAACAAGGTAAGTGTTCTTGTTATGGTTTTATGTTTATTGAGTCAAAGAGGTGATTTCAAAGGTGAAATCATAGATTGTTGTTAGTAGTTATGTTTCTAGTTGTTACTTAGTAGTTCCAGGCGTGGTATTATGATTTACAAGCTCTGGAAAGCATTTAAAAGTTAATATTGGATCAAGAACAGCAGCTGTGTTTTTGGCAGAAAGTTGCAGGTCGTCGTGTACACGGCCCGTGTACATGTGTTTAAGCCGGTGATAGACCACGTAGTTGAACATGGTCGTGTAGAAGGTAGAGTACACGGCCCGTGTAGGGTTACACGGCCCGTGTAGAGGTCAAAGGCAGTGATAGGCCATGTAGGGATACATGGTCGTGTAGCATAGAGGGTACACGGCCCGTGTAGGGTTACACGGCCCGTGTAAGGTGATGTGTCAACACAGGGCATGTAGCCATGAGTAGTCGTGTAGCATGCAGGGTACACGGCCCGTGTAGGTCTACACGGCCCGTGTAGACCCTCTCTTTGTTCAGCTTGAGCAGTTAGTAATGTTTAGCTATTTCTCTGATACAGGATAGATACTCGACAGTTCACATCACTTGTTTAGCATATTACTCTCAGTTACCAGGTGAGTGTAGTAGTCCCTTAGCATCTCTAGCTTATTACTATGGTACAGATAAATAGCATGATATTCTTGTTATGAGATACAACTTTTATATGTATATATGTTGTATAGCAGAGGTGCATAGCTAACCAGGTGGTATAGCTATGCACAAGATCAGTATCAGGGTACATAGTTATGTACCACAACAAAGACAGGGTGTACAGCTACGCTGTATACCAAGAACAGTAACAGTTTATGCAGGTTGCAGGCGCTACAGCTTGGATGCAAGACACTGAGAAGACTTTACTGCTGCTTAGGTTTATTTATATTCAGTTAGTATGCTCACTAAGCGTTAACTTATGTTTTAGTTTTATATGTTTGCAGGTGGAAATTCCAGCAAGGTAAGGCCTCAGTGCGATATTCAGCGGGATAGCTTTTGGTTTTCAAGAAGCAAACTTGGCATTACTTTTGTAAATGTCAGCATGTGTATGGTTAGAAACAGTGATTTGTGAAACTCTCGTATCTTTTGGTACTAATTTGTAAAGATAATATTTTTAAGTTAAAAACTGAAAAGTAGTGTTACACATTATTTAACGAGGTATATAATTAGAGAGCACCGTAATACCCGTTTCAAGTAAACAACATACAATACAAACACGGGAACTATCTTGCCTATGGGATATACCCCGAATGAGCTACTTTTGTCAAAACATTCACAACCCCTCTAGATCAAAGACTCTGATACCATGTAAAGTATCAAATGATTCCTTGCAATTCCATTGAACACAAAGGAATATATATATACAGCAATAGTACAACCGAGTGGAGCTAAAGCAGGAACGGGAATCGGGAAAATAATAACAATATACACAAGATATTTAGTAATAAATGTATTATCTAATAGGTTGAAGGTGAGAGACTGGAAGATGATGTGGCAATGGGTTAGAGAAGGTAAGTCTTTACGGATGCTGATAATAGCGTATATATATATATATATATATATATATATATATATATATATATATATATATATATATGGCGTGGGTGATCTTTTAACATCAATCTTTAATCATCCAATATCTTTAATTATAAAGTACAATAATTAATAATAGTTTGAAAAATATGATAAGTCATTAAGAAAAGAAACGAAAAAAAGGAGGAGAGAGAAAAGTTGAAGTCATAGTATTTGTGGTCTTTTGAATCCTTAGAAAAATGGATCGATCCCACATAATAATACAATTAATTAGTTAAGATAGAAATTGAGAAGTACGTGTTTATATATACGGCAACAACATGTGGTAATGGGAGGTGTGTAATACTAATTAATATACAGTACGTGTTGTTAATTAATTAATTGATTGATTTTATATATATAGCTTGCTTAAGTGCTTAAAAGATAATGGCTCTCATTTTCAAGAAACTTGGGCTCGATCGAATAATTAAGTCAAGTTTAATTTTGGTCAAATCTTGCTTATAGTCGTAGTAGTGGAGGCCGTGGTTCAAGCCTAACATGCTGACTTGTTTTCCTAAACCTCAATTAAAAGAGTCCAAATTAATTGCTCTTCTTTTTCTTAATTAATTAATGATTTTAATTGGTCAAGCAACACTACACCTTTACAATATATATTTGATATATATCCATTATATATGTATATATGTTGTATGGCAAAAGTTCAAACGAGAACTGCTTTTCGTACGAAAACCAATCTTAGCCGTTCAATTCCCCCTCCTTCATATGGATTGCCCACCCATGAATTCCTTACATGTACCCTGCCACACTCAATTCCCTCACGCTCTTCATCCATGAACTCCATTATCCAAAATGAACGGCCAAGATTGGTTCCCGCAGTTCTCGTTTGAACCCTCCCCTATGTTGTATTACATACATGGATCAACTATTGGATTGCTATGAAAATCCATTACATAGCTAGGTTTCAACTATAGTAATTAGCATGATGAATAATTAGAAATAGATGTTTTCATGAATGTGCTACCACATGAACGGTTGACATATTGGGACAACATGAACTACCCTATATATGCTAGCTATTTATACAGATTTTAATTAGCTAGGCTTTTCAGTTTACTCATTTACAAATGTTGTTACATGTCATATTTTTTACTAGCTTTAAGTCTAGAATAATAAGTTATTTAAGTTTCATAAAATACAAACAAAATATTAATTTCTATCAAGTGTAGAAACACATGAAGGCTTAAGTAGTGTTGTTTAATTAGACTTAATTTGCAGTCAATATCAAGATCATTATAAACTTCACATTATGATTTTGTATGAACATACCAGATGTTCAAAGCTTCCGTAGATCAAAGTGCTCTTCAATAGGGTCATAGTATTCGTCATCTTCTTCCTCTGTCTGTAAATTACAGTTCGATATTCATTAGAAGTCTTTAATTTTGCGAGGAAGATAAGTTTGTAACCACATTCGACTATTTGAACTCATGAATAGTGACGGACCAAGTACATAACATCTCTCAATTTTTTTATACATAGTAATAGTTTTAAGGGCCCTAATGAATATATTTAAGGATGAAAGTATGAAATGGTTAAGGCCCAAAAAGCACGAAATTAATAAACGTATCCAATTCCTCATTAAGTTCAATATAATAGTGAGTCCAAAAAACTATGATCGATTTTACAAGCATACAAGCATTTGTTCTATTCTAGTGATTATATTGTATGAGTGAAATTACATACAAATATAATTATTTTCGCATTAGTTGCAATTATCTTTGTATTAACTTCTAATTAGATTAATTGTGCGTGTGATACACAAGTTGGTTTAAAAAAATAATAAAAATTAGTATTTATAAAAAGATGTTAAATAATTACAAAAGACGACATAAATGAGAATTAAAAAACGGCGGCAAACAATGTAAATACTTTGAACAACAGTGAAAGTGTCGACGCGAGAAAGAGAGCATAGTAGATGTGGTGGCATAAACGTGGTATCATGATACGAAGATACGTGATGATATTTATTGTGCAAGTCATCAATCTTGTTACAATTAGAAGCAATAAGGTTAAGTATGTATTGATTATAATTTTTAAAAAAAATTAATGATTATAAAATATTTTAAAATGTTAAAAACCAGAATTTGGTTAAATATGATATTTTAAAATGTTATACATGGTAAATAAAATATTTGTAAACTAGAGGGATAAAAACAATCTTTTAAGGTTTAAGATGGTCATATATGAAATAATGTCTAATAATTTTGCTATTTTGTGTATTGAATATTAAAAGTTTTTATTATGTGTATCAAACTTTTAATTTGTTGCTATCGTATGTATTTTTACTACATAAAAAGGGAAAAAGTATATAAGTTTAGTACATATAATTAAAATTTTATTACACTCAATAGCAAAACATAACAAATTGTACATATTTTAATAATGAACTAAACCCTATATTTTACTCATGCTAGTTTTCTTATCTATAATCTATATTAAAAAAATTGTACAACTGTTTTATAATCTCTAATAAGTCGCGGTATACTATGCATTTTTTTCAATTAATATAACCTCCCACATGATTTATGCAACTATCTTAACGAATTTTTTCAACCATTTACATTAATTGAAAAAATATACATACATGATTTAGATAAATTATAAGATTGTGCTACAGCTTTAAAATCGGTACGTTTTCCTTTTTTATTTCACGTTTTTATTATAGGTCATATCGTATATAACCACTACATTTAATACTAACATTTTTGTACATGAATATAACATTTTTATAAATAAAGTTATCGTTTTTAACAACGAGATTTTTACACTGAAAATGACTTCACTAGAACACCAAAGTCATTTTTTGTATCTGGTGTAACCTATCTTGACGAGAGATGATTTTGACATAACAAGTTTTTTCAACATACGATAATTATAATGTGTATGCTTATATAATCTTACTATCTTTTATTCTCATTCACATAATCAAGAGTATGATAATCAAAACATCAACTATTTGTTGCTTGTGACAAAATTACTGTGTACAAATGATCTCCCCGTCTTAAGGAGTCCTCTACAAACCTATCACACTACTAAAATAGTAAGAATTACATGTGTTAGGGTTTGACCTTTGTACTTTCATTATAAGTTTTATGTCCATAACGTTATGAGTATAGCCTATCACAACTTAAATTAATCCAAATGCTATATCACATTTTCTTTATTTATCTTCCCAACCGAAATTAACCCAAAACCCAAGTAGCACCTAACTCAAACAACCAAAATATTCTCTCTCCTTCTCTCTAAAAAAAAAAGCTTCGGTTCACTCGGTTTGCCAAACCCGAAAGGGCCCGTAGTGGTGTACCCGAAGGTACCAGAAGACTTTCAGCTTAAGCGCTACGCGGGGCCTAAAAGCTTCGCTACCATCTTTAAAATGCAGTAATCAAAACAAAACAAATAGAGGGTAAGGTGGTGTTTATGAAGAAAAATCTTTAAAAAAGAAGAAAAAATTATGAGAATGGAATGCCAATGCAGACCAAGCATGGGTTGGTAGTGAAATGTCAATATAAACAAGCATATTAAGCATGGATGAAGGTATAGTCTCAAGACAAAGTGTACTCCTCAGGAATTGCATGTGGCACCAATTCACATGCAATCTGATGAACAAAATGTCTTCCAATTTTGCCCCTATATGAATGCAAAGGGCTACAAATAGTACAAGGTAGGTGTTGCATATGGTATGCTGGGAAATTATGTCAATATATACATGTTTTTGGCTCTTTTTTGGTAATGGGTATTATGGTAAAATCCCTTCTTGAGGCTTCTTTTGTCTCAAGGAACGATTTTTTTCAACCACTACAAAAGAAAAGCTTTTGCGACCAGAGAAAAGCGTCGCAAAAAGGCCAAACGCCATCACGATTATGTGATACGCCAGAAAACAATGTGTGGTATAGTCGTATGCATGTTCTTGGCACTCTTTTGGTAACGACCATTTCGATAGAGCGTTATTGACGCTTCTTTGGTCTCAAGGAGCGAACTTTTTAACCACTATAAAAGAATACCGGTAATAAACTATAAATATTTAAGCCAAACACCTCAAAACAGGAGGAAATGACATAATAGCTCTTATATACCGTAATGATTAAATATCTGTTTGATACATGAGTTTGTTTTGAAAAAATAATAAATATTAAACATTAATATAAAAAAAGATATCAAATAATAATAAAACATAATATAAATGAGAATTAAAAAATGATCGCAAATGGCGTCAACACCTAGACCAACGGTAGAAGAGTCGACACAAAGAGGATGACAGATGTGACGGTGAAAATGTGGTATCATGATATAAAGAGACGTAATTGTACTTTTTGTAAAAAGACGTTGATCATTAATGTTATAATTAACTGCAATTAAATTTACTATTTATTTGTTATAATTAAAAATAAATATAAAATATTCCAAAATTATAAAATTAAGTCTTTTATATATATATATATATATATATATATATATATATATTAGAAAGAACTTTTGTTAAATTAAATTCCACGATCATATAATAAATTTTATTTTATTAAAGTCTTTTATTTTATGGCTGAGTTGATTAATGCCTTTCCTCCATCCTCAAGGCTCAAGGTAAGAAGTTCAAACTTTGCTACCTCCGTATTTTTCCCTTTTCTGTTCCAGGCGTCTAATTTGTTTTCATTTTTAATAATATATTTTATTTATTTTATCATTTTTTTAATTTATAATTTACTCTAATAAATTTTGCATCCTTCTCCTTCGCTCTGCGTACTTCCATGTATTTTTCATTTGTTGTTTTTTTAATATCTTTTATTTCATTATTTCTTTGAAATAACATAATAAATTCATAAGAGCTGAAAACTATATGTTAAAAAAACATTAAATTTAAGGGGATGTTTGTTTTAGCTTATCAATTTTTCGGGGTTAGTTTTCATAAGCTCGTTTTTTCGGCTTATTTTTCATAAGTCTGGCTTATTTTCATTTTGTATCTCATAATAAGCTTAAAATTCAGAAAATAAGCCGAAAAAAATTAGCTTATAAAAAATAAGCCTAAAAAATAAGTTCTTAATAAGCTAAAACAAACACCCTCTAAATCTTTTTATCATAATAGACTTTACAAGAAAACAAACGAGATTATTTTGCGAAGTAAATTACTATTTACATCAAAAAATTACTTTATTATTTCTATGCTATTTTGACATATACATAATTAAACTAATTTAATATAATATACATGCAATATCTTAAACTTATAATTAAATTATTAACTTCATAACTTGTTTTCACAAATACAGTTAAAAAAACAGTAATAATCAAATCTTATGGGGGGTTTACTCATTTTTCAACTCTAAATAATAAATATGACAAAAAGAAACCAATTTGATATCTGTATTACCTCTAAAGTTATCATAATACTTAGATAGAAGAATGTTAAATATAGTCCATATCTAATTCATAGTTTTAAGAGACTAATTTTAGTCTTTGAATCAATGATATCAATGGTCATGATTGTATTTTAAAATTTTAGGCGGAGTGACATTTTTGTAATTCACATATAATATTTTTACAAATCACATGTGATTGTATACTGAATAACCTATGATTGAATATTAAAATTTTAGAACTATGTATTTACATAGACTTTATTAAACACAATTCTACTTAGATAACATCAATGAAATTATCTTAATACTTCTGTGGGTTAAGAAATTAGGCCTAACTTAAATAGCGTACATAAACCCACAGTGAAGAGCGGATTTTCAACCTCGTTGTTTATAACACTTTATATTTATATGTAGATTTGGGCCTAATTCTTACTAACCAAAAGTTCAAAACTCTTATCAGTGGGCTTTTTTTTATATTTAAAATCAACTATTCTTGGATCAAACAAAACTGTTTATTCAGGTTTCAATATTTGGCCCAAACCAAAGAAATGGTGAAAACGGATGACGATGATTTTTGTCTGTGTGTGTATATATATAGCGTAAGGTTTATTTGAGAACCGTTTTTATTACAAGAACCAATCTTAGCCATTCATTTTAGATAATGGAATTTATAGATGAAGAGCGTGGGGGATTGAGTGTGACAGGGTGTATGTAAGGAATTCATGGGTAGGCAATCCAATTGAAGGAGGGGGAATTGGATGGCTAAGATTGGTTCTCGCGGTTCTCGTACGAAAAACAATTCTCGTTTGAACTTTTGCATATATATATATATATATATAGTGAAAAGTTCATTTGAGAACCGTTTGAACTCTATATTTTCATGCAATTTACCCTATTTTATAAGTAAAGACTTTTTTTTCTTATTTAATTGTTCTCAAAGTTTATTTAAAAATAAAAAAAGAGTTGATTGAGAACAGAAAAATAAAGAAAATAGAAAAAATATAAAGAAAATAGACATGTTACCAAAGTAAAATTATTCGTTATCAACGTATTACGTAAATACCGAAAACGAACAAGTTATCGAGTAGAAACTATTTGATGCCACCACATTGCGCGGGTACCATGCTAGTGTGTGTGTGTGTGTATGGAAAAGTTGAAACGAGAATTGTTTTTCGTACGAGAACTGCGAGAATCAATCTTAGCCATCCAATTCCCCCTCCTTCAATTGGATTGCCATTAATCAAACAAGCTAGAAATTATAAATGCGAATATAATAATGATTGTCGATATGTTACGATTTCGTCACTAATTGAGACATTATCATTTATCAATTTATCATCACATAACCATCACAAAAAGTAGGCAGTAATAACTACAATTATTAGACCCACTTTTTTAATTTTTATTTTTATAAAAAACAAAAATATTATAAAACAAAAACTAGATTTAATATTTAAAAAATACAAATATGAAATACATTAAAAACAAAATATTACACTAATTGTTTTAAAACAATTAAAGTAACAAAAAACACTCAATCTAGTGACGTTTATATTTTTCTTGAATCGATCATTTCGTCATTAGGTTTTCATCCGAACATCGTATGTTAGAGATGATGAAATTTTCAACTCCTTTAGCATCGCTCGAATTCTTTCGGCTTCTTGTATATGGTGATGAGAGTCTACTTCTTTGTCTAGCTTGGTTGTACTAGCTTACTTTTTGAAGTCAAACAACAAGATCAACGGTGTATGAAAAACTATGCTAAGACCTATTAAAAATTGACGAACCATGTTGGAGTTTATCCTTTCTTTTGCCTTCCGGGTAGACGAGAATTGTATCGCCGCTGGATAGCTCGTTATCATAATCGTTGTTGAGATCAACACAAGCGTCATCTTTTTTAGGTTATTGCTTGTTTTTTACGTAGGACCACCACCGGAGGGAATCACCCACTTTAACTAATTTTTTAAAGTTTCCTACGCTTCATAAGACGTAAAGTGTCTTCTTGTATCATGTATCACTTAAGAATCATGCACGGGCTTCTTTCAACACATTATGTCGCGTACACCGGAGTTTCTTCCTTGAAGGTATGTAATGTAGTATGTGTTGAACATCTTCATGTTTTATATTAGCAGGTTTTTATGTTGTGAAGTAGTCTGATCTTGTTTAGGATCATTCACAATTGGATGAAATATGTATCATATCCCCAAATGTTATTTAAGGAAGAATAGAATAGAATAGTAGTAGATTGTAACCAAATGAAAACCAAAACGACCCTTAACTTAATGTTCAAATTTAAAGGATTAAACTTAAATTTTAACCAAAACTAAAGGGATAAAATTGATAATATACTCTAAGTGGGCACGTTTATTCGGTTCCAATTGTTTTTTATTTAAAGGGTGGTTAAAATATTTTATTAATATATTATATTATATAAATATATTGTACAACAGTCTCGCTTTTGTCTCACTTGCATACTGCTCCATTCTTGTTTCTGACAATTTTTTAAAGTTTTGACCGCTAAACCAAACACCTTGAGACCAAACACTTTATAGTTAGACCGACGGCATCGGCATCTACCCGATGGGAAAACCATCGCAGGTGATGGGGTTGGCTTGGGTTGAGAGCCCGGCTAGTTGGTGAATCTGTTACGGGTTTCTCTTCTTTTTTTTCTTCTTCTCTCTCTTTATCTCTTATTTAATATATATATTTTTTATTAATATTTGATGTGGGGTTGAATAAGATTGGATGTGTAGGTTTATGGGTTAAAGAGGGTTGAAGGTGAGAGATGATATGGATGCTGATGTGGTAGTGAATTTGATAGGGTAATATAGGTTGAATGTTGATGGTTTTACACTTCATGATTTACACTGTTAGTTTACGGTAAAGTATTTTGTTTGTTTTATTATTATGTATATTGAATTTAATAATTTTTTGTTATATATATATTTAATTTATTATTATTGTATCTATTAAAATTTTTATCATATGTACTAAACCTTTTTTTTATTTTTATGTAACCAGGTACATAAAATAGCAACAAATTAAAATGATGATACGTATAATAGAAACTTTTAAATTTTGATATATACAATAAATTAAAAACGTGACAAGTTTAACATATTTTGATAAAATAAATCCTATTTAATATTTCATGTTCTGTGTGGTAAATATTTTTACAAGTAGACTCTCTCTCTCTATATATATATATATATGTATGTATGTGTGTGTATATATATATGTGTGCGTGTGTGTGAGTTTTTATGTGAAGTTAAAGTTAGAGGTTTATGGTAATTACAAAAATAATATGACATGTGGTTTGTAGTGAGTTTTAGATAGCTGGGTAGATGTAGATTCTTTTCACTTGGGATCAAGTGATCAACAGTTCAAATGGTAGGCATACATTCTTAATTTTCATTTGGGATCATTTGTGTAATTCAGGCTTTGATTGGTTTATGTGAAGAAATAAAAATAATTAGGGTTTTATTGTAGTATATATGCAACAATGTAACAAGCTTAGTAACAAACTTCTGAATTTGAAATTTTAGCATTAATTGTTGAATCAATTTTATTTATAACAAACTTAATAATAGATAACAATAACAATAATAATAATTAAAAAATAGTAATTAGAAATATAATAAATTAATAAAAAAATCAAATATTACCTGTTTAACCTGTAATCACATATCATATTTCATAGAATGTGAAATTAGGGGACTTTTTTGTATTAATATAAAAAAGTATAGTTCGTTACCTGTAATATTAAAATCAACATAGTTTCTTATGTTTTCATACATATAATCCTATATCTAAATATAATTATATCAAATGTATGCATTTTTTATATTATCTACATTTGTTTAGTATGGCCTTGTGGGTTGTATGTAATTGTGATCTAGTTTTGTTCACAATTTTTAGTTTTACTTTTTATATATTATTGAACTTGAACAAGGATTAATACCAAACCATCATTATATATAAAACCTACGGAATCAATCTCAGCTTTTAGATTTGAATGATGAATGGTTGAGATTATGATCGCATATTTGATTTACGTCAACTGCATATTCTGTTGGAAACTGAATATTCTCTTTATGTAAAATGAATATTCGATCGTAATCTCAACAATTGATCATCCAAATCTAAAGATTGAGACTGATTTTGTAGTTTCTGTATACAAAACTGATGTTAGAACCTTACCTATCGAACTTTTAGTATACAAATAATTGAAATCTTCTAAATGTATACACAAATGATAGCGTTATTTGCAATTAAAATAACAATTCAATTTGAACTCATTACAAAATAACATCTATAGATAAACCGACAACGGTTTAACAAGAGATCTCACATGTAAGCACGCATTCGGGGCCTTACAACAGACTGCGCACCGTCAACATAAATCGTAGTCCCAGTCATGTAACGCGAGTCATCACTTACCAAGTAGATCACGGTTGAAGCCAAGTCATTCTTGGGATCTAGCCATCTGTTCAATGGGGCTGCATCCTTCACCAACTTTTGGGCCCGGTCCTTCCCCACTGATACTGGAAATTCGTCATCTATATGCAGTCCACGGGCAATTGCATTAACCCTTATCTGGTGCTTACCGATCTCCAGTGCTGATGTCTGATTACCAAAAGAAAGACATGCTATGATCATGGAGTACTACAGGTGGAAACTTAGAACAATTTGTTTAAAATAATATAGCAAAGGCTGGAACGGGTCAAACGGGTCGGAGTTTTTCGTAAAGTGTCTATTTGCTGCATATACTTCTTGAAATGTTTATTCAAACACTTAAATTATTATTAAAACAAAGTCTTTACTGGACTCCAACATCCAGGAGTCATTGAGCCCGAGTTACCAAAGTATACCATTTTTAAATTAGTTAGCTGTTGTAATATATGGCCAAAGTTTTGCAAATTGTTTGAAGATGAAGTGAGGAACAATGATCACATTACTTACCCTTACTAATTGATGAACTCCACCAAGAGATGCACCATATGCAGCTGCCCCTGGATATATTCCTCTTTCGGCACCAATTATTGAGGTCAAGAATACAATGGATCCACCAGTTTTGCTATCCCTCATCCTCTTTGCAACAGCTTTCATCAGATACCAAGCAGCCATAAAGTTTATTCTTACCGTCTTTTTGAACTCACTTTCAGACATTTGTAATGGATCTTGCATCTTTCCTGTTGTATGAAAGCAAGTGATGTAGCTTATCAGCTAGTTTTCACTAAAGGGTCAATCTACAGGCTACAGCTGTTCTTTCTATCCCTCAAATTAATCTATTATCTTGTGATTTTTATTTTACTAAGCCCAAATTACATAAACTTTCTTACAGTAATCGGCAAATTGCTTCTGAAAATCACATGATGAATTGATATATAACATACAGGATTATATCCGATCACTGAAAGAATAAGAAGATTTGTTAACTATGACAACAAGTTGCAGAAATCAAATTTACCTTCATAAGTGTAACAATTAACTAAAGCATCCACTTTCCCCAAAATATTCCAGGCCTTCGCCACAGCTTCATCAAAAATCGCTTCTCTTTCATCTTCCATATCTAATCCAACGATTTCAATCGTTACTTCCTTCAAATCGTTCGTTATCCAATCCGCAACGCCCTTAAGAATCTTCTCGTCTCCCACCAAAACCAACCTAAACAGAGAATTAGATCCAAATTCAAAAGTTTTACGGATTTCAATTAAGAACTAAAACCTATAAAAACATATTGAAATTGTAGTGCTGAGATACCTGCAACCGCGTTTTGCTAAATGATAAGCGATGTTTCGAGAAACCTCATCGCCATTGACGGTGAGCAAAACCTTCTTTGCAGCCATTGAAGGATGAAATATTAGCTCGAACTAAAAGAAAATATGTGGACTAGCGATCAATTCTTTGTCTCCTGAATTTGATCGAAGTGGAAAACAAAGGAAAATGTTGAATTGCTCTTCTTATTAAAATGACGAATTTGCCGTCGTTCTTGACTCTTAAGTGGAAACTGAAAATACCAGCTGAGTTCACATAAATGATCCCTGTACTTTGCTTTGTTTACAGCTTTAGCCCTTTCGGTTAACTTTATTACTCAAATCAGACCAGAAGTGCATTTATTTAATGGACACACAGATCACCGAGACCACGATCGCATGCTCTTTTCGTCATAATCACATTTTTCATTCAACACGAATAAGACATCGACCCACGGCATCATTAGGTCCAAATGGCATATCGGAAAAACGGATACGATTGAACTCTCTTTATCTCTCTTCGCTCCCCGTCCCTCTTTTTCTTAGTCTAAATATGCTAATAACAGTTGTTTATGTATATAAAACAAGGTATTTTGATTTTTAGGTTATTTTATCGACTTCATGAATTTGAAATTATCTAAAGTCAAATAAATCATTAAAAGGATGTGGTTAACATATGGGTTGTTGATGAATTTGAAGAGGATGTGGTGATCATAATTAATTAAATTCAAACGTAATCAAATGCTAAAACAAAGTAGAAATATTGTTTGATAACAAGGATAGTGATAAAAGCTACTAAAATAATGACAAACGTTAACGATAGTTATCATAAAAGACTAAGTTATAACTAAATATAAACTATAAAAATTATAATATAATTTTCAAAGAAATCTGTAATTAACTCTGTACTATATTATGATTATATAGCACTATTCATAAGTTGTGGTTTTTCCTTTTAAATCCTTCACCAATTATACGAATATGAAAATAAGATATGATGCATGAGATCTCGTATGCATATATGTATGTGTATATGAAAATAAGATATGATAACATGAGATCTAGTATGTATATATGTATGTGTATGTATGTATATACATATGTATGTGTGTATGTATGTATGTATATGACGCCCACAATATATGAAAGAAATAAAACCCCTTGCACCTTTTTAGTTCTTTATACACGATTACCAAATATGAGGTCCACGTGCTCGTTTTCCAACTACTCATACCTTGTCATTTTGGAGTCGATGATTTGATGACAAGCTTCATGTAACATTCTAGTTTTGAAAATTCATCTTTTTAACAGCTTTAGAAGAGCTTTAAAAAAAAATTCAAAAATCAACTTTTTGAAAAATCATCTAAACGGTTTTTTTTAGAACCTAAAGACTGCTTACATTGATAGAATTTTTTTCAGATTTAATATAATTTTTAAAAAAATTATCAAAACGAATCTTGTTTTATTCTAAGTTTCAAAACTAATATATTCGGGGGTTCAAAAGTCGGGATATATAAAAATTTTGTACAAATCCCGACTTTTAAAAGCTCGGTTTTTGCTTTTTCCCCGTATGTACGGTTTCCCGACCTTTGAAAAGTCGGGATTTGGATGAGTGGCTGTGGGAAGAATCACGTGAACCAGCCAATGTATCATTGTACTTTCCCGACCTTTGAAAAGTCGGGATTTGCTAGTTGTATTTTTTTTCTGTGTTGTGCTAGGTGGACATTATATACCCATTTTTCACAAGTTTATTAGATATATATGCAACAAAAAAAAAATGCAGCGAAATTACAAAGGAAGGCCTAAGCTTCTATTATATATTTAATTGCAAGTATACTAAATTACTAATGTTCGAATGTGGCCCAACTTGTTATAACTTTATCTTTTTTTAATAGTAGAATACATGCATACGTACACTAATTAAATTAATTTTAAATTTACACCTTTTTGTTAATAGCTAGAGATACTTAAAGCCATGATATCATAAGCTATAAGAAATACTTTCTCATATATTGTCTATTTAATTGTGACTTGTGAGTATACTCCTAGTTTTCAACTTTTCATTATGTAATTTATTTTCTTCACAAGCAACTAGCAAGTATATATATAATCAAGATTAATACAAGATTTCAAAATTAATATTAAATTTATTTTCCATGTAATATCTCTCGATAGCCCCATTCATCACAGATTTCAAAAGTCACTTATGAGAATTACGAATAGGTGTGTTTTTAATAAAGATAGGTGGAAAGTATAAATAAAAAATGGTATAGAATAATTGAATTGGGTGGTTGTGTGGGTTGGTGGGAGTAATGGGGATACGGAATTATTCATATAAACTAGCTGGTTTTATATAATTATTCATATAAACTAGCTGGTTTTATATAAATTAAAAAGTATACATAAAATATAATTGTTACATACGAATGACGAAAAAAAATTTAAATAAATCTTAGACGTGATTGTTATTAAATTTTAAGGATGAGAGTTTGGACAAGTGGTTCGATTATGTCCGGTTTGTTTGCATAATCCGCATCTTCTTACAAAGGGCTCGATAGGATCACGAACGTCCATCTCGTTACGTATTCTGCGTGACCGTCTCCTACCTCTACCGGTAGTGATCCGAGAACACCGTCGTAAGGAGTCCATATAAACTGCAAAATAATAGTTTAATAATGTTAGCTACCACGTTAAAAATTAAATACTCATATTATATTATATAAATTAAGAGTACCTCATTATCTTGTAATGAATGCATGACAGAACGAAATCCCACTAACATGTGCGAAGGTTTTTGGCCGAAATTAAGAGGGCAGTTCCACTTACACAAATTTGTAAAAATCATTTATTACTAATTTTGTAAAAATAAATTTTGAAGTTTAAATTATTTAATCAATAAATAAATACGTTTTAACATACCTAGCACCATAGGGTTTACCATCAATATCGACATTATGTACATTTGGGGAAGTGGCTGGCAACCTACACCAAGCCCATAGGTGCAAAAGCGTAAGAGGACCGGAAATTTCAATTGCTTCCGATGAAGTAGCTTTGCAGAGGTTTCTGTACAAACAGGCTAGTACAACACTCCCCAACTTATTCTACTACATCTATCTAAATCTTCTATTAAACGTAAAAAAAACATTTGTATTGTGGTGTCTGATGTGTCGGGGAAAAGAACACCACTTATTAGAAGAAGTATATACACTCGAGCTCTTTGTATATACATATAATCAGGTGCGTTCTCAGGTAATGCGGTCTCTAAATGATCTCTTAAATATCTTGCTTTCATCTGACCGCATCGAAAATAACTAGATTCCGGCGCAAACCCGAGTAACCGAACGCACATCTCATAGGACTTTTCGTAAGTCCACTTCTCTTCTTTCCCCGTTACTGCTTCTCCTTCAACTCGTAAGCCCCACAAAACTTGGATTTTTTTTCACAATTAATACAAAATTTAAAAAAATAAACTAAACTAATTTTTTTGGAGTCCCGCGAGGACCTATTACTTAAAAGAATTATAATACTTGTACGTCTTGCAGGGTGACAGTAACCTCTCCAATAGGTAAGTGAAAGGTGTTCGTCTCTGGACGTCATCTTTCTACAAGCGCGGTTACAAGACTGTGGTCAACTAACTTGTAACCACAGTCAAATACACCACCGAAGCCGGCTGCACGAATATGATCCATCACCGTCGGATGGATTGGGTTATTTTTTATAATGTGCCAAAATTTCTGGTTCGCTCTTCTAATTTTGAAGGTATCAGTATCACTTAATTTTTTGTGAAATAAATGATATGCTCTGTGTTCCTTCTCCAAAAATAACAACTCTAGATTAGCTGGACCAGAAGTAATACTTATGTTTTCCATTTTTAAAAGTTAAAAGAAATAGTTAAAGGAAGAAAGTTATATTATGAAAATAAAGAAAGAAGGAAGTTATAATAATGAAATACGTGGAATCGTAAGAAAGAAAGAACTAAGATTGTGAAAGTGTGTGAAAATGAAATGGAGTGAGCCGATACATATAGTGAAAATCATAACCCGACTTTTCAAAAGTCGGGATAGTACAATTATGGTCGATAAGGTTCACGTGATTTCTTCCCAGCCACATATCAAGGTCCCGACTTTTCAAAGCTCGGGAAATAGTACAATTATCATCACCCTGGTTCACGTGATTCCCTTCCCAGCCACACATAATCACCCTGGTACAATTATCAAATCCCGACTTTTAAAAAGTCGGGAAAGAGTACGTACGGGAAAAAGCAAAAGCAAAAACCGAGCTTTGAAAAGTCGGGATTTGTACAATAATTTCATATATCCCGACTTTTGAACCCCTGAATATATTAGTTTTGAAACTTAGAATTAAACAAGATTAGTTTTGCTAATTTTTTTAAAAATTATATTAAATCTGAAAAAAATCTATATTGATATGAACTGTAGGTGATAATCACAACACTCCAACGAAAAGAGGAAACTGAAAGACAGCTCCGAGCAAGAGCCTAATACAACATAAGGGAAACAAACAAGTTGGGTCGAGAAAGATTATGTCAAAAGGTTTGCACCAACACCCAAAGGATTAGAGATCTAATTACCCTAAAAAGACCTTGCTTTTTTACTTTAGATTTGCATCTAGAAAAGCGAGAATTACCTAATCACCGCAAAGACATCCTCCTTAAGTATTGATTCCTTTGTCGACTCCTCCGTGTGCACTAACTTGTTTCACCACCTCCATGTTAAGTAATGTCATACATCGGACATAAAATGACTTTGTAATGTGCTTAATAAGGAACCTAAGCTACTTTACTTATAACCAATTGATTTTAAGTTGGAACACCACGAACTTACATGATATCATAGTAAGGTTCACCCGTGGTTGGTCAAATATCGCATGGACTCCACGTAACCCGTAATTATCTACGTATTAGACACGGAAAAGAAGGAAAGCCATATGTGAGAGGGCATGGTAAGTAATGTCCCACGCAGACGAAAAGTGACCTTTTAATGTACTTAATAAGAAACCTAAGCTACTCCATTTGTAACTCATTGATTTTGAGTTGAAACTCCACAAACTTACACACCAAACTACCTATATAAGGGTACGGGTGATACCTTCAAAGGTCCTTCTAAAGGTTGATAACTTAGGACCTGGCGAACAAGCTAAAATAGAGATGTTAGGAAAGGAAACATCTGTGTTTGAGATAAATTAACCATGTTAAGACTTTCCTCCAAGTCGGAACCACCATGGAGCAAAAGAAAAGGAGACGTCAGACAGACCACCAAACCGTCTAGAAATAATGGGCAGATAGCATCTTGAACCTGTACACCCCTTGCGGCAAGGTTTGGTCCGCAAGAAAGGGCATTTTGAATCACTCTCAATAACACACATTTACTTTTGCCCGCAACCATCAATTCCACATACCTAATGTATTTATATTCGATCCTAAAAGAGGCTTTTTTTTCCAGCAAACCAAATAGCTTTTGTACATATTTTTAAGGGCAAATTGTCGAAAAAGGTAACGTAAATGTTCAAATTTGCCAATCAAGGTAACGTAAATTCTTTTTTTGCCGATAAAGAATTATAAATTTTAATTTATAACAAAAAAGGAACTTGTAACCAGATGTGTAAGTCACCGGTTAAATTTTGTTGATGTGGCGTTCAGTTTTCTTACGTGGCATTAGTGTTTAAATTTAAAAAAACTAAAACATCCATTAAGATATTTAAGTATCTCTGTCCTTTTCTTAAAAGTTTTTCAACTTCACTCTTTCTTTACTCTCATTTCCTGTCATCCTCCGTAGGCTCCGCCGCCGTCACCAGCACCACAACCGTCGCCGGCTCTAGCACCACCACCCTCTCTCTCCAGATCTGTCATCGGTAGGCTCCTCTACGCCCTCCAAATTTTTGTGTGTGTGTGTTTGTAGTCGACGAAAAAATGAGTACGACAAACCATCTCTATTGTTTATGTGTGTGTTCTCTGCTAGGGTTCGAAAGATTCATGTGTGTGTGTGTTTTTTCAACTTCACTCTTTCTCTACTCTCATTCTTTGTCCTTTATAGGCTCCACAGTCATCACCGGCACCACCACCACTATCCTTGGCTCTAGCACCACCACTCTCTCTATCTCTCCATATCTGTCATTCCTCCATGTCCTCCCGATCTGTTTACGTCTGTGTTTGCCGTTGACAGATAATTAGCACGACTAACCAAATATGTTGTTTGTGTTCTCTGCAAGGGTTCGATAGATTCAAGTGTGTTAGTGTTCTTTGAGAAGATTCTTCGATAGATCTAGATGTGAGTGTATGTTCTTAGATGGTATGTTGTTGGTGCGTGAAACCACCACCGTAATCGGATCTGGGTTCATATCTTCGTGTTAGTGTTGGCCCTCGTCTAGATCCTACAACGAGTTACATATTTGGTTTTTTGAGAGTTGGTTCTTGTGTGTTTTGTGTTTGAATTTAGATTTGGGTTATTGTATATGTTTGTTTTGTGTTTGTGTTTGTTTTTAATCCAGATTTGGGTTAGTGTTATACACTTGATGAATCCAGATTTATGTTTGGGTTTGTGTGTGATGAACATGTATCCAGATTTGGTTTGCCGGAAAGTCTAAGAACACCTTCATATATTTAAGAACACATTCATATCTCCAGAAAAATATTTATCACTTTATAAACACATAAATAAATGTATGAAATATTATTAAAAACTAATATAATATGATCCAACAAATATTTAAACTAAATCTTAAAATTTGTCAGATTAGTTAGTTAATATTGAGAACCAATATATAAACAATTATTAATTGATAATGAAAACTTATAAATCCTATAAAATAATTAGTAAAAAGTATAAATTTATAAAAAACAAATTTTGAGTTGATTGCCACATACATAGCCACGTCGGCAAAAAGGAGTATGTTGAAGCTGATTTGACTGTCACATGGACAGACACATCAACAAGTGACCTGTAGATTAAGCGGTTAACACTATACATGTTAATTAGGCAGTGTTCTAAAAGGCGCGTCATGGCATCATCAAGGCGTGAGGCATGGTTCCGCCGTTAAGAAACAACCCTAGGCATGAGTGTTAGGCATGACACGTGCTAAGGCTTGCCAAAGCTCGCCTTTACGTGACAAATGGCGAGTTTTTTAAGGCGTGGCGCCTAGAAAATAAATTTTAAAAAAATTGGACTTTTTTGTATACGTTTAGCGATTGCGTGTATTGAACTTCTATAAATTTGTATTTTGTAATTTGTATATATTTACTTTGCTTCTCATTTGTGTAGCTTTGTGTAATTTGTATTCTAATAATGATAAATTGGATATATATAATTATAAAATATATGCAAAATTGCCACCTTAAGTGACGCCTTAAAAAACGTCATGACTTCTAAATCTTGAGGCTTGCGCTTGCCGCCATTTAGAACCATGTAATTAAGTAACCATACTTTTTTTTAAAGGAATTGAATTTTATAAACTCCTTTATTGACAAAAAAAAATTAGGTTATCTTGATTAGCAAATTTTAACATTTACATTACCTTTTATCGACAATTTACCCAATTTTTAAAGTTCTTCCGTAACTTGTGTAAGAATGCTAAATTTCTTTAAACATATGCAGACTTTCACATGATTAAATAATTATAATTTTATATTCTCTCAAAATAATCGATTGATAAAGTTAGGTGGTAACCGGTAAATACCAAGTATATCACTTTACTAATTCTCATATAATTTTGAGCATCTTTGTATCTCCTTATTCCTTAATTTGCTGGGCCAATCGTAAAGATTTTTAGGGCTTTGGCCCAACAATGTTTATGAATATCTATATCACACACACATACGAACACTATAAATTATTTATAAACTAACCAAAAACCTAAAATGCAATAATAACATACGTCATTAATCGTCATATTAACATCACTAACTCATCATTAACATCATGTAATCATCACTACCATCACTGAACTTGCACAAAATTATATGTTTCAACTTCTATTGGTTAAAAAAAGAAAAGGTGCTTGTTATGCTCGTGGCAGGAACCATGAGCTTCCCTTATGATGAACATATCATGAAAGGAACACTATGGCATCACGAAGATCATATGCTCATTTTAGCTTGTGATGATCTATATAATGAGCTCATTGTGAAAGTTTTTAGAGCATCCGCAGTCATCACTATTATCACTAAGACACTAACCATCACATTAGATTACTAACTCATTACTAACATCCTATAGCCATCACAACCATCACTGGACCCACACAATATTATATATCTCAATTTTCGTTGGTTTAAATAAGGTGATCATTATGCTCGTCAGCTTGTGGCCGGAACCACGAAGTCACGAACCTCCTTATCACGAACCACAGACAAGCGAGGAACTACGAGCGGAATCAGTAGTCACTCTTCGACTTAAAAAAATTGTTAAATGAAATGAAAATTCATTTAATATACTGTCTCTTGAACAATTTTCTTACTTCAGGGACCCATTTTAAGTTTCTGTCTAGAGCCTTAAAAATAATTGGATCGGCTCTAAAAAAACTGACATACATGCAATGAATCGAACACGAGTTACTTTTGTAAAATATAAAATTATTATATTATAAAAAGTGAGAGTCCTAATTAACCACTAAGGAACTAAGCACAATATGCATTTTAGTTAAAGTTTTACAAACAGTGTAGTGTATTTATTAAGATATAAAATACATAGAAAAAGATAAATTTTACTATTCATAATATCAAATATTGTCCTGGTAATTGTATTATATATATAAATACCAAAGCAATAAAATTAAATATAGTTACATAAAATAAATATAATTATTAATAATAAAAGTATATAGAATAAACAAGCATAACTCGAGAGCTCTCTTAAGTTTAACACTTAACAATAAAACTCATACAATCACATCTAGTTGAGTTTGGGCTCAACTCGGCTCGGTTACACCCTAGATAAATATGAATGTAAAAAATGTTTTAATATTTGCTATTTCTCGCTTATTTTGTCTTTTATTTATTCACTTGGTTTTTCGTGTTGATGGAAACAAGCCACTTGTCAAATCCCTTCATATTAAAGTCAA
This sequence comes from Dittrichia graveolens, assembly GCA_038502395.1. Taxonomy (NCBI): domain Eukaryota; kingdom Viridiplantae; phylum Streptophyta; class Magnoliopsida; order Asterales; family Asteraceae; genus Dittrichia; species Dittrichia graveolens. The sequence goes on along the minus strand of JARJIL010000001.1, from coordinate 14,697,968 downwards.
CTAGGATTTAGGCTTGAGCATACAAGATCTAGCAATATTAGAAAGGGTGAAGTTGGGAAGTGTTAGATGAATTGGAGGGTTGTTTTCTCTTCCAAAGTTGATATTGATATTTTGTTTGGAAAAAGATGAAGAGTTCACTAAAAGTAACATAGTAAATTTTTGTGTGTTTTATCTTGATGTGTCTATATCATATGTGGATAAATACCTTATTCACTTTGACCATGAGAGTCATACTTGTCAACCTATTAATATCTCATTGACTCTTCTTCACAAACAAGCTAAGATCATGTAGTTTGTCAAAAAGAAAATGCTAGCCTCATTACATTGCAACTTCTCATGTTGATTAATCTTTTATTTGCAAGGGGTCGATGATTAATCATTTGAGTGTTGTTGATAATAACCATTTATCTCAAGATACATCATATTACATTCATATATTCATATTTAAACATAAAGCTTACTTTTTATACCTATAAGTCGATAATAAACCATATACAGTATGTCAACAGTAAGCCAAAGATTATAAAACCTATATACGTTTGCTATTTAATAGTTTTTACTCATTTTTACTTCACCATATATATATTTGCTATAAGAAAACATTTTTGACCATTTGAATGACAATTTGTAGCTTCTTGTACTCATAAAAAGTAGAAAGGTGGGTGAACTCTTGAGTTAGGTGAAGGGCTCTCACCCAATTGGAGAAAGGACATCCTTTGGAATATGCCAATGAAGCCACCCCCAACCTAACCCCCCTACACCAATTTCAAGAGTCACAATTAGTTCCTTTGATAATAATTGAAGCTTCAAACCACTTGCAAAAGAATTAAAGTTGTTACTTTCTCTATGGTTGAGCATATTTATTAAAAAAATTAAATCAATTAACAAATTTATTTATTTTCAGTTTAATATTAGTTAGTTTTGACATAAATTTGATCGAAACCTTACATGACATGCAATAGTACCATCGTTGAGAGGTCAGTGGGACCCTACAATATAAAAGCATATCTCTCTATATAATCTATAATTAATTAATTATTTAATTAATATATAAATATTTTAACTTAAATATTATTATTTATTTACCTCTTCATGATATAAATTGTTGATATATAACATTATTTATTTTACAAGTAAAGGGCGTAACAGAGTATTTAGTCCAAATCAAAATGCTTGAAAAATTGCGAGGATAGAAGATCCCAAAAACCTTTTTTAAGAGAACACGTGAACCGTTTTGCTCGATTTGTTTACCATAAATACCAAATTCAAAGATCAAGGCTTTAAACGTATCTTCTGTTCTTTCAATCGTTTGTAGTCAAAACCCTGTTTAGATCTTATTTGCGTATTCGATTTTGAAGGTTTTTGTTGCACATTCAACATGATCTTTTCATTGAAGCAATCCAATTTCACAATTCCTGATTATAGTTCAAATATTATTGATCACCGGAGAAATTCTCCGGCGAAGTTCTTGGTTTTACCGCCACTTTCTAATCCCAAAATTAACAAATTCTCCGTTGTTTCGAATACAAAACCCTTGCATGTTTCTTCAGTTCAAACTTTTGGGTCATTACGAGGTTTGAAAAACGATGATCGGAGGGAGAAATCTTCTGTCGCGTGTAAAGCATATGAAGCTGATCGATCTGATGGGGAACTAATTGTTGAGAAGGTTGAAGCAGCAAGAAAGGCGAAAATCGGGGTTTATTTTGCAACATGGTGGTTTTTGAATGTGATTTTTAACATTTATAATAAGAAGGTTTTAAATGCTTTTCCATACCCATGGTTGACTTCAACTTTATCTCTTGCTGCTGGATCAGCCATCATGTTGATCTCGTGGGCTACAAAAGTTGCTGAAGCACCCAATACTGATCTTGATTTCTGGAAATCATTGTTCCCTGTAAGCAAGTTATGGCTTTCTTAGGGTTTATGATATGGGTTTTGTTTAATTGATCATAAATTGAATTGGGTATTGTTTATTTATGTTTCTTTTAGGGTTTATGATCTGGGTTTTGGTAAAAAGTCCATAATTTGATTTGGGTGTTGTTTATTTATGTTCCTTTTTAGGGCTTATGATCCAGGTTTTGTTCAAATTCTTATTTCCCAGCTGAAGTTTCTTTAATTTGTCTCCATGTGATCTAGGATTTATTAAATTGTTAAATTTGTGTCTCTGTGATCTGGGTATGTTTTATTTGACTTGTAAGTTTATTTTTTTAATTATTATTTTATATGTGACAGGTTGCATTGGCACATACAATTGGTCATGTAGCAGCAACTGTAAGCATGTCTAAAGTTGCTGTATCTTTCACACACATAATCAAGAGTGGTGAGCCTGCTTTTAGTGTGTTGGTTTCAAGATTCATTCTGGGAGAAACATTCCCTTCATCGGTTTACTTGTCTCTTATACCGATCATTGGTGGTTGTGGTCTTGCCGCCCTTACCGAACTCAATTTCAACATGATTGGTAACTACACAACTCAAGTTATGAAAGTAATTAGGGATTTTAAAATGGGTTCTAATTTTGTATTGTTTTTGTTTTTGTTATAGGTTTTATGGGGGCAATGATATCCAATTTGGCATTTGTGTTTAGGAACATATTTTCCAAAAGAGGCATGAAGGGGAAGTCTGTTAGTGGGATGAACTATTATGCTTGTTTATCGTTGCTATCACTCTTGATCCTTACACCATTTGCAATTGCTGTTGAGGGCCCAAAAATGTGGGCTGCTGGATGGCAAAATGCAGTTTCTGAGATTGGACCCCATTTTATTTGGTAAACATATGATACCACCAACTGTCCCTTTTGTGACATTTCTATCTCGTTTGTTCAAATTTAGAAGTGCATTTGCTGCCATTAGATCCACAATATTGGTCTATGAGGTTCATGGTGTTTAGGAAAGTCACACACCATGCAAATTGACAGCCTATTTTGGTAACTTCCACCTTTTCTAGTAAAGGAGTAGCCTGAAAAACGGTAGCAAGGCAGAAAATCCATGAAGGGGTTGAATTTGAACAAAAAAGTATTTCTTTAAGAAAGGGGGGTTTATTTAATAATGATTTTATACGGGCGTTTGGATATGCACTTTTTAAGGGATTATGCAATATTGAATAGTTTGAATGAATTTGGAATAAGATTGGTTTCGTTGATGGCGTTTGGATGTGCTTTTGTTATTTGATGTCGTAACAATTATATCCTCAACTTTTTGAGTGTTCGACAAATTCTTTTTGTTAAAGGAATTAGTACCAAGTCACAAAATGACTGAAAAAGAAAAAAAAGAAATTAAGGATTTCTTACATCTTTTGAGATAAGAGTAAAAGTTTCTTGAACTAGGTTAAGAGAAGGGCTATTAGTCTATTAGGTAAGTTTATATTACTCTTTGATAATCAGTTTTGTTTCAGCTATAATTAAGCTGATTATATATGCTTAGACGTACTGTCATTAAAAGCAGAATCTTTTTCCCAAACATTAAAACCGAATAATGCAACTTGAAGACAAAAATCGGATAATCAGTTTCAAAATGTAAATACAAACACCCCTGTAGATTTTAGAACAGTTGTATTGAATGCAAAAGTAAGGGGTGGGAAATAGTTGGATTTTTCATCTGCACATTTGATATCCTTAAAGTGTACCTTCATATTAGTGTGGAAGAAGCTCTATTTGCTGATCTATGTTCTTTCATGTTTGTTTTTTATTTGCATTCTGAATAGAAGCTAAAAGACGTATTTAATGTGTTTCATTTTTGTGCATGATAGGTGGGTGGCGGCCCAAAGTATCTTTTATCACTTGTATAATCAAGTTTCCTATATGTCCCTTGATGAAATCTCTCCATTGACATTTAGTATCGGGAACACAATGAAACGTATATCGGTCATTGTTTCGTCTATCATCATTTTCCGTACACCTGTTCAACCAATAAATGCTCTTGGAGCTGCAATCGCTATCTTCGGAACTTTCTTGTATTCTCAGGTACGCTTAATATTATATTCTACAAATTAGTTGATTTTGTTACTCTTCTTATCCAACAATCTTTAAACTAGAATGTAGTTCATAAGTCTTATATTATACCTCGGGTGGACCAAATTCGCTTGACATTCATCTTTTAAAATAGAATAACAACCAAAAGTTTTAGTTGTTGATTTCGATTGTTTGAAAGTAGAGTTATGAATGGGTTGATATCGGGTTATGTTTTATATGTAATGGGTCAAACTAGTATAATCGAGAACCATAAAAAGGAGATGTGTTGAACAGGTCGAAAATCTCCCAAAATTGTATCATTATTGCATAAAACCTCCTAAATCATTTTGTTTGAAGATACCAAATTAGATTGTTATCGAGAAAATAGTTTTATGTAATCATATTTAACACTAATTATCTAAAAAACGTGAAAGTTTTGGTCAAAGTGTTTTTGGCCAACTTGTTTTGGCCCATTACCCGACCCGACCCATTTATTTTGTCACCTCGATTTGAAAGGTTTTACTTTTAAAGTTGTAATAAGGTTAAAAACCTTCTTTATATAATACAAAAGAAGCCTAATACATTGGCGGCATAATCTTATGGTTTTTGAGATGCTTTTGGTGTTTCAAGTATATGTGTCTTTGTTAAAGTTTTATATAAATTCTGTTTTAATTCTTGAAAACATCATGTATTTCAACTTTAAAAGGGATTAAAATTGTTTTAACTTCAAAGTTATAGAGAACATGCTGTTGATGTAAAATCATACTAAGTTACCTTAAACTTCAAAACTTATCAAGATTGTTTTTAGTCGTGTAGAAACTTCATGACGATTTTAATTCATAATAGGGAAAAGGATGTGTGCACATAGAAGCACCTATCTTAGGTGCTTCCAAACTCACAAACACTTAAATGAGTAAATGATGAAATGACTAACATACCCCTCATTTTAATTATTTGAGTGTGGAAGCACCTAAGATAGGAACTGCTAGAAGCATATATCTTATCCCCGTCATAATAATCTGTTCATATAAAATAAAGTCCGAGGCAACCCAATTCGCCAAGGCCCCTCAAGAAAGGATGTTTGTTACGCAGGGTTTTTCCTTGCATTTGTCTAGCAACCTAGTATTCACAATTAAAAGGTTTTGAAGTTGAAATTATGTTGAGAACATGTTTTTTATGAAATAATAAGTAATTTTTATATCTTAAACTACATGACGTGATAATATTCTCGATTTTTGTAAAACAAAAAAATATCATACCTGAAAATAAAACCTTCGGGTATAGAAATTCTTTTGACTTCTTGGTTCTTGAAAACTATGTAAGAATTTAAAGAGCCATGATTTTTCATCCAAAGCACCTTGAACCTTATATGGATTTTGAGATGCTTGCGGTGTTTTTGTCCAAACCTAATTTCTCAGTGATATTTATATCTTTTAGAAGGGTATATTGGGACAAAAACGAAAATAATGAGAAATCTTGATAAATCATTCTGCACCACTACAATGTGATAAGGTTCTAGTGTGGCATATGTTTCTCTAAGTTTATGTGTATCTCTTGGAAAACTTTTATATCTATGAACTTTGTTTGACCATGTACTGAAAGAAGGTATGTCATTGACCAGAAAAGTCAAACTTGGTACTAATAAGAAAAGTCATACCATCTTCGACCCTTAACCTATCGTTACCTATAAACTTTAGAAGTGATGAAGATTGTCTTGGTTAAAGCATGCTGATGATTAAAGAAACACTCTGGCCGACTTTCGATCTGTTTAACCCATTTGACCGTTTCTTTTGTAGCTAATCTTTTTTTAGTTCTACCGTTTTAAACTTTAGATGTAAAAATAACATGAATCAACGCATTTACAACTTTACAAGTAGACAAGTCGAATCTGCCATCTCCACTAATCGTTTTATCATTAAAGACATTTGTGCAGAGGTTTCTCTTCGCATCTAGCTAGCAACCTGCACTTAGATACCGTCTTTTTTTTTCTCGATATGTTTTTCTTTTTACGGATTTTGATATTTGTTTCTTGAATTTCTTGTTTAACTTGAAAAGGCAAAGCAGTGAAGAATGAAGAACAAAGATCGGAGATTTACAGTGTTGATATTGATGTATTTACTTACATCCATGATTGCAGAACACCAAGGTGATATAGCAGCTTGTAGATAATAAGAATGGATGAGTGTTTACTCAGATGTTATAGAAAGGATTAGACTTTTTTGCCCTCATGGCTGTCAGCGATAGTGAAGTGAGTTGTGTTTTTCTTTCCAATAAACATGGGCATATCCGGTATTAGCTTTTCCATAAAGACAACTTTTGGTTAGCCTTCATACAATGTTTAGATTTGATTGTTGCATCATTTGGCATCTACAATATTCCTTCTTCATCGCATCAAACAAATAAGTTGGGCGATGATTATGACGTTTGCGAGATGAAAGTATAATAGTTTGAGATATAGAATCTATGGCGAAACAGATCAAATCTGGTACATGTTTTTTCAACTCTAGGTTACGCGATTTTCCTTCTCTATGTTAACCGTAAGACTAGTCAGTCCGGCCAGACTCTCAAATGGTGTTATGACACTTTATCCCTAACTTGATTTTTGTTAAAATCTTTATCTTTTATAGATGAAAAAGAAAACAAAAACAAGAAAATAGTATTGCAATAACAAAAAAAAAAGTATAAGAACCAAAGACAGCCCATTAACAAGAGTGAGCCCTATCCAAAAAAGAGAAATAATTACTATAAATATTTTCTTCCTTCAGTGATTCAGTCTGTTCTTTCGTTGTTACCCTTTTCTATGCAAGTGGTTGGCGGGTTAGAAACTGGTATAGTCAATTTACTCAAGATCAAGTCAAAGTTGGTCAAAGCGGGTCGAGTTCGGCTATTCTAGATTTCTAGGTCGATTTGGTTCCGATGTTTGGACTATATACAAGTGCAAGGGGTTTTGGTTTTGCTAGTAAAGATCGATGATCGGTTCTCCTAGGTTTAGGTTGGGTTGAAGAGACCACGGTAGGTTGAAGAGTCGAGCCATAATGAATTTGAAGATCTTGTTCACGTTGATGTTGTGGGTCGAGCTCGAGAAAAACAGTGTCGCTCTCATAACCTTTGCGTATGCCCGTGCCTGCAAAATCATTGAGAACTTATACGTATTATAAGCGTAAAATATGTGTCTTAATTACACGCCTAAAAAATGATTAAAATTAAAGATAAAAATTATGAAAAAACGATACGTGAGACATATGTCAATCGTTTTATTAGACATATATAACATTACTCTATTTATTTAAATATAAATTTATAATAATTGAGGAAAGAGGAAAACAATCCGGTTTAAAAGAAATATAAAAATGGTTAATTAGTAATATAAATCAAAACTAAAATCTTGTATTATATATTTGTAGGAAGAAGACAAAACAACAAATGTAGATTAAAAGCTTAACAAAAAGAATATTGGGTTCATTTTATAATATTGTTATAATAATAAATTAAGGAACAATTAATGGAGCATCTTGATATTATTATTAATTATTCCTTTTCAATCCAGATTTATCTTAGCCTTCTAGATATACTTCCTCTTAATTTTATTATATTGCATATTTTAGAAACATGATGACTCATTGTTGCCTGTGTTTTTTATTTTTCTTTTCATTACTCATTTCTTAGATAAAACACATGTAGTGTAAATATTACTCTTCTTTCTTTGAAAAAAATGTGATTTATAACCTTGATTATAGATATCTAAATAGTTATGTGATATTTTACGAAAGGGCTTATAGCTATACAGTGTATTAAGTCTTTTTTAAAATTGTGCGTTCAGATCTGATAGTGAACAGAAAATATGCAAACGAAGATAATACTGCAATTTTAGAAGAAAAAATAATAAGTATTGTATTAAAATTCGAAAAGGATTGAAAAAATTATAATCACTAATTCATGTTTTATCATGGTATAAAAAATGTATGAGTTAGGATCCTCTCATGTTTGGGTCAAACATGATTGATCATGTTCTCTCACAAGCATGCGTGGACCCTACAAAGGTGATTATTTTTTACTAAAATAAAAGACTCAATATCATATTTGCAAGAGAACATGATCAGTAGTTTTCTCTAAAATTTATATAAAATATAAAATGGAGGTGTCATTATTAGATTGAATTTGATGTCACATGAATTGGTATTGAATACTAAATGAACCAAGTAGTTAGAAGAATTAATTTACACTTGTATCTATCTTTGATCTTTTATCTTAAAGTTTCATCATTTTCTACATACTATCTTTATGAAATAAAATTAAAGACTATAAATCAAATTAAATTTTACTAATACAATATACATATAGATATATATTACTATACCTGAGTCACAATGGTCCATTGTAGGTCTGGTGGTAGCCTTACAAAATCATCAAACTTGGTCCCTATCAATATAGGAATTGCAGTCTGCATGCAACAATTTAATTTAAAATATTTTCTGACAACTATTTTTTTTAATCATAAAAATTTCAAACAAAAATAAATTTTGAAAAAGGCAAAAAAAAAACAGTGACAAGTCTATGCACCTGACCTGACAAGCTAACTTGTAAAGATGAAGATCAACAACCCAAGATGTGTGAAATTATTCCCCACCCAATCCTTTATTTATTATTTATATTATTTAAAATTACAATTAAAACAAATATTTTTTCATACCTTATTCCATTTTCTTGCTTGCATATACCATCCTAGCACACTGAAAATTAAATTAAAAAAAATAATAAAAACAGATAGTTAGTTAAGAAAAACTTGTTCTTCATGTTGAAAAATAAATAAATTAATTTAAAAAAATAAATATTTTACTTGTGGAGGGTGCACCGGCTTGTTAGATCAAACATAAACAATATTGCCACTGCGTCTTTGCATGCAATTGGAACTTGATCTTTCGACCTCTTATCACCTGCATTTTTTATTATTAATAAAATTCTTAGGTTTTTTTTTTTTGAAAAAAAGAAAGTTAAATAGAATTTAATATAAATAAATAACAAAAAAGTAATATTAATTACCTCCAACGTCCCATATACTAAAAGCAATTCTTGCTCCACCGAACGACATCGTTTTGTCCATTAGATTCAATCCAGCCATCTCCAAGCTTTGATTCTCTTGTACATCTCCAACGTATTTAATCTTTGATATTATCGAAAAAAAAGAACGTTTTAATTATTTAATTTTTTTACCTAGAAAAATGGAATTTTCATTAACCAAGTAATAAAATTAATTAAAATATACAAGACCCGTAATTTTTATATAATTTTTTTTCATATTTAATCGTGAAAAAGTACAAAACGCAAATTTTAGGATTTTTAATGTTTCTCAAAATTCGAAATTTAGCCAACCCGATAATTAATTGAATTAAAATATAAAATACCCACAATCCCTAGAAAACATTTCTCTATTTTCTTGTCCATATTTGATCTTAAAAGAAACAAAAATATTATTGAAAGTTACAAAATAAAACGTTATTATTTCATTATTGGGAATTTCATCAACTAGCTCCAGAACAAATATAATTAAAAAAAAGATAACAATACGCATGATCCAATTAAATATTTCACTAGTTTCTTGTTCATATATAATCTTTAAAAAACCCAAAAAAAAAGGAATTTTTAAAAATAAAAATTTTAAAAAGTCATCAAAACTCATTTAAGTCAATTAAAATACACAACACCCATCATTTATTCTACTCTTTTTAAAAAGAAAAAATAAATAAAAATAAAAAAGTAAACTCACCATGAAACTTGTTTTTCCAATTTGGCAATCACCCAACAAACTAATCTTGAGAGTAACTAAATCTGAATCTGTATCATATCCGTTGCAGGTAGCGATGGGGTCTTCCAGGTCTAACGATTCGATTTCGTCGGCCGGAGAAGATGGCCGGCGAGACAATCTCCGGTACCGGACCGGTTTCCCCAAAGAACAAGCAAGCAATCTATCCCAGATGAATCTCAAGATTTGTCGAAAAACCGAGACTTTTTGGAGCAGAACACTCCACCGGACGTCTAGCCGGACGATTCTCCGGCCGATTTGAGTCATCTTTCCGGTGGCTTCTCGTAATCTTGATCCATGAAAGTACAAACTTCCTTCTTGGTGTCTCATAGTATGTGTGTGTGTAATTTGTGTGTGTGATTGCGTGTTTTGTTGATATATATGGGTAGGACTTGAGAGGTGTTGACGGTTGACCTGGACTCGTGTGTTTTTCTATGACAAATTAGTCCAGAAGGCCGGCTTCTTGTTTTAGACGAAGTGAGGGTATTTCCGTAATTTCAGTTGGTGCCCAACCTTTCATATATATTCAGGATTTTTTATATTTTCTTGTTTTAATCTTAAAGCTCGAGTTTAAAGATTAATGTTCTTTTCGATCGACACAGGAGTACCAAGTACGTCATTAAAGGGGTAAAAATGTCTTTTTTAAATTGACATAAAGTTTGATATATATGGTAGAGAATAGACTTTAAACCTATTATGTTTAGGAAGTGATCGACCAAATTAGATTGAGATGGAGCAGAGGTTGTAGCTACAAATTATATTTTAAAAATTAGGTGTTTTGTAAAACAGTTTGGGTTGAAGCTAGAAAATGCGAACAGTCGTAAAAGGATATATAAATAACAAAATAAATTATCAAAGTTAATTGTTTAGACTATGTGTATCGGACTTCTAACTCGCGCTGGTTAGAGGTTGAACCCCACTAGAACATCATAAAAGTGCTTAGGTAATGTCTGGTTCATAGATTGTTTGTCAATAGAATTGGAATCTAGAAATAAATTGGAATTTGATGAAATTACATTCGGAATGTAATTATTTACTTTTTATGTTTGGTTGTACAAGTAGGGAATCTGTCACACACCACCACCTCCGACCCACCACTGCTATCGCTTCCAACACAACGCCAAATCATCAGTCGGGTGCCACCACCACCAACGCCAAATCTTCGGTTGCCTCCAACACAACCGTCGCCTGTCTCCTCTACCTAGTCACCCGTCGTCGTCGTCGCCTCCATCTAAATCGCCCTCGCCTCCAATAAATCACCCATCGTTAATTGTAGCCCTAAATCGCTAGTCGTCGGTTGTTGCCCTAAATCACTAGTCGTTGGTTGTTGCCCTAAATCGTCGAGCTGCCTAAATCGGCGTTGCCGGTCGTCATAACTACCACCCCTACCGCTGTTGTCAATGGTGTTGGAGAAGAACACTGGGTCGATGTGCTCGATGTTGAGCACTGGGTTGGAGAAGAACGTTGTTGAGCACTAGGTTAGAGAATAAGAAAGGATTGCAGGTGGGAGAAGAAGAAAGGAATTCAGATTCCTTAGCTATGTGGACGGATTCTAAATTCCTTTAGATGTGGGAATGTTTTCCTTCCTCCAAATTCCAATTCCTTTCTAACTTTTAAACCAAACACATGAATTAGTTGCAATTGGATTCCAATTCCCATTAATTCCTATCCATTCCTTCTAACCAAACACTCCCTTAGGGTTTACAAGGGTTCCATTGCTGGCTGCTTGGAGAACCCGCGCAGATAGCCTTTTTTTCTTTTCTTTTCTTCTCTCTTTCTCTCTCCTATTTAATATATTTAATATATATTTTATTAATATTTGATGTAGGGTTGAAGAGGGTTGGTTATGGGGGTTTGTGGGTTTGATAGGGTTAAAGGTGATAGATGATGTAGATGCTAATGTGACAGTGGGGTTAGCAGGATAAGTCCAAGATGCTGATAGTCTTAAGGATGATATGGTAATCTTAATTACTCGCAATCTCGATCCTCGTTTAGAGATTACGAGGTTAGGATATTGGAAACAAGTGTTCTTTGAGCATCCTAAACATTGAAATTCAAAGGATGATTTTGAAGATTAATAAACACACGTTTTTACATCCGGATAATATATTATGTGACATGTTATAACTTTCGGGAGATACAAAAACAATCTCGAAACCAAGTACAAAAAAACTTAAATAGGTGGAAACAACTTGTGTCAAAATTAAGTATATAGAAACCTGAATCGATTCATTATCAAACCTAAATCTACGAAACAACTTATGAAGGGAAAACCAAAGAGAAACCAAAGTCAATCATCATGTTCATCTTGGATCTGAATAAGGAATAAAAAAGCCACTTTGATTGTACCAATGGTGGTTTTCCCAGCAGACGACAGAGGTGTAGGTTGAGGTGGTTATGGCAAGATAAATAGAGGTATTGAGATATAAAAACAACTTGTGAAGAAAATACAAATCAATTCTTCTTGTTATTGTTGTCGCTGAGAAGATATAGGTAGAGAGAGACGAGACATGGAGACGACAGTGGAGCTCCAGGTGGTGGCTAGTACAGAGGATGATGTGGAGGTGGCAATGTGTAGGGTGTCTATGTAAAATTCACAGTAGCTAATGTGAGAGGAAGGGTGGCATAACAAAGAGTCTCTTTTGTCATTGGTGAATAGATAATGAGGATGACAAGGGAAAGGGATAGACGACGACCAGATATCTAGAAAAGGAGGTATGTTGATGCAACTATATCAATTTAGTGAGAGGGAGGGGGAGAGAGAGAGAGAAAGGGAATGATTGAGGATGAATATATAGTCTCGTGAGACTAAGAGTGCGTTTGGTACAAAAAATGGAATTACAGAAAAACAGAATTAGTCTGGAGAATGAGAATTGACTCTTATGTTTCGTAGCATAGAGATTTTAGCAGAGAATTATAACAGCGAATCATTTATCTTCTTTGGTACAATAGAAAATTCAATTGAGAATTGCATCAAATTTCTCATTTGCATCCATATTTTTTTTCACCAATCAAGATTCATAGACTAGAATTTTCAGATTTCACAAATTGAAATCTCAATTTCAGAGTTCACAAACTGAAAGAAAATTTTCAAACTTCACATATAGATAGAGAGAGACACGGAGCGAGACACAGAGATATAGAGAATGCGAGACACAGAGAAAGTGGGAGAGAAAAAGAGAGTAACCTTTGCTGGAGTTTCAAGGGTCAACCGCCGTGCAATCCTGGTCACCAGTTTTAAGAGAATGAATTCTGACATGGTTAGTGTGATATAGAGAGAATGTGTCGTACATACCTTTCTCGTGTTCACCGCTACACAACCCTAGTAGTCGGTTCGTGGTCTGTGATTTGTAGTTTACCCTTTTTTTATTTCCCAACTTTCCATTTCTCTTCTTTTATCTCCATCTAGTGGAGAATTGTAAACAAGAAAAAGGAAATGGTTTTTTTCCTACTTCTCCATTTCTCAAAAGTAAACAACAAGATATTTTGGTATCGGTTTCTTTTCTCTACTTTCAATTCCTTATACCAAACATCTCGTAAGGATAGTAACTTCTTAGTCATAATAGTAGTAGTAATAATAATAACAACAACGTTCACAACAACAAAATTAATAATAATCATATTTAAAAATTGAACAAACCTTTATTGTATATAACAGGCTTAGAGATGAAAATAAAACAAAACATAAATTACGTGAACTATGAGTTTAATTTCAAAAGTATAAGACCAAATTTACAATTTTAGGTGTCCAAAACCAAAGATTTATATATATAGCGGAGATTTCAAACGAGAACTATTTTTCGTATGAGAACTACGAGAATCAATCTTGGCCATTCAAGTGGTAAGTGAAAAGTTCATTTGAGAACCGTTTTTATTGCAACAACTGCGAAAACCAATCTTAGTCGTCCAATTCCCCTCCTCCAATTGGATTGCCCACCCATGAATTCTTTACATGCACATTGTCACACCCAATCCCCATGCTCTTCATCCATGAATTCCACTTACCAATTGAACGGCTAAGATTGGTTTTCGTAGTTCTCGCACTAATAATGGTTCTCAAATGAACCCTCCCCTACATATATATATATATATGTGTGTGTGTGTGTGTGTGTGTGTGTAGGGGAGGGTTCATTTGAGAACCATTATTTGTGTGAGAACCGCGAGAACCAATCTTAGCCGTTCATTTTGAATAATGGAATTCATGGATGAAGAGCGCGAGGGGATTGGGTGTGGGAGGGTGCATGTAAGGAATTCATGGGTGGGCAATCCAATTGACGGAGGAAGAATTGAACGGCTAAGATTGGTTCTCGCAATAAAAACGATTCTTAAATGAACTTTTCAATATATATATATATATATATATATATATATATATATATATATATATATATATAAGAGAGAGCAGAAAGCCATCTTCCCAAAACACAAATGGACCAAGAAAACATGATTGTATCTTGAGGGAAAAGAAAGAAAGAAAGCAGGCAATAAGATCTATAGCTTTATTAGTACAAGCACAAGCACCTAATGAAATGCAAAAGTTTTTTCATAATGGCCTTCTATGTCTCTCTTTTTGCCCGTACCTCTTTTAAAGTAGCAAAACCCTTCCCTACCTTCTAATTAATTGGATTTATGCTCTAAATATTTTCAACTATATTTTAAGGAATTATGTTGTATGTCATTCTAGGGGTGCAATTAATTTGAATTTAGCTCGAGCTTGGCTTGTAGAAGATACATTATTAGCTCAAGTTTGGCTTGAAAAACTCAAAATTATATAAAAACTAAATTCAAAAACCAAATTATTTAAAATATAAATAAAACTCGAAGTTAAAGATATTTAATAGTTAGTTTTAATAAAAAAGTACCAATAAAATGTAGATTTGTTCCGATTAGTACTCTTATTAAATGTATTTTGATATTAGTTTCTCATGTATACATGTTATATAGATAAATATACACATATTATACAAGGCTTGAAAAGTTCGTTAAAAACTCGAACTGGTCTTTTAGAAACTTAAGCTCGACTCGCTAAATATTTCGAGCTTGTATTTTGGGTTTGAACTCAAATTCAAGCTAGATAAAGTTCGACTCGAACGAGCAGAGTTCAAGCTCGAATTATTCGATAAAAACTCGACTAATTTGATGCGATATGTCATCTACATATCTCGGAATTGCTCTATAACATTGTTGTTGGGCGTATTTCAACTTTGTAAAAGATAAATTTGATATAAAATAAGATAATTTATTTTATCAGACAAATAAAACTGGACATTATGACACGTATGAAATGTAAATACAAATCTCTATAAAACTATACAAGGGGATGAGTTGTGTACAACAATTGTTTTACACATACAGAAGATTATGACTTTTATGATCTTCCAAACTTATTATCAATTTTTCTTACATGTTTAACGGCATAATTATCCAAACAAACACTTATTATTTTGTATAACAAATTATGGTTATGTCCAAATTACTTCTCATATATAAGCAACACCCTAATATTTAGTTGACTAGCTCTTTTCTTTTTTCTTTTTTGTTTTTGACACTTTGCTAGCTCTTGTTCCTCTATTCATACATCCAAAGCGAACATGATTTTATCTTCAACACATTTAACATGTTTTTTTAAAAAACTATTGTATACACTAACTTTATTAGATCTCTCATTTTATTCCTCTTAATTCATTTTTATTGGATCTTATCAAGTGAAAAAAGGTGCATGTTTCTGTGACATATATAATAAGATACTCACATCACCACTGAAAGTAGCAAAGAAGGTTCACAAAAGAATATGGAAAAAGAAAAGGAATATAAGATTCCAATATAGTCAATGATTGAAAAAAAGGGGAGTGTTTTGTCATTAAGCAAAAGTGAAAGGAGGTAATTGTAACATAAGCCCATGAGGATAGAAACACTGAAACAGTGTTTAACTTATATATAAACAGACACGTGTCAACAACTAATTGATGGATCTGGATCATAAGAACAACGAACATGAGTTAAAAAAAGAATATCCAAAACACGCTTGTCACAAAAATGAATATAAGTCTATTTTATTTTTGTAATCTTCTTAAGTAAATCACTTTTAGCAACAAACTTGAATATTCTTTAAATTATATACATTTGGTTTAAATAGCACTTGAATCATGGATCACTAAGTTAACAAATTGGCTCAACTAAATGGCATTTAGCCTTAGCGATACAGATATATTGAAAAGATATAATTTAATATTGTGGGATCGAATCCCGTAATAAATAAAATATATAAATTTAAGAATATGATTAGTATGTGTTTGTTTTAGTTAATAGGATCCGAGAAGGTAAAAGGTGAAGAATTGATTGGGAATATGCAAGTATGCAACCCATTTTTCTTCTTTGGATTTCAAAGAATAACAAGAAATTTGGATTTTCTACGAGAAGTTGGTTTTCTGCTCTAAAATCATGTTGAGAAGGTCTTGAAGATACATGCATTTGTTAGTTGTTTTATTTGGTCCCGTGAGGGTGTTTTTAGTTTTGTTGCTATTTGATGTCGGTACGAATCAGAAAAGGAGTGTTTAATGTTGTTTTCTTCAGTTTTAAACAATTTTTTTGATGCTGCTTTTAAAACTCGCAAAAACAACAGACTAGTGGTATGACGGGTTGTATGTGGTTGGTTCAGTCGTTAATAAAATCCTTGTTACCGTTAAAAAAAGATGTGAAGATTTTATTTATACTCCTTGTATTGTTCTTGGTTTTGTTAAATACAATTTGGCTAAAAAAGTTTAGCGATCGACTTATATAGAGTTTGATACGGCGTCGTCATATATCATTATGAAAAAAATAAACATTTATATTATGAAAATCTTATATGTCACAATGCTGCTATTAAGAGAATTAATACATGAAAAAAATCAATTTAGAAGCTATCTTTAATTATGTTTGTTATAAAACGATAACCATTTTCCTTTTTGACCAGGTGTGCTCTCTAAATATAATTATAAAAAATTAATAAGATTGTTTTAGATCCACAATATTCACTTATTTTATTTTTGTTAAAACTACCTAACCAATTTAACTAACAAATAGAATTTTTATTTAAAATATAAATGTGTACTCCTTTGTTTATAAAAAATGAAATAGCTTTTTAGGGTATAGAACAATGTAAAATACTAAAAAGTGAAAGAAGAACCCTATTCTCCATGATTACAAAAGCAAAATTCCCTCAAGTGATTGCACAACACTTCAAACTTATGCTTTTTTGCCAGCATATATTTTCAACATTAACTTATAAATGTTCTTTTTCTTTTTCTTTTTCTTTTTTTTTGGGGGGGGGGGGGGGGGGGTAATTCTATGTATAACTAAATCACATATTTATAAAAAAATAAATGTTTTTGTGAGAATAATGTAATTTTTATGCATATTTTTGTTAATAACAAATGGTAGCATAGTAGTTAGAAACACATATCTATATTAGATGTATAGAATAGGAGTGTAAATGGTTTGGTTTGGTTGTTTTTGTTAAAAAATAGAAATCAAACCCACAATCTTTGTTTCAATAAATATTAAATTAAACCGGGCCATGAAACTATCCGAACCAAACCGACTATACCATAAAAACTAGTTCGGTTTGAGTTGGTTTCACGGTTTTCGACTTATATTTGTATTTTTCATTTGGTTTTAGACCTTTAGCCTTCTAGTGCATCAGTTTTATTATTGAAAACCAAATAGTAAGTGTAAAAGCTTCGAGTACAATAAATTAAGAATGTACAAACAACTTATAGAAGTATTTATGACTTTGTGTTTGATACTCATTCGAAGTTAGTAATTTTAAAAGAATTCCTACATAAGTACTACTTTAAAAACAAAGGTACTATTTAAGGATTTACTTTCAAATGAAAACCCATAAATCGAACTACCAAACCATTAAAGTTGATTTTACATACTAAAAACAACTTATCTGACATTGCATTTCTCGAGCCAGCCGAACCAGCCACTTGCCTTGGTTTCGTCGGTTTTAGTAGGTTTCATGCTCACCTCTAGTTTAGAGTTCAAATCCTAACATATATATTTGATTATGAATTACACAATTTCCTGTTTTAGTTAACTGCGAAGACAAGTTATCGAGTGATCTAACACATATATTTAACAGTGAATTACACAATTTGTTATTTTAGTTAACTATGATGAAGACAAGTCATCGAGTGATCTACCCAAAACACGATAATCTATCACACCTTAATATGAAAAAAACAAAAATCCAACAAATCAAATCATCTCTATGTCTAAGCTTAAGCAATGATGGGTGTTGTTGATAGAACCTCCATTGTACCCTTGCTCTCTCACGTACCATCTTTATCTTTAATCTATAATACATGTTAAAAGAACAAGGATTATGATGTTATCATTCTATTTTTTTTTCTAGAATTTTTCAATCAATTATCCCCCTTTATTTTCTCAATTGGTGTACGAATAAGTTGTTTTCTTGAATATCATTTTTAGATGATTTAGTTTGTTAACATTTATATATTTTAACAAAAATATTTATATTTAAATCATTTAGTAGATACATCTACCTATTTTTTATGGTTATATATATAAACACATATACTAACTGGATTAAAATAATAAATTTTCAAATTTGATTATAAGATGTTTAATAAAAAAATTTGATGATGATGTTATACATGGATCACTAATTTCTAATAGATTTATTCATTCTTTAAGAGATTTACTACAAGTAAACTACAAATTTGGTTCATGTGGTTTTTTTGAAATAACAGCTTTCGTCTCTGGATTAGAAAAGTTATGGGTTCAGTCCCTCCTGACCCGAACTCATTTCATTTTTAGTCCCTACGCCATTAGCTAAGTGTTAAATATTTGTAAACGACTATTTGCCCTTCCTTTTTGGTCCTTTAAGGTTTGTACCTGTTTTTAATTTTGGTCCTCGGATGATTTTTTTTATTTGAATCATATATTACCATTTATTATTATTAGTAATATTTATTTAATTATTATTAATAGAACTAAATTAACCATTTTTAAACATATCATGGGGCAATATCATATTAGTGGTATGAATTTGATTTCGAATCTTTCATCTAATTTAGGTCTGTAAATGAACCCAATGTTCAACAAACTGTTATTGAAATGTTCGATAAGAAGTTTGCTTGTTTACTAAATGAACGAACATAAAAAAAATGTTTTATTTAAATAAATGAATATGAATAATGGTCTCGTTCATTCGTTTAAGTATATATATAATGTGTATATGTGTACTATGTGTGTTTATGTTTAATAATAAATTATTTTACTTATACATTTGTATATGCATTTGATCGTTGACATTCATTTATATTGAAGGGACGAACATGAAAGAACGCAAATAAACCAATTTTATAAACAAACAAACACGAATGCAAATTTTTGTTCATTTATCTGTTTGCGTGTGTTTATTTGTTTGGCTAAAATTAAACGAAAAAACACGAACAAATATCTCAAAACAATCCATCAAGTTTGTAATTTACTCTAGTAATAATAACATTATAGGTGAAGATCTTAAAACAATTCATGTATAACAATTTACCATAATTAAACAATGTAAACATTCATTTACACATAGACACATGTCTTCAAAACATCTTAACCATCACGAATAGAATTAAATATTTCACACAAAGCCACAAACAAACGAACAAGACTTGTTTAAATTTTACTTTAAACATTCTCCGTGTTTATACATGACATATTGTTTAAATTTTACTTTTAAGCATTCTCCGTGTTTATACATGACATATTGAGCTAGTAATTCTCAAAAGTATTAAATCAAAGTCATATACTGATATTAAATCAAGACGTCAACTATAAAGGGGTCTCACAATCCTAACCAATTAATAATATTAATTCTTGTATAAAACTACCCTCGCCATCGTCACCTCGGTTAACGTTGTTAAATTGTGTTCTAATTAATAAATTAAAGGACAAATTACATGAAAATATAACAAACTATGTTAATATTGTCATTGTATGCAACAAACTTTATTTTGTATTTAAAAATACACAAAACTTACAAATTTGGTTAATTGTATGCAAATTACCTATGACAATAGGTAAATTACAGGTAACCTACCAAAAAATAAAACAACTTTAGTATCTAAAAATACAAAAAACTTTCATATTTGGTTCATTATATACAATCGGTAACCGGTAACTTGGTAATCAGATTACCAACTGTATACAATAAACAAAATTTGTAAGTTGTGTTTATTTTTAGGTAAAAATTAAAGTTAATTACATACAATAACAATATTGACAAAGTTAATTGTACTTTCATGCATTTTGTCCTAAATTAAAACTTTAATTTATGAAATTATATTTGCGTTGTTACTTGTTACCATAAAGAACACATTTCACTTTCATTAACCGACTATATATATTTTTGGTTAACTTAGTGAAATAATATTTTCTTTTTTTGAACATAAGCTTGTTTTGGTTGAATACTTTAGCTTTACTTATATGGCTTAAAACAGTGGTTAATACGACAAGTAAATTTCTTCGCATTAATGAACATCATTACTATGTTAATTATCTCATCTATCTTGATAAAAATACTACTAATATCTTTTATTAAGGTTGGTTTAAAATATAATTATTTACTTAGAGTTGTGTTTAATAAAGTTCATTTAAAAAACATAGTTTTAAAATTTTAATATTCAATCACATGTGATTCAGTATACAATCACATGTGAATTGTAAAAGCATCAAATGTGAATTATGAAAAATTATGAAAATGTCACTCCGCATAAATTTTTAAAATTCAATCTGGACCATTGATGTCATTGATCCAAAAGCTAAGACTAGTACTTTAGGACTATAAATTAATTATAGACTATATTGAACATTCTTAATTTTACTTAATCTATTTTTTTCTTGATTTTGATTTATGCATTTCCTAATTCATCTTACTTTTTAAATATTTAGACATTAACTCTACATCTCTTGAAAGTTAAGTAATAAAAATTGTTATACAATTGGTATAGTTGATTAGAACAATCAATTTTCTTAATTACATTATTTATATCTTCGATTATTTGAAATATATATTGTAGAATTGTCTGTTCAATGTTTAGCGATTAAACTTACATGTAACATATTGTTTTTTAATTAATTCTTTCAATTAATTATAAATCAATAATTTAGTTAAAACAATTCCTTAAATTTTTATCTTATTTGTTGCTAAATGGTGTTTGATTTTAAAGAGGTTAAAAGCAGATATGTTTATAAAATAAGAGAAACAAATATAAAATTGAGGGTATATTTGGTATGAAATTTTTTGGATCTTATTAAAGCTGGTAGCCTTTTGTTTTAAAAAAAATGCTACAAATCATGTTCAGATGAAAAAGCTGAAGCTTTTTTTTAAACAAAAAAGATATAAAACAAAAAGCTTATTGAAGTAGCTTTTAATTAAAACTAGCTTAAAGTTTTTTAGGGTTTAGTTCATGAAAATACATTCAACTTGTCACGTTTTGCTATTGTATGTATTGAACTTTAAGAACTTCTATTATGTGTACCAAACATTTAATTTATCGCTATTATGGATATTAAATTTTCTATTGTATGTACTAAACTTATACTTTTTTTATTTTTTATGTAACCAAAATATATACAATGGCAACAAAGTAAAAGTTTGATACACACAATAGATTCTTACAATGACAACAAAATAAAACTTTCAAATTTGGTTCATTGTATGCAATCGTAACCGGTAACCTGGTAATCAGGTTACCAATTGTATACAATGAACACAATTTGTAAGTTGTATGTATTTTTAGGTACAAAATAAATTCAATTGCACACAATGACAAAACGATAATTTTTTGTATATTCGCGCATTATGCCCAAAAATAAATTATATACATTAATATTTTTGAAAAAAATAGCATACAATTCTGTGACCTAAATCCTAAGGTAATATTTCTTGAAAATCTGTTTAATTTGTAATGTGTTTAGGATTCGTTTTCTTGCTCTAACACTCTAATGTTATCACATAAATAAAACAAGATTTAAGATAATACTGGCAACAACTCCAAGATTTAAGATTAAAATCTTTAGCTACACACTCCCTTATTACGATTATTTCCGTTCATGTTTCCAAAATAATGACTTTAATACAAAACTAAGTTAAATACATATGATTTTTAATACTCTTCATCGAATTTATACATCAAGTTATAAAGATATAAAAGCACAATACTGCTTATTATATTTTGCTTATTACATAGTTATGTAGGGAATATTTTGTAATTGTATACTTCATCCTATTTCTAATATAAATTTGGAGTGAAATTGTCAAAATCCGAAATGTCACTCATAAATAAGTTTTTTTTATTTAAAAATTTCTTATTATATACTAGTATTTTACTCGTGCGATACAACGAATACATAATATTTTAATTTTTATAATATATAAATTCATAGTGTAACTTTTGAACCAACTTAGAATGAGAAGAGTGTAATTATCGATAACATACGGGCCTTATATAAATTTCAAATTAATTAAACACGTAAAATTAAAAAATAGCATTATGCTTTTTTTAATTATCTTTTCTTAATTAATTTAGTTTACTTAGTTGGAATGTTACCTTATTAAAATATTAAAACTTAAAAACATAAGCATAATTCTAATCAATTTTTTGATAATATACATTTTACTTTTTAAAATAATATCTTTTATAATTGAGCTTATTATATTGATACTTTAAGATATATATCTCATATACGATTTACTGAATTTTTTTAGTTTACAATTTAGGTAAAAAAACTAATATTTATGTATATGATTATCAAACATACAAAAACCATTAATATTTAAAAAATATATAATACTATATATATGTACATATTACATTAAATTCTATTAGTAGTTAAAATATTGACATTACTAACTTTTACTTTAAATATATTAATAATTTAGGGTCAGTAATTGTTTAACTATTAAAGATTTAGTTTAGTTTCGATTAAAATATCAAAGTTTTTTTTTCAAATGATTTTACCATAAAGTTTGAATTTGTTATCATTTAATCCTCAAAATTACACTTTTGTTTATTTAAACATTAAAGTTTTTTTCAAAGGACTTAACTATTAATTTTTTGTTAAAAATGGTGTAACCCTGTAAGTTTTGTTAAGTTTTTTATAAAACTAAAACAAGTAGAGAGTGTAAAATCGAAAACTATTAAATCATAACAAATTCAAAAAATTATGGTAAAATTATTTAGAAAAAACTTTGATGGTTAAATTGAAATTGAACGAAAACTTTGATAGTTAAAGCATTGTTCACCTTATAATTTATTTGTGTGATTTATTACATATTAAATTCAAGGTTACAGCTGCTAAATAGCATTATCCTTTCCCCAATGTTCTATTATGACACGTTTATGTTGACACGTATGAGCAATAATCTTATAAAAAAGGTGTTTTTATGCTTATTTTGTTGATTTTAACATGCTATAGTAGGTCATCTTTTTTCATATCTTCTTCACCTCTAACACTAACGAACTTTGAACTTGAAATTCTCCATAAATACTTGATGAAAAGTACTGATTTTTAATTCTATGAAAATCGAGGTGTCTATAAACTAATATATAAAACGACTAAAAATGAGTTGAATAATAAAAAAACTGTAAGGGTGCCGAATAAGTTTGATTTATGATATACCTGACTTTAATTAGTGATTTCTCGACCTACGTTAGATGAAAGTTCATAAACTTGGTGTTTTTTTTAAGGCAAAAATATTACCTACAAATATCTATAACAAAATATTAGGTAAAACGATCAAGAATCGAGTAAAAAACTCGGTTTTTTTTTCTTTCATGTTTTCGAAGCAATATTAAAGAATTGACACGTTGAAATTGAAATTATCATGAATACTCAATGAAACTCTATGATTCTTGATCCTATGGAAAGATAATCGAGCTGTCTATAAACTAATGCTAAAAAACAACTAAAAATTGAGTTCAAAATGATTTATAAGGATACTCTCGACTTTAACTAGCAATTTCTTACCCTACAGTTAATGAAAAACCTTGAATTTTGTGTCTTTTGAAAGTTAAAAAGATCATCTATAATAAGGATCTATAAAAAGAATTAGACAAAACGATCAAGAATGGAACAAAAACATCAAGAATTGCTATCATGTTTTCGTTAACCTGCTAAATAAGTTGTAGGTTAAGAAATGATGTAATAAAATGTTTTTTGTAAGTTTATTGGCCGCGTGTGTAAAAAATTGACATGTCATAATAGAACATTGAGAAAATGTTTTTGCTATTTAATTAATTAGGTGTTTTAACCCTAAATTCAACCCAAATTTAGCTTTATTTTTTTTGCTTTAAGTTATTGTAAAATATGCATTAAAGGTTGGATTACTTAACTTGTTATTTAGTCTAAAAATATGGTCTAAATTTTATATATATATATATAGTAGAAATAAATATGTTGTACCTTTGTTTTAAAGTATTGTAAAATATACATTAAGGTTTTATTATTTAACTTAAATTTTAGTTTTAACAAATTATCTAAATGCGTTATATAGTAATTGAGATAAAACTCTAAATTTTATAGTCATTTTTTCATAACAATTCGTTTTAGCAAGTTTTCCTAGTATGGTAAAGTGAGATATAAGACAAAGATAGTCCGAGAATCACTTTTTCTATCCACAAACGTAAAGTATGATTTGATCATATCTTAAAAGACTGTCCGTGTATTAACTCTAAATTTTATATTGCATATATCCTACTTAAACGAGAATAATATTGTTATTATACCCTAAACAGAAATATAGGAAAAGTAGGAGGACTATTTATGTAAAAAGGAAGGCGGCTTCCATAAAAAGAAACAAGACTTTGATTGAAGATATGCCATTTATCGTAATTACCAAACTTGTAAACCATGCATTTCTACCGTTGTCGTTTTCCGTTGGTTCAATGGTTGCTCAATCGCAATCGTTCGCTACTAATCAAAATAGATCTATCATTAATTATAAACTTATTTCTACGTGTGCTATTTTTTATATATATTTTTAAATATTTTAATATAATGCGTTTGGTTCATGCAATAATTAATAATATATGTTTGATGGTAGATATTTAAATGTGTCCCACACGAGAAAAAGAAAACAAATCTTGTTAAGTTTCGTGTACTTGACACTTTGACATTATAAGTCGTTCAAGTTTTATCCGGACAAATGAATGGATGATGTTATGTGTATAACATTTTTTTGTTAAATACTATAAAAAGCCGGATTATTTACTTGTTTTGACTATTATGCTCTCGAATATATGAATGAGAATCAAAGTATAGCAGGTTGATACAGATATAAAAGTCTCAATTTTTATGTATGATAAAAGGTTGTTATATACAAAACATCACCCAAACGAATACCCGGGCGAATCCATTATTATAGAGTGAGGTTTATTAAAGAAACGTTCTTATTGCAAGTATCGTTTGTAACTACCATTAATACTTATTAACGACTCATTATTAGGAGTATTTTGGTTATTTATATATTATTATCCGTGAATTGTGTCCAGATGAATGATTTATTATTTAATGAGCCTTGGTTTTCCCAAAGTAACACTCACTAATGAATTGTGTCATTGATTTATTTTAATCAATGGCAAGGTTTGTTCTTACAATTCTTGTATGAAATATAATACTCGTTGAACCCTCATATATATATATATATATATATATATATATAGAGGGGAGGGTTTATTTGAGAACTATTTTTATTGCGAGAACCAATCTTAGCCGTTCATTTTGGATAATGGAATTCATGGATGAAGAGCGTGGGGGGATTGGGTGTGGCAGAGTGCATGTAAGGAATTCATGGGTGGGCAATCCAGTTGAAGGAGGGGAAATTGTACTGCTAGGATTGTTTCTCGCGGTTCTCGCAATAAAAACGGTTCTCAAATGAACTTTTGTCTGTATATATATAATGCATTTACCACCTAAAAAAACTCTTAATTTTAAGAAGAGTAAATTTACTAAAATACCACTCCTTTATACCCCTCCTTTACCCCCCTTTTAAGTCCACAATTAATAAATTTAAACAAATAAATATTGAAAACATAACCGACAATTAATGAATTTAAACCAATACTTATAACTGAATTATTTCTAACCATATATTTTTAATATTAACTTTTGATTAATGAGATCACCATACTTATAACTGAATTAAGTCTAATGATATATTTTTAATATTAACTTTTGATTCATGAGATCACCTAAATTCCTGTTTTCAATAAATTAAGTTCAAGAGATTTCACAAACACCAAACAAATGAAAGAGTCAAAGAGCTGAAATTTATAAACATTGCATTCTAACTCAATTACATAATAATTGAAACTATGAAACATCACACACACACACATATACATACATATATATAATCAGCAACTTCGTGATTCGGCCATGCGACAAAACTCTTCCAACAAACTGAAACACAAATAACTCAGACTTAGCAATTTAATTCTTAATTTCAAATTGGCTCTCGCAAAGAATCTTCACAAACTCATATTATTTTCATCTCGCAAAGAATCTTCACAAACTCATATTAGCTCTTTGTGATTATTCTGCACAAAACTCATCACAACCCCCTCTTTATTCGCCGCCCTCGTATTGCGCGGGTACCCCACTAGTGTGTGTGTGTATATATATATATATATATATGAGGGTTCAAACAAGAATTGTTTTTCGAGCGAGAAGTGTGAGAAACAATATTGACTTTTGATTAAAACTAATCATTGACTAAGAATTTTTAGCGGCGACTCATTAAATAAGAATATTTAGGAAAATCAAGTCGTGTTCATTAATAAAGGTCCATCTGGGTATAATTCACGATTGGATAAGTATATAAATAATCAAAATATCCCTAATAATAAGTTATTAATGATGTTTCAGACAGTTATCGTTTAAACTTTTCCATATATGTATGTACACATACTGAAAAAAGTAAAGGTAAGTGTTATATACTCACCTTGCAACATCTAACCACATGAAGCAAATATGAACACATCTAACAATTTAATGGGACTATGTATAAGAGGTCATAACTAATCTATAAAAGGTTATAATTAATTATTTATCTAAAATGTCAAATACTATCCTAAAAACTTATAGCACAAAGCATTTGCTATCTTTAAAGTTATCACATGACACATTCTGCGCAAACCCACTCCTCGCATATTACGTTTGTGAGCATCCACTTATCGCATAAGTCATCTATGAACGGCCAAATTTCTAACTTCATATTATGCGAGTTTGCAGGCTTCTATGGCGGAACTAAAGTTCAAAAAATTCATATTTTCTAAAAACTCATCTATGAAGTCAATCTAACGATTCCCGAATACTTTTAAACTTCTTAGCACATCCATATACTAAATTTAACTAACAACAAGAACATTTTGCACTCCTGACCATATATCAGTCGCGCATTTTGTCCTACACCCATCTAATTTTAAGTTTTTAAAATTAACTACAACAACCAATGCATTCGGTTTTAAACACCAAAAATAATCATAATATAAGTAAAACCTATCATCGAACCTACCAATTTGCTTAGAACATACCTTTAAGTTTAACGACCAAGAAATCTAACTTAGAAAATATGACAAATGAAGCCCCTCTAAGTATAATCATTAAAATTGATCCACAAACTTTGCAATAACTGATTAAATAAAATCAAAACAATTACGAATGTTTTTGGAGTGTTCCATATCCGGAACTCACATGCTTAAAAGCTTGATCTAGATACATTATAAATTTTAATATTTATCTTATCTTTATTGACAGTTACAATATTTTCTTATAACGAATTAAACCTCACAAACCTAAAAGATTATCTTTATTTGAAAATTTAATATTTATAATACATTTATTGGTATTTTTAGTTGTTCTTGTTGAGTAGGGACAATTATTTAACAGAAATACCAAATTAAAAGATTTTTTTTTCATTTTTCTAATCTTAACATGATACAAAAAGTATGCAATACTGGTCGGCCGGTCCAAAAGGAAAAAGAAATATTATACAAAAATAACTATATTTTTTTTCTTTAAACAAGTTGTGTAATTGTTACTTTAATAAATAAAATAGGGTTTTTATAATATGACCCTGCTTTATAATCACCTAAAAAAGGGGAATCTATTACAAAATGGGGGAAAATATTATTATTGTAAAAACTAGGATCTTGTTAGTTTATTTTATAGGAAAATGCTAATCACAACCTCTATGGCTGTGAATAAGAATAAAAAAAATATAATTTTTAGTTTTTAAAATAGTAATCTTGTTTCGTGTATAAAAAGTTAAAAACTAATTAAAAGGTGACTATAAAAATTATAAAAAATTAATTATGAAGATATAAGAGTTATGGTTAGCATTCTCTTTTTTTATATTATTATTTATGAGTGGTGTGTCATTGTGTCTTATACTCTTATCTTACCTTGGGTCACTTATTTTGGGCTTTCTTTATTATAGCAGGCTCTCCACTTTGATCCCAATATAGGAGTTATTTTTCTATTTTTTAAAAAAAAATTCACGGTCGAATTTAATAATCTCATATCTATGTTTTTGAGAAACACTGGAAAATGTTTATACTTTATACAAGAGTTGTATATACTCATTTACTGTAAAAACTAACATTCAATCACATATATATAAAATAATATGGAAAATTTTTAATCATTTAGAATTTCAATACGTTATTTGGTCCAAACTCATATTGAGTCAGGTTTATATTTCTTATTACGTTTAACATAACCATTATCATTATTAAGCGATCTAAAAAATGATTTAATAAAGAAAAAATATAACTCTAATATCAACGAATTTAACTTTTTTTTATCTAAAACATAAAAATAAAACTTTTAAATTATGATATTAAAAAATTCTTGTTTTGATAAATATTGAAATTGTTTATATCTACCTATTATATAAAAAGAGCTTCTATATTCAAATGTTGACATGTGTTCACTAAATAGTATGATACTATTTCATTCTATATATTTGTTAAAGCTAATATTATTATTATTTACTCAATTGAAACCAATATTGAGCATTATGGTTAGCCATACATGGTTTAAAGTTCAATCTATCTTATTTTTTTAATCATTTTTTAGGAGGTAATGCTTCATGATGCATTAGATAATTTAACATTTTCATTATGTTTTTTAGTTAAATCCTACCTAAATTTGGATGTTTAGTGGGGTGTTGAATGTACAATTCTGTTTTGACAGTTCATAGCTGCTGGCCTAGAGGCTTTTCTACGCAGGTTGAGGTTTTTTATTTCCAAAATATGAGTGTTCATCTTGGTATCTTAAGTTCAACTGTGTTGCATTTGGTGTAGTGTAGATTTTGGATTTGTTGTGGGTTTAATGATTTGCTCAGTCGTTTTAGTCTTGTGTTTAGTTTGTTGTTTTCTCTTCTTTTAGGTTAGTCTCAAGTTTGATTGAAATATATTCATAGGAGACTTTTCTTGTAATCATCATGAATGTACTGTTATATAACAAAATTTCCTTGCCTCTAAAAAAATCCTACCTAAAAGTAGAACTCTAATATTTTTGTAAGTCCATTGATTTTTTGTTTTGTGGTGTTTATTGAGGTTGATAATAGCTGTAGACTGTGATTATTAGCAACCATAAATATGTGGAATACATAAACTAAATTTTCAAGAAAAATCTCGTTGGATAAATTAGTTCCCCAACCTTAACAAAACATTATCTAGACAACTAACAAACAATGAAATAGATCTAATGAACAAGTGAAAAAGAGGGAACCATCTCTTCTAAGATGGGAACAAAACAAAACAAACAAAACGTCAAAACGCACACCTAAAAACATTATACTTTTATTCATGTTACACCACAAGCATCATACTTTTGATATTATTCCTAAAACATCATATATTCATGCTTGGAAAATCAACATAAACGTCGTGGGCTGTGTATAGCACAACCTAAAAAACTAACTAGTATGTAAGTTATAAGAGAAAAATAAAAAAACATGTAAACTTAATTATTTTTAAATAACAACAATAATAATTATCATAATGAAATATAGATAAAAAACTTGAAAAGAGGTCTTTACACCTTCAATGAGAAAAACATAAACGTTCCGTTATCGAGTGTTTTAAGAAAGAAAAGTGAAGGGAAAGAAAGTGAATAGAAAGAAAGGAAAAGAAAATGAATAATTAAGTTGTATTATTGAGTTGGAAGGAAAATAAAAAAAAATAGAGGAGACCTTGATGTGTGAAATCAGGTTATAAAATTTATGTCCAATCATCACTTAGTCTAAATTACCAATTATAGGCAAGAATGACCTAATCGTACGATAATATAGCTAAGGTAAATAAAAGGGTATCATCTTCACAAGAAACAATTTAACTGATTATTACAATATAACTATCAAAACAAACGCACTTAATCCAAAGCAAATTTGATTGGAAAAGCGGTTTTTGTGATTCAACTCATTTATTCGACTAAATTACCTAATTGATTAAAAAGATTGAAACTTTATCTAAGTAAGCGAACTTATATGAATTCTAATTAGAGACATTCACTATGATTAACTTTCCCTAAACATATATTTGGTTGATTAAGTCTCAATTAAATAGAATTCTCTAGATGTTGATTGATTAACTTTGTCTTAATTTTTTGCAATGCTAAGACACAGTTTTTAAATTTCTAGGATTTTAATATCTAAGCTTATATATATAACTAAAATAGATAACATAATGAAACGTATCGTCCTTCTATAATGGGATGTAATTTTTTTACATAATTTTGAATTAACTATTTAACGTACTATTTATCCAAAATTATGTTTTAATAATATGTCACATAGTACTTTACAAATAATAAATAGAAAATTGAATTAATTTTACATTAAAACATTCTATAAATTAACTAACTTAGTAGTTATTCAAATTTATATTTTAATAAAATATCACATAATCCTTTACGAATAACAAATACAAATTTAATATTAAACTCTTTAATTATTTAATTAACTTAGTAATTATCTAAATTACATATTTAAATGATATATCACATAATTACGATACATTACTGTATTCATAAAACGTTGGGACTTATGATAGATAAAATTAATTGTATATAAAATTTGGTTATATTTTTAATCACGAATAATATTAGATGAATGTATACATAGTATAAATAAAAAGCTCTAAAACAAAAGACTTCTTAAAATAACTTTTAAAACTAGCTAAAAGTTTTTTATATACCATATTACCCAAATACCATCTATGATTGTTCTATAATTCTTCTTATTTTTTATGATTTGTTCTTTTTTTGTCATTCTACACTATTTAGCTCTAGCTACAAGCTAATTTGCCAAACACATATATAACTAAAATATACAGCTTCCAGCTCCAGCTATCAGCTTCTATTTCCTCCGAACATACCCCCAGTGTGTGTGTGTATAACTAAAATGAAATTTTAAGGTGACACATGTTGTTCTACAATGTAACGCCCATTTTTTTAAAGGTGCAACAAGGAAATACCAATAATATTTTTATTAAAATGGGGCAACAATCGGCTCATGTATAATATAAAAACAGTTTCCTTTTGATGTTGCACAAAAACTCTCTAGTATGTTCACATAGAAGCCTCATCTGCCACAAAATCTGAAAAGAATAAATAACAATAGGATTGAGCTATAAAGCCCGGTGAGTAACTCCAATTCCACAAAATACTTAAATGATAGTAATTAACATGTAAATATAATCTTATCAACACATATAAATAGTTATAAATAAACATCACACATAACCAAATCATTAATATCACATATGTAGTCCCTGACTACCGGAAGTCACATCGACTTCCGGGATCACATTGATTCCTCATGCTACATTAGTATCTGGTCAGTCGCATTGACCGACAATGACTACCACTCGGGCAGGTTGCCCGTCTGCCAATGAGCCATCTGCTCTACTTAAATATCACATATTCACATATCGCATATAGCGTATTGGCTTAAACATCATTTCTTACACATATATCACATACTTTGTCATCACACACATAGTCACACTGACCAACTATAAATAACACAACTATAACCAAACATGCAATGTTTATAACTCTAATTATTCTCTTACTCTTGATTATTTAATCATGTGTAAGCATATATATTATTACGTATTTACACATTCTCTACATTATTCTTACGTTTTATTTCACTTTTCTCTTTTAGTGAGTATATATTCATATACGTAGACATAGTCTATCGTACTCTCTCATATTTGCATTTACACATACATATACACTTACAGTTACTCTTATGTTTAATATTTGAATATGTATCTCTCAAGGATACTACTCTTATCGGTTACTCACATGTACTCTTAATGTATATAAATATGTAATTATATAATATATTTTTGTAAGAACACATTCTCTTTAATTATGTAATTATACATATCAACACCGTTGGTTTAAACCATCGTACACTCTTCAAATTGGTGATTCGCGCAACATCAAGTATAATGTGTAGGATTAACTATTAACTATTAACCTCACCATTTTCTCTCTTTTATTTAACTAATTTAAGCTTATTATTTATTTATTCATACTCATCTCTCATTATTTAGTATAATACTAGAATACTCCGTTCTTAATCATAAACATGTATCTCTGACTCATGTCTCTTAATTACAATTTAACTCATGTTTGTTAATTTTGTATTCATCTATATACTCTTTAACAATTAGTTAATAGCAATTTTCTTGATATTCAATTCACAAATAATAACAATCATGCAATTATTCTCACTCTATACATAGGATACGTACAATTACAGATAATTAATATTTCTAAGTACTAGGTTGAGGTACTCACCTCGGGAACAAGCAATTATGATTAGCATGATTCAACTGTCAGTCCAAACAATGGGATGCTAATAAGGTCAGGTAGTACCTAAAATACAACTTCTTATGTTTAGATACCATTTAAGAGCTTAAACATGAGCTCAATATGCTAGGTATATAGTTAAACATCTAATACACCCCGTTTGGTGTTTAAACCGTCACTACCCATCACTAAATTAGGAATCTTATCAAAATAACTTCAACATTGGTCCTTGAAATTACATTATAAAGAAAGTAGACTTTTATATCTTTAAAATGGCTGGTCATATGCCTAAAACGGAGTTACGGTTGATTTTATACGATTTTTCAAAAATTAAGGTGCGTTGCAGTGACAACCTACGGCCATAGGATGTTTTTCCTACACCCCTAGGCCTGAAAACACTCCTACAACTGTAGGACACACCTCCTACAGCCGTAGGAAATAACCCTCAGGTCTGTAGCTGTTTGAAAAAAACCCCATTTTTACTAAATTAAACCCTAATCGACGCCGATCTGTTCCAAATCAATTTCCAATATTTTATAAGGTCATTTGGCATCAAAACATTGTTACTAACATACATATAACTCTTCTAAATATTAAATTTCAAGGTTTTGGTTCAAAAACTCCTTTGATCCATTAACATCTCAAATTTCAAGAACAAGAACATTTACTTGATTTCCAAATGATAGATTTTAATCCCTTCTCCAATCTTCAATCCAAAACTCAGGTTTCTTCTTAAAATTTTAGAGATTTATGTGCGCATGAACTCTAAAATAAAGAAGAAGAAACAAAGAAAGAATAAAAGAAAAACAATAAGAAAAAGAAAATGAAAGCAACAAGAAAAGGGGCTGCCGACTCTCAAGTCGGTGGTCTCTTTTTAACGGGTATCCCGCTCCCCTATCCGACTTACAAATCATCCATACGCTATCCATAAATCCTCAATGAGGATATATTTGAAACCCTTATTTTAAACCATTTAATAATTCATAACTTTGTTTTTCCTTAACTTTTATTTAACATCTCATTTTAATAAATTATATAAAATTTCGGGGTGTTACATACGATGTCAC
The DNA here is from genome assembly GCA_038502395.1 of Dittrichia graveolens. Classification (NCBI taxonomy): domain Eukaryota; kingdom Viridiplantae; phylum Streptophyta; class Magnoliopsida; order Asterales; family Asteraceae; genus Dittrichia; species Dittrichia graveolens. The sequence goes on along the minus strand of JARJIL010000001.1, from coordinate 14,664,253 downwards.
AAGTTATGTTGACGAGTTCAAGGTTAATAAGAACTAACGAGTTAAAACAAAAACATCTTTAAAATATAAAACAATGTTTATGATATTCGGAAATGATAGTTTTTGCAAGGTAAGTCGCGTAAAAATACAATAAATTTTGTCTTGGTTACTATTGTATATAATTAATTTTTTCTTAAAAACAATACAATCAACTTTCATAATCCTTCAATTGTAGCAAATTGTATATAATAGAAATGATGACAAAAATCATTGTATACAATATAACTAATATCAGACACTGAAAAAATTTGTTTATATACAATGAAAGAATTTAAAAAGTTGACTATATCATTTTTAAGAAAAAATTTAGTTTTATATAATAGTAACTAAACAAGTTTATTGTATTATCATACAATTTGTCCTTTTTTCGCAATTGATGAATACACAAAAGTTTTGTAATTTTTTATTTCACATATACGCCCCATGCACATTTTTAACTACTTCGCTCAATCATTGAATAGTTGTGGTTGTAATTTTTGTGAGATGACTAGTCTAATCATATTACAAACACAAGGTGACGTATTTACGATTTGACTAGTCTTAGGAATTTGTTCGCATGTTCTAAATTAGATGATATAATCAACATGAACGAGTTTGTGCGTTGTATAGATGTCTTTTATGATGATATGAAGCCATTCACTCACTGTGATTAAAAAGATTGGTTCATTGGCCTATAAACTAAGTTACTCAAGGCCTAGCCAAGAATACATGCAGTGTTTCATGCAAGCTTACTTAAACCGTACCAAAAGGACACAAAAGATGAAGAAAGAAACATTTCAACACGAACAAAAACATTCATAATGGATGGATCAATATGATATGCCTCATTCGGGGGGTGGGGGGGGGGGGGGGGGATGCCACGACTTATAAGGTTTTAGAATTTTGTGAAAGCATCCAAAATCTTGTGGAAGATTCGAGACGTTTGAAGAACATTCGGAACCTAATGAAAGATTATAGGAGCATAAGATGGTTCTAAATACTGATATATCACATAAAAATTCCATAAATAAAGGTGTACAAAGGATTTTAATCAATGATATGGTTACTTTATATAATGTTTTAAGGACTTTATTATGTAGAAAAGAAAAACATATTCATTAAATTATATAAGTGTACGTCTAGTGAACTCACTCATAGCTCGTCATCCATGCACAACCAAACTCCGTCACTAATCATACAACTTAGGGAGGAGTGTCACGCACTCATGCCTAAATCGTGGTGAGGGGGCGTCATCATTTATTTATTTATTTTAAGAGATAAAAAAGACAAACTTAGTAATTTTTTCTTAAAAGAGTGGATTTAATTATGACAGTCATCACTAAGAACACTTAGTCATGGGCCAGTAAAGTTGACATAACAATCAACCTCACCCGAGGTTCACTCACTCCTCTGAGAGTATTTTTATAAACGACTTATCTGAAAGAAGACTTTGTAATCAACAAATTCATGAATACGTATAATCTAAGTCTAAATACTTAATGTAATAACTTTATTGTTAAAAGCTAAATTTGATTACCTCTGAGTTTTTTTTATAAATCATGTGATTTAGTTATACATCAATGTAATAGAAATGATTCATGACAGTAAGGTTACTCCTACGATTCATTTGAAAGAAAAACAATGAAAAAAATAAAGTATTTCTTATATAAAAGTTTGTGATTATAATATAGCCTAATTAAATAATTTTAGTATTATGAATAATTACCGTGTAAAATATGCAAAAACCAACCACCTTTTATTATTTTGATTTGATTTTATATTTTATTATTTACCCTTAAAAAGTACTATTAGTATTAGCATTAGAAATATGAAAAAATAATATGTACAGTTAGAAATAACTATTTATACTTACAGATACTTAAATAAGAAAATAATAAAATATCTAATATATTCCTTATTTAAAATTATTTACGAGTATAAAAACATATATGCTATGCGCTAGAAATATTGATACATTTTAACCAAAAATCCGATACAAGACCATCTGTGCATCATTTTAAAATTTAAAAAGAAGAGGGTCCTTTGCGTCCCTGTTCCATTAATTTCCAACGCAGTTTAACATTTCTTGTCGGATCTTGCTTCAACTCAATTTTATTCCCCAATTCTCATATAGCCGCACACATATATATAAACACACAAAGATTCTAAGTTTCTCGTGATGGGTTTCGTAAATTCAACTTAGGATTCTCTCTTTTGACCTGCGTCATTTTGAGTAAGTCTTTTTTGGGTGCTCCCATTTAGAGATTCTTTCATAAACTGTTAAAAATTGCTTCTTGATGCTTTAAGGGTTCTCATTTCTATTTGTGTTTCTTTATCTTGTTAATGATGTTTTATGAACTCCGGCCCACGGTTTCTGCACAATTACACACAAACACAGTCTCACCCACCCTTGCTATGTGGTTTAGTTTGATGGATTTGAAAGAGTGGGCACTAGGGTTTTAATTCTTGTTGTGGTCACTGGGGTTTCCCATCAGTTTTGTTGTTGAAATTTGATCATTAGGTGTTGAGTTTCTTCAAACTGTCCCAAATTTATTGAATGCCCTTGATTGAAGATTAAATTTGGTACCTTTATCCAGCTCACTCCTGCTTTCTAACTGGCCATATTGGTGCAATTATTGAATTTCTTGTCCTTGAGCACAATCAATGGTGGTTCCACACTACTATCAACTTTTAACATAATGGTTTAATCTTGAATAAGCCTTTATTCATGTCTATTAGCTTGTTTTATTTGATATATATTGTTTATTGCACTGCTAAATGCAAAAATGTTTGATAATGGAGCAATTTGTTTTTGAGCAACATTTGCTGCTCTATTTTCATGTAGATTCTTGATTTTTAGGGCAATGTGTCTTGTGGACTTGGAAATGAAACTTGTTTCACATTTTGAGTCATATTTATGTGTGTTTGGGGTAGGCTAGTTTGGTCACATTCTAAAGAATTTGGTGTTAAAAGATTGATTAATCTGACTATGGAAGTTCAATATGGTAAGAAATTGTTGGCCACTTATATATGCATATTGATCAGGCTGGTGATTATTGTTCTTGAAGAGGTTTATCTTGACACTATTAACTTGTCTTACATTGTTTAAGTGGCAAAAGGCAAACCTTACTACATCTGCCAAAGCCCTAAATTGGTAACTCAGACAGTGATCCTTGCAACTTCAAAATCAGATGATTAGATAACTATTTGATTAATGTTAGGAATCTTTGGTTCATTTAAATTTTATCTCAATAGTTAGTTATCTTGCACAACAACGTAAATGCTCCTCATAATCTGGTTATTATAGTACTAGGAAATCGGAGTCGAAGCCAGTTTAAAGTGTTAAAGTTCCCTTAGTCCCTTACTATCCAAGCTTACCTCGTATATATTTGACTGCGTGTACTTGTTCTTCGTGAATCACACATGCATGCTTTGTTCTCGACCACATGGACTATTGCTCCTAGGGGAAAACCTACATAGAATCATCGATATGCATGTGCATACTCTGATTTCTCTTTCGTTGTGTAAAAAAGATGATTCATTTTCTAAACATACCCAACTTATTTTCATAATGGTAGTACATACCACGCGTTAGATTCCTGGTTCTCGTTTTATTTATTTCATTATAATCATGTTTATTTTTAATAATCATGATATTCTTATGTGCCATGTACTTATTGCTCCATTTTCCAATACTTGTAGCATAAATGAGATTGTGATGATTAAAATTCAACCGTTGATTCAGGAATTGTGCTAATTTCATGCCATTGTTTACAAGATTATAGGAAAAACATGGTTCAAACACTCGAAGATATCAAGGGTGGCGGAGGATCCATCAAAATAGGAACCACCGGTACAATCAGTGCCTTAATGTCACGGGAATTACACAAAGCCGAAGATGCACCACCAAATCCCGCCAATTTACAACCTAAAGAAGCAAGAATACAAGCAGATGAAGCAGGCTCGAGTAATATCTGCAACACAAGTGAAAAGACCAAACCCCACAAACCCAGAAAAGCTAACCGGAATCCTAATAGAAGGAAAGGTTCTTACATAGTTGAAGTTGTGGATATAAAGTGCAAAATGCCAGACCCGATAACAAACCGGTTCAAGAAACTTAATTTCTCAAAGACATCAGAAACCAATGGCTAAATTTAGAATCTTTTCGGGTTTTTATAACTTGACCCTGAGATAATTTTAGGTCCATAGGTGTTTTCCACTTCAATGGCTGCACAAATGCTTGGTATGAACTTGTTCTTTCTTCTACTGCTTCTACGTGTTTGAGCTGCTTCTGGAACTTGTAAATTAGGCTTCCGATCAGAGTGCACTTCGAGTCTGTTAAAGTACTCAATCTCTTGCATAACGAGCGATCCAATGGTTCCTTTTGTCCCGATCTGTACTGGAGGTTTTGCTGCCATATTTTCATGAATGAATGAAGAAGATTGTGAGTTGGAGGGAGAATTGGACATTTTTATGGTTTAGTTTTTGTTTCTGTTATTGATGGATGATTATGAAGTTGAAATCTTTGCCTTATGATTTATATCCATGGGGGAAAAAAGATGATCATGTTTTTGTGAAGAAGATTGGGTGGTGATGTGTCAATGTTTTCTTCATCAGTATGAAATGCAATGAACATTAAATTTTGGACCAACTCTCAAACATGTGGTTTAACTATACATTTTTTTTCATTTACATTTTTTGTCCAAAATTGGAAAAATCGAATGCGCTAATGAACCCATGCCATATAACGTTTATGTTTATGTAGAATTAAAAGCTGTTTTATAAAACAAAATGATTAAAAACGCTTATGTCTATTTAATAACTCTAGTTGCGAATATAATAGTCTGTTTGATACGAATACCGATTGAAAGTTATGAATTTACCTTGGTAACAATTTGTTATGGAATAAAAAATATTAGTGAAGGTCAAGTGGCAGTGTGGCACACTTGTCAAAAAATATACATATTTTTATTATCAATTATTATTATATATTTTTTATAAATCCCCTCTAAATAGTTTTTGACAATTTATATGTCAATCTTGTAAGTGTTTTAAATATATGATAAATAAATATGTTTGAGAATATGATCTTATTCATACTTAAATGCTTACTATTATCGTTAATAATCATTTTTTATAACATTAATAATAGTTACGATTTTTAATTGCTAACAAAATAAAAATATATAAAAATAAATTACTAAAATCATTCTTTTCCAAATATTTTCAATTTATACAAGAAAAACAGTCGATAATTAACAAGAAGTGTTCAAAATTTAAGTTATAAAAATAATAATAGTTAAATAATTACATCAAAACTTCTTTTTCTTTAAATTAAACAAATAATTAAAAAAATAATGTGGTATTGGAAGCTTTTCTCTACTATCAGAGCCAGGTTTCGATCCTGGGACCTGTGGGTTATGGGCCCACCACGCTTCCGCTGCGCCACTCTGATTTGTTGATTTACTTCTGCAATCTCTTAATAAGACTACTTGTGAGTAGTATACTTCACGATTTATGATAAGAGAGTATCTTTTTCATTGGTTCTTGAATTCCTGATAGAACGAAGAACAACAATGGCGACGATTTCATCTACTGTTCAACTCATTTTCGCCAGCTCAGACACAAGACCGGTAAACAATTCGACCCCTGTTCTCCTTAAACTCGATTCACAATTTTTGGGTGCGCGCAAAAGGCTCGGGTTTTGCAAACCCACTTCAAGAATCGGGCCTAGCAGTTGCGGTTCAAGAACCACATGTTGGTTCAAGTTCGGTAAAAATGGGGTCGATGCTGAAGGTGCTGGTATCTACGGAAGTCAATCTCGCGATGATTTTGACCGTGATGATGTCGAACAGGTATTTCCCTTTTTAGTTATTTGTTTTAGCATTAAATGTTGCATCTTTACTGGAATTCTTGATTGTTTGTTGGTTAATTTTGCATATAGAAGAGCCAGGTTCTATTATTTAGTTGATTTCTGTGTAATATTCGAATTCCATTTGGAAATTCTTGGTTATTGGAGGTGATCTAAGTTGATTGACATTAGGATTATTTGCTGGTTATTTGGGTATTAGTTGAAGGAAAAAGATTTATTAATTTCTCTATAGTTGATGTGCAATGAGAGAATACTGCAGACTGTTGGGGTGTTTGTGATTGTTTATTGAAACTGCTAATATGCAGCTTTTAAAATAAGTAGTCTAGAATGAGCAAAGTTTATTTAAAACAACTAATTCTACATACAAATCCTAAACACCTTCAATACAACTTATTGTTTTATAAAAATGCAATAAACATATAAGCAGTTTTAAAGTGTGTTTATAAGTTAGGTTTATGGCTTATTGTGTTTTTAAAAGCGAAAAAGGCACTTTGAAGTGTTTCGAATGTTAGGGGCTCTTTGTATTATTTGCTTATATGGCGGCGGAATAAGCAGTTTTTAACAAGGTCATAAATAACGTGAGGTGTGGCGTGGTGGAAAGGTAACCCTCAAGCCTTGGAAGCCATGGCGAGGTCACGGCGTTTCACAAGGCGCGACTTAAGGCGAAGCCAAGGGGAGCTTTTTAGAACCATGGTTTTTAATCACGTTGGTAGGTTCTCTGTTAAGTGCTTATAAGCATAAACACAAGCTGAAAAGATGGATTCCCTAACACCCCCTACTTTAAAAGATCTTAGCAAGTCCATGCTTGCTGGAGAGAGCTAAAAAAACTTGAAGGGGGAGTAATCTTCATTGATTATATATTTTTTCTAATTTTAAAATTTTATACAAGATTTAGGTAAAAATCTGTCTAACTGCAAGATTTTGGAGAATGTTGTTTGCTTAATTGCTTCTATGTTCAAATGACAGCTACATTGCTTTCATGTTTCCTAATATGTACATACATATTTGAAGTTTCTTAATTCATCCATGAATACCTTTTGAAATGATAATGTGGACCATGGTAAAGAGGGTGTTTCATTTAGGCTTAACCTAAAGTAACTGTTTCCAAATAACATTTTGAAGGAAAGAAAAGGTCACTTACAAATTGTATGATTGTTTCATTTAGGTCAATTAGTTTAACTATAGATTTCACAGAAATGGATCGGTATGGAACTTGGGTTATCTAAGGGGGTGTTTGGGATTGTGTTTTGGAATTGATTTTTAACTTCTGCGATTTATGCCAAAAGGGTGTTTGGTATTGGTGTTCTGAAAACGTGATTATGTGTTTTTTCCCCTGTAAACGTGATTTGGGAGAAGCAGGTCCACACCTGTTTTTACAAAATGCCGTTTTAAAATGTCATTTTCCAAACATGAAGCAATACCAAACAGCCCCTAAGTTGAACAACGATGAAACTTGGTCACTATTTAGTATCATTTTCCCTTCCGTTTTTCTTGTCTTGACGATCCTTGAACATCTTTTGATTCAAATAGTTAAAAAATACAGTGATTTTTGTGATGATAAATAATTGAATATGGCATGTTTCTCGTTTAATTGCAGTACTTCAATTACATGGGTATGCTTGCCGTTGAGGGCACGTACGATAAAATGGAAGCTCTTTTATCCCAAAATATTCACCCTGTCGACATTTTGTTGATGATGGCCGCCTCGGAAGGGGACAAGCCAAAAATAGAGGAGCTGTTGAAAGCCGGAGCCAAGTACAATGTGACAGATGCAGATGGAAAAACAGCTCTTGATAAGGCACAAAATGATGAAATCAAGAACTTTATTTTAAGTTATTCTACTCAAAAGGCATAACTGTAATCTTGCACACCCAAAGATTATTGTTGTTGTATGTTCTTGTTCTTTGTCAGATTAGATTGAAAATTTAGTAGTTGTACTGTAATTGTTATTTTTGAGCCATATGGATGTTGTTTGTTTTATTGGGAATATAAGAGCAGAAATGAAAATGTAATTGTGTATGTTTAGTTCTTTTGATTTTAGAAGGAATAAGATGTGACTCACAAATTGAGAAATGCCTTGCTAGATATTCATAGTATCATTATGTGACTAATTTATAAAGGGTAAATTGTATGAAAATAGAATAAACGTTGTCTTAATTATTATTGTATACAATAAATTTTATTTTTTTAAAAACAATACAATCAACTTTTATAATTCTACCATTGTATGCAAGTTGTTGTATACTATGAAAATTATGAAAAAGTTTATTGCTAATGAAATGTTGAATGAACATTAAAATCTATAAAAAAAATTTAGTTATGAACATTAAAATCTATAAAAGCGGGTTTTCAAATTTGTCATGAACATTAAAATCTATAAAAAAATTAGTTCAAGTTTATTTAATTAATCATGGATTTTTAACATATGAGTGTTACATAAATTATATGTAGGACCCAATTGTATCAAGTATCAATTAACGATTGAAGCAATTAACAAAATAATATGAACTCTCTATGTAAATTTGTCGATGGAAAGAGTCCAGATCTTGAAAAGAACGTATGAAATTGCTTATTGAATTAGGGCTTACAAACTTGTATTTATATCCCCTGGGTATTTACAATAGCTACCCTAAACTATGACTATTGTCATATGTAAACTAAACTTCACTAGAATATATTGAACACAATCTAATGGATATAACATTATATGTCTTTATATATAATAACTGTATAAGACAAACAAACACTCGATTCAAACAAGAAAATGAGACATTTTATGCATCTGGTTGGTCAAAAGAATTCATCATGTTTTTTTTTCTTCTTAGAAGAATTACATTTCAAGCCTATTTGTATGATTATTGTTTATTAACAATCATGGGCAGGTAACATATTGGTAATATTAATTATCACATCCTAATTTTTTTATTAGATATACCAGCAATATTTTAAGCATTTACTCATATTTTAGTCAGATAAACTATATGTCACATTCCAAAGTACATACAAATTTATTTTAGCTAAGGTAGTTTTCTAGTTTATTGCCATTAATTGCTTATCTAACAAAGCATCTGCTCTCTATACATGAGATCAAGAGTTCTAGTTTAACAGAGAGTTCTATTGAGTAATGTTCAAACAAAAAAATGACTTTGTAATTTGTTTAATAAGAGTTCCGAGTTACTTCATTTATAGCCTCAATTGGTTTTGAGTTAGAAACACACACACTTACATAGTATCAGAGCCAGGTTCCACCCGTGGTTAGTCAAAGGTCATATGGACTCCACGTAACACATAAGTATCCACGGTGTTATGCACGAAAAAAAGAACACCACACATGATGGAGCGTGTTGAGTAATATTCCACATTGGATGAAATGTGACTTTGTAATATGTGCTTGATAAGTGTCCTGGGCTATTTCACTTATAGCCAATTGGATTTGAGTTGAAACCCCACAAACTTTCAATTTCAATCAGGAAACGCAAGATCACGAGTATACCAATTAGATTGCGTACATTTAAACAAAAAGCTCGATGCATATTAGATAACCTGAATGGGAAATGCACAATCACAAGTATACCGGTTAAACTGTGTACATTTAAACCAAAAGCTTGATGCTCATTACATAAACTAAACGGGAAATACACGATCACGAGTATACCGGTTTGACTGCGTACATTAAAACCAAAAGCTCGACACTCGTTATATAACCTGAACGGGAAACAGACAATCATGAATATACCGGTTAAACTGCGTATATTAAAACCAAAAGCTCGACGCTCATTAGATAACCTAAACGAGAAACAAACAATCACGAATATACCAGTTAGACTACGTATATTTAACCAAAAGCTCGATGCTTATCGGATAACTTAAATGAGAAACGACCTCCTTTTACACATAATTTTCTTGTATATTTAAAATAATATTTCTATAAATGTAAGCTGTTCAAAAGAGTTAAAAAGTTTGAAACATTAACAAAAACGTTTATTTAAGCTGTAAATTATGTTTACTAAAAAAAAAGGTTAAATACGCGCAATAGCTCCTTTTTAAAAAGTTGGTAATATTTTAATATAAAAAAAGTACAAAGGCAGTTGGGGGTTTCATTTTCCATTTTCAAATTCTCATTTTTCCAGCTTCCGTTCTGTAGTTGGGTGGGTTGCTTTCACGTTGGGGTATCCACTCAAACTCCAAAAGCAGTTTGCGTTTCAATCTTCCACCTCCGCCACCGCCGCACCACCACCGTAATCACAATGTCACCAAAATCCCGAAAACCAACAAAACCCCCAATAACACCACTCCCACCGTCATCAAAACCACCTTCACTTTCCAATCATCTCGCCACAATCGAACTCAAACAAAGAATCTTGAACTCACTCTCCAGACTCTCCGACAGAGACACCCACCAGATCGCTGTCGACGATCTCCAAACCATAATCAAAACCCTTTCACCCGACACCCTCTCAATCCTCCTCAACTCCCTCTACGCCGCCACCACCACCACCAACAACAACAATAACACCGCCGTCAGAAAAGAAGCAATCAGACTCCTCTCCGTCGTCTGCGCCACACACACCGAATCAACCGCCACCCATTTGAACAAAATCATAGCTCACATTGTCAAAACCCTCAAAGATTCCGATTCAAGTGTTAAAGATTCGTGTCGTGAATCAATTGGGCATCTTTCTTTTTTGTATTTGAAGGGTGATGATAATAGTAATAATAATATTGGGTCTGTGGTTTCCTTGTTTGTGAAGCCTTTATTTGATGCTATGAATGAACAGAACAAAGGGGTACAATCTGGTGCAGCAATGTGTATGGCTAAAATGGTGGAAATGGCTTCTGATCCACCTCTTTTGAGCTTTCAAAAGCTTTGTAGCAGGATCTGCAAGTTTCTTAATAGCCCTAATTTCTTAGCAAATGCTGCTCTTTTGCCTGTGGTTTCAAGTCTTTCCCAGGTTTGTCAAATGGTCAAGGCTAGCTAATTGTTCATGTAGCTTTCAAACAGCGTCATAGTTGTATCATGGATATATAGATGCTACTTACTTTGACAAGATATGAAGATTTGATTTTTTATGATTGTGATTCACATAATTAGAAATTGGTTTGTGGAATGGATATAGTTAGGATGTTTTGATGTGTGATTTAAAAGGGATTGTTGTCACATTAAGAAACAAAAATGATAATCAAATGATTATATAACTAGGTGCTAAAAGATCCAGACATCTGATCATTTTGACAGTATGTAATCAGAAAGTCTTAACTGTAATTGGTTTGAGGGGGGTGTTTGAAAGTGATTGTGTGATATTAAATAGTTGGAGTTAGATAGTCATATATATTGTGTGCTTGTATTCAGATGTTTGGCACAAGGAACTAATAGATAATATGACAAACACTTGCATTTTATAATATGTAATACACATTAACTTTTATTTGGAAACAGCTAGAGTCCCTGCATTTTATGTAAAACATTTCATATACTTGTTGCAGGTCGGGGCTATTTCTCCACAGTTCTTGGAGCCACTGCTTCAAAGTATTCATGACTGTCTTGTTAGTTCTGACTGGTCAATTCGGAAGGCAGCTGCTGATACATTGAATGCCTTGGCTTTGCATTCGAGTAACTTAATCAAAGAAAAACCTTCATCTACTATATCAGTACTTGAGGCATGCCGCTTTGATAAGGTTAGTTTTTGCTAACTATCCTTGAGCTATATATTTCTTTATATTATTTCATTTGAATCGATCAAAATCCCACCCTTAAATTCATTACTTCTTTTACATCTCCAAGATGTGTTCTTTTAATACTTTCTAGTGTGTTTAGAAGTATGTTTTGAAAGTGATTTGTGATATTCAATAATCAGAAAAGCAGATAGAAGATAGTGCTTCGGTGTGCTTCTTTTGTTTGAAATAATATTCAGATAATAAGTTGTTTGAGTATTCAAAAAATCCTCGCTCATTAAAAAACTAAATATTATTTTTTTGAAAATGACAAAAAATGCACTTTGTACAAGATTCTTCAGGGTTAACATAAGTAGTTTTCTGCTGTACATAGCCTTTTCATTTGTTTCACGAAGAGGTTGATTTCGTGACTCAAACCTGTGACGTATGAGAACAATTTCCTAAACAACCTGCAAACACTTCTGTATTATTTTTAAATATTTACTACTTTATTTATGACTACAAAAATATTATAGTAATCTATATCTTTAAATAAAAACAGTATGAGGTTGTATGCATCAATATAGGCTCAAGGTAAATTTCAACCTGTTTGACTCGTTCCCCTTTTAGGTTCTTTTAATTTGACCTGTTTGATTCAATAAAAAAAACCAATTCTACCCAATTATTGTTAGATGCGTCAATTGGTCACATCATGCAGTCACCTAAATTTTATGCTTTTGTGCAGATTAAACCTGTAAGGGATAGTATAACAGAGGCCCTGCAACTTTGGAAGTTTATTGCAGAAGATCTTGAAGATCAAAAAACACCTGGTCACTGTCAAGATTCTGAGCCAGCCAAGTTGTCAAGAAAGGTCCTGCCAAAGTTGGATGGGAAACGAGTAGAGATCCCGATCAATGATGGTCAAACCAAGAGTCAAAATGTATCTGAAAAGTCGACCGGAACTAAAAAGAAGGCTCCACCATTAAGTGACAAGGAACTGAACCCTGAATTCTTTCAGAGACTTGAAAGAAGGGTTTCAGGTGAAGTAGAAGTCATTGTGAATCGTAGACTCATCAAGTCATCTAATTTTCAAAATGAAGAGGAGACAGACGTCAATGACAATGATGGAGGGGAAAAGTCAAAATCAGAAGAGAGCTACCAGCCAGATGAACAGGTAAACTTGCTAGACCATAGTTTGGAAGGAGAAAGTGGTGATCTTTTTTCTAGACATCGAGAATCTGATAATAAAGGAAATTTGTTGGGTATTCAGAGGCAATTACTACAATTGGAGAGACAGCAGGCTCATCTCATGAACATGTTGCAGGTATGTACATCGGTAGAGGTGGCAAAATGGGCGGGTTGGTCGGATGGGTAACAGGTTAAAACTGTCTCTGATTGAAACGGGTCAATTTTGTAGTACGTGTTTAATGTGCTGGGCTGACCCACTCACAAAATGACAATCTTTTTAGCATTTCTTGAATCAAATTTTTTTTATTGATATTTGCAGGATTTTAAGGGTGGATCTCATGATGGGATGGTAACTCTAGAGAACAGAGTGTGGGGTCTAGAGAGAGTTGTTGAAGACATGGCCCGTAATTTATCAGTTTCAATGAATACTTTAAGAAGAAGTTGTTATATAAATGGCTTTCACAAATCTTCTGAAAGATCATTTGGCAAGTACAATGGCTTTTCTAACTATCCTAATACAAAGTTAGTGAGGAATGATGATGGGTTGTCCTACACTGGTAGGGGTTCTTCATGGAACTATCATACACATGGCCCAAAGATGCAAATGGGCTCAAGAAGAGGTGTAAATAGTGGGTCACCTAAACGGGTCAGGCCGGTTAGGTTTGGAGAGGTTCATGTGGGAGATATGGATTTGGCGTTTGGTGAAGCTTTGGCTAGTGGGGATGATCTTTTGCTTGTGAAACTAATGGATAAAACGGGCCCATTGATTGATCGGCTCTCGAGTGATGTAGCAAGTGAAGTGTTGCATACGGTTGCACGGTTCCTTCTTGAACCAAACTTGTTTGACATCTGTTTATCTTGGATTCAACAGGTATATAATCCTTATTTGACATTCTTTTAGCCTAATATAAGAAATTGTTATTTCCATTTCACAAAACACCGCTCTTTTTCTCAACACACAAAAAAAGTCATTTTTGGTCATTTTATCTATTAGTCCATAAGAACTAGAATTTGAAAACACCCAAATATCTGATTATTAGAACTTCAAACAACAAAGCATACCCAAACACATTCAGTTTCTATATGCACACCCAAAAGTATTATTTTGTTATTGAACTCGCTTTTCACGGTCAGTTTTTCATTTCATTATTGTTACAGTTGCTCGATATGATCATAGAAAATGGAACAGATGTTGTGAGAATCCCATTGGAAGTGAAAAGGGAGATTTTGGTGAATTTGAATGAAGCTTCATCGACCATCGGTTCTCCTGAGAACTGGGAAGGTTTGATGCCCGGACAACTTTTATTGCAGTTGGCATCAGCTTGGGATATTAATCTGAAACAGCTATACAAATAGTATTTCTTGCATATTATTATATGATATATTATAGGTATATATTTTTATACAAATTGATCAGTTTTTACATAGAATTTGTATAGGAGAGTGAAGGGTTTCTGTGCTCATTATAATTGTTTTTCAAACTAGGAAGTTATTGATTGGTTTTATATATGTTTTTGCTATAATATAAGACAGCAGATGAACAAAATGGCTGTGTTTGTGTGTGGATGTTTATACTTAAAGAGAGTTGAAACATGTTATTGTAGTATTTTGTAATGTAAACAGGATTAAAACATCAAGTTGAGTATTGACCAGTCAACAGAATTCAAATGTGCCATTTAGGCCATGCTATTTGGTCTCTACTTGGCAGAGTACACAGTTTTCAGGCATGCCTTTTGAAAATATTCTTGCCATCAAAGGGCTTTGACATGGAGTAACTGGAATGATCAATTGTATATACTTAATTTATCAATTTTTAATCTATAAAATGGGCAACAAGCATTATGGAAAAGAAGTCGCCGGAGAATCCTCCACTTCCTCCGTCCAATCGGAGTTTGGCTCAGTCCATGACCGCGGCCGGAGACCAAGTTTGAAGAACACCACCATTTCAAGAGCCTCAAACACCCTATGCTCATCCAAGAAACTGTTCCAAATCCCACTCACAATGCAGTAATTATTGTTATACGGAGGCTGGTGATGGGTAGCGTGTTGCGATCTGGATACCAACACCCCGGCGTCTTGCAGTGCCACCACCCCTGGGGGCAGCTTGCTCTTAGTCCCATGAGCCCAAGCATGGAACTGCTGGCTAAACATGATGCACCCGCTAGCTATTCCCACGAACCCCATCACTACCGGTTGATCATGACATATCAAATCAATTGGTAACACGGTGTAAGTAATAACACGCGCTAATGCGTGTAAGTTATTTGCAAACTGACGTTTTGTGATTATCCAAGGCCACTTATGATGGCCCTGAAATGCGTCAATTTGTGAACCAAATACAGGAGTAGAGGCATCGCCGTAATTGTCGATGCCCCAATGGTATACACCGGACCCAAGGTCCGCAAACAAGTAGCCGATGAACCCAGATAAAGCGGGTTCAAGCCATATGTGTGAGTCCATTGACCCGATGATGGAGCTAGCTAGTGAAGCAAGAACGGTGGTGCACCCAGTGGCCACCCATACACGGTGAGACCAAGTCGATTTAAGACTTGGATCGTCGGCTTTTGGTGGAGTAACTAGCGGTGTGGTGTTGATGATGATCGGTTCGAGTTTCGGTCTAGTCTTTATCGGAGTTGTTGCAGCACAATAGACGCGGTTGTGGTGATACCCTTGGTGATGTTGGTGGCGGATGGCTGTGGCGTGGTGGAGGTGGTGGTGCTGGGGTAAGATGTACATTGTTAGGGTTTGAGCTTGGGGGAGGTGGAGTGGGAGTCGACGACTACGAGTGGTATATCATATCACATATAGATTGAAATCAAGGTGTGGTTGGTGTGAGTTGGTAGTGACGTGGGTTTATGAGTGTCGCTGAAGAGTTGTGGTGACAGTTTGTGGTAAGCATAAAAAGTTCAATTTGATAGCATACATTTATTTTATGGGGCACATGACTTACAAAGAGTGTTGTGTACTGGAAAAAAAGGCAAATTATAGATGATGTTATTATATTGTTTTATGAAATCACCCTGAATTTGTTGTTGTTTGTGATATAATATTTTCTTTTGAAAAAGAATTCTACATGCATAAAAACAAATGGTAAAATGATCACTGTATGACATTTGTATGTAACAGTTAGGACCGTAAACGAATAGAACATTTATGAATTGTTCGTAAAACTGTTTGGCGTGAATTTCGTTTATGTTTGTTTGTTTAATAAGCAAAAGAATATGAACAAGATCTTCCGTTCGTTTAATTAAACAAATGTTTGTTCATTTATATTCGTGAACGTTCGGTTAAATACTATATATACATATATATATATATATATATATATATTTATATTATATGTGTTTATATATAGTGTTTATTTGTGTTTAATAATGTTGGATTTGCATTATAGCGTGTTTTCCTTTATTTACGTTTGTTTATCATTTAAATGACAAACAAAAACGTACACGAACTAAACAATCGAACATAAAAGCTCGTTTATTTATCGTTCATGTTCGTTTATTTGTTTGGCTAAAGTCAAATGAATGAACACGAACAGAGAAACCAGTTCGTTTATCCGTTCGTGTTCGTTTATTTGTTCGGCTAAAGTTAAATGAACGAACATGAACAATCCTCGTTCGTGTTCGTTCGGTTCATTTACAGCTCCATGTAACACTAATATTCTAAAACTTGTTTTTTCATGAAATTTGGTGGTCTTCGTGTATATTATCGTGGAAGTTTATGAGGCGTATAATAATATTTTACTAGTGTAACATCTTGTATATAAACAGAAAATGGTTAAAGTAAATTTTAAATATTTATGGCATATAATATACATAAAGTTATAAAATCTCTTAAAAGATAAATAAATCTATTAGAAATTATAAAATTCATACGTAATTGTCATCATCAAAATTTTTATAGAATCTATTTATAATCGAATTTGAATTTTTTAATTTAATCCATAAATGTTAGTTTTGTGTTGTTTTTTTAATTAGGAAATAGGATTAAGTATTATAAACATAAATACATTTCAAAATAAATTAAAAGGATGCTATGAGAATGTTTTTTTTAATAAAATTTGTTTTTCTATTTTCTTTTTAAATTTTACGTGAAGTCGTTAATGAAGATTCATAATTTAACTATTGTTTATTTTGTTTACAACTAGTCCTTAAATTGATAAACCTGCTGGCACATTTGACATAATCAATCTTGGGACATTGTTAGCTTTATATAGTTTTTTTTTAATTAATTTGGATTATGAAAAACTTCTTTCCTTTAAAGAAAAATAATTAATAAGTGTATTGCTAAAATTATTTTATATATACCTGATAACGTGTAAAAAGAAGTAATTTTATAATAATGGATTACTTTTGAAAATTCATTTTTTAACGGCCGAACATACGCATGTATATTTTAATCGCTTTCTTAAATTTATACATTTTATCAATTGCAGGATTTGAATCAACAACTTAAAGAACAAATTTCAAATACATCGGGCACCCAGTAGAAGCTCTTTGGTACTTTTGAAACTTAGTCCCTATGATGGTTTTAAGACATGAGTTGCCTTAACGACATAAAAATGAAACTTGGTTACTATACTAATAACTAAACCCTTAATTTTGTAATTGTTTGGGGAAATTAGTAAAATAAATTTTCAATTCTTCATTATCACAAAGTTCAACTTTAATATTATTATTTTCATTTTTACATTTCCTTTACTTTATTATATTTTTTTCTTTTTTCCTGTTTCAATAAATACATTTAAGAATATTTTTTATTTTAAAATTAAATTTTATGTTTTTATTGAAAAAAATTAGAATTCTATTAAAGTTTAACTTTTAAGTTTTTGGATGAAAATCAGTTTTTCTTTGTGAAATTCTTACTTCGGTTGTCAAAAATTAATAATACTAAACGTTATGTTGGACATTTGGGATTAAAACGGAAAAAGTAAACTTGAACGGATTCGAATTTAGACCAGATAACTTGAGTGCACACGAATTCTTTGAAATAAAAATTTCATTACAAATCCAATCCTACTAGTTTTTAGGGTAAATTGTATGAAAATACAATGAACTTTGCCATTATCATTGTATACAATCAACTTTATTTTTTTTAAAATAATACAATGAACTTTTATAATCCTCCAATTGTATGCAAGTTGTTGTATATAATGAAAATTATAGAAAAGTTCATTGTATACAATGGCAGCTAAATACTAGAGACAGAAATAAGTTGTTTGCATACAATGAGTGAATTATGAAAGTTAGTTGTGTACAATGATAATTAAGACAAAGTTAATTGTATTTTCATGCATTTTGCCCTAATTCTTATGTTTTATTCATCCTTAATGTTTGCGTCACAATAATCTGCAGGTTAAAAAATCGTGTAACAATCAAATAGACATTTCTTGGAGTGCTTGGAAAATTCTTTTTATATGAAAGAATAATTAAGTGACAAGAGACCATTTATGTAATTAACTCTTAATTTTATTATATCTTTATTGTAGCTAAGAAACTAAAACATTTATTATATAATCACTAATTAAAGACATGTTTGTTTCGTTTGATCTGGCAAATTAAGACAAAACTGAAATCAAATTCCATTACATTTATACGTTTAGTTGAAATTTATACACATGAAACAAAACTTGATTCACAAGTTCCACACATAATAGAAATTATAATGCGTGATAGGTAGCCAAAACACGAGATTTCGTCAAAAACATTTCACCACGTCATTGTCGACGTCTTCTACTTTCATCGCTATCACCACCTTCATTTGGCTGCGGTTAGGGTTTCATCCAATTAAGGTTCAATCTGATTATTATTCATCATTGTTTGGGCACAATTAAGGTTCCATGTTGTCGTGTTTGAGTTAATGTGTTCATAGATCTCAAACATAGTTGTAGGGGTGAGCGTGAAGCGGTTTTTAGCTCAAATTGAACCCAAACCGCTAATTTAAGTTTTAGAATCTTCAAAACAATGGCTTCGGTTTCTATCGGGTTCGGTTTTGGTGGTTCCGTATTATTAATGGTTTCAGTTTCGGTTTATAAACCAAACCCACCTCTTCTCGACTAAACCGGCCCATTTGTTTCTAATTTTATTTTTGGCTATTTGGGTTTAAATTTGTCATGACTAAAAAGAGATTGTAATCCATCATTTTAGTTTAATAACATATAATTTTCTACAAACAAACTCCCAACCAACTTTAGAGAAACCTCAAAACGTTACCTATTTCCTTACGATGCAAGAATTCAATTTAAGTTTTAACGAAAACAATTCCCTATGATGATTGATTTTTCTGTGATCATTAATAAAAGTCAGGTTCAATAACTATCTCAAGTTAGATTTTTTTAAACATCTGGTTTTTCAAATGGACAATTGGATGTGGTTGTTTCTCGTGTCACGAGCACAAAGAGCTTAAAGGTTTTTGTTTATGACCATGATAATAATGTAACAAATAAAACTATGAAGATAGTATATAAAGAAGTATTATAGACAATATGAAAGCCGTCTTAATTTCAACCTTGGAACGGTCAATAGATATGTTTTTTATTAGTTATTTTTTGTATAGATATGATTATATTTGATTAAATTTTATTTATGTTTTTTTACACGTGAGATGTAAAATGGTTTTAAAAGCTCCCTAGTACGTACATGAGTAATTCAACTAGTTTTATTAATAATTTATACAAATTGGCATGTTAGTATGAAGGTTAACTCAAATATATCTAGTTTAGGGTTATCATAATCGTGATCTTAATCGTAGTGATCCTACCAACCAAAAGTGTGTCGGATCGTACTTAGGATCACAAATAAGTAAGAATGTAATTAGGATCGTAAGATCATCTGTCAAATAGTAGGATTGCTATATTATCCTACGATGGTTAGTCATATTGAATATTTTATAAAAAGAGGTTTTATACTCTCCTGCTATATATAATTACTTAGAGTTAATTGTACAAATGGTCCTTTAACTTAGGTAAATCTGCCAATTTAGTCCTTTAACTTCAAAAGTGGTGAAGATCGTCCTTTATGAATCATTTTGTAGCGATGATAGTTCTTACTAACGTTAGCCATTAGTTATACCCGTTAAATCAAGGGTAGTTTCGTCTTTTTACCATTTTTCATTTTTTTATTAATTAAAATAATATTTAATCTTTTTAAATAGAAATATATATATATATATATATATATATATAATTATATAGTCTCCTATTCTCTATACCCACTCTCTCTACCTCTCTCCTCTTAACCCTATCTCCGCCGCCACCATCCTTTGAGACCGCCACCGCCCACGGTGGTCACCACCGCCGGCTCTCTCACTCTCTCTAGCACTCTAGACTCTCTCTCAATCTCTCACTCCCTTCTCACCCCTCCTCTCACTCTAAGTAACAAACACCCCCACCCCCACCGTCTAACGCCACAGCCATCGCCGGCTCTCTTGTCTTCTTAAACCACCTGCTTTCATCTCCGCCACCTTCATATCTAGCGACAACCTCCGCTACTACCACCGGATCTGAGCACCCTCACTCTCAACTAGAGCTGAGCACATCACAATTACCACCGAATCTGAGCACACTGCCACCACCGCCGCCTTTAGCATCCGCCATTGCTGCCACCGTAACTACCTCCTCCTCTCTGTTCAAGAATAGATCTGAAAACAGTGCCCAACCCTAAAAACCAAAACTCCAAATCAACCACCACAACCACGGAGATGCTTTCTTGAAAATTAGAAAACCCTAATTCTTCTTCTTTTTCTTGTTCTTTAGATCTGAAATTGTTGTATGTGTGTGTGTGTTTTTTTTGTTTGAAAAAGTATGTGTATGAGGTTGTGCGTATGTGTTCAAAATGGTGGTTGTGGTCGGAGCAAAGTTTGGCCGGAGGTGTTTGAACGTGGGGTGGTGGGTATGTTTTCAAACCTAAATCTGGTTTGATTGTGGCATATGTGGGGTGGGAGAGAGATAAATGAGGAGAGATAAGAGGATTTGTGGGTAAAAGCTCAATGAGGAGAGAGACGTGAAGAGAGAGGAAAGACATGTTAAGAGTGAGAGTGGAAGAGAGAAAGAGACATGGTGGGGGTAGGGGTGGTGGTAGTGGTGGTGTGACAAAAGTGGGAGGAAAGAGAGACGTGTAGAGGCAGAGAGGGGAAGAGAGAAAAAGAAAAATGTGATTATATTTTCTTATTATATATTAATTAAAACTTGTAATTTAATAAGGGTAGTAATATCATTTTACCATGACTTAACAGAGTTGACTAACGGAATCCGTTAGAAAGGACTATTCTCGTCACAAAATGTTTCTTAAAGGATCATCTTCATCACTTTTGAAGTTAAAGGACTAAATTGGCAGATTTACCTTAGTTAAAAGACTATTTGTACAATTAACGCAATTACTTAGGCTTTGTTTGTTTTTTTAAATAAGGCCTTATTTTAAAGAAACGTCTGCAGGTGCGTAGACGTTTCTGATAAGCTTGTTTGTTTTTTTATAGAAATGTCTGCGTGCCCGCAGACGATTCTAATAAGGTTGTTTGTTTTTTCGCAGACATAAGACCTTATTCTGTCTTATTTTTGCTTATTTTGAGAAGCTAAAATCTATAACTTTTTTTCGCAGACCTTCTCAATCTTAAGACCTTCTAAACCACATCTTCTCCTAAAGACATGAATTAAGACATAAGGCATTTATATCTTTGAAAACAAACAACACCTTATTCTTTTATTTACTTTGATCAATATAAATATCAAAATAAAAGATGATATAATGAAATAAATTATTACATTATACATGTTAATATTAAAGAGACAAGACGACAAAGTAGAATAATAAATTAAATACAAATATTTTTTCATAAAACAAACCAAACCAAACCCGTTTCGTACACCATAAATCGGAACCCGTTGATTTCATCTTTAGGTTGTGGCCAATGACGTGCAGATTGCTTCACTCCAGAATGTATTTCATGTTATCAAGTCATTAAATTCCCATAACAATTCAAAAATTAACGAAAACCAGAATCAAAGATTCCTAATTTAGATGCTCGCATCTATCTCCATTCACAGATCAATCATGGCACCCCTTTGTTCTTCGTCATCCCCTGTTCCTTCCAATTCCAAACCTCATTACGCCATAACCATCATCACCTTCTTAATCCTCACTTTTACCTACCCGCCAAGTGTACAAGCTCTTAAAGCACCAATTCTTCCCCAAGACCTCCTTCCACTTTTACCCCGACAAATTTCATGGCCCATTCTCCGTTCCCTCAGAACCGCCACCGATATCTTGCCCACCTTCGTCGGCGCTGCCGCCTCTGTTTCCAACAATTCTGATATCAGTTGGAAAGGGTCTTGCTTTTATGAAAATACTGCTTGGTTAGAGCTTCATAATAAAACCGGCAGTGAATTTGGTGGTGGTACTCTTCATATCAAGGTTTATAATACATTTGTATCCGTTTAATCGAATTTTTTTATTGATTTATCCTTTATTTTGTGTAATTACTGGTTTTCTGGTTCGTTTGACTTGTGGGTTATTGGTTTCTTGATTCTAGAACTGATGCTGATTACGTTTTTAAGTATAAATTTTTGGTAGAGAAGCTAACTGTCTAGGGTTTCTTGAAGTATGTTACTACAGAAATTCACACCTTGATTGTTGTTTGTTATCTTATATGCCTTTAATCAAAATTTTCGTGATTAACTATTTCTTTATTTGCTATTCAAAAAAAAAAAAAAAAAAAACTCTTACCAGAAAAATAAGGTGATCTAGGTTAGAAGAATAGACCACAAAGATGCATGAAATAGGGAAGAACAGAGTGGAGAGAATTTGGGAAGTAGTTGTGTTTATTTCTGAGTGCAGACGAACTACCAAGTAGGCAAGTATATTTTATAGTGACTCTTACTATAGGCTAACAAACAGACAATAGTAATAATATCCAACTAAATAACTTTGCCAGTTGACTTACTAACTTCCACATGACTTTCATTTGCTACTTGAAGACACGTTGCTCCACAGGATCCTTGTCTCCAACGATGAAACAGAGAAAACTTGTGACCCTTTTGAACTGCAGACTCCCAAGTTGCACTCTCTGGACCTTGATTCTCACCTTCATATGCAATTCAATAGAATGGTTCATGAAGTCAAGCTGAACTTTTTCCCAAGGAGCTGAACCACTGCACAACGTTACACCGCGCTAAAGGCATTACATAAAAACCATACCGAGGATCCTCCATCCACTCCCTTATCACAAGACACCACATTTCAGTCACCAAATTCTAAAATGTATAGTTTGACTAACAACAATTAATTATTCTTGAATTACTACTGATAAAGTTATTTAGTATTGTTTTTCTGCTTCACAGGTTTATTGTTTAAGGTTTCTTCAGGTATTTTACTGTGTAAATTCACACCTTGATAGTTTGTTTTGCTTTGTTCTATGCGTTTAATCACATTTTCTTGATTAATCGATCCTTTTTTCTTTGGTGATTTTGATATTATGATGTTTCTGACATGTGGGACTTTGGAACTTTTTTCCTTTAATCTTTACCTATCTTTTGGTTCTTCTGCTGCTGCTAATACAACTCTCTATGGTTTTTTCCTTAGATTGTTTTATTGTATGCATTTAATTATATATTTTTCTAGTTTATCGTTAGCTAATTTGTGTAATCTGGTTATTTCGATCCGTTTTGGCATGTAGGTTATTGATCGTGTAACTATTTGTTATATCAATAATAAGTTTTCTTATAACAATTTCTTCTTCTTCTAGGTTAGCAACGCTCACAGTTGGACATGTATGGATCTTTATATCTTTGCTACACCATATCGTGTTAAGTGGGACTATTATTTTTTATCTCGAGAACACAAAGTTGAGTTTGATGAATGGGAAGGGAAAGCTGAATACGAATATGTAAGTTACTATAATTTATCGACACTTTTTTATCCATTTTGTAATCAATATCAAACCTTGTATTTTTCATTCATGAAGGTAAAAAATAAAGGCGTTGCTATTTTCCTCATGGAAGCGGGAATGTTAGGAACCCTTCAAGCATTATGGGAGGTATTCCCATTGTTCACAAATACGGGATGGGGCGAGAATGCAAATCTTGCTTTTCTTGAAAAAAACATGGGAGCCAAGTTTGAAGAGCGTTCTGGGCCATGGGTTACGAATATTACCATAGATGATATACAATCCGGTGACTTTCTTGCAATATCGAAAATACGTGGCCTATGGGGTGGGTTTGAGACTCTTGAGAAATGGGCATCTGGGGCATATGCGGGTCACTCCGCTGTTTGCTTACGGGACTCTGAAGGCAAATTATGGGTCGGAGAATCTGGACATGAAGATGAAGAGGTAATATTCCAATTAGATGTGACAATTTTGGCTCATTTACTGATGAATGAGTTGATTTGGGTTATGTCTTATCTTTAACGGGTTGAATAAAATGTTATTTGAAGGGGGAAGGATCAAATGGTATATAGGTTGAAATCGTCCAAAGTCTACTTATAGTGCATACAACCTCCTTAATCTTCATATATGAAGATTTGGATTTTAGATTATTATTCTAATAATATTGTTTCAGTAATTACAATCGGTGCATCAATTATTCATTTAAAGTTTTAAACTTATTTAAAAACGGATAAAAAAGTGTTTTTGGCTCAACCCAACTTGGCCTATGAAGAAATGACATGCTTCAACCCAACCATGTTTTGACCCTTTATCCAACCTGCCCATCTTGCCATCTTTGATCCTAATATTTGCTAAAAGTAGCATTTGTTGCTAGAGCAGCAAACAAGTCTAGATTTATCAAGTTCAAGCATTAAGTTTGAACCATATAAAAATTCGAGTTTGAGTTCATGAGAACCTGATTAGAATTTTTTTTGGGATTTTCCAAACCCTATGTATGTAGGGTGGATTTGGAAGTGGTTTAGTGTATGCTGGTGCATGCCCTATACTTATCCTTTTTTTTTGTAAATTTTTGTAGGGTCAAAGTTAGAATAAGATATTAGTATTGGGTTTTTATACATATCTGAATTATCTTCTCATAACAGTAGTGCATACCTTGGTTAAAAATGCTATATGGCTATACCTATATGCTTCTTGTCTATTTTAGTGATATTTCTGTGTGGAGCTTGTTTATTCAACCTAGTTCTTTGTGGAGAATGGTTCTTATTGATATTTTTGTAACTAAATTGAGCTCTCAAATCAAATTGAAATCTTTCTCAGGCCAAGCTTAAACCTTTATAAAGAAACTGCTACCAAATGGAGGTTGAGCATAGCCTTACCTCCTTGATACTTAGCTTTCCAGCCTTATTCTCTTGTAATTTGTGTTTTTGGTTAATTTTATCTGTGAATGAATTGGACTTGTTTATGCTTTCATGGTAGGGTCAAAACCTTATCGCTGTGTTGCCATGGGAAGAGTGGTGGAACTTTGAGCTCACAGAAGATAATACAAATCCGCATATTGCATTGCTTCCTTTGCATCCCGACCTTCGGGCCAAGTTTAATGAGACGGCTGCATGGGAGTATGCACAAAGCATGATTGGAAAACCATACGGTTATCATAATTTGATATTTAGCTGGATAGACACTATCGATGGAAACTATCCACCACCTTTGGATGCTCATCTGGTATTGTTGTTGATATTGTCTCCTAATTTCTTGATTTTGTCGGTAACTTCTAGAAGTAGCGAGATTGGTGGGCCTATCAGGTTGAGAAAGAGATCAAAATGGATTTGGGTTAAAAAGAGTTGTTATTAAGGGTCAAAATGACTTGGGCTGGTTTGAGTATGGTTGGGTTGATCAACAAACATTTTCTTGCCATTCTGAATTCGTTTTGTAAATAATAAATGTGTTAATTATGATTACAATAACATTGTTATTATTTTAATAGAGTTGTGTTCAATAAAGTCCATGTAAAAAACATAGTCCTAAAATTTCAATATTCAATTACAGGTGATTTAGTATACAATCACATGTGATTTGTAAAAACATCACATGTGAATTACGAAAATGCCACTCCGTCTAAAATTTTAAAATGCAATATGGACCATTGATGTCATTGATCCAAAGGCTAAAATTAGTCCCTTAAGACTATGAATTAAGTATGGACTATATTGAACATTCTTCCATTTTAATAATAATAATAATAATCTAAAACTCTGAATAAAAATAAATTTTGGAGGTTGTATGTACTAAACATATATTTCCATTAATGTCGGACACGCTTGATGTGATCCTCTTTAACTAATCTTTTTCACCCAGTCGGCCCTTTCAAGATAAAATGGTACCCTAGTCGACTTGTTCAAAACTCACAAGTAAATGGATCAAGATTACCACCTTACACACACACACACACACACACACACACACACACACATATATAGGTGTTTTTCCTGCGTCTTTGTTAATGCCCCACTTATGTTTTGGTAAATTTAGCAACGGTTCTAATCTCTTATAGAAATATTTTGTGTTAACCATTTTTACATTTTCGTCTTATTCTAATGTAAAGGAAAAATTACTCGCTTATATTTTGATGGTCCCGCAAAATGAAAAATTTGAAGAAATAAGATATGGTATTATTTTGCAAGTGTAAAGTGTTTCCAATCATGGTATAGGTTGCTTCAGTTATGACTGTGTGGAACCAATTACAACCAGCATATGCTGCCAACATATGGAATGAAGCCCTGAACAAGCGTCTTGGTACTCAGGTTAGTCTCAAAATTCCTTAAATTTGTTTCAAAAATGTTTAATTGGTTTGTATTTTTCTATAGATTCTACGTACATACAAACCAAAATACAAGTTTTACCGAGTGTTGCGATCTGCGTTGAATCTAATTTCTGTGACTTGGGGTCCCGATAATCGGTTTGAGTTGAGGTGGCAAGATGGCTGCTTTGGTAATGGGATTAGGTTGAAATGGGTCGCTTTTTTGGATAGGGGGGATGGTTGACCAATTTGACATGTTTAAGATAAACTACAACCCGAAGTGATTCATTAGTAATTGGGTTCAAATGGCCACCTCAAGGTTCGAGTGTTAGGAAAAAATTAATTCTGATTTTGATTTTCTCTTTTCTCGCTTTCAGTAGGGGTGTAACCAAGTCGTGCCAACCATGGAACTACTCGAGATTGACCCCTCGATAAATTTTCAAAATCGGCTTGGTTAGTTGAGTCGAGCTCGAGCTACCCGAGTAGATTTCTGGGTCGAGCTTGAGTATATAGTAATGCTATTGGTTGCAAATAGGGTATTCTGTTAGGTTCATCATCTGATTTTCTTTTTCTACAGTATTTTTTTCCTTGTTGATTATTGATATAATCCCATTTCTCTTATTTGCTTCCCTGTTCTAGCTTGAACTTGTTATTCAATTGATATCGCATTATCATCCGTCATATTATTACCAAAACAAATCATCAAACTAAAGACATTAACCCATTTACCAATCGTATATCTTCAATCAGCTGATTATCTTATTTTTTGAGTGGCAAACATCTAACCACCCTAATTAATAATATTTGATGGTGTGTCATTTTTGCAGGGTCTTGATCTTCCTGACATTTTGGTAGAAGTTGAAAGGCGGGGTTCATCTTTTGCGGAACTGTTAACCATTCCGGAACAGGATGACTGGATATACGTTGATGGAAAATCAACTTCTTGTGTTGCCTTCATCCTTGAAATGTATAAAGAAGCAGGACTCTTTGGTGATCTTGCAAACGAGATCCAAGTTACAGAATTTACGGTAAGTTTTTCCAAGATTTGCAAATTCAAGAAGAGAGAAGGGGGGGGGGGGGGATGTCCCTTATGAAATTAAACTTCTCCAGAAAATTACAACAACTCGATCCGCCACTTGTCCTAGAACCATATGTGAATACTTTCACTTTCTTTTCTTGTCATGAATTCATTAATATGCTTTTACAAAACTATATTAATACAATGATAGTCTAGTGTTCGAAGTAAAACAAATTTAAGAGGTTTTATGCATCTCGAGTAGAGTTTGGATGGCCTTGGAGCTCTCACTTGACCCATTCAACTTGCTCCTATTTTAGCTAATATTTACAGTAAATATGTTACAAAACCTGAATCTACTCGTTTACCCATAAATGGTTTGAAATTGCTATATCTAATCCTTATCGACTCCTATGCAGATAAAGGATGCTTACACACTCAATTTCTTTGAAAACAACATGACTCGCTTGCCAAAATGGTGCAACGATGGGGACACAGTAAAACTTCCCTTTTGTCAAATCACCGGAAGGTATCGAATGGAGCTACCTGGATACAATACTATTGAGCCCTACCCACATATGGCTGAAAATTGCCCATCTATGCCCCCAGATTACTCGAGACCAAAATATTGCTGAACATACCGACAAGTAGTAAATAGTATAGTAAAATATATTTATTTATCATCAAGTTATCCTTGTGTATATACGACGGATTGAGAAATTAGTATAATAATCTAGTTCAATTACATAAAATTTCTGTAACATAAGATTCTGCTCTTCTAGATTGATTAGAGGTAATGTTGTAGTTGTTCCGGATGTGAGTGTTGGGTTAAACCCGAGTGAAGTGGTTATTGATGTTCGACTTTGTTAGGGTGCGTTGTGATTGCTTGTTTAAACAACTGATATTCATGCTTAGCGGGTTTTTAGAATTGACCACGTGAAGAAGAAAGACGAGGACAAGACGACTTCTTAAATATGAACCCCATTCCGATTTCAATCAACTAATTAGAACTGAACTACATTAGATGAATTATAACTTCAAATCCATCACAACTTTTTCTATAATCCTAACTATATCAACTTTCTATTTCAAGTAATTTGGAACAAACCTTTTGAAACGAATTAGGAGTAATCGTGTTTCTTTACAAAATACAAGACTTGTTCAATTTCAGTAACAAAATTATAACATGTACATGCCAAAACAGAAAAATAAAGTTAGGAGTATAAAACACAAGATGACCATATTCTTACTACATCCTCCTCTCACAATTGCATAGTATGAATGCTCCTGACTTGAGTACTCTTCATCTGGCATTGTCACATTTGCTTCTATAACAAAATTGATGTTTGTAGGTGCGAATAAATCTCTAAAACTCACAGTTTTGTATATGTATGGCTTTAACATCTTGAAAGCAATGGATGGCGAGACCAGATTTATTCGCACCTTTTATCCTCCAAATCTTTCTTAGCTTTTTTAATTTCTCCACTCGAATGCTTTCCAAGCTACTCCTAACTTCTTTAATGTTACCAGCAAATGTCAAGTCCATGTCGAATAAGACTTCAACGGAGCCACAGTTTTTAACGCAAAGCTCTTTTAACTGATTGAGTAATGGCAAGGGATTGCATGGAAAAAGATTCTTAAGATTATCACAACCCTCCACTTCAATCTCTCTTAACTTTGAAATATTGGTATCATCTTCCTCTTCACTACTACTAATAGTAGTAATTTCACAAGGCCATATCTGCTTCAACTTATTCATAGAAGAAATCTTCAGTTTCTCCAAAGTTGGAAGTTGTACCTGCTCAAGAATCAAACCTTGATAAGCTGAAATTTTAGATCTTACACAACCTATTATAAGACAATAAAGTTGGGAGTTTTTAACTCAAGTAATTATGTGTAACTTGTAAGACATATTAAGTTCATATAAGAAACTAGAAAAACGTTATCTAGTTACCTGATTGTTGAAGAATGAATATTGCTGCTCTGCATTGTCAGGATAAATGGTAGTGAAGTTGGGAAGGCCATCAAGGGTCAAGTCAACCAGCTCGCGCAGATCAAGTCCATTGTCCATGTTGCACAACCTCATTAGGCATGGTAGGTCATTCAAAGACAGAGACTTTAGGTTCGGAAACATAATCATGCTCCCACCATCACTCTTGCCATCTATCATTGTTTCCAGAACAGGGCATGAGGAAACTTTGAGGTCCCTAAGTTTCGTCAAATCACTTGCCACTTGAACAGTAAAGAGGAACGTCAAGTCTGCACAATTGGAAATCTCAAGCTTTCTTAAGTTGATAAATGAATATCGCATTGAAACTTCTTCAAGATTCTTCATATCATTCACTTGTAAATAGAGTATGTTTGTTTTCAGAAACAACTCGTTAATTTTGCACTCCAGAAGATCACTGAGGTTAGTCACAAGCTTCAATGTATTATCATCTAAAGAACTTTCAATGCTGTTGTCATCCAATAGACAACCCATAGATATCTTGAACTTCTTGAGATTCTTAAAAGATTCATCTTTAATATGAAGCTTATTATCATATAACTCGACCTCTAATGCACAAAGTTTCCTTGAAAGAATCTCCAGTTCCTCACAGTTGGCATCTGTGAAACAAATAGCTTTTGAGCCATCAACTCTCAGGTACAGCTCTTCAAGCATGTCTAAGTCTTCAAAGACACCGTCATCAATACAAAGGTCATCAGAACATCCTGTTACATCTAGCAACTTCAGCTTTCTCAACTTCCCAACCGTAGATGGTAACTTTCGGATGCCACAGCGAGCAAAGATGAGTATTTCCAAGTTGTTAAGATTTTCAAGAAAAGATAAAACATCATCCATTAATGAGCATGAATCAAGACGTAGTGTTTGAAGATTGAATGAGAAATGTGGTAGCAAAGGATCGTCTATCCTCTCAAAAGCTACAACTTCAAGATTTTTCATTCTATCATAAAAATCTTGAGGAAACTTGAGTAGCTGTTTCTCACCCATAAGCTTCAGAAGTTTCAGGTTTGGGTAATCAAAAGGTACCGGAAACTCAGACATACCGGTGCAATCTATATAAATTCTTTCAAGTGACTCACCTGAATCATTTTCTGGCATATTATTATGGTCGATGAAAGCTTGCTTGTCAGTACTTAAAGCAAAATCATGCAGAAGGTCATGTGTTCGGACACATCCTACATGATCACTTCTAGTCAACAATCTTGCATATACTAGTGTATTAGCAGATGTTTCAATTATCTGTCTTGCTTCTGCTATAGTGCTCACGGCAGGTAAAAGCTTCAATCCCCATGCATACCTCATCAGTTCTTCCATAGGAATATCTGTGTCTTCTGGAAACAGGCCACTGAGAACACAAATTGCTTTATTTTTCTCTGATAAATTCTCAAAGCTTAGGCGAAATACCACATCAATATTGTCATTGCCCAAGAAGTGTTTTAAACGACGAAGTTGATCTTCCCATGCATACTTACTTTCGCCTCTAAGAGAAATGGCAAGAGTTCTAATCACAATTGGAATACCATGACACCTATCTACAAATTGTTCTGCTATCTCATGGAGTTCAGGATCAGCATCACAATGATCAAGTCCTGCACTTTCATAAAACAAAGCTTTTGCGTCTTGTTCATATGAAAAAGTCAATGTGAAGATTGAACTCTTCTCAACACCCATCTGAGAGCAAACATATGCGTCTCGGGATGTTAATAGCAACTTGAGCCCATTTGGCAAAGGACTCGACAGTCCAATATCTTTGAGGTCCAGGACCTCCCAAACATCATCCAGTATCACCAAAATCTTCTTTTCACCTTCTTTTGACATCACTGCAAATCTGTTCTTAAGACTCTCGGCCCTTGCGTCCCCAGTTGTTTCTGTTAGAGCTCCACCCATTATCTCTGACACAAAATGTTGAAGAGAAGCTACTTCAGTGTTTTGCCCAACAACCACCTTCACAACCCGATAAAACATTTTAAAATCCTCCACAGCCTTCTTCAGGCGTTCCATCATGTGGGTTTTGCCCACACCCCCCATACCACATAGAGCTATCATTTGGGTCTTGTTATTTGGCCAGAGAGATTTCAATGCTCTACTGAATACAGAATCTTCGGACTTGCATCTTAATATCCACCAGTGCTCTCATATCAGAATAGTTGACATTGGTAGGGGTTGTCATTGTATCTCCAAAGCTCCTACAGCCACGTATATGTATTTTTTTCAGCAGCTTTAAAGCCATTGATAAGGTGACGAGGATTATTTGCACCTTTTACTCTCCATATGCCACTTAGATTCCCTGAATCCACCACATGAATGCTTCTTAAGCTACTCAAGTCCTCAATTTTACCAAAAGATCCCAAATCAATGTTGAATAACACTTCAATTGCAAGACAACTTTTTACTAGAAGCTTTTCCAGATTATGCAGCAAATGCATGGGATTGGTCGGAAACAGATTGATGAGTCTGTCACAATCCTGCACTTTCATCACTCTTATCATTGAAAGATGAATTTCCTCACTACTACTAGTTATAATCTCAGACGGCCATATCTGCATTAACTTCTTCATTGAAGAAATCTTCAACTTCTCCAACTTAGGAATTACAACCTGCACAAATAATTAGCATTTTCACGTTAGATCCGATATGTGCTCCATCCAAACAACATACTGTCATTAACATATATGATTCTTTCACGGTTACATTACTGTGTAAATTAAAAGTAAAATGAATTTACATTAATAAATGTATATATAATAATTAACTTTTTTACATAAAAAAAATTTACACTATATTCCTAGCTACACATTTATAAGTGTGGAAGTTTAGGTAGTTTGTCCATGCTTCTAATAAAAAAATACAGATATAGGCATTTTGTCCATGCTTTTAGTTGAGATTTAGTGACCTTTTTATGTCATTACGTAAAACGAGTTTCCACAAAATGATACAAGTGTATGTGATTTAAAAATCAATTTGTCATGTCATATATCTCCATGATTGTTCATAACAATCTACACTTTTAAGTGTATATACCCTAAAAAAATGTTTCCAGTTGATTCAGTCAATGATTCACACATACTGCCACAGTCTCCAACATATATATTTATATATGTATTAAGTAAAACCCTAATTTAATTAAGGCTATCAAG
Source organism: Dittrichia graveolens (assembly GCA_038502395.1). Classification (NCBI taxonomy): domain Eukaryota; kingdom Viridiplantae; phylum Streptophyta; class Magnoliopsida; order Asterales; family Asteraceae; genus Dittrichia; species Dittrichia graveolens. Next base: position 14,631,688 of record JARJIL010000001.1, on the reverse strand, counting down.
TCCTAATAACATAGAAAGGAGAAAGGGCCCAAAGCCCATTAATGTAAAATCAGATCACGTTCTACACGATCCATAAGGGAAGTAGTGATGTTAGTTAACACACATGATGGTTAACTTATGGATATATCAAGAGCAATACTTATAATACATTTAGTTACCTGGTTGTTGAAAAATGCTTGCCTTGCATTGTCAGAATAAATGGTAGTGAAATTGGGAAGGCCATCAAGTCTCAACTCCACCAGTTGGGGTAGCTCAACACATGTATCAGTGTCGCACAAACTTCCCAGATCCGGTAAATTATTCAAAGCAAGAAACTTTAGCTCCTTAAATTTAATCACTTCAACTCCATCATACTCACCCTGCTCTCCGTGTATTAGTGATTTCCGAACAGGGCACGAGGAAACAATGAGCCGCTCAAGTTTCCTCAAACTACTTGCCATAGCAACTGTAAAGAGGTATCTCAAGTCTACACACTTAACAACCTCAAGGACCCTTAATTTGGAAAAAGAGTTTGTCATTGTAATGTCTTTTATATGCTTCATGTCCTTCACTTGTAAATGAAGTTTCTCTGTTTCATTAAATAACATGTTAATATTGCATCCCTGAAGCTCGTTGCTGCTAGTGACAAGCTTCAACGTGTTTTCAAATGAATATATGTCCCTATCACCTTCCAATAGACAACCAATAGATATCTTGAATCTTTTAAGTTGTCTAAGGGACATATTCTTTGGTTGGACATTGTTCTCGAAGAACTCAACCTCTAATGCAGTAAGTTTACTTGAAAGCACTTCCAGTTCGCGACAATTGGCATCCGTGAAGCTAATAGCTTTCCAGCCAGAAACCCTCATATATAGTTCCTCGAGCTGCTCTAGATCTCGAAAGACACCACTATCAATACTCAGGTCAGGAGAGCATCCTGTCAACTCGAGCAACTTTAGCTTTTTTAGCTTCCCTACGACAGATGGTAACCTTTTGATGTGGCTGTGAGCAAAGCTGAGCACTTCCAAATTGAGAAGATATCCAAATGCAGACCAATCAAATATCAATTCACATCCATGGAGACAAAGTGTTCGAAGGTGGGTGGAGAATTGGCTTGATCTAGGAAGCAACGGAGGATGAAACATTTCTTCATATGACAAGACATTGAGTTCTTTCATATTTTTATAAAAACGGTCTGGAAAATTGAGTTTCTCCTCTCCACTCATCAGCTTCAAAAATGTTAGGTTCGGGCAATTGAAGTCGTTAGGAAACTCAGAGATGACTGTGCACTTTAATAGAATTCTTTGGTAAGAGCCATTTGCATCTTTTGTAAGCTTCTTTGAAATATCATCATGGTTAAGAATGGATGCTTGTTTGACTTGCGAAATATTATCTAAAGCAAACGACGTGCAAGTTCATTCATCTTGACAAATTGTACACAATCACTTTTAACTAACAAGTTTGCACTTATTAGCTCGTTAACACAGACTTTCACACGGCGTCTTGCTTGTGCTAAAGTAGTATTCCCTTCAAGATGGAGCAACTTTAACCCCCATGCATACCTCATCAACTCTTCCACGGGAATTTCAAAGCCATCCGGAAACAAGCCGCTGAGTAGAAAAATCGCTTGCGCATCATCCCTTTTCAGACGGTCGAAGCTTATTTGAAAAACTTTTTTCACAGTTCCATAATATGGTGCTGCAAATGAGAAAGAGCTTCTTCCCATTCTGTGTCATCCCTTGTGTGACCTTTAAGTGTAGAGGCGAAAGTTTCAAGGGCAATGGGCAAATTACCACACCTACTTATAATATCTTCTCCAATATTATAGAGATGGGGATCATCGTCCTTTGAAAGTCCCACAATATCAAAAAACAATCTTTTTGCTTCATCGTCATTTAAGGGGCCTATATTAAAAAATGCATCGCTATCGCTATCAACACCCATCTTAGTGCAAACATTTTCCGTTCGTGAGGTGATTAACAACTTGAAGCCATCTGGCAAAGGCCTCGTTAGTCCAATGTTTGGGAGGCGAACCTCCTCCCAAAGACCATCTAATATCACCAAAATCTTCATTTTACCGTCTTCTGACATCCCCCCAAATCTGTTCTTAAGACGAGTGGCCCCTATATCACTTGTTTCTTCTGTTAGAGGCCCACCCATTTGCTCTGCTAGAGCATTTTGAACATCTTTTAGGCCAGGGTTTTGCTCAATATCCACCTTCAAAACATAATCAAACATGTTTTTCGCCACATGCTTCATCAGTAGTTCAATCATGTGGGTCTTGCCCACACCGCCCATCCCACATAGAGCGATGATCTGGGTCTTTCTATTATTTGGTTCAAGGCACTCTAATGCTTTCTTAAAGATCACATCGCTGGTCTCGAATCTGCTAGGGGTAATATCATCAACTGGTGCGGAGGAGGTGGAAGCATGATTTCTAGAACTAGCAAGTACTTTTTCACCGGTAGACTCGAATTGAGGTATGTCTTTTAGTTGAGTTAGGTTTTGAAGAATATCAAAGGATTGTCTTCCTGCTTTGTATCTCATCTTGATATTGAAGCATCCAATTCCAATGCCATCCGTTGGAATTTTTTTTGCTTCCTCTTTGATATCTTCGACATCGTTCAACCATGTCGAGATGTGAGGAGGCCAGGGTATACCCCTTACGCCATGTTCCTTCATTTGCTCTTTTATATCTTCTGCTGCGTCTTTCAAACGTTTTATTTCCTTATTCATAGCTTCAACATTTTTTCTGGAGGAAAACCAGTAGCCCAACTCTTTCTTAATGCGGGTCAACGTAGATCCAACAGCACGATCAATGACTGAACCTGCTACCGCTTCCATGTTTCGCCTTCAAACAATAAAATAATTAATTGTTAAGGTACAGTAGAGTTAGTCATGTATTAATTCATATTTTCATTATTAAGATACAAAATAATTTTCCTTTCCCTTGGTATCAATTTAGCTAATAGATCCTCGATTGGTATTAAATGTATTTATCTTACCATAGCTAGACTAATTATTAATAGTCCCTCTCCATCTTTCTCTCTTCTTCTTCACTCTATCTTTCTCCCCTCTCTCTCTTTCATAGCTTCAAATTTATTTCTTCTCTCTTCTCTTTTCTCTATTCATTTGTTCATTTTTAAATAAAAAAGTTGTATAAGATGGATGTGAGGATTTGTGGAATGTCTTAGGAACATTTACAGTTAAATATGACCTATCACGTTATTATATAAACATGAGAGTGAGTCTTCTATTTTAATTTAATAATGGGTCCCTTCATATTTACGAGATCATGATAAATAATGTTTGACTAATCATTAAAGAGTCTTAACCTTTGTGGAATAGAAGGGAAAATATATGATGCTGATGTGATGAGGGGATCAAGGGGATGAAGGTTGATGGTCTAATTATTCCGAATTTAGGTGGACAATGTAAAAAAAACTAATGTTCAACACTCTTCAGAAAATTTAAAAAATGTAGATACTTCTATTTCTTAACTTTATACAACATTTATTTTTTGTTTAAAATTTTTCTAAACAAGATGTATTTATAAAAAATCATTTTAATTTTCTTACTGCCAGAAAATAGTGAATTGAAAAGAAAAATGTGTAATCTAAAAAAATCATATACTTTATAAACATATTATAATTTTGTTCTTACACATAAGAATTAAAAAGAAAAAAGGCTTGCTTTTGGAGGAATGAGGGTGATAATTAAGGAGTCGAACTGCAACATCATAACACTGTCTTGATTTCTATTTCGATCTTTATTCTTTTATAAAAACTTATTTACTATTATAACAAAAGGTAATATAAATTTGCCAATTAAAAAGTAATGTACTTTTTTTATAAATAAAAAGTAATATAAATAACAACGAAAAAGTGTATCTATTAAATTATTTGAATATATTTTTTGTTAAAATATTTTAGTCTTAACAAATTAAATCAGCCTTAAAAATGAAACTATTGAACAATAGGCAAGACTTAAAGTTTTTGACGTATAAACAACTAATTCTAAAGATATTTAAAAAATAAAGAGATAATTAGAATTAAAAATTTTAAAAATAGGATGATGACCTCATAACTCTATTCTTTTAATATATAAGATTAAAGATGATAAAAGATATTAATTATAATTTTAAAAAAAGATTTATGAAATAATATAAGGTTTTAAATATGTAAATAGATAATTATTAAATAAATTTTTAATAATTACTTAAGTTAATTAAAAATTCTAAAAATAGGATGATAACATCATAACTTTATTCTTCTAATATATAAGATTAAAGATGATAAAAGATAATAATTATAATTAAAAAAGATTTATGAAATAAAATAAGGTTTTATATATGTAAATAGATAATTATTAAATAAGTTTTTAATAATTACTTAAGTTATATTATTTGATGAATGTCGTCATATTATTTGATGAATGTCGTCATAGGATGACGATAATGACGTTTTAATATCCTGTTTTAATTAAAATAAAGAGATATGATTGGAATAAATTTTTTTAAAAATAAGATGATTACATCATAACCTTATTTTTTTAATATATATTAAAGATTAAAGATAAAAAAAGATTAAAGGTTAAGGGTTTTGTTCAATATAGTCCTTAATAAAAGTATAGTCCCGAGGAACAATTTTTAGCCATTAGATTTCAAGATTAATTGTCTAGATTTAATCTTAGATAATAATTAAAATTGATTTAAAGAAGGACAATTCTGATATTTTGTATATTGGTCCCCACTTTCTCTTTCCTCTAATTTATTTAAAATTAATTATCTCACAAACCGGTAATCGTTAGACGAAACCAATTATACCGTTGCGATCCTCGTGTTCCCCTCTTTTATTAGAGAGGTCCCTTGATATACTTTTGACAAACTTTTTTTTTATTTTTTTAGGTTAGACTTAAATTTTATTAATGTATAATCACATGTGATCCATAACAATATTCAATGTGTTGTTTTATTAATTTTTTTATCTTCTTAAATTGTATATCATTTAACGTTTATTAATTTTGAATGTTGCTTAAATAAATCAACGTTTGCTTAAAACCGTTTATACATGTATGTACATATTCAATTTCACCCAATCCAATTGCATTGTCTACTCATGAATGCATATATTGTGTACTAGCAACACCTATCCCCTCTATCAAAGGTCTAGATGTGTTCTCCTTCAAATTCGATGTCTTTTATATTGGTTCTCGTTTGAACAATCCTCTATGCAATCATATATGATTGAATACCAAATCTCATGTTTTTTGGTATTCATTCACATTTGAATCTGTATAAACGCTCGTGTGATTCTGTACAAAATCACATGTGATTGAATACGCAATCACATGTGATTCTGTACAAAATCACATGTGATTGAATACGCAATCACATGTGATTGATTCTGTCAAATATGTGACATAAAAATGCTACATTTAATCTAATCACCTGTAATTATGTTCATATATAAGAGATAGATAATCACATGTGTTATGAAACAACTAATAACTTAGAATCACTTTCAATTATTGATTTTTTGTTACTAAACCATAGAACTTTGCCGGATTATAAAACACCAAACTATAATTTTATAAAGACTATATTGATCACACCTCTATGAATCACATGTGATTATACTTTAATAAAATTTAAGTCCAATCTAACAAAATGAGAAAAATATTTTTGTCGAAAGTATATCAAGTGGCCTCTCTAATAAAAGAGGGGAACACAATGATCGCAACGGTATAATTCGTTTCGTCTAACGATTAACGGTTTGTGAGATAATTAATTTTAAATAAATTAGAGGAGAGAGAAAGTGGAGACTAATAGTTAAAAAGTCATAAATGTCATCTTTTATACAAATATATCAATTTTGATTATAATATAAAATTGAATCTGGACTATCGAATCTTAAAATCTAATGGCTATAAATTATCCCTTGGGACTATAAATTAAATTAGGACTATATTTAACATTTTTCTAAAGATTAAAGATAAAGATAAAAATTAAAGAAAGATAAAGATTAAAGAAAGATAATTCATCTTTAAATAGAATTGTGAATCGAATTCAAAATTTTAGAGTACCACTTATCAAGTAATCAAATGTCAAAATACCAAAATCATATAGTCAAAATAACAAATATCAAAATTCTAGAGTAACACTTATCAAGTAATCAAATGTCAAAATACCAAAATCATATAGTCAAAATAACAAATATCAAAATGATGTACTATTAAGTAACTGTAAATTTTTTATTGTTTATTTTAAGTATTTTACGTTTAAGGGTTTGTACTTTTGTTTAGCAGGTTCTATTGTTCTAAGATGTCACTTCCTTATTTGAATTCATAATCCTCTTTTTAAAATTTAAAATTTAAAGGAAATCTTATAATGCTACCATTTTATCTTTAAAGGGGCCATACGGGTCACTTCCAGGTTATGGGTTGACCCTAACCCGGTCAATTTATTTCGTGTTAACCCGGTTTTGTTCTATTTTGGATTTAGATCAATTTTCATGTTGACCAAAAAAATTGTCAGCCTTATATTTAATAACGAGATTGAATAAGACAGTTAGACGGTACCGCCACTTTGCTTAACAGTTAACACACTCCGCATGTCCTTAGGGGCGTTTGTTTCGCAAGAATTGGGTGGAATTGGATTGAAATTCATAAATCATAAGAGATGTTTGTTTCACGGAATTGATGGAATGAAATTTGATCGTTCCAATAAATTCATTAAATCAAGGAATTGAGAATTTCTTCTAATTCATAAGGAAACTCAAAACATAATTGTTATCTCCTATCCACCCCTACCCCCACCTTGCCCTACCCTTACCCTATCCCACCCCATCCCCACCCTACCTTACCCACCCTACCCACACGTACCCTTATCTTACCCTACCCTACCCCACCCCACCCCTACCCCCACCCTACCATAGGTGGCGGCGGCCGGTATTAGAGGGAATGAGGGCATGCGGCATCATGCGCACCGAAGAGTGGTGTTCGGTGACGGCGGTGATGGTGGTTGGCGGCGGCGGTGATGGCTGGTGGTGGGAGTGGTAATGGACAACAATGATGGTGGTGATGGCGGACGTGACGACAACGGTGATGGGTGGTGGTCGGCGGTGGCGGTGATGATGGTTGCTGCGGTGACGGTGGTGGCGGTGGCGGCTGGTGGTGGGAGCGGTAGCAGTGGTTGGTAGTCAGCGGTGGCGGTGGCTGCAGTGACGGTAGTGGTCGTGAGGGTAGGGTAGGGTGAGTAAGGCATAGTAAAATGAGATGAGGACAAGGGTAGGGTAAGGTATTAGATGTGGGGGGTAGGATAGGGTGAGTAAGGTAGAGTAAGGTGAGATCAAGATATGGGTAGGGTAAGGTGGTAAAGGTGGGGGTAGGGGTAGGGGTGGACCAAGGGTAGGGGCGGGGTAAGTTAACGGAGGAGGTGTGACGGTGTTGGAGGGGGTAGGGGTGGTGGGCGGTTGCTAGTATAATTTATTTTGGTTAATACGTATTGAATTAATTTATTTTTTGTTAGATTTTAATTCCGGTATTTACTAACCATACAAGATATAGTTTTTCACGGATTCTAATTCCAATGAATTCGAATTCCTACGAATTCCAATTTCTTGGTCAAATTCCAATTCCTTTATAATCATTTCGCGAACCAAACGGACCCTTAGAGTCCAAAAACGTCAAGATAATTGACCATAAAAAACTTCATATTTCAAGTCATTCGTTTGACCTAGTTAATATTCTATGAATTACTTTACATAAAAGGTATAAACTTCAACTGTATACGTAACCTATACAAGATGTTATATAATACACATTTTTTTATTGTAATAATGATACAATAGTAATGATAAAAAGAAATTTTGTTATTGAAATAAAAGGGAGCTTAATTTATGTTAAGTATTTATATGTGTGATTTTTAAACAAGATCATAAGGGAGGGAGTGTTTGGAACTTTGTTAACAATGGAGGAGAGTATAAATACCCAATATTAGGACACGAATCCCTAGTGAGGTTATTGTAGCCACCCAAATTCGAGTGTGTGTGTTTAGTGTGTGCGTGTGTGTGACGGCCGAGAGAAGAAAACAAGGACTTTGAAGCTGTTTCTTCGCCATTCTTCGTGGAATCGATTCTGGGTAAAACCAGGTGAGTATTCTCTACTTTATAAAACTAAGTTAGATGCTAAAATTGTAGAAAATGTCATCGAATGGGGCTGTGTGTGTCGGACCGAAAGCAAAACCAAGCCAAATCCTTAGATTTTGATCTTTAATGTGAGTTTAAATCGAAATCATTTGACTAAGGTTTCATTTAGATGATGATAGAAGCATTATTACAACTAGAATAACTTATTTTGGTCGGGATTCGATTTAGTTCTTGATGATATTACACTGTGTTTTTGCGTCGGACCAAAACCAAAAGAAAACAATGACTATAAGCATTAGAAACTTGATAAAAACTAAATTAAACCAGTAGGGTTTTGTTATGGGATTATTAGAACCCATTACAACTGGAATTTCATGATTTGAATTGATTTTGGGTGAGATTGATTACATTTAGAATCGAGTGGCGATTCTTGAATCACCAAAGTGCGATGAATCACCAACCGGGTTGAGTCCCTTAAAGGGATTCCCTGGATCGCTAAGTGGTGCATGATCGCCAAGTGACAAAGGTTACTGGATCACCAAGTGACAAAAGCCACACGATCGCCAAGTGATGTACAAGGACAGATCGCCAAGTGACCTAGATCACTGGATCGCAAATTGCCGGGCACTATTGGATTACCAAGTGCATTTTGAGTTTTCATTCATTGATGCTAGATTCATGCTATAATATTAAGAGTTAATTACATAAATGGTCTATGTGGTTATTATTGAACTTCATTTTAGTCTTTTAACTTCTAAAATTATGAAAATGGTCACTATAATTATCACTTTGTTTCATTTTTAGTCTTTTAGCCTAACTGTCGTTGATTTCTACCGTTAAAAGCCCCATGTGCCTTGCACATGAGGGTATTTTGGTCTTTATCTGTATTATCCTTGTAACCAAACAACCTCATAACTCTATTTTTTAATTATATTTGATTTGTTACCTTTTTAAATTCATTACCAACATAGTTATTAAACCAAATTCTTACATTGATTTTCATGTTTAAATTAAACAAACTAGTAATGTATTTTACTAAAATAATTAAGCCTCATAGGGGCCACATTAATTATTTTCGACAAAGAAAAAAAGTAAACAAAAGTAGTGCATAATATTAACCATTTCATCTAGATATTAACCAAAAAGAACATACACATACTTTTTTACACCCAAAATAGAAAACAACACCTAAATTGATTTAAAATGCAAAACCTACTCTTTAGTATTTAATATCATAAAAAGGCAATTTGGATGAACATAGGATTTCGTTGTGTATGGTGGAGGTTAGGGGTAAGCATGAGTACCGAAAATACCGAACCGTACCGGAACCGGTACCGAGTTAGAGTTTTCGGTCCGGTACTCGGTACTTGAAATAGTGCTAAATCGGTATTCGGAATTCGGTATTCGGGACTACTACCGAAAAAACTAGGTAAAATAGGTACCGGTACCGGTACCGTCTTTAAACCAAATTCGGTATTCGGTAAAACCGGTACTGGTACCGGTTCTGGTACCATGCTCACCCCTAGTGGAGGTGATGGTTGTGCCCCTTTATTGCAGCGGTGATGGTGAGTTCAGATCTGGTGAGCAATGGTGGTTTAGATTCGATGAGATGGTGGTTTAGATCCAACGAGATGGTGGTGATGGTGGTTCACATCTGCGGCTGTTGTTCAAGGATAGAGGCTACAGAGTACAGTGTTGATGGTGGTTCATATTTGTCACGGTCATTCAAGGAGGGTGGTTCAAATTTGACAATATGGTGGTAATGGTGGTTCAAATTTGGGCCGGCGTTGGCATCTTGATAGAGGGTGGTGGTAGTTTTAGGGTGAGGGGAACATATGAGATAAAAAAATTGTGTGTGATAAGTGTTTGGTAACAAGAATATAGACTAAATTGATCAAAGTACCATCATGTGTAAACGACAATTACGGTGACCATTTTCATAATTTTTTTTAAATGACTAAAAGCTAAATCTTGTAACATAACTCTAATATAAAAAACTTTAGATTCAAACAGCTAAAAGGATAAGCAATAAACCCAAGAGGCCATAGAGTACGAACAAGTTAAAAGATCATAAATAATAACCAAAATGCATGTAAATTAATATTAATTAATTAATAGTAATAATATAAGATATTCACTAGAAAGATGGTTGCACAAAATTAAAGAGATCAAATAATAAATACCTGTTAAACTTCGATGATCGACTGCTTAATCTCTGTTTGAATCTTCTTGTTTGTAATTGATGATGTGTTGGTGAAGAAAAAAGGAGAGGCAAATCAATGCTGGTTAGTTATATAAGAGCTTCTAGCTAGCTACCTACTATATTTATTTACTTATTTATTTTGTTAAAACCCAAAGTCTTTTTAAAACCTATCTTAGATGTAGCACATGCGAAATTTAAGGGTCTACTCTTTTTCCTCCAATAGACCGATCGATTGATTTGTGTTATTTATTTTATAATAATTAAATTTTTAATTAATTTCCAGAAAATTATGTCTCACCTAAAACTTGTTTTAAATTTATAATCGATTTGTGTAGCGTAACAGTTTTAAATTTATAAAATCCGAATTATTTAGTACGACTACAACACAAATAGGCAAGAGAACCTAATCATATCGTAGTATAGTAAATAAGTACGGGTGTCGAACACAATGGGAACGAGTATGATTTTGAATATAACTCTACTAATTAAATATTAAACTAAATAAAACAACTAAAAAGGGAATTTCGAATCTTATCAATAAAGATTCAAACTTTATTATCCAACTCAATAAATAATAATATCAAGAACCAAGAACAAACCAAAGAAAGCAGAAAGCAACAGACTTTATCGGACTTAAGCTTATAGTATAAAGATTCCCTCTCTAGATTCAATGAAACTCTCCTCAAGTCAATCAATTAAGTGCAACAGACAACTAAATATCATATACCGATTTCTATATCAGTTAGACTCTTGGTCAGATTATCTAACCCTATAATCATGCAATTAACTAATTAATCCTATGGTCAATGAGTCAATTAAAAGCAAGATTAATTTTTTTAGTTCGTATTAATCAAGATTTTATCTTTAATGATTGTCTAAATCAACAAAACATTCAATTAACATATAAAAGTCATCATATGCAATTGCACACGTATTAAAGTTCCTATCTTTTCATGTTTAAGCCTATGATTTGGTCAATCACTAGTCAAAACTACTTATTGGTCCTAAATAGTCATGATAAAAGCCACATAAGCGGATTGGTCCTCTTACTCATGTAAACTCAGAATATAAACATGTAAAAACAAGATCTAAAATACATGTGAATCTTTGGTAGAACTAAAATTGATAAATATATGAAATTAAGCATCATAAACACAAAAAACAATTAACTTTCAAATGATTCATCTCCTCTAGAGAGGAATATATAAAATACTACCCCAGGAACATCATAATATACTTTTGGAAATCAATAAACATATGAATTGCAAAAGATAAATATATAAGAATGATAAAACCGGGATGATCCAAAGCCGAAATCTTTAAAATACAAGCTTCAATCCTTCAAAGTTGAGCTCCAGAGTCCTTGAAATGTTTTTGGACTTGTTTTTCTTCTTTTTTTTCCTTACTTATGCCGTTGTCTCCAATATATGTATCTCTCTGCCATCGACTTATATATATATATATATATATATATATATATATATATATATATATATATATATCGTACGTCATCTCCCTTTCCTTTTTCATCTATATCCCTTTTTGATAATCTTCAACTTACTTCGTCTCTATCTTTCTTTAAAAATTTGTCAGGCCAATCCATGCCTTTTTATTTCTTTTATTATTAAATTAAAATAGCTATATAATATATAATATATATAATATCTATTAATTAAGATATATATACTATATAAATATATAAAATATATCATATCTCATTTATCTCTTTAATCCTTAATTTCTTCAAATAATTTCTTTTTAGCTTTTTTAGCCTGCAAAATAACAAAGACACGTTAAACGCATTTTTTTACAATTAAATGCACGATTTCCGGCTAAAATCAACCCGATATCGTCCGAAATGTATATCTAATAAACGCGATATCTGGGACCAATAGTGAAAAAGTCAGAAATGCCCTTCTTCATACCCATACATTCAAATATAAAAATTTTGATTATTATCTAAGATTGAATCTGAACCATTGAATCTTGAAATCTAATAGCTATAAATTGTCACTCAGGACTATAAATTAAATTAGGACTATATTGAACATTTCTCTAGTAGCCCTTTCTTATTTAAATAAATCAATGGCTATAAATGGTAATGACTAATTAATTTCTCATGAATGAGTGGTATTTGAGAAAATCAAGTCTCGTAAATTAATGATCGCTCACCCGGACTCTATTAACGGTCGGTTAATATATAAATGACCAAAATATCCCTATTAATAAGTCTTTAACGATATTTCAAACAATTTTTGCCGTTTTTGTATGAAAAACAGTTCTCGGTTGAACTTTCCCATATATATATATATATATATATATATATATAGGGTAGAGATCAAGTAAAAAGGATTTTATGGTAAAAAAGGTAAGAGGCAATAAAAAAAATCATTTTTATTGATTAAAACTAGTTCTTCATCAATTTATTTTGATGAATCCAACATATTCATCACTATTTACAGAGCAAAAGAGATTTTCAAATGTAGATTTTGAAATCAAAATTTTGAAATAATTTGTTGATGAACAAAATGCTTTCATCTAAAAAGTGATGAATATGTTGGATTTATCAAAAAGAAATCGATGAATAACTAGTTTTAATCAATAAAGATGATGAACTAACAATTATCAGTTGATGTATATACCGAAAAATGATTAAATAATCATCACTCTTACACTTTTTACTTTAATTTCCTTTTTATTTGATCTTATCCCTATATATATATATATATATATATATAGAGAGAGAGAGAGAGAGAATGGTTCTTGAGAAAAACATTAAAATTGCGAAATATACGAGAAGCATTTACAACCTTTGAATGGTTTAATCAAAGGCTATGAAGAGGTGTGGTATTTTTGTAATCAAATTAAATCTTTAAGACTATTTAAATTAAATCAAACTATCAAAGGGGCAAAAAGGACATTTTGATAAACCCTGAATCATTTCCATATTTAATTCTAAGGGGGTGCTTGGTTAGATAGAGGGGAATGAGAATGGCAAAGGGTAAGAGAATACAAAGGAATGCAAAGAACATGCCCTAGTATTATCATTGCTATTAATATTGCTTGGTTAATATAGGTAATCATTACACACACACATAGTAGGTCGATGATGGAGGCACTAGTCGGTGGTGGTGGTGGTTAATGGTGGCAGCGGTGTTGATGGTAGTTGGTGGCAATAGTAAGGTGTGGTGGTGGTAGCAACCGTTAAGGGTGATGATTAGTGGCGGCTACAACAATGTTGGTTGAGGCAGCGATTAATGGCAATTAGTGACGGCAAGTGGTGGTTGTGGTAGTTTGTAGAGGTGGTGACGAAGGTGGTGGTAGTGGTAATGACCGGCAGTGTGGAGGTTGTTGGTGGAGGTGGCGGCGGTCTATGATGGTGTTAGAGTGTAATGGCGGTGGTGGTGATCAGTGGACCAATACACACTTGAATCCGTGGTGATGGTGGTGGTTGTGGTCGGTGGTGGTTGTGGTTGTGGGCAGTGGTGATGTCGGTGGTGAAGATGGTGTTGTTTGTGGCGAAGATGATGTTGGTGAAGGCGACAATCAATGGCAATTGTGGCAAGTGATGGTTGATGATGGCGGTTGATGTGACGATGATTGTAACGGGTGGTGGTGGAAGGACGGGTGGTGGTGGAAGGACGGGTGGTGGTAGGGGTGGAGATGGTGTTTGTGAGACAAGTTACGATGGTGTGACGGTTTTGACTGATGGTGGTGGCGGCGGCGGAGCATGATTGTAGCAATATTGGTGGTGGTTGTTGATGCCGGTGGTGGTCGATGGGGACAAACATATACCCAAATCCATTACCCTGAATTTATTATCCCCAATTTACTTAGGAATGGTTCATTACCCATTAATGGGTAATGATTGATTATATTCCACCTAACCAACCATTGTTAATCATTCTCATTCCCTTTCCCTATCCCTTAAAAACACCAACCAAGCACACCCTAAGTATTCCCCACCCACATTTCTCTCTCTATACATTGCAAGTCATCCAATTTTTTTCTTCTTCTTTCAACCAAGACCACCGGCCGCCGACCACTTCCAGCAATGATTCCAGCCTTCGACCATCTCCGACGATGATTCAACCGTTGAATCTGAACCTTTTCCCCGACAACATTGAGATCTAACGATTTCCAGCCGGAGATGCCCACAATGCATACCCGATCTCTAGTCTTCCCCACTACTACTTCCTATTCTTCTTTATCTCTACTAACTCGTTCGACAAAGACCCACAACCGAAACCACCGCCGCTGACCACCTCCGACAACACTTCCTTCCGCCGACCTCGGCCCCACTCCAATCTCCCAATCGGGCAAGGGAAGCCGACAAACGCTTTTAGCAGCGGAGACCTACAGAATGAATTGCCACCGACCATAATCACCATCGCACCCTTGCCACGCCGCCGAGGTTATATTATGATCGTTGTTTCTGAGTTAAGAACCAGGTCCACAACTTTCTTTTTGTTTTTTACAAAAAAATTTTGTTTTTCATTTTTATTTTTAGCTTTTATAATCTTTTGTGGTTTTAAGTTTATCGATGAGATCTGTGTCACATACATGTGTCTGTAAAGTTTATGTAATTTTACTTGTTTATCATTGAACGAGTAGTACAAGGATATTTTTATAAACTATTTAGATTCTTAACGATTAGATTTTAGTTTTGTTTCTGTTCATTATTAAACAATAGAATTTGAGATGTTTGAACAAAATTTTTTTAGTTCACTTTATTTTCTTTATGGTTTTTAAGGAAAGTCAAGTATTTAATAGTGAATACATGTTATCATGGTCGAGGATACAAAAAGTGCGTGTTATGTGTTCACGAATGAACATTTGTTGTTTTAGGAAAAATCTGTTATAATATATGTAACATGATCACTAGTGAACTTGAATTATATAGTTTAAAACGTTTTTTTAATAGTTTTGATGCTGTTGGGTGTGACCATGTACACTAATGAACATAGTATACATAACGAAAAAAATTTAAATCCTATGTTGTATTCGGTAGTGAACATCATATTAATAATAAAGTAGAAATAAATTTAAAAAATCTAGAAAAAAAATCAATTAGAAAGAGAAAAAATTTATATAGAAAGAGGGAAGAAAAAATATTTTTGTTTACTAATTACATTTTTGGATTAAATAAATATATTAACTATAATTAATATGAACCACAAGATCAAAAACCAAGCAATGACTAAAATTGCTTTTTACACTTTTCGCAAATAAATCACTTTTCGTATAAACTCTTCTCTATATGTATACACATACATTATATATATATACAAATATACATACATACTTATTATATATAAATATGATATCTACTATAAGATATTTATTAATACATATTATATATATATATATAGGATGGTTCATGCGAGAAGTATTTTTTTGACGAGAAGTGCGAGAATCATTTTAGACCTTACGATTAACTAATTGATAGTTAGGATTGATTATGATAATTTCGTAAATAAATCAATATTAAAGGAGACTAATTAAATTGATGTAAGGGTAGAAGAGACACTTTAATAAAATAATCAATTTCTTTCCATATTAATTATATGACTCTCTCTCCCCTCAAAGGTTCACATTTAAAACCCTAATTGATATCATAGTTTCCCTCACGGCTACACTTCCCAACCTTGGCCTCATATGCATCCCTAAACTTCCGGCAATCCTTGAGTCACCGGCCACCACAGTTTTTGCATACCTACCGCCGCCGACCACGCTATCCTTCAATTGTCGGCCACCACGTTTTTTGCAACATCTCCTGCCGCCGACCCCGAACCCAAACGCCGGTGCCTCGTTCTCAAGTTTACGGTTGGTAACGGTGGTTCACCGGTAAACCAGTCGCTCTTCTCTCATTCCCTGCTATAGTTTCGAGGACTATCGCCGATTTTAGATGTGGATCTGCGATGTATCAACAAGGAACCGATTTTAGATGTCAATCCGAGGACTACCACCGCTGTCATCTTAGCCTCCGCCGTGCATCTTATCAGCACATCCACACCCAATCTCCGACCACCTCTGCTTGGTTCTTCATCGGCCATCTCCCGTTTCAAATCTATTTTGAATCTATCGGGATCTCTTTCTCCTTTCTTTCTTTTTAATTTTTTATGGTACCTATTTCTGGTTTCTTTGTTCCTGATTATGGCTATTTACCAATAAACATGGAAAAAACCTTCTTACTACACAACTAATGCACCGACACTTTTATTGCTATTCCGTATTTCTTCTTTATATTTTTTTAGACATTGTGTTTTATATGAGTTGATGTTTGTTATTATTAGAGTAAATATTTGTTGTGATTATATTTGTTTATTAGTGAATATAGAAACTTTGATTAATGTAACTTTTGATTTAGGTTGTGTATGTATTGTTCATTACTGAATATAGAAATACGGAGTAATGTTATAATTTGTTAATTTTTATGTTTATGGTTGAACATTATTATTAGTTGTTAATTTTTTCTAACTGTAATACCAATATTTAAAATTTGTTTATGGCTCGTTAATGAACACTGAAAAAAAAACTTTCAAAAATTTTGGTATTATGCATGTAACATGTTCATCGGTGAATTTCGAATTATATGGCTCAAAAAGTTTATTAATGGTTTTAATAATTGTTGGGTGTGGATGTGTTATACATAACAAAAAATTTTGATTAGTTGTGTTCAGCAGTGAACAACGTATTTATAATAACGTAAAAGTAAATTTTAAAAACCTGAAAAAAAATTAATTTGAGAGAGAAACATTAATTTCAGAGAAAAGAGAGAATATTTTTTTGTTTACTAATTTACTCCTTTGAATTAAATAAAAACATAAATTATGATTAATATGAACCACAAGATTAAAAATCAATTAATGGCTGAAATTGCTTCTCGCAAAAAAAACACTTCTCGCATGAACCCTCCCCTATATATATATATTTCACATTTCGCTCGTTTGACGGTTTCAATATTTCGTCTAAATTGCAATATTGTCTCTATCAACTTGATCGTATTTTAATTGTTTGTGGAATTAAC
This sequence comes from Dittrichia graveolens, assembly GCA_038502395.1. Taxonomy (NCBI): domain Eukaryota; kingdom Viridiplantae; phylum Streptophyta; class Magnoliopsida; order Asterales; family Asteraceae; genus Dittrichia; species Dittrichia graveolens. The sequence continues at coordinate 14,614,329 of JARJIL010000001.1, read as the reverse complement.
TCTTTTGCTTTCTAACATACAAAACAATAAAATGTATTAAAATAATATATTTAATACATTTATTAATCAAGTAAAACATAATATAAATTTTCCATTTTTAGAAAAAAGTTCAATACTATTTAATATTGAAATTAATAAAGAGGTGAAAGGACAAAAATACTCTTATGCACACTGCACATTTGAAGACTTAACAAACTTAATAAATTAACGAAATTTGTTAAAATAGAGTATGACTACAATTCGTGAATAATTAAAAAACCGTTTATGAATTTGGTCAACTATGAAGTAAATACAACACAGGTAGAAACCATCACAACAGAACCTAACCAAAATGTTTATTTCACTAGCACAATAATAAGTTAGATAACTAATTAAAATCCATTTTATTTCACTAGTACAAGTTCCATTCCTTGCTGCTTTGACTTTCTACCATAAATATCGTAGCATTAATCTGCACCAACAAGAAGAATGATTATTACTCATTTGTAACAATAAACTATATATATAAAACGCGCGGTATTGTCTTATTTAATGATTTATAACTGCACAATCGTGATAATATTTTTAGATTTTCAATTAGATTATTTTTAATTTTTAGTAATTTTCCATGAAATAGTCGAAAATGATTAACTAACTATAATTTGTTTGATTTTTTTTTTCATAAAATGGACAACCTTTCGATTATTAATAGTAACAAAATTTTGAGATGAGAATGCCCAATTCAAAGGAAAAAAAAAATTAAACACAATAGTTAAGTTACGCAACGTGTAATTATGGTCAAAAGACCTATTTATTACATTTCTAAAATTAGCTGTGAAAATATCATCGTATTATTTCTTCTGATTTAACCTTTTATTTAAAAAATAAACACAAGTGTCAAAATCAATAAAAGAGGTAATGAAAGAGAATTAGGGAATTTCATGTATTCTTATGATGAGTCATCAGAGGACGAAGTAGAAAAAAATAATAGATTATTTTTCTTTTAATATTTATATTTACTTTCAAGCTAGTAATAAAAAGGTTTTCTTGCAAGAAACTAGCAAAAATGGGCTGCAAAGAGAACCCCCAAGCATCTACATAAGAGAAATCTGGAAATTAAATAAGAATATATATGATCAAAACCATACCTGCCTAGCTGTTGCTCTAGCTAGGTTATTCTTCATTAGCCAATCAATTGCTTCTCCCACTTTCTCCTCCCTCCCTCAATCATCAATCAATCCTTCGTCTATATGCACTTCTGCTATCGTATCAAAATTGATGCTTCTAGGAGAGAAAATATCGGTAAACCTCTTACAGTCACTTATATGTATTTCTTCAACAGCTTGGAAGCAAGAGATGAGGAGAGGAGATGATGATGATGATGATGAGTTGTTAATAGTATTTCCATCTCCTCCCTTTATCCTCCATATCTCTCTTAATTTTTCTAGTCTCCCGAGTACAATTTGTCTCAAGCTACTAGTCTGTTCAATGATATTACCAGCACCAGCACCCCTCAAGTCCATGTTGAATAACACTTCAACGGAACAACAATCTTTAACGTAAACAAAGTCTAAATGATTTAGTAATGGCAGTGGGTTGCATGGAAATAGATTCTCAAGACTCTCACATCCGCTAACTTCAATATCTCTCAACATGGAAACATTATCATTAACTTCCTCCTCACACGGCCATATTTGCGTCAGCTTCTCCATAGATCTAATCCTCAGTTCCTCCAGATTTGGAATATATACCTGTACAAGAATTATACCTTCATTATAAACTGACATTTTAATACTCAATCTACAAGACAGAAAGTTGAAGTTTGTCTATACAAGTAATGTGTAACTTACGATATATATTATTAACATCAAAACTATGGTCGTATATTTAGTTACCTGTTTGGTAAAGAATGCATATGGCTGCATTGCATCGTCAGGAAAAATGGTAGTGAAGTTGGGAAGGCCATTAAGGGTCAACTGCACCAGTTGCGGCAGTACAACTCTGTTGTCCATGTAACACAAACTCATCAGGCGTGGTAGCTCCTTCAAAGTCAGAAACTTTAGCTCCTCAAATATAATAACTCCATCATTCTCACTTTCATCACCATGTATCAGTGATTCCATATTAGGGCACTTGGAAACTTCAAGACTCTTAAGTCTTCTCAAACCACTTGCCATTGCAACTGTGAAGAGGTATCTCAAGTCTTCACACTTCCTTACCACAAGGACTCTTAATTTGGAAAACGAGTATTGATAAGGATGCATTGTAATTACATCTGTAAGATGCTTCATATCCTTCACTTCTAAATGAAGTTCCTCTGTTTTTCCAAAAAGCTCATTAATCTTCCATCCCTCAAGTTCGCTCCTGCTAGTGTTAAGCTTCAACGTGTTTTTGAATGAATATATGTCCTTATCATCTTCCAATAGACAGCCAATAGATATCTTGAATCTTTCAAGTTTTATAAAGGACATATTTTTTGCTAGTGCCTCACTGCCGAAGAACTCGACCTCTAATGCCGAAAGCTTCACTGATAGCTTCTCCAGTTCGGCAAGATTGGCATCTGTGAACCTAATAGCTTTCTGGCCGCTAACTCTCATATAGAGCTCATCCAGCTTGTCCAAACCTTGAAAGACACCATCCTCGATTTGAAGGTCAAGACATCCGGTCAAATCGAGCAACATCAGCTTTTTTAGCTTCCTTATGAAAGATGGTAATATTTTGATGCCACTGTGGGCAAAGCTTAGCACTTCCAAGCTCGCAAGATCTCCAATAGCAGAGAAATCAAATTTCAATTTGCATCCATGGAGACAAAGTGTTCGAAGGTGGGCGGAGCATTGGCTTGATCTAGGAGGCAACAGAGGATACAACATTTCTTCGTGTGACAAGACTTGAAGTTTTTCCATACTATTATAAAAATCTTCTGGAAACTTGAGTTTCTCATCTCCACCCATCAGCTTCAAAAATGCCAGGTTTGACCAAATTAAGTCTTTAGGAAACTCAGTCATACCATTGCACTTTAATAGAACTCTTTGGTACGACTTATTTGCTTCTTTCGTGAGCTGCCACATGATATCATCATGGTTATCGAGTGAAACTTGTTTGAATTCTGTAACATAACTTAAAGCATAATAACGAAGCAAGTCATGCATTGTCACACATCCAACTTGATGACTTTCAGCTAACAAATTTGCGCTTATGAGGCTTTTAATGCAAGTTTCCACTCGGAGTCTTGCGCTTGCTAAAGTAGTATAGGGAAACAACTTCAATCCCCATCCATACCTCATTAACTCTTCCACAGGAATATCAAAGTCATCTAGAAACAAGCTACTGAGAAGAAATACTGCTTTCTCATCATCCCTCAGATGGTCGTAGCTTATCTTAAAAGTCTCGGACAGAGTATCATCAAGATCAGGGTTTTGTAAACGAGAAAGTACTTCCGTCCAGTCTGCTTCATCCAGATTTCTACCTTTAAGAGTAGAGGCAATGGTTTTGAGGGCAATGGGCAAATTAACACACCTCCTTATAATATCTTCTCCGATTTTATATAGATCGGGATCATCATTCTCTGAAATTCCCAGAGTCTCAAAAAACAATGTTTTTGCTTCAACATCATTGAAGAGTTTTATATGAAAAAATGAATCAGCAGGAACACCAATTCTCATGCAGGCACCTTGATTTCGTGATGTCATCAACAACTTGAAGCCATTTGGCAAAGGACTAGGCAGTCCGATATCTTTGAGGTCGATTGGGATCCAAACGTCATCCAATATCACCAAAATCTTGTGTTCACCGCCTTGTGACATCTCCTGAAATCTTTTCTTAAGAAGCTCAGCCCTTGCATTTCTAGTACTTTTAGTTAGAGATCCACCTGTTTTCTCTGCCACTAGATGTTGAAGAGCAATTGGGTCAGCCTTTTGACCAACAGCCACTTTCACAACACAATAAAACATTCTGGAATCCTCCATAGCCTTCTTCAGTCGTTCCATCATGTGGGTCTTGCCCACACCCCCCATACCAACTAGAGCGATCATGTTGGTCTTATTGTTTGATTTAAGGGACTTCAAAGCTTCTTTGAATATAAAATCTCTAGAATTTTGGATTTTAATGTCCACAACTGCTCTCATATCAAAATTGATGCTTTTAGGTGTGAATATATCTTTAAAACGGAGACATTCAAGTATACATATGTATGTAACAGCTTGAAAACCACTTATGGGATGAGAGTTATTTGCACCTTTTATCCTCCACACTTGTTCTAGCTTCTTTAAATTTACCGCTTGAATGCTTCTCAAGCTACTCACTTGCTCAATTTCACCACCAAGTCCCAAATCGATGTTGAACAACACTTTAATGGAACCACAATTTTTTACTTGAAGCTTTTCCAAATTAAGTAGCAAAGGCATGGGGTTGGTCGGAAACAGATTAACAAGCCCATTACACCCTTGCACTTCAACCACTCTAACCATGGAAATATCATTAACTTCTTCCTCACTAATAGTAGTTGTAATTTTAGACGGCCATATCTGCTTCAACTTCTGCATCGAGGAAATCTTCAAAGTCTCCAACTTAGGAATCACAACCTGCAAAGCATTGTGACATTGGATACATAAATTGCTCCATCCAATCCAAACAATTAATATACTGTCACTTTAAAAAATGATTTGATTTCAATATTTCATCATGACTCAGTAAATGCTTAAAATAAAAGGAAAGTGTTTACATTTGTAAATGCATATAAATAAAAACAAATATTAGGAAAAAAAAGTTCATACTAAACGTTGATACATCAATTTAAAAGTGTGGAGGTTTAGGTGGTTTGTTCATGCTCTTACTAAAATACGCAGAACATCCATAGGTAGTTCCTCCATGCTTTTAGTAAACATTATGGAGATTAAGTTATTTTTTCACGATTTTATGCATAGAGTTTCAACAAAACTTTCTACATATATTTTAAACAAGAGTTAAAATCAACTTGTCATGGCATATTTCTCCATGCTTGTTCGTAACAAGTTTTATTGGTCTACGCGTTGTAGCGGTATCATAATGCATGAACACATGAAGTATTTTTTATATATGGATTAGCTAATGCAAAAAGGTTACTTTTGTAGTTGCCAATGCGTTATATATACGGAAAGGTTTATTCAGAGAACCTATGTTTTCACGAGAACTGCAAAAAATCACCCTAACATTCTATTTATATTTGATCTAATCACCTAGATTAATAACATTTTTTTTATTTTAAAAATGGCATAATGGTGAACCAAATATTTTCTCTTTTTCAATCTATTTCTCTATCCAATTTATATCTCTGCTAAATTTTAAATAAACAATAAAATAAATTAAAAATAATTTACAATTAACTTATTAATTTCACGTGAGAGAGAGTTGATTGATCTAGTGTCCACGATGATGAGGGGCGGCGGATTCAAGTGGTGATTTTAAATACCGGTGAAAGGTGGCTCTAATCTGGAAGACATAAAACCAAAAATGGTGTTTCTTTCCCTCTATTTTGATGGTGGTCTTAGCGGTGCTTGGTGAACAACAGCTCACGACTTTGGTGTATTACGGATATATCTAAGGTCACAAAATGAAGTCTATATGTAAAATATTTGTATAGTCAAAAGTTGTTATATCATTGTTAATGTCTTTCCAAATTAGTTCCTTAATTATCTCCTTGCATGTATTAGAGCTATAAAGCCATTGTAAAATACATTGGGATATATACAATACTACTTTCTCCTCATTACCATTATATGGTATTAGAGTCATAAAGGCTCCTTTGAGCATTTCAATCTCCCTCACAAAACCCTAGATCACCTTTTAGCACCCATCAATGGCTACCCAGACTCCAACCATTCAACCAACTACTGATACTCATTTTCCCATCAAACTCACCTCTGTCAATTTCCCTATTTGGCACAAACAAGTAGGCTCTACCATAATTGGGTAAGAACTTGAAGCATTCATCGATGGCATCCGTGAACCACCAAAGAAGTTAATAGATGACAAGTATGGAAAGAAAGCAAATCCAGAATACCTACCTTGGTACTGACAAGACGAAGTCCTCATCAGCGAAATTCTTGGAAGCTGCTCGGAATCAATTAAGCCATTTATTTCATTTGTAAATACTGCCCGAGAAGCATGGGTGCAGCTGAACTCAAGCTACGCCAGCACCTCAAGATCTCGTGTCATCTCTCTAAAATCTAAGCTTGTGAAAAACCCTAAATGTAATCGATCCATCATTGATTATCTTCAAAATATGAGATCGCCCTTGCTTAAAACCCAATTTGTGAAGAACTCATGGTGCATATTCTCTCTCAACTAGGAGATGAATATGACAATATTGTTGCGGCCATCGAGGTAAGTGAGACGCCTTTGAATTAATTGATAAATTGTTTGATTTTGAAAGACAACTCAATGAGACTATTCAAGCTTCGACATCTCCTTTGCTCACCGCTAATTATACCTATCATCAACAAAGTAGCCAGCCATCACATCGTTTCTCTTATAAAAAACAAAAATTTTCATCAAATGTTCAACAAAAATGAGCCAATCTCCCCTAATGGGCCAACGAGACATCAAAAAAGGAATGTCGCAAGTTGTCCAAGTTTCTTCGCAACAACATCTCAATTGCTACTACTCCAACCCTGAATCCTGTAGTAAATGTCACCACCACCGGTTCTACTTCTATGCAACCCAAATGTTTATTTGACACCAAAGCATCAAATCATAACACATTTGATCCATAGAGTCTTGAGAATGTATCTGAATACGGCCTGGATGAAATAATACTTGGTAATGGTACAAATTTATCAATTTCTTACATTGACTCAACACAAATCGCCACACCACTTAAACCTCTATCTTAACCTGACATATTGTGTGTTCCAAACTTGAAATGAATCTTATTTCGGTTGTTAAACTATGCAAGACTAACAACGTTTCTGTTGAAAATTTTCCGTGCTATTTTCTTGTGAAGGATCTTTGCACGGGGTGCATCTAATGCGTGGGGAGAACACTGAGGATGTTTATCCTGCTACCATCTCATCTTTACATCAACTAAACTTTAACACCACCCGAAAGGTAGCATAAATTAGGTCATCCGTCCATTAAAGTCTTCAAGGCTATTGCTTCTAGTCTAGGTCTTAATTCTAAAATTATGTCAAACTCAAATGTTCACTATCCTTCTTGTGCGGTTAATAGAAGTCGCAAATTGCCTTTTGGTAAAAATTCTTTTGTTGCTACCAAACCCTTGTAATTGATTTACTCAAATGTATGGGACCTATTAAAGAATCCATTGATCACTTACTATTTGATATTTGTTGACTTTTACTACAAGTATGTTTGGCTATACCCAATGTGTCGCAAATATGTTGTTGCTAAGATATTCCCAAAATTCAAGATGCTTGTTGAAAATTTCTTTTACCACCCGATCATGTCTCTTTTTAGGAACAATGGAGGAGAGTATCTCGGCTTCCTTTCCTACATTCTCATGGTATCTCTCATTATACCACCCCACCACACACTCCTGAACAAAATGGGGTAGCGGAACACCGTCATAGGCATGTGGTTGAAACCAGTTTATCCCTTCTCCATTATGCCAAGCTTTCGTTGCAAATTGGCCAAATGCCTTTCAAACTATGCTCTATCTTATAAACCATCTACCCACCACCATTCTTGAAAATAAAAGGCCTATTCAAATTCTCTTTCATGAATCACCAACCTAGTCTAAACTCAAACCATACATTAACTCCATCTAACCAAACTCCATATACTTCAAACCTAACTTTGTCAACATCACTACTCTCCATCCTATACATGTCACTCCTAAATCCCCTACTCACAACCAAGCCATGAAAGATCCAAGTGGCGTGAAGCCATGGATCATGAATTTAATGCTCTAATGCAAAACGGCACGTGGGAACTTGTTCCCCAAACCTTTCAAAAACCCATCGGCTATAAATTGGTCTTTTATTTCAAAAGAAATCCGGACGTTACCATTGGCAAATACAAAGCCCACCTAGTAGCCAAAGGTTTCTTTTAACAATTCGGCAAAGACTATTTTAAATTCAACCCGGTTACCAAACTTGTAACAATTTGTATCATCTTATCCATTGCTCTTTCCTATTACTTGACATTCGTTAGTTAGATGTAAACAATGCCTTTCTGCATGGTACACTGCATGAAATTTTCATGTCTCAATCACCCCGGCTTTGTGCATCCTCGGTTCCCAAACCATATTTGTAAGCTCCGAAAATCTATATATGGTATAAAAAACTCCAAGAGTGTGGTACATGGAGCTTACACAGTTTCTCCCTACATTCGGTTTTCGTAAATCAATGGCCAATGTCACATGTTATTTCATGGTCTATGTGGATGACATTGTTCTCACCGGCAATAATTCCACCTTTCTCACCCTCTTCACTAATATCCATGCCACTCGTTTTTCAATCAAAGACCTTGGCCCCGTTCATCATTTTCTTGGCATTGAAGTCATACATGTTGGAACATGTGGGGTGCACAAACACAGCGGAAGCAACAACAAAAATAGCATGCAAGAACATAAATAAAGACAAGCACAAAACCCACAACATGTTCCAATGGTGGAATACACTACAAAACCAAATTGCAACCGAAACAAGGAGTAGAGGCTGGAAATCGAGCTCCATATCAACATTGGGATGAAGATGAGGAAACAAAAGGCTTCCTCCTCCATTGATAGTCCATACCAAGATGAGCTTTATTCCATTGTACTAGAAATCCATAGATGATTCACACGAACTTGTAATCACCATAGTAACAACTCAAATCTTCTCTTGTACAAGCAACATTAACATGAACATTCAAGATACTTCACTTAGTGCATATAGTTAATACCATCATTTTGTACCAAGAGAGAATTATGGAGTAGAGAGAGTGACATATTGTCCTAAAGTGTTCCAGCATCAACACAGACCTCATAACCCCTCCAGGGTCGGCTAAAAGGGTGAGCTATGATTAGACCATCAAATGGTCCAATAAAACACAAGTATCACTTTAGTTACCCTCTTCACGACCTCTCACGGGCTCTCATGGGTTGTGAAGCCTAAATGCGCCACAAGGGGATCTAAAGCTTCACGAGTCGTGCCGCCTGGTCGAGGATTCGTGAGGGTGTCTCTCTTCACGACCTCATCACGAGCCGTGAAGCCCAAGAGCATCATGACTCGTGTCGGCCGTCGAGTAATCGTTGGGCAACCTGCTTCACGACCCGTGGAGCACCCTTCACGGTCATGAAGCCTCGAATCAAAACACTTTTGATTCTTTGACCTTTTCCTTCCACACAGAGTTGTCGGGATCAATTCTTGGCACGTGACCCAATAGGCTCGTGCTTCATTAGTAATGATACCAGCATACGTGTGTCGGTGGGCAGACTCCAACAATACCTACTTCCACTTCTCTCCCAACATTGGCATATCAAAGATCTCTTATCTCAAATCCGAATGGATGGTGCCAAAGAAGTAACTACCACCTTGAACTCATTAGTTGTTCTAACTCCCATGTCATCCTCGACTATTGAACCAACACCCTATCGTAAACTTGTGGGCTCATTACAATATCTTGCATTTTACTAAATCGGGCCTATATCCTTTGCTATAAACCGACTTTCTCAATTTATGCATTCACCAACACAGACTCATAACAAGCCTTAAATAGAGTCCTTCACTACGTGAGAAGGACCGATACACCATGGCTTATTTCTAAAAAAGGGTCCTCTCTTTACCTCAAAGCCTTCTTAGATTGAGATTGAGGATGGTAGCATGCATCTTATATCTTGGGTCTAATATCATCTCATAGCGCTCGGCTCGCAAAAAATAAGTCTCACAGTCATCAACGGAAACGGAGTACAAGGCATTAGCTAATGAAGCTGTTGAAGTCACTTGGGTGATCTAGGTTTGGCATCCTCTAAACCGCCTACTTTATTTTGTGACAACACGGTAGCCACGTACTTATGTGCTAACCCGGTCTATCACTCCCAGATGAAACATTTGTTGCTTTAGACTACTATTTTGTTCGTGAACAAGTCCAAATCAACTTCTCTCATCAGCTAGTTGATGTTCTCAACAAGCCATTAGGTCGCGTAGCCTTCCTCTATATCTCCAATCATCTTGCGGGCGCATTACAGATATATCTAAGGCCACAAAATAAAGTCTATATTTAAAGTATTTGTATAGTCAAAGGTTGTTATATCATTGTTAATGCCTTCATATATTAGCTAGTTCCTTAATTATCCCCTTTCCTTGTATGTATTATGGCTATAAAGCCATTGTAAAATTCATTGTGATACAATCCTATTTTCTCCTCAATACCATTATATGGTGATGGTTCTACATTTTAACAATGGTAGAAGTTGACGGTAGGGATGTAAACGAGTCGATCCGAAGTCAAACTCATTTAAAATTATAGAAGCTCAAGCTCGAGCTCGTTCGATCTATTATTTTGTGGTTTGAGCTCGGCTTGCAAAAGTTTATATAAAACTCGTGATAGGCTCCTAATGCTTGTTTAAATTATATATGTTTTTTTTAACAATGTTGTAAATTATATAAGTAATATATAAAAAGCAATTTGGATTTTGATTTTTTTTAAAACTTTTTTCATATTTAATGATAGAAAAAACAATTTGAATTTTGAATTTTTACTTTTTTATTTAATGATATAAAAATATATATGATATTAAAGCTTCATTAAGCTTACGAGGCCAATACACAAGGCTCGGGCTTGTTTAATAACATGCCTTAATATAAGCTTGAGCTCGTTTAGGATTTGTTCGTTTCAAGTTTTTAACAATCCGAGTTCGAGTAGCTCGAGAGAAACTTGGCTCATTTACATCCCTAATTCGCGGTGGTGAATGAGGTTGTAATGGCAATTGTGTTAATGAATGAGGTGGTCGGCTGGCGGAAGTTTATACAACAAGAGATGAAAATGTCTCTAAAAACAACAAAAAAGAGAATAATTGGAGTTTAGTGATGTTAAGTATTAAAGTTTACGGTATATATACTCTTACACAAACACAATTTTCCACCAATATCAACACAATTTTCAAAATTTTGTTAACTTCTTTCTTCTTATCTCATAATATAAATACTTGTTCTTATTTTAGTGTCTTTTAGAATTTATGTTGCAAAATAAAAAATATTTGCCGTCACAGCGTTGCGCGGGTACGATGCTAGTTAAAACCTAAAGTATAGAGGATGTTTGGTAAGTATAACGTAAAGTGAGGGGTGTCTAGAAAACTTAGAAAATGAATATATATATATATATATGTGTGTGTGTGTGTGTGTGTGTGTGTGTAAGGAGCGGTTAAAACAAGAATTGTTTTTCGTACGAGAACTACGAGAACCAATATGGACCAATAATTTATTTTCATGTCTTTCTCAATTTATTAGAAATATTGGAGTTTAGTGATGTTAAGTATTAAAGTTTACGGTTCAAGGATACTAGATAAGATTTATACATACTATTACACAAACATAATTATCCACCAATATCAACACAATTTTCAAAATTTTGTTAACTTCTTTCTTCTTATCTCATAATATAAATACTTTTTCTTATTTTAGTGTCTTTTAGAATTTATGTTGCAAAATAAAAAAAAATTGCCGCCATAGCGTTACGCGGGTACGATGCTAGTTAAAACCTAAAGTATAGAGGTTGTTTGGTAAGTATAACGTAAAGTGAGGGGTGTCTAGAAAACTTAGAAAATGAATATATATATATATATATGTGTGTGTGTGTGTGTGTGTGTAAGGAGCGGTTAAAACAAGAATTGTTTTTTGTACGAGAACTACGAGAACCAATAATTTATTTTCATGTCTTTCTCAATTTATTAGAATAATTGGAGTTTAGTGATGTTAAGTATTAAAGTTTACGGTTCAAGGATACTAGATAAGATTTATATATACTCTTACACAAACACAATTATCCACCAATATCAACACAATTTTCAAAATTTTGTTAACTTCTTTCTTCTTATCTCATAATATAAATACTTTTTCTTATTTTAGTGTCTTTTAGAATTTATGTTGCAAAATAAAAAATATTTGCCGCTACAGCGTTGCGCGGGTACGATGCTAGTTAAAACCTAAAGTATAGAGGATGTTTGGTAAGTATAACGTAAAGTAAGGGGTGTCTAGAAAACTTAGAAAATGAATATATATATATATATATATATGTGTGTGTGTGTGTGTGTGTAAGGAGTGGTTAAAACAAGAATTGCTTTTCGTACGAGAACTACGAGAACCAATATGGACCAATAATTTATTTTCATGTCTTTTTCAATTTATTTTTAACTAAAAGGGTAGATAGGTAATTCATATATATTGTGTGACTTTCCAATATGGACCAATCATTTATTTTTATGTCTTCTTCAATACTTGTTACCAAACACCAATGTTCTAATCCCATTCTATTACCCCTTCTCTCTCTCTCATCTCTCATCTTTTTTAACTAGAGACCAAAATCCATTCACTAGTCACCACCCCCGTTCACCCCATAGAGGTCACAACCACCACCGCGTCCACCCTTTAGTGGCATAACCACACAGCCGACAACCGTCCCAACACCCATTTCTACCATAAACTTAGACATCACAACTGTTCTTGCTCTTACCTCCAGCCTTCCTAATCCGGCATTTGCCGTCATCGCTTGTTGTCGCTAGAGCTCACATTCATCACTCATAGTTGCCTTCGTCTCTCACCGTTATCTTCATGAAGGGGTTAAGACTTAATTTGTCGTACAAATATGTGAATGGTTTACTATTAGATCCCACGGTTTCACACCGTCACCACCACTACCACCATCACCGGACCACCACCTCACTGTCTCTCCCTTCCTCTCTGCCGCCAAATCTATCACCATTGTTTCACCAACCATCACCACTCTGCCATCACTATGTTAGTACACGAGTTCATCCAGAAAGAAGAAAGAACAAGGTTTCTCCCTCACCACCGCTACTTCATCATATGCATTACTTCATCCCTCTCCAAGTTCATCACATGGTTTCTTGTTCTTCATCGGTAAGAATATTTGTAAATTTTTATTGGAGAAAAGATTTGAAGGTGGTTGAGGATTTCTTGTTCTTCATCGGTAAGAATATATGTAAACTACTTCATTTTTGTAAATTGGGCAATAGTTTTTTTGTATTGTTTTAAAAAATTTCAAGCATGTTTTGAATATACTTGTATTTATACTCATCGCTATTTTATTTTGGTGCATAACACATTGTTAATTTCAACTCAAATTTCTTAATAATTGAATCTTGGGTTTTGTTTATGTATTCTACGATAGGGGTGTGTTCGGGATCCGGAACGGGACCGAACCAGAACGGAAATAACCGATAAGTTGATAACTGAAACTTGTAAAAACTAAAACCGAAAACTAAACCGATATAAGAAAACCGGTTCCGGTTTCGGTTTCGGTTCCGGTTATTAGCCGGTTATTTCGGGTATAGAACCGGATAAGACCGAAAATTTACTTTGGAACCGGTTTCAAGAGTGGGAACCGAAATAACGGATACGCGGTGAATATTTTTTTGTTATTAAAGGCAAATATGATACGTTTATTTTTGTTCTTTTTACCTATAAAAGTTAACTAATAACCAAAAAATAAACGGTTTAAAGTTAACACTAAAAATATTTGAAATTGTAAGATGTATGCATCGTTGACATTAACATATGACCAATAAATAATAGTTTAACATGTTTAATACAGTTTGGGTAATTACCGATGAATTAAAATTTTCAACATTTCAAATATCAGTTTGAGTAATTACCGATGAATTAAAATTTTTAGTTTTTAAACATGCTTAATAGATAAAGTTTATTTTAGGGTTTAGTTCCCGAAAATGTATCAAGTTGTCAACTTTTGTTATTGTAAGTACTCAACTTTTAAAGTTACAAAACTTACCGTTTAATAATAATAATAATAATAATAAGAAGTAGAAGAATCAAGATATGCATGTGGGTGTTGATTTTTAATCGATTTTCATAGCCATCGATTTGATTAAAACAAGATCTGTAGGGCTTGGTTCTTAATCGATTTTTGTTTTTTCATTGCGATTCAGATTTGATTAGGGTTTGTACGTGTTTATACCCAGATTCCCAGATTTGTGTTTAGGGTTCATAATCGATCAGCGATTCAGATTCGATTTATCAGCGACCTATAGGGATTGGTTCTTAATCGATTAAGATTCATGCGTTTGCAGATCGGTTCTCAACGATTTAGGGCTCGTAATCGATAAGCGATTTAGTCTCCAGCGATCGATATGTGTTTGCATCATCATCGATTTGTTCATACAAAAATTATCGATCTTGGTTTGCAATTCCAGGTATGTAATTGTTACGGTTCATGGTTTTTGATTTCTTGATGTGAGTTTTGATTTCTTGATGTTTTCAAAACCCCCTGTAGAAACTCTGAAACCAAAACCCCTTCTTCAAAATTACAGGTCTGATTGATCTTGATATGGTTTTGGATCTGGGTAACAACTTGAACAGATTTAGATTTTACTCTACTATCATTTGTGATTCCATCGATTTATTCTTGATATGCTTTCTTTATGGTGTTATTCTTGTTTAGTTTTGATTCTTCAGATTTAGTTGCTTCGATTCTTCAGATTTTTAGTGTTTATGTTCTTGAAAGTTTGATGAATGTATTGAGTTTGGATGACACAATTTTGAAGATGAAGATGTAAAATGGAAAGAAGAAGAATATGATGATGATAATAATAATAATACTAATAATTTAAAAAATATGACTTGCATTAATGGCCGAATGTGAAAGTACATGTAGTAAGTCAAAGGTATAAAAATAAATTAAAAAAAATACTTAAATGACCCGCTACTTGTTCAACACGTAAATGAGTGCATTAAGAGGTAAAAGTGAAAAATTGGATATATTATAACTTTTAAAGTCAGATAAGTAAAAGGTGAACTTGGATACATTTTTGGAAACTAAACACTTTATTTTATAAGAAGATAATGTTAAACATTTTAAATATCAGTTTGGATAATTACCTAACTCTATTTATTATAACTAGTGGGGTACCCGCGCAATGCGACGGCGGCGAATAAAAAGGAGGTTGTGATGAGTTTTGTACAGAATAATTACAAAGAGCTAATATGAGTTTGTTAAGATTCTTTGCGAGATGAAGATAATATGAGTTTGTGAAGATTCTTTGCGAGAGCTACTTTGAAATTAAGAATTAAATTGCTAATTTTCAGTTATTTGTCTTTTAGTTTGTTGGAAGAGTTTTATTGCATGGTTGAATCATGAAGTTGCTGATTATATATATGTATGTATATGCGTGTGTAATGTTTTATAGTTCCAATTATTATGTAATTGAGTTAGAATGCAATGTTTATAAATTTCAACTATTTGACTCTTTCATTTGTTTGGTGTTTGTGAAATCTTTCGAACTTGATTTACTAAAAGAGGAATTTATGTGATCTCATGAATCAAAAGTTAATATTAAAAATATATGATTAGACTTAATTCAGTTATAAGTATGGTGATATCATGAATCAAAAGTTAATATTAAAAATATATGGTTAAAATAATTCAGTTATAAGTATTGGTTTAAATTCATTAATTATCAGTTATGTTTTCAATATTTATTTGTTTAAATTCATTAATTGTGGACTTAAATGAGGGGTAAAGGAGAACTATAAATGAGGGGTATTTTAGTAAATTTACTCTTCTTAAAATTAAGAGTTTTTTAGGTGGTAAATGCATTATATAGGAGTAAGATTAATTAATGATTTTACTAATTAATTAAGAATATTTTAATATTTTAAAAATTACCATGACATCGTAGCCATTTAATATTTCAAACCTGAGACCTGCTGCCCTCAAAGGCTAACGACTCCCCACGTTTGGTCTGTGATTCTATCGTAGCCATTTAAATATTTAATAGGCACGGAAGTATTTCGTAAAACGATCTCCTAAATTTGTATGATATACACATTTATTTTTTATGTGCATAATCATACCTAAAAAATGTGTCCAATTAATTCATTTTTAAGTGTGCATAGTCAAATTACTCGGTCGGTCTACAAGAATTTTGAAGTTTGTTTGTACAATTAATGTAACTTTCAATATATTAACGTCAAAACTAATAATTGAAGGAGGCAAATTCTAGATGGACCTCTCATGCTAAATGAAGTTTGCAGTTGGGCAAAAAAATCCAAAAACCGAACTTTATTATTTAAAGTGGATTTTGAAAAAGTGTTTGACTCGCTTAGTTGGGGTTTTCTAGATTCGGTAACGGAACAAATGCAATTTGGCTCTAAATGGAGATATTGGATTTTGAGTTGTCTTGATTCTGGTAGGGCTTCGATTCTAGTTAATGGCTCACCTACAAAGGAGTTCCCTTTCTCTAGAGGGGTGCGCCAAGGTGATCCTCTTTCCCCTTTTCTCTTTATTTTGGCCATGGAAAGGCTTCATGTGGCAATGATGGAAGCCACAACGAAAGGCCACTTTCAAGGGATAAATCTTCCTAATAATGGCCCTACTTTATCTCACTTCCTTTTCGCAGATGATGTTATCTTTTTGGGTAAATAGTCTATCTCAAATGTGGTAAACCTCACGAGATTTCTTAGATGCTTTCATTTGGCATCGGGTCTTAAAGTTAATTTTACCAAAAGCAAGGTTTTTGGTATTGGTGTACAAGGTGATGAAGTTCAAAATATGTCGTCTTTTCTCAAATGTGATGGTGCAAAACTTCCATTTTCTTATCTTGGAATTACAGTGGGAGCAAATATGGGTGTGGCTAGACATTGGAAACCTGTCATTGACAAAATTGACTCTAAGTTATCTAATTGGAAAGCAAAAAACCTTTCTTTTGGAGGTAGGGTTACTTTATGTAAGTCGGTCTTAGGAAGTATTCCATTATACTTCATGTCCCTTTTTAAGGCCCCTCTAAAAGTGGTTGATGAAATGGAAAAGATCCGAAGACGTTTCTTATGGGGCACCTCAAACTCGGGTAAAACAAAAATATGTTGGGTTAATTGGCAAAAACTAACGGCTCCAAAAGATCTTGGTGGTCTTGGTATTGGCTCATTAAGGATGCAAATGATGCTTTACTTACAAAATGGTGGTGGAGATTGAAAGTAGAGGATCAGGCGTTATGGGCAAATGTTATAAAAGTCATTCACGGTGTATCGGGACGAGATTCTTCTTCATTTTCCAATTCAAGAAATTCAGGAGTATGGCTGAATATTGCCAAAGCAGGTAAATCACTCCTCTCCTTAAATCTAAACATTGATGATATGTTTACTCGAGTTGTTAACAATGGAAGTAGTACATTTTGTTGGCATGATCGTTGGTTGGGTTCCATCCCTTTAAGTTCTCTTTTCCTGATTTATATCAACTTGAAGCAAACAAACAGTGCACTATTGAGTCTAAAGTGGCTAATCTATCAAACAACTTAATTGAGTGGAATTGGACTTGGTTGGAAAAAATAGAAGATCCATGCTTGCAGGGGAAAATCAATACATTAGAAGATATCCTTAAACACGTGTCTCTCAACGGGGATAATGATAAATGGAGATGGGAAGGAAATGTTGATGGTATTTTTACAGTCAAATCTTTAAGATCTATCATTGCAAATCTTTCATGTTCAATTGATAATACCCAAAGTTTTTGGAATAATTGGATACCACCGAAAATCAATTGTTTTGTTTGGCGGTTGATTTTAAAACGGATTCCTACGAGATTTAACTTAAGTTTGCGGGGGATTGTTATGCCATCACTATTATGCCCTTTGTGCAATAGTGATTTGGAAACGGTAGATCATCTGTTTTATGCATGTGCGGAAGTAAAAGAATTCTGGAGGTGGCTATTTAGTTGGTGCGATATCACAATGATTCAGCATACCACTTTTGATCAATTTTTTCACGAGACTTTGGAAAGTGGTAAAACAATTAAGCAGAGGAAATTTTTGGAAGCGCTATTGGGGAGTGCACTATGGTTCATTTGAAAATCCAGGAATGCTTTAGTGTTTAAAGGTAAAAGATTCTTCATAGCTTATGTGATGGGTGAGATTCAAGCCATGCTTTTTACTTGGATTAGATTTAGAGCCAAATGTAAAAAAAATATACTCATATATTTATTAGTTACCTGTTTGTTGAAGAATGCATTTGGTTGCATTGCACCATCAGGAAAAATGGTAGTGATGTTGGGAATGCCATCAAGCCTCAACTCCACCAGTTGCTGCAGCTCAACTCTATTCTCCGTGTCACACAAATTCATCAGGCATGGTAGCTGCTTCAAAGACACAGACTGTAGCTTCGGAAACACAATCCTGCCTCCACTCTCACCATGTATGAGTGTTTCCAGAACAGGGCACGAGGAAACTTTGAGGCGCTCAAGTTTCCTCAAACCTCTTGCCACAGGAACTGTAAAGAGGAACATCAAGTCTGCACATTCAGATATCTCAAACTCTTTTAAGTTGCAAAATGAGCATTTTATTGAAACTTGTTCAAGATTCTTCATATCCTTTACTTGTAAACAAAGCCTGTCCGTTTTCTTAGTTAACAACTCAACAATTCTGCTTTGCAGAAGCTCGTTGTGGTAAGACCCGAGATTCAATGTATTTTTGGATGGATCTATGTTGGTGTCATCCAATTGACAACCCATAGATATGTTGAACCTTTTCAGTTTCTCAAATAACAAAGGCTGAAGCATATTCTCAGACAGCTCAACCTCTAATGCAGAAAGTTGATGTGAACGAATCCTAAATTCCGTCGTATTGGTATACACGAGACGAACAATGCCATGAACTCTCAGATAAAGCTCTTCAAGCTTATCTAAATTTCGAAAGACACCTTCATCGATAGAAAGGTCAGCAGAACATTCTGTCACGTCTAGCACCTTTAGCCTTTTCAGATTCCCTATGGTAGATGGTAAGGTTTGGATGCCACATGCAAGAAAGCTGAGTATTTCCAAGTTCGTAAGATTTCCGAGAAAAGCTAAATCACCCATTAGTGAGCATGAATCAAGACACAGTGTTCGAAGATTGGTTGAGTATTGCGGAAGCAATGGATCATCTATCCTTTGATAAGCTACAACCTGAAGTTCTTTCATTCTGTCATAGAAATCGTGAGGAAACTTGAGTCGCTCTTCCTCACCCATTAGCTTCAAAAGTCTGACGTTTTTGTAGTTAAAACCTACGGGTAACTCGGTCATTCCTGAGCAGTTTAAAAGAATCCTTTCATAAGGCTCTTCTAAATCTTTCGGCACATTATCATGCTCAATCAATACTTGCTTGACTTTTGTAAGGGTACTAAAAACAAAACCACGCAAGGGATGACGCATTTTGACGCATCGTACGTGCTCACTTCGAATAAACATGTTTGCGCGAATGAGCACATCAACAGAATTTGTGATCTGTTGTCTTGCTTCTGCTAAAGTATCAACTTCATCATTGAACAGCTTCAATCCCCATCCGTACCTTAGTAAGTCCTCTACAGGAATATCGGCCCCTTCCGGAAAGAAACCACTAAGAAGAAGAATTACTTTAGCATCTTCTGTTTCGAGTTGCTCGTACCACTTTTGATAAATCGAATTCAACTGATTTTGCTTTAAATTGAGATATGCATCTTTCCATGTCGACCTTTTTTGATTTTCAAGCAAACTGGCAATTTCTTTTATGAGAAAGGGCATACCACAACAAATCTTTACAACCTCTTCTGCTATCTCATTGAGTTCCACAGCAGCAGCACCACCATCTGAAGGTCTTAAAGTTTGGTAAAACAAAACTTTTGCTTCTGGTCTTCCTAAAAGAGGCACTCTGAAAATTGAACTCTTCTCAACACCCATCTGAGTGCAAACATTTTTGTCTCGTGTTGTGATTAACAACTTGATGCCATTTGGCAAAGAATCTGATAGTCCAATGAGTTTGAGGTCCATAACCTCCCGAAGATCATCCAATATCACCAAAATCTTACTTTTAACGCCTTGTGACCTTTGCATAAATTTTTGCCCAAGAAACTTAGCCCTTTCTTCTATAGCTTTTCCTTTTAGAACTTCACCAATGCCCTTTGCAGTAGTTTCCTGCAAATTAAATACGTCGCTTTCTCGCCCACTAACCAGCAGCACAATTGAATGAAACATTCTGAGATCCTTGACAGCCTCCACAAGATCTTCCATCAGTGTGGTCTTCCCCACATTCCCCACCCCACATAAAGCCATCTTTGTGGTCTTGCTATCTGGCTCAAGGGATTTCAATGCTTTATTGAATACCAAATCTCTGGAATCTTGTATCCTAATGTCCACGTGTGCTCTTGGAGGGAAATTAGGGATGGAAGGTGTGGATATATTACTAAACCTCTTACAGCCATGTATATGTATGTCTTCAACAGATTGAAAGCAACTCAGGAGAGGAGAGTTATTTGCACCGTTTGTCCTCCATAACACTTCTAGCTTCTTTAATTTTTCCACTCGAATGCTTCTCAGGCTGCAGCTCACTTCCTCAAATTTACCAACACATCCCGAATTGGTGTGTTCTTCTGGTGGGATAACCAACCCTACAGGGTTCTCTACTGACCAATCCCACGTCTTCTGGTGGGATAAGCCATTGTCATGGGAAGGTTCCAAATCGATGTTGAATAACACGTTGATGGAACCACACTCTTTTGCTTGAAGTTTTTCCAATTTATTCAACAGGGGCATTGGATTGGTCGGAAACAAATTAATGAGACTATCACAGCCTTTCACTTTAACCACTCTCACTACGTTATTATTATTACCAGTAGAAATTTGACTAGGCCATATCTGCTTCAAATTCTTCATCGAATAAATCTTCAATTTCTCCAACATAGGAATCTCAACCTGCACATGAATTAAGCATTGTTACGGCAGACACTCAGACCCATAAACTGATCCATCCAAACGTCGCAATTGAGAAAATAAAAGATATTTGATTTCTGCACAAAATATGCAATGCATAATAATAAAACGGAAAGATTCACTTTAATACTAGAGAGAGAAAATATTAGCGCAATTAATTTAGGAAAGTAAAGGCTTACTTGATAAATAATGCAAAATTACAAGTTGTTTCTTCACACTTTTAGTAAAACTGTTGATACAAGAAATGTGTAATAAGCGTATATATATTTAGTTACCTGTGGGTTGAAGAATGACTGCTTTTCATCGTCAGGATAGATGCTAGTTAACTCTGGAAGGCCTTCAAGAATCAACTCTACCAGTTGCTGCATCTCAACTTTAGTCTCCGTGTCGCACAAACTCATCAGCCGCGGTAGCTCCTTCAAAGATAGAAACTTTAGCTTCAGAAATTTAATCACACTCCCCCGATTTCTGCTCTCATCACTTGTCAGTGTTTTCAGCAAATCGCAGTTGGAAACTGTGAGGCGCTCAAGTGTCCTAAACGCCATTGCCACATCAGCTGGAAAGAGGAATGTCAATTCCTCACAAGCAGAAACCTCAAGCTCTGTTAATTTGGAAAAACAGGGTTGAGAAGGATAAAATATAACATCCTTAAGATTTTTCATATCCTTCACTTGTAAGTGAAGTTTCTCTGTTTTTTCAAATAGCTCGTTAATCTTCTGTCTGTTAAGCTCGCTGCTGCTAGTGACAAGCTTCAAAGTGTTTTTGAATGAATATATGTCTTTATCCTCTTCCAAAAGACAGCCCATGGATATCTTGAATCTTTCAAGTTTTGTAAATGACATATTTTCTGGTAGGGTCTCTTTGTCGAAGAACTCAAACTGTAACGCAGAAAGTTTCGCTGAAAGCACCTTCAGTTCCTCACAGATGTCCTTCGTGAACCTAATAGCTTTTTGGCCACTAGCTTTTATATAGAGCTCTTCAAGACTGAGTAAACCTTCAAGAACACCATCATCAATACAAAGCTGAGCAGAGCATCCAGTCAAATCGAGCAACTTTAGGTTTTTTAGCTCCCCTACTTCACATGGTAACTCTGTGATGCCACTGCCAGCAAAGCTGAGCACTTCTAACTGCACAAGATTTTTAATAGCAGACCAATCATATGTGAATTTGCATCCATGGAGACAAAGTGTTGTAAGGTTGGTGGACTTGGGAAGCAATGGATGTTGAATTCCTTCGTATGATAAGACTTGAAGTTTTTCTGTACTCTTACAAAAATCATCTGGAAACTTGAGTTGCTCATCACCATCCATCAGCTTCAAAAATGCAAGGTCTGAGTAATCAAAGTCTTTAGGAAACTCAGACATACCTGACCACTTTAGCAAAATTCTTTGGAAAGACTTGGGTTGTCTACGTTGCTTCAAGATATCATGATTGTTAACAATCGATGCTTGCTTCACTTCTATAGAGTCACTTAAAGCAAAAGTACGTGCAAGGTCATGCATATTGACGCACCCTGCACGATCGCTTTTAGCTAACAAGTTTGCACTTATGAGGGTCTCAACCCAAATTTCAACTTGCAATCTGGCTTCTGCAAAAGTGAACACTTCAGCAAACAGCTTCAATCCCCATCCGAACCTTATCAACTCTTCGACAGGAATATCAAAGTCATCTGGAAACAAACCACTAAGAAGAAAAACTGCTTTCTCTTCCTTGGTTTTCAGATCGTTGTAGCTGATCTCAAAAGCTTTGTGCACAATTTCATAATGGCCTTTAAGTTCATGGCGCTGTAAACGTAAAAGTGCTACTTTACATGCAGCTTCTTTCTTTGGTTTACCTCTAAGAGTAGAGGCGATGAGTTTTAGAGCAATGGGCAACTTACCACACCTCTTTATAATCTCATCAACAATCCTATCAAGATTGGGATCGTTATCCCTTAAAATCTGCGCTTCGTCAAAAAACATAGTTATTGCTTCACCATCACTTAAGGCGCCTATATTCAAAATAGCATCGGTATCAACACCCATCTTAGTGCAAACATTTGCCTTTCGTGAGGTGATCAACAACTTGTAGCCATTCGGCAAAGGACTCGTTAGTCCGATGTATTGGAGGTTGACCTCCTCCCAAAGATCATCCAATATCACCAAAATCTTCTTTTCACCATCTTTTGACATCTCCGCGAATCTGTTCTTAAGACGCTCCGCCCTTGCGTCGCTTGTTGTTTCTTTTAGAGCTCCACCTGTTTTCTCTGCGAGAGCATGCTGAAGGGCATTTAGGTCGGTGTTTTGCCCAACCACCACCTTCACCACCCAATAGAACAATCTGGATTCCTCCACTTTCTTCTTCAGTCCTTTCATCATGTGGGACTTGCCCACACCCCCCATACCGCATAGAGCAATCATCTGGGTCTTACTACTCTTTGATTCAAGGCACCCCAATGCTTTCTTGAAGATCACATCCCTGGTCTCAAAGTTGTTTTGGGTACCATCATCAGCAGTTCCGGAGGTGGAAGCTTGATAGTTGGAAGGGACTTTAGCAAGTATGTCTTCACCGATTGCCTGGTAACGAGGTATGTCTTTTAGTCGTCTCTTATTAATTTTTTCAAGAATATCAGAGGATTGTTTTCCTGCTTTGTACCTCATCTTGATATTGAAGCATCCGATTCCAATTCCATCGGTTGGAACTGTTGCTGCTTCCTTTCTGATATCTTCAAACTGTTTTAACCATATCAAGACATCAGCAGACGACTGAATACCCTTCACATCATTAATGTCCTCCTTTTGCTTTTCTATTATATCTGCTGATGCTTTCAATCTTGTCATTTCCTCATTCATAGCTTCAACATTCTTTCTGGAGGAAACCCAGTAACCCAACTCTTTTGTAATGCGAGTATACAAAAATCCAACAACAGAATCGATAACTGGAGCTACAAATTCCATATTCCACCTGCAAACAATCAAATATAATTAAATTATTAAAACAGTTAGCCGTCATGTATTCATATTTTCCTTATTAAGCTAAAGTACTTGTTGGTCTTAAGTGACTTACAAACAAAGTAAAGGGGTATTAAGTGTAATCGTTGCTTTGACTTTTGTAAGGTAACAACATACTGTTGTTATATAAGTCACACACACGCAACATCAGATCATAAAAAAGTTGAATTGCTTATTTCTAAAAAATTTCTCTCTCTTCTTTCTTGTTCGTTTGTATCGTTCTTGTAGTTTCCAGTTATATTCAAGTTTCATCTTCTGTACATATGTAATCTTGAGTTGCAATTAGTGAATGTTTGAGATCAATTTGTTCTTCTTCATAACAAATCTATTATTCTTAATTTCCATTAAATATCATCTTTGGCTAATACTATTATCAAATAGTTTCTTGCCTTGCCGTTAGAAAAAAAGTTAATAAATCCTGGGCATTATTGCATTGATTAATTAATTAAAAACAACGAAGCATTAATTGATAAAAGAAAAAAAAAATTAATGAATAAGGCCGGTATCAATAGTCACTTTTCTGTTTCTTTCTTTCTGCCTATGAGTTGCAGTATGATCAGATTCATTTTATCACATCCAAACGATTTACCTGTTATAATAGTTATTATATTATAATTATTATTATATGTCAAAAACAAAAGTCAAATTGGACCACTTTTTTTTCTTTTTAATTATACCGATTTAGTTGAGTGTTAATATTCTCTTCAATATGTAAAACACCTGACGGCCTATGGCCTTGTGGTATATGGTGTTTAGGTGTCTCTTAAGATTGTGGGTTCAAGTCCTTCTTAATTATTATCAAGGAGCAAAGGTTTTGCTTTTATCACAACAACAACTTCATAATAATAAATTCACACCAAGAGCGAGCACTCAAACATATATATGTTCTTTTACATTATATGAGCTCCAATTCTATTCCTAGTTTTCTCTGATCAACTGTCTGTGCTCTTGAAAAAGACTCCTGTACTTTACTCCTATATATACATACCCAATTGGTTTGAGGATGTTGCTAGCTAGCTTGTTCTAACAGCCCATATATAGATTTTATATTAATATTAATTTCAAAAACCCTAATTTCTATTTCACAAAAATTCAAAGAGTTTAGTTTTTGAAAGTGTATCAAAGTTGTCACTTTTTACTATTATGTATACTCATCTTTTAAAACTATTGTTTAATGTACTCAACATTTAAAAACTACCCGTTTATATATGCTATAGCAAGTTATTTGCTTATGTGGAACCAGTTTCAGTGACATAGCAGGTGATGTGGAAGATGACATGCAATTTTCAACTAAAAAATAATTCAAAATGAAACTAATATTAGAAAATTGATGAACCAGTTTCCGAAAGAATGCATTCATATGTTCATAAATAAATATTGATAGTGAAAATTGATTGACGACATGGAAATTAAAAGCTGATGTGGTTTATTAATTAGAAAAATAAAAAAAATAATGTGCAACCTGCTAAGGGTATAGCAGGTAAATGAGTACATCAGACGTTAAATTTTCAAATTTGGATACATTAAAGGATAGTTTTGAAAGTTGAATATATACAGTAGCAAAAGTGACAACTTTGATACATTTTCAAAAATTAAACCCGAATTCAAACAACAAATTATCATGTTAATTGTTAACAACCCATGTGATTTAGTTTGTTACATATATTGCCTTTAATTTTGACAAATATTGACGAGCATGCATCGACTGAAGGCATGCATGAACAAGCTAGCTAGCTAGCTAGGAGGTAATTAAATTGAGAATATATAATTATACTTAATTAGAACCTAGCTAGCTAGCTAGCTTATTAATTAATTAAATTAAATTAGTTATCGTCTGGATGGAACTATAGCTTCATCATTTGATTACTATGCATTAGTTTTTTAATTGGATATGTAGACAAAGAAATTTATACGCATGAAACCTCCTCAAAGCACTAACATGTCAGGCTTCAAATTATATAGTGTTTGATGATTTTAAGCATTTTTTGTAAGGGATTTATAAAATCCCCCTACTCCTTTGATCTATCACATATATCAAAATCAAAAGAGGAGATTAGAAAATAGAATAAGTGGATTACACATCTTACAATATAGTAGATAGGAGGATTTAGTATGAACGAATTGAACTTTCCTTTTTGTAATTGTAATTGTAATTGAGATTTACATAAGACTCGAGGGTTTCCAATCAAGGTGGTGCGAAATGCATGCTCGAAGAAGCTGATATGAATCCAGACATGAAGAATTGTGGGTCATGGGGTCTGCACCTTTTGTTGTGTTTCAGGGGCAACACCTCTAGCAAGATCACGGTGTAGAGCCCCTTATGGCGGAGCGATGATTGAGGAGGGCCGCCCCCTTCTAGGGCTTCGTGCAACGCCCTGTTAACTAGAAGGTATGCTAGTTGGCCATATGTTCCGATTTATCTAACTTACCCATCAAATATTACCAAAATTCCCTAAAACAAATGCATCTTTTTATGAAATAGTTGTGTCTTTCGGATGCACCTAGTGGTGCCCTTTGGATACAATTGTTGGTGAAATTCCCGTCCACTTGATGTCTATAAACAAAGCAACAAATTTGGCCCTTTTTTAAATGTACCAAACAAAAAACGCTATTTTCAAACTTTCAAACCATTGTCCTTAATTATCTGTATTCATTTTCGAACGAAACATAAGACCGAGAGCATTCAACCCACAACTTCTTATTGTCACGTCAGCACCACATCATTTTCCCTCCTCTCCCACTCCATCTCACTCCTATCACTCTAACCCCACATCCATCCCCCTCCAACCACCCCATCTTTGTTCAAAGTCATGACTCTTGACAATTTGGTGACTCATCGTGACTTTTGGATCATTCTCTAAAGTTGATCATCTCCATTGACAACTAATTGAAGTCGATCATCTCTTTCTCCATATATTTATTAAAATTTGAACTTGTTGATGTTCTTAAAAGTTTATAATACTTAAAAATCTAAGTTATTGTTTTAAGCCACCCACCTTCACCTCCACCAACGTCATCACCCACCACCACCTTTATCATCCTCATGAACGACCACACCAAAACCCCACCTCCTGCCAGCCTAAAAGACATCTTCCAAATCTCGGACCACCCCCGCAACATGTAACTCCCAACATATGTTCGAAAAAAGCACACATCTTTGAAAAACGTGGACACACACATCTCCGACCACCCCTTGCATCATACACACATCTCTAGAATCTAAAAATGCATATACACACACGGTGACACATCTAAATCCCGACATTTGTTCGAAAAACCTAGGGCTTTCTATTATAGGCGACGACGATGGGTGGATCTGAAAAACGTGCACGCACACACACATCCAAGGGACATTGATGGTGGTGGCTCCTTTAACGGGGTTTCTTGTACAAATTTAGGGTTTTCAAATATTTAGGGATGTTGTAGAACTATGCTCCGCCTTGTCTCTCCCAATTTGTTTGATTTAATGTTCTTGGTAGTGGTTGAAGATGAAGGGTGTGGCTGTGGGTGATGAAGGTGGCTGTGGGTGATGAAGGTGGCTGTTGGTGACGGAGGGAAAAGAGAAAGAGAGAGTAGTGGCTGATAAAGCTGGTGGTGGGTGATGGTTGTGGTGGTGGAGGTGATGGTGATGGTGATGGTGATGGGTGATGACAATCGTGGAGGTAATGGTGGGTAGCGGTTGTGTTGTAGCGGAGGCTAAAAAAATGTATACCACTCTTGCCATTCCATTTCTTTAAAAGTAGAAATTGGGGATGAGCAAGAAAGCTGAAACCAAAATAACTGAACCAATATAAAAACCAATGCTATTGGTTTTTAAAAAATCGATTTTTCGGTTTAGCTTAGTTTCTGGTTTCAAAACCGACCGGAAAAAATCAAACAGATACTTAAAACCAAACTGAACCACTGATAAAACTGAACTGAACCATAATATTAGGGTTTTCTTAGGGGTACAATTTTAAAAAAATTGTCTAAAAATCTAATACTTCACTTCTGGTCCCACCCATTCTACACATGAAATTGTCGATTAGTCATTTGATTTGCATCTATCCCACCAAATCACCGGTCATAACTCCATGCCTCAAACTCTCGACTCTCAATTGCAGACTTTCAATTACAAACCAAAGGATTTGATCGAAGGAGTGAAGGATTGAGAGAGATCATTTAGGATTTAATCGAAGAACTAAACTTGAAGGAGGTCATTAGGGTTTAATCGGAGGACTATTGATTTAGAAGGAGGTGGTTAATCAAAGGAGGCTTTCAACTTCTTATCACTTGTGACTTTGTGAGTTCGATTTCTTATGTTTTGAGCCTTTGATTGTGAAATCGATTTCCTCTTCCATGATAGTGAGTTCCTCTTGTGGTTATGATTATGAGTTTGAACTAAACTAGTAAACATGACCTGCAATACGCAATTTGTTTAACTAAACTAGTAAGCTTCTTTTGTGATTTTGATTATGAGTTTGGAGTTTGGACAATCTATTTTATCTTTAGTTGTCAAAGAAGCTTTAAAGTTCTTGAGGAAATTTGTTTAGCTAAGAGTGCCGGATGAATTTTCCATCTTGTTCATAGTTTCACATGTGTTGAAGTTCATACTTCACAACATCTTGTTCATAAATTTTGTAGCCCAACTTAAACCAAACCAAAAACTAAAAATCTTAAAACTGATCCAAAACCAAAAACCGAATCAAATACCGACTTCAAAATTATAAACCAAAAACCGACCAAGACCAATTTCAAAACGAATTTTAAGGAAGTCACTCTTATATTTGTGAAAAAACATGTTGGGTTATGTTTAATCATAACATGATATAAACTCCGTCAAATTTATTCCATTTCCATTGATGAAGGTTTGGCTCTTTCACTCACTCTCTATCTCTCGCCTCATTACTCTTTCACCCTCGATCAGCTCTCTCCCCATTTTAAGATCAGTGGTTGCCCAGCCACCATCTTCCTTCAGTAGTTTGGTGTATGAAAGCCGTAGGGCCCAATTTTGTCGGCCTAGAAGGGGTATGTGGTGGTGAACCCGCCGGCACTGCTGCTTCTTTCTCTTTCAGCACCTTGGCGGGGCAGAGTACTCTGACCGACCTCATACGCGCCTCCTTTTTCTCTCATTCTCATCTCTCTCATCCCATCTATTGTTCTTCACATTCTTGGTCCTGAAGGGTTTTGGCTATTACCATGTTTCCGATCAACTCCAAGTCTCCAACCCTGGGGCTGTGTAGTTCTACATCTCTATGACACCAGTTTCTGGTTGCATATGTTTTCTTTCTTCTTCATCTTCTTCAGTTTCTCATCTTCCAAATTAAGAGGTTTAGGTGCTACTGCTGAATTTGACTTGTGGTTCCAAGCTTCAAGTCCTAATATTTCTTATTTGTATCCCATTATTTGATTTGATTTGATTACTGGGTGATGGGTATTTGTTGAGATTTGAAAGAAGATGAATAGATTTGGGGCTTTTGTGTTTTTTTTACTTATTTAACATCTTTAAGTGTTAGCCAACAAGTCGATCAAGGTCATACATGCAATACGAACAAGCTAAAGAAAAAAAAAACTAATAGAGAAATTAGCAATAATTAAATGTAAAACTAGAAAGATGTTTGATTTGAATAAAAGAGAATAAATATGTACCTGTTGGATCGGCTGCTTAATTTCTCTAAGAATGATATTTTCTTCTTCTTATGAGGTGTATGTGTAGAAGAAATGGACATCCAAACCAATTAATGGTCAATTATATAGGAGTATACTTATTTGTGAAAGAGAAGACTTAAAATCTAAAGTAGGAATGATAAAGGTGCGGGTTTGAGATAGGGATTGGTCTCTCTCGTCTTTGTCTTCGGTTAAGAAAACTGTCTCCGTTCCCGATTAAAAAACCGCGGAGATTAAAACGGGTATCCTTGTTTAATATAAAGATGTGATTAAACGGGTAATTTTCACTGCAAAAATACCCGTTAAAATAAAACTGTGATTTTTCACCACTGAGATCGTCATCGTTAAGATTTTATCACTAGTTTTAGAAAACGGTTATACTAAATTATACAACATTATCGAATACAGATATATCAGAACCGAAATTAAAATCTTAAAGACTCTAAATACATCCAAACTATCAAAACCAAACAACCCTAATAAAGACAATAATTAAAATTAGGTTGTATGAAAGTGTATAACAATGTGTATATTTTCTATTTAAAATTAATTTTATGTACATTAATATATATATATATATATATACGTATATAAGTAAGGAAGAGTTCATATATATCCTTTCAAACTTCCTTAATTACATATATATCCTTACAAAAATCAATATCCTTTCATACTCTTTAAACTCTCAAATATATCCTTCTACTAAATTTAATAGTAATTAAATCATTTAAAGATTAAAAAACATATTTCTTAATTTAATTTACAAATAAAATTTCTTAAATACCCTTATTCTTCCTTTAATTACCTTCTTCCTTCACTTAAATCATTCACTTAAATCATATCTTTTGGCCATGGATTCATCTCAAGAATCCCAAGTTCCCAACCACACCTTGTATTAAAGAATATCAAATTTCTTAAAAAAATCTTCAAATTTTGTAAATCAAGAAAAACCCAGAAGATATGGTTGGGCAGAGGAGTATTCGGGTAGGAAGACATGGCGATGGGAATTCACTTGGCCTTTTCTTCTTGTAATCACCTCTAATTTTTCTTTAGGGTGGTTCCAAATATCATAATTTAATGGAAGAACTATTTGATGGTGTAAACTCTAATGTGTTTGGATCATTGGATGAGTAAGTTTGTGGATTCATAGTTGCAGAGACTCTTAAACAAGGGGACTTTTGATTTTTTTTTTCTATTTATTAGCTTTAGATAAAGTATTAAATGAGAAGGAAAGAAGAGAAGAGTATTTAAAAGATTTCACTTGCAAATTAAATTAGGATTATGTTTTTTTAAATTTTAAATTGTTTAATTAATATTAAATTAAGTAGAAAGACATATTTGAGAGTTTTAAATGTTTAGTAGGATATTAATGTAATATTGATTTTGTAAGGGTATATACGTAATTAATATTAAATTATAATCGGGTATTGGGGTATAGGGGGTAATCGGGGCCGGGAATCGGGTAATCGGGCGGGGATCATCAAACTCGTCCCCATCCCCGTTTATCATTCCCGAACATGTCCCGTTTATGTCGGTTTTCGGTTTTTCCCGTTGATTTTAGTTTTTTTTGTAATCCCTAACCCAAAGTCCTTCTATAACTTATCTATATTACTATATAAATTATTTAACATTTTCTCTCCTCGTTTATTTTAAGAGTTTCTAAAACTCAATCAAAATAACATCTTGACATTTCATTTTATCTACATTAGTCTCAACCATCTCATCTTTAACCATTTCACCTTCTCTGTCCTACTTTACTTAAATTTTTATTCATTTAAAATACACTCATCCACTAATACATTCTCCCTTACCAACATAATTCTTTATCCACATTAACACAATTCTCAAGGATCTTATTATCTTTCTATTTTCTTATTTTATAAATAGAAATCTTTTTTTATTATTTTAAAAGAGTTGATATATAGAAATAAAAAAATAGAAAAAAGAAAACGGACATATTGTTGAACAAAAAACTACTCTGTGACATTGAATCTCATGAATAACATACCATTATATTTGTGAAAACGTTATGTTACAAAACATAAATTATTCGCCAACGCCGCATCGCACGGATAGATTGTAGTCTTATAGTAAAGCAGAAATTGTGCCCACTTCAATTGCCCACGAATTTAAACGAAAGCCACAGATACTTGTACATTGTGCGGTGTGTTTTGTAACCCTACCAAAGTAGTGAAGAACATAAGAATAAACTTTGTACGATGACTCTGTGAGATATATATTGAGTTCTCTTTTAAAAAGAAAAAAGAATAGAATAATATATATGCATGATAAAGTAAAGCAAAGCACCGACTGAATGAGTCAAAATGCGAATAGTACGTAGTAGTCATTGGAACATAACTGGTGGAAGAAACTCGATTGTTAAAGAATATCTTATGTTGGTGAGGTGGTGAGTATGGATTGTATTCAACTAGTTGGCCAACTCAAGAGTTGTTGATGGATCGTATGGTAAATTATTTGAAGCACGATTTATTCACTAATGAATGAAAATTAAGGGGGCATTTGGTTGGATGGAATTTGACGGAATTAGAATTGAGAATTTCTAAATCTTGTTTATATTTGATTCACGGAATTTATGAAATTAATTTTGAACATTCAATGAATTCCTTAAATCAAGTAATTGGGAATTCATTCTCCAAATAGATAGAATTCTTCAAATTTATAAAGAATCTTAAAACATAATTATTGTCTTCTACCCCACCCCACCCTCCATCACCACTCCACCCCACCTACCTCATCCCATCCTACCCTACCCTACCCTACCCCTACCCCTACCCTACTCTACACCATCCCATCCCACCCTACTCTACCCTACCATACCCTCACCCTACTCCATCTTTACTTAACATATTACATACCCTACCCCACCCCCGCCCCTACCCCACCATACCTATTCTATGACACATTTACCAACCCCAACCCCAATCCCACCCCACTCATATCCGACTTCATTTTTATTCACCTCGTCTTATCTACTTCACCTAGGGATGGCAAAACAACCTGAACCCAACGGGGAAAACCGAACCCGATTAGTTTTGGGGTTGGGTCGGGGATGACAGTTTCAGGTCGGGGCCGCGGCACACTATCCCCGCCCCGCCCTGCCCCGATATATGTTTATATATACTTTTATATATTTATGTATATAATAATGTGTATAAATATACAAAGAGAACGGGTATATATCTATTAATGAAGAAGTTTCTAAAGTGATGAAGTTTTTTGTTAATTTTTAAATTTTGATCCTTTGATTTCTTTTAAGTTCTATATTAATTAAGTTTTTTTGTTCAAGTTAATGATAATACTTATGTTCTTATTAATAAAATGATCATCTCAGTTTCTTATTAAGTTTTACCGAATATATTTGACATTGTTTTTACATATTTTTTATCTTTGGAGAGTGCAAAAATTCTTCAATAACATGTAGACATGCAGTTCATATTTAGTCGGGTCGGGTTTTATCACTGGGTTTCGGGTCAGGTTTGACAGACGCCACGACGGGGTGCCCCGAAACAGTCTCCGACAGGGAACGGGGTGGGGACGGGTTTTCATTTCGGGTTCGGGGACGGGGCGACCAAAACCCGCCCCATTGACATTGTTTTCACCCTACTCTATGGCACCTTACTCACCTTACCTTACCCAACTCATCCAACTTATTTCACCCTACCTTACTCTATGGTACCTTACTTACCCTACCCTTACCCTATCATACCTAAACCATACCCTACTTTATGTCACCTTACTTACCCTACCCCACCCCATCCTACCTACCCTACCCCTACCCCTACCCAACTATATTTTTATTCACCCCACCCCGCCCTTACCTTATTCCCTACCAAATGCCGCCACCGCCCGTTACCTCCCTCACCACCCGTCGCAGCCACCACCATCACAACCGTCGTCGTCACCACCTCAGCCCTTACCACCTGCCGCCACCACCACCATTACGGCCGCCGCCTCCCCTTACTGTCCCCACCACCGGCCTCCTCCACCGCCCCTACCGCCGCCGCCACCACTATTGCCGCCACCGCAACCACCACCCCCACTGCCACCACCGCCACCACCACCACCGTTACTACCACCACCGTTACTGCCGCCATAGTCACTACCGCCACTGCCGCCGTCATCAACACCACTGATCCCCGCCACCAACCATCGCTCACTACCACCCACCGCCACCACCCACACCCGCCTCCGTTGTAACACTGGAAAACCAAAGCCATTTTTTTAAATGCGTTACGGAAGCTTAATTAAACAAACTTGCTTTACATATAATACCAATATTTACAAACCATAAACATATGTTCCTAAATAACAAAAACAATTGTCTTAATGTTACAAAACAAACTGGCTCGTTTCCTTTAAATTCAAAACATATCAGAGTAGGGTCGAGCTTTCCTTCTACAAACACCACCAACACTCATAAACCTACAAAAGCATCAACCGAGGGGAATTAGCACAAAGTTAAGTGAGAAGAAGCTAAACACAAAGGCAAACATCAACATTCAATATCAAAGCATGTAACCACACAATCAAGAAGATCTACGGTTCGGCGCAGAACCTACAACCAATGTCTGCCAGAGCAAAGGTTTACCGATAGCCCTCTACTGAATTGGCATAGTGAAATTCCCCTCTGACACAACGCATGCATCAGGAGGACTACCACTGTTCAACCAACCAGTAGACGAGCCCAGCCCAATTCCACATATAGCTGACTTCTCAAACGCAACTCGATATCATCTAAAGAGTGCGTATCGGCCAAATAGTCATGCAACATATATAATCAATCAACAATCACAGTCTATCAATCACATACGCATGCATCACATCAACCATAATCTTTACCATCCGCGATTAACATCCACTCACCTCATGATCTCGGATGTGAACTCAGATATCTTACTGGGACTTGGTGTTTCCTGAAACACTGTAACAACGAAATTAGTCTCGGACTCATAAATATAACTGTCGACATATATTTATATCTTAATTTCTCATAAACACAAATATTAATTCTCATAAGAAAGCATATAAATCAATCAACATCAAAGCATCAACAAACAAGAACATATTCTGAAAAACCGGGGACGCGTCGCGTCGAGCTCAAATATCGGATTCCGAGAGCATCGGATTTAGGGTTGTCGGATTCATTGGTATCGGATTTGGGTTCATCAGATTCGTAGGTTTCCGTATTCAAAGTCTCGGATTTTACATTCCCGGATTTTGGGTCGGATTTAGGTTTGTTGGTTTCAGCTATCAAATTTAAGATAATCAGATTTCAAGCATCGGATTTATGTGTCTCGGATTCACAAAGGTCGGATTTCATGGTATCGGATTTCATCTCTCGGATTTCGGATCCGTCGTTTTCAAGGTATACGGATTTGGGTATCGGAAATGAGTTAATCGGATTTCACCCATAACAAATTCATCATCTTCTTCAACATATAACCAGCCGACTTTGACGTTCATGGATCAATTTCAGAGTTTACAAAACT
The DNA here is from genome assembly GCA_038502395.1 of Dittrichia graveolens. Classification (NCBI taxonomy): domain Eukaryota; kingdom Viridiplantae; phylum Streptophyta; class Magnoliopsida; order Asterales; family Asteraceae; genus Dittrichia; species Dittrichia graveolens. Next base: position 14,579,324 of record JARJIL010000001.1, on the reverse strand, counting down.
CATCAAAGCTTACCAAAATCATATCCAAATATCTATAATCATGTATTCATGCATCATAAACATCTTTTAATCATGTAAATCACTAAAACAAACAAAACCCATTTACCAATTCCATTAATGGTGTTCTTAAGGTTTAACCAAGAAAAACCCAACAAAACACAACAAACCTTAGCATGAATCAATACAAAACATGTACTAACCTTTGCTTAAATTTACAGAACTCCAAATCCTCAAATCAATTTTCAAGCTTGCAACTCCCTTTCTAGCTTTCTTCAACAAGAAGTTTCTAAACACAATACACACACTACACCTTTCTCTAAGTTCAAATAATAAGCAGAAGATTTCTCAATTTCCATATACACACACACGTACACATATATTCATCAAAACCACAGCAGGAGGTGGATTTCTCTTTGATCCATTTTGCATGCATACATACATGGTCATATAAACATACATGCATACTTAACACATATATACATATCTTCAGTAATATTTCCATTTAACTAACTAACTTTTAATTAATTAGCTTATTAATATTTATTAACTCATAAAATCATATAATCAATTTAAACGCGAATAGGCACGTACCTCCAACCCGCCAACTACTAGCCCGAGTTTGCGGGTGTTATATCCATCGCCACTGCCGCCCTAGGTAGACTTTAGGATGGGGGTGGGGTAGGGGTGGGGGTAAGGTGGGGTAGGGTAGGGTAGGGATGGAGGTACTTATTATATAAATAATTAATATTAAATGGGTCTATCCGGGTCAGGATCCAATAGTAATTGATCCGATCCAAATCCAATTAAATGGATCTCCATGTTATTGGATCTCATCCAATCTAATTAAATGGGTCGACGGGTCAAGTCAAAATTTTAAAAGATCCGATCTGAGCCGCTCAATTGACAACCCTAGGGTGGGGTAGATGGCAGAGGGGGTAGGGGTGGGGTAGGTGGCGGAGGGGGGTGGTGGGTGGTTGATTGTATAATTTATTTTGGTTTATACATATTTAATTAATTTTTTGCTAGATTTCAATTTCGGTCTTTACTAACCAAACAAGATATAGTTTTTCACAAATTTCAATTCCTATGAATTCCAATTCCTTGATCAAATTACAATTCATTTGTATAATCCTAGATCACCCTTTTGAACTAAACTCTTGGAATTGATACATAGCAAGAACTTAGGCCGTCACATTACGCAAACCAAACGGACCCTAATAATCGAAAAGAAAAGGAAAGATATATATATATATATATTCTAGCATGGTACCCGTGCAATTCGGCGATATCGAATAATTTATACTCGATAACTTGTCCGTTTTCGGTATTCACGTAATACCGAGACAACGAATAAATTCCTTTTATAACATCTCTATTTTCTTTATCTTTATATGTAAAATCCAAATTTTATAAAATTATAAAATTTATGAAAATGCAAGTTTTTAGTAAGGATTAGTAAAATTATGCGTTTTGGTGATATGTAATGGTTACTAGTGTGATTGATTGTATAAACTTAAAATGGCTAATTTTATAAGTTAGGTATTGTATGTGCAATGGTTGAAACTTTAAGGGTTATGGTGCAAATTATATAGAAATGGGAGGACTAGAAGTGGCTATTGTGTGTGTAGGTGTATAAATGGGTCAATTGAGAGTCAAACTCTCATATTTTGAGCAGATGAAAACGTGAGAAAAGGGAGAAAAAGAGAAGGTTCTAGAGAGGGTAAGAAGAAGGGAGAAGAATCAAAGGAAAATGGTGATTCTTGTGTTTGGATTCAAGAAATCAAGTGTTTGGGGTTCCATTTCTTCATTTGGAGCTTGAATTTGTGCAAAGATGTGGCAATCAAGTTGGGGTTTGCTAATCAAGTAAGTTCTAAACTTAAAGTTGTGTTTGATTTGAGTAACACATGTTGTAGTTGGTGATTTTTAGTTTTAAATTTGGGTTTGATGTGATTAATGGGTCAAAACTTTGGAAAATTAACACTTTACTGCTTTTGAATTTTAAACAGTCTAACCGGTCAACGATCCTTCTCGCGGCGCGAAGCTCATGTCTCGCGGCCCGAAGATTAATATTAAATTTCCAGAGATTTTCAGCCGGCGCGAAGACAATTCTTCACGTCAAGGTGTTCCTCGTGGCGCGAGGACCTTTCTCGAGTGTCATTTTCTGAGCTTTTGACTTCCGAGACTCATTTCTACATATGTTTTGACACTTTTATATCTGAGGACTTGAAAATCACAAAACACACAAATTAAGTGCAAAAATCTATTCTTATACAATATTCTCATATAAAGATAAAGATATTTACGGGATTTAACATGTACGATTTCAACAATATTAAAATGCTACACAGATCAAGAACAAGTTCTGAAATACTACAAAGATCTGAAAAATCATATGAACAAACCCTAATCTAAAGGGGGTGGATGGGTGTGTGTGTGAGAGAGAGAGAGAGACAGACAGACAGACAAAGAACATTGATGGGTGGTGATCAAATCACATGAACAAACCCAAATCTAAGAAATCGATACGGATGTGTGTGTGAGTGTGTGTATGTGTGAGAGAGAGAGAGACAGACAGAAAACATCTTACTCAAAAAACCCTTTTACAGGGGTCATTGCGTCTGTGGTGGTGGTTAGGGCTATGAGAAGACAACAGAGAAAGTGTGTGTGAGTGTGTGTGACGGGGTGAGGGTGTCACAAGCGGTGGCGATACGACGGTGGGTGGCGGTGGTTAGGGCTAAGAGAGAGATAGAAACCGAGAAAGAAAATGATAGGGTGAGGGCGCCACAAGCTCTGGTAATACCGCGATGGGAGGTGGTTGGTGGCTGTGGTGGTCTTCTCCGGTGGAAGGTGACGATGGTGGCCTTCTCCTGTGCAGGGGTGGTGGGTGGCAATGGTTAAGAGTACAAAGGTTGTGGTTGTTTCGATGTAGGTAGAAGAAGAGGGGAGTGGGGGAGAGTTGGGTTAGGAATATATATTTATTAATTAATTAATTATTAATTATTAAAAGTCTTTTAAATTAAATACATGAATAAAAAACAGGATAAGGGGTATTATAGTATTTCTAGTAAAAAATCAAGGATACTTTAATCTTTTTAATTATATTAGGGACTATTAGTGAAACAAAGTCTAAACCATAAGAATTTTTATCATAATAAATGAAGTTAAAAGAACATAGTTAAAATAAAGCTAGAATTTCATATATATCTTTACAAACTTCATTAATTACGTATATATCCTTGTAAAAATCAATATTACACTTATATTCTTTTAAAATTTATAAATTCTCAAATATTTCCTTCCCCCTAATTTAATAGTAATTAAGTTATTTAAAAATTGAAAACCAAAATTTTCTAATTTAATTTACAACTATATACCTTAAATATTCTTCATTCATAAAAATATAAAATAAAATCACATCTAGTCATCTACCGACGTCCGTTCGCCTCTCCCCCTTCTCCAGCAAAATTCCTGCAACTCCGGCAACCCATTTTATCCAGCAAAACAAAAAAATAACTTCCGGCCTTCATCATTATTTCATCACCGACATTTGAAATACATCGACATGGCTGTCAAACCACCCACCAACTCCCCAGCATCCTCCCACAATATTCTAAGGTATCAACAACATTATTCGTCATCTTGCGCTTAGGATATGTTTTATTTTCAAGTTATTGGATCAATTTTGCCATTCTTCGGTTGATTTTGATGTGGACATAGTATAGTTTGACTTGAATTTAAGATTCAAGTCCAATCAATTAGTTATCGATTGTTGAGCTTAAATATCTAACATCTCTGTTCTTGTCGTTTAATTACTCAACGTACAATTGGCAAACTTGTAGTTTGTTTTTCAGATTTTGCTTTTATATGACATTTAGTTGGTTTTTAAGATTTTGCATTTATAGTGTGTTTTGGGTTTCGAAGATTTCTTTGGTGTATATTGCATGACTATATGAGACCGTTGATCAATGTTATACTAGGCAACCAATCACCGGAGAAAATGGAGCTACCGGAAAATAATGGGTTGCCAGAAAATAAGGTCTCTGGAGTTTTAGGAAGTTTGTCGGAGAAGAGAGAGGTGAATGGAGGACATTAGGTGTGTTTTGTGTGTTTATTTTATTTAATGAAAGAAAGGCATTAGGTGTTTTGTGTTTTTTTATTTTTATTTAATGAAATAAGAGTATTTAAAGTATTTTAGTTGTAAATTAAATTATAAAATATGGCTTTCATTCTTAAATGACTATCTTAGTATTAAATTAGGGAGAAAAACATTTTTAAGAAATTATAGGTTTTAGAAGGATATAGATGTAATATTGATTTTTGTAAGGATATACACGTAATTAAACGTAAAAAGTGATACCGAGAGAAACTTTATGCCGTGTTTCCAAGGGCAAAACACCCCAAATCAAAGTCTTTGTTAATCTGTAACGTGAATGGAATGCTTATCAAAACTGGCTGCGGAATCGGCTTACAATCCAGAAGCAGTCCCTTCTTTTCCATATTCAAACCTACAAGCAGTCCGCCACCCAGAATCATCCATCATTCGAAAACCCTAAACCAAACACTATCAATGGCGACACTCTCTGGTCCAGATAATCGAAGACCCATGTGCCCATCTTGTGCCAAACCCACCCGTGTGTGTTTCTGCTCTCGATTTAAGACCCCAGTTCTTGAAAACCTCATAGCCGTCACACTTCTCCAACACAGTTTAGAGAAAAAACACCCGCTTAATTCAGCTAAAATCGCAACCCTAGGTCTCAAAAACGTCAATTTGGTTCATGTTTCAGATGTTCTTTCAGAAGCCCGCTTCGATTTACACTTGCTCGAATCAAGTCTTGGTCTGGGTCCTCTCAGTTCAGTTGAAACTCGCAAAAAGGTTGTATCTTTCCAACCAGCTGATATCAGTTTCACCATTGGAAAACAGGGCGTAAACACTTCGCTTGTGCATGACTGGAATGGGAACCAGGATTTTAATAAGCTTCTGGCTGATCAATCTGCAATTGATGTTTTAAGAAAAGGCTGTACTGTGAAAAAGATGCATAGTGGGAGTGATGGGAACTATGTTGAAGAATTTGACATCAAAGTTCCTTCAGGATCAGTTCTTTTGTTCCCAAGTGAGAACTCAATTGGAATCGAAGATATTGATTTCAAGGTGAAGAATTTGATTGTGTTAGATGGAACATGGGCTAAAGCAACTAGAATGTACAAAGAGAATCCATGGCTGAAATTATTGCCACATTTGAAACTGGATATCAATAAGTTGAGTTTATATGGTGAGGTGAGGCGACAACCAAAAGCTGGATATTTGTCATCCATTGAGAGTATTGTTTATACACTCAAGGCGATTGGGGGGAATGATCATGAAGGCTTGGATTGTTTGTTGAATGTTTTTGAGTCTATGGTTGGAGATCAAAGGAGATGCATGAATGAAAGACTGAACTTTGAAATCAATAGTGAATCCAAGTAAAGAAACCTTGTTAGGGTTGATTTTAAGATTGTAGTTTTTACTTGCTTATCTTTGAAAAGATACAAAGATTCAACTGTTTTTTATGTTGTTTAGAGATGTTTGATATGAGTTGCATCTTGACAACTACACATTTACTTTTCACATTCAATGGTTTAAATATTTAGGTAAAAAGATTCAACAAGTTTTATGTTTCTTAGAGAATCTTGAATGTTTGTCGCTTGAATAGAGTTGATTTGATTCCAAAATCCAAAGATGATCTTGAACTTAAATCCTTGGCATGTCATTATGTGGAAAAGGGAAAGTTATCATTAAGCACACTAGATACGTGTTAACAAATGATACAGAAACACGCACTTATAGAAGACAAATAATACGATTCTCGCTAGTTCTTTAGGCACTATAAAGCAGTCTATACCTCCTGAAAAAGTATTACTATCTATATCATACATTCCTCATTTCGTCGTACTACAAGACGGAATTGTGTAAGAGATGCATTCCTGGTACTCTATCAAGACGGAATTGGGTAAGAGATTGTTTGTTGTTGCTGTGAAAAGTTTATTAGGCAATCTGTTACTACATAGTTACATGACACAAACCAATTTGCCATTCTTAAATGTTTTCTAATAGGCCTCCTATAGAATGAAAGAGTTAGTTTTTTTTGTAAATAAAACTTTCAGCATAAAGTTGTCTTTTGTTCATGAGCAAGTAGGCATGTGCAGGATACCCATAGTAATGATTGTTATAACCATTTGTCATGTCAGTTTTTTTAATATATGACCATCTCATGACTAACAGACCTAGTAATGACCGTCATGACTGACTGTTATTACTAGACCCACATAATATTAATTTGATTGATTGAAAAAAAACAAAATAAAAGAAATTAATGACGAGGTCCGTAGCAAGTCACCAGAACGACGAGCGTCCGGACAACGAGCCAAACGACAAACACACCATTGTAGATGACATCTCATGACGAACACACCACGGAGATGAGGGAGCCATTTTAAGCTCGTCATCGTCATAGAAAACCACCATTACATGTGGTCTTACACACTTGTTTAACGTGGTGAATGGCATATTAGAATTACATGCACGGTATTTTATAATAAAATCAAAATGAATTAGGTTGAGTCACCTTGACTCACTAAAGGTTTTAATTTCATAAAATTCAACATATTATATAAATATAAGAATAACCTACATGGATGTTAGTTATCTACATATTTAATCTCTTCTATTATTGTTGTCACTAATGCATCGAAACCTATTACGGGTCATGTATCAAGTTTCGATACTACCAAATTTCGCTATAAACATTTAAGAAAATGTAAAGAAGATTTCGTCATTAGATATGTTTTTGGCCAAATCATGTATAAACCCAAAACCCTTTATATAATTTGGCAATATATAAGAAGAATGTTCAATATAGTATATATTTAATTCATAGTCTTAAGGGTCTAATTTTAGTCTTTGGATCAATGATATTAATGGTCCAGATTGCGTTTAAAAATTTTGGGCGAAGTGATATTTTTGTAATTCACATGTGATGCATTTACAAATCACATGTGATTATATACTGAATCACCTGTAATTAAATATTAAAATTTTATAACTATGTTTTTTACATTGACTTTACTCTATAAAGTAGTTCCAATATGTAGTTGAACTCAATGCAAAATGTTGAATACATGAACAGTGTGAACGTACATTATCCCTAAATTAAAATGATGTGCAAAGCTTTGTAAAAACCATTCAAAGCGACAAACTTGCCCAAACACAAATCATGACCATACATATGAAGTATGTTTACCACTCAATCATATGAAAAGGTCTTGTTCTTTGCTGGTCATATTTAACGAGGTTCAGGTGCAATCCAAAACTGTATTAGTTTCATTCATTCTATTATAACTGATGTCTTTTAGGTAAGGAATTACGTATGAAGCACTAGTTCAATACTCAATAGTTTGCATTCCTTTCACATTGTGGTTTTGGGGCTGAACCTACTAAACCAGATTGTACATTCCCGTAACAATAATGGGTGTACGATATGGAACTCGGTACAAATTATAGCCACAAAAATTAAAAACACAGTGTTTGGTATGGTCATGTTTGAGGCATGCATGGTACGTTAAAATTATGATGTATTGTTGTATGTCCAGTCAAGTCTTTTTCTTTTACTTGTAAACTTCATCCTTTTGATGGAAATTTATGCTACAATCATAAGCTAAAACTTTGTCTCCGGTTCATGATACAAACTAAAACAAAAAATGTTTGAAACATGGACCTCATAAATCCCGGACCATATTATATGATCTTATATTCGGCATATTCTTCAGTTTTGATACTAGTATAGTATGGTTTGTATTGTTGTTGACGCGTTCCATTGAGGCCACGCCCTGCATCGTCACCATCGCAAAATCCCTCATTTTCTATGGTGGTGTTAGGGCTTTTTTCTTGGTTCATCCATGGTGTGTGGTAGAGTGTTCTTCTTGGTTGGGCGATCATTGTGGTTTGTCGATTAAGGTGCCCATCTCTAGTTCTCCGTCTTTCCTATGGTTTCTCAATCATGTGTTCATTGATCACCCCTCCTCTTGGTCTTCGTTCATCGATGTTGGTTTGTCAATTCGGGTTTCACAATCTCACCAAGTGAATCATGTCATTGAAAAATATTAGTGTATCGACTCACAAAGTGAGCAACATTGATTTCTGGCTCCTCTAGATTTGTTGATAAGGGTGTCGATCTCACTACCCCCCAAGATCTTATACATTTTAATTTCCTAGACTAATATATCATTTAAACAAAACTAGATTTTTTAACTCATTGTAATTCTTGCAAATTGTAATCTCTTAAAAAAATACATCTGCCAACTCATCCATATATTCTCACTTTAGACTAGGGATGCACACGTGTTAAGCCAAGCTCAAGTTCAATAGGTGAGCTCGGTACTAGAAGCGGACCGATACCGAACCCGAAATTACTGAAACTAAAATTGATGTTTTTTTGGAACCGGATACCGAACCTAAAACTTATAACCCGTAACGGTTCGGTTCAGAAAATTTCAAATCAATACGCTTACCCGAGTGGAACCAGACCGAAATGGTATCGAAACCGAAATTAATCATATCTTGGTATTTAATACCAAACCAAAAACTTATAACTAGTACCGGTACTGGTTCGGTTTGAAAAATCCGGTCAATACGCTCACCCATACTTTAGGCTAAGCACAAACTCGGCTCAATAACTCGACGAGCTTTAATGATACAGGCTCGGGATTTACTCAAAAAGGGTTCAAGATCGGTTCAAGTTTGACTCAAAAGGCTCAACTATTTTTTAAAAAATAATTTTCAAATAACTAAAAGTATTTCAAATGTATAAAAAACCATATTAAATAAAAAATAATTTTAAATATATATAAATATTATAACAATACTTGAACATAAGTCAAAAACTCTTTTCCACAAGTCTAACCATAATAAATTTCATAAATAATAACATTTTAAAGTAAAATTTTATATATTTATATACACATTTATACGTTATTAAAAGCTCGATAAGTGTTCTAGCCGAGTCCTTATAAGCTCAATTCTGTTCGTTATATATTTCGAACTCATTTTTAAACTCGAGTTCAAGCTCAAACTCAATTAAAACTTGACTTGAATTGAAGTCTCGAACGTGTTCAAGCTCTGATATAATTCAAAAAAAACTCGACGAATAGAAAGTGGGACGATTATTGGATGCCCCTTTTTTCACCTTCGTTGTTCTTTCTTTTTCTTCGTCGAATGAAAACCCCCAACAATTTCTTTGGAAGTTGATCTTTTCCTTAAAAAAAACAGAAAAAAAAAGAAGCAGCTAGAGAACATGCCCTTTATGATCGATGGTAACATTTCCTTCTGCCCGTCCACACCTGCTAATGCTAAAACTTCTTCAACGGCGGTGCCACCACCTCCACCTCCGCAGCCACAACCCTCCACCAATCCTCTGCACCTCCCGTCAACTAACACAATCTCATTTGGAAGACGACCCACCTTTCTCCCCAATCCTCAAAACCCAAAAACCCCAAAATCAGAAGAGTAAGAAACCCAAAGAAGACAAATCAAAGAAGGAATCCCAAAACAATTTCCCTGTAAAATCTGAACTACCCTTTGATTTCAGATACTCTTATTCTGAAACCAACCTCTCTGTTGAACCAATTGGGTATCGAGAAACACCCAAGTTCTCTCCTTTCGGGCCTGGTCGACTTGACCGGAAATGGTCTGGCACGGCGGCTCTGTCGCAGCACGTCGTCGATATGGCCAAAGTTGAAGAAGAGAGGAATGCTGTTCTTGGTGAACCGTTGTCTGAGGAGGAAGTATCAGAGCTCGTTGAACGGTATCGGCATAGTGATTGCTCTCGCCAAATCAACTTGGGTAAAATCTTATTTCTTGATTTATCTTCAATGCTAAATTTTGCAATTGTATAACAGTCTTGTAGAAAACAATTGTTAAACAGCTTTAGAATTTGGTGCATTTGGGTTTACTTGGGTTGGGATTGTTTGGATGTTCAGAGTGTTTATAGAAACTTGAAGGAGTTGTTGATTGAAGAGACAATTAACAGCTTATAGGGGGATGTTTGGTATTGTGCATTTGCAAATCAATGTTGTAAAACTCGCTAGGCGGTACTCGAGCGGCCGACTAGGGTGTAGTGAGTAATCGGCCTAGGCGAGGAGCCGAGGAGTACTCGGGGAGTATTCGGATTGGAATTTTTATATATAAATCTAAAAGTTATAGGGTATTGTATGTTCATGGGACTATAGAATTAGAAAATAAATACTGAAGTAGGCTGTTAACTCATAACACAAGGAAACTGGGTATGTATTAATAGTTTTAATTATGGGAACCAATAAGACTAAGTATTTATAAAAAAATATAGGACCGAATCATCCTAAGTTTGACGAGTTGGGGTCGAGTTTTGCAGTACTCGGATTCACCTCTACTCGGCAAGGTCACCCACCTTGTCACGAGTACTCGCCGAGTACTTGGCCTTGGAATAAGAGTTTTACAACACTGTTGCAAATGAAAATTAAGTATGTGATATGAAATAATCAGACAATTAACTGCTATAAAATAAGTTACTGGAGATGGTGGATGTTCTTATATATTTCAAGCTCTAATTGTTAGTTGTATGAGTGTTAGAAAGATTCTGATTATTTAAGGATTTATATGTAAAAGGACGCATATATATCAGATAATTAGAGTTTTGTAGATCAATATCAGTCTTGGTGCAAACAATAGAAACTGATTAGCCACGACGTGAATACCTAATAATCCGATAATTCTTTGATACTCAATGCCAAACATGCCCATAGTCACGACAACTTTTTACTTGACGCTCAAAACTGATAATTACAACTTCAACTTACATTAATCGCTTTGTGTACTCATCCAAACATTCCGTAGAGCTATATCTGGTTTATGTTCGTGCTATTTCAAAGTAAACAACTAACCACATTCCTTTGGCTCTATTATTGAGGTTTAACATTATTAAGATAATGACTTTATGCTTCCATCTTGGTGCCTTGTTTAGCCATAATGTTATAATTTTGAGCCATAATTTGTGTTACACCATTACTCCCAAAAGACATTGAGTTTTGATAAAATTTAATACTAGGATTCTTTGTTGAAGCTAGAGACGGGTTATTTGAGTAAATCATCATTTCTCATTTTTTTTATGATAACATGTGACTAATGAACCCGATGATGTGTTAGGAAAGGGTGGGGTTACTCACAACATGATTGATGACATCCATAACCATTGGAAAAAAGCAGAAGCTGTGAGGATTAAATGCTTAGGAGTCCCGACTCTTGACATGGACAATGTGTGTTTACATCTTGAGGTTTGAATTCATAGTTCTTTTTTACTTATATACAATAGTTCTTTTTTACTTATATACACGTCAACTCTCGTTAATGTTTTATTCCAAACGATTCAAAAGTCGTCCATAGTCTTGTATTTACATACAACCTACTATATCATGTTACTCATATAAATTAGCTTATTATGCTGCTAACATATTAAATTTAAATCAAGATTCCTTTACTTAGAGGAGGCAATTCCAACCCATATACTTATGTTTGAGTTGCTCGGGGTTTTTTTTTTTTCTAACAATTCAAAGAGGTTAAACGGGTTGAAAGCCGCCCAAATTGTATGGTTAATTATAAGAGTATACAACCTCATAAATCGTTTTCTTAAAAGATTAGACTATTGTTGTAGTAGGAGTGGCTTATGAAAATAGGATATTACGAATACAGAGATAAAAAGGGCACCAATGCGCCATTTAAATATTTAAACAACATTGATGCTCACCTTTTACGATAAGATACTCTTATTATATGCCAATACTATTGTAATATTTGTAATCTAATTTAATACATTATTTATTAAGTATTGGGCAAAAAGTGTTTGTGGTCAATCCGACCCGTTAACCAACCCACCTGTACTTTTACTAAATAGGGTACATTAAAAAAGCTCTTAACTGATGGGTTTGTAGAAATTTGCAGGATAAATCTGGTGGGAAGATTATATACCGTCAGATTAACATTCTACTACTGTATCGTGGAAGAAATTACGACCCAAAAACTAGACCGTTAATCCCTTTAATGCTATGGAAGCCATATCCTCCAATATATCCCAAGCTTATAAAGAATGTTGCTGATGGCTTGACATTTGAAGAAACCAAAGAATTGAGGAACCATGGACTTAACGCTCCTCCGCTGATAAAACTAAGTAATCTCTTGCTATTTTTGAAATTAACTTTTGCAATCTTTATGGGAAATTCTTAAAAGAATTTGTTTCATTTTTTAATGAGACATCCTTGAAGAAATTGTTACAATATTTATGGGAACTCTTTGAAATAAATTATTGCAATTTTAATGCCGAATCCCTGGAAAAAACTGTTGCAATCATTATGGGACACCGATAGTATTTTTATCTTATGCTTTTGACATTGATGATTTACATCTCCTTCTTCAGCAAGAAATGGTGTGTATGCTAATGTGATAGAGAAAGTGAGGAACGCCTTTGAAACGGAAGAAGTATTGAGGCTCGATTGTGCCCATGTGGGTATGAGCGACTGCAAAAGGATCGCTGTGAAGTTAAGGGTATGCGTCGTCCACCCTTATTATACCGTAGTTTATGATAAAAAAAATTTATCTTTAAGTTTCTTGAAGACAAAGTCGATAGTGATCATTGTGTCACGTTGCGTTGTTTTGCTATTGACCACAGGATTTGGTACCTTGTGTCCCAATATTGTATAAAGATGAGCAAATCATTATCTGGAGGGGGAAGAAACATACAGAAACTGCTTCAGGCCCGTGTTGAAATCTTTGAAACAACCAGCTTTTATGTGTTTCAAATGCTAGGTGCAGGTGGAGGGTGGTGTTCATGTGAGGTTATTTTAGGGTTATTGTTTTCTTTTAGTATCATAGTATGCACCTGGTTACAAAGCCCGGTTGGGGAATCGCCAGTTTTCAAGAATTTACTCCATCCAAGATGCTGAATGACGAAAATACCACTTCCGACATGTTTGGGGGTCAATTTTGAAAGAAAAGAACATTTGGAGTTCAATCATTAAATAGATTTGTTGATCTTAGTTGTTTTTACATCATTGATTAGGTGGCAAAATGGCTGGTGATGTTGGTTGGATAATCGTTTAGAGAAGTTAATTTGTATGTTTGAGGCAACTCTGTCTTTAAACACTTTATGGTCCATTATTACACTCAATCTTATGGGATTTTCAAGTGTTCGAGACGTTGGTATGCTCATTTCGGCTTATATTTAAAGAAATTTTTTATTTCCTTCTAAAATCGTCCTCTCTCCGTTGTTTACACCCATTCAAGGCTTTTCCTTTTCATGATTAATTGCTAGGGGTAGCAGGATATTCAAATTTTCATGGTAAGATTGGTGTTATTTGTCCTTGCCTCTCTGCATAGATTAACTCTTTGTTGTTCTTTTTTCCTTTTCATGTACTTTTTTATACTAGCTTCTTGCTAGTGCTTTTAATAAATCTTTCTACTAGCGTTCAAAAAAAATATGACATATGTAATTCATTTATTCTTTTTCTTCATCATCTCTTTTGATTTTAGAATTTCAACTTAATTTTATGAGTAGAAACACAAATAATTTTAAAACATCTCAAATATGCATATACACTTTGAGAAATCTTATTTCCTCCTGCTAAATCCTTGTACTTCATTCTCGTATTAATTAGATGATGAACATGTGGAATACATTAATTCTCAAATATGTATATACATTTTGAGAAATCTTGATTTTTATACGTTTGTGACTTTCTAGAGTGCGGATACTAGTATCCACTATTTGGCTAAAAGAACTTTATTATATTTTGTTGTGGCTCAGTTGTTGTGATCAAAAGAATATACGCCATCGATTTACAGTTTGCAGGTTAAGCCTTGGATTGTTGTTGTGGCTCGAGCTATTGTTCTGGCCCAGGTAATTGTTGTTGTTCAGATTGGTAGTGTACAACTTGTTGAAATTGTTGTTATAATTGAGATGAAGACTGTTGTTGAAATTGATGTGGAAATTGTTATGGTTGAAGTTTTGGCACTTAGGTTGATAAACACTTAAAAAATTTGAAATACTTGTCAAGATTGAGATGGTCGATTATAGGATACGTTTGATGTTTTATGAGTTTAATGTGGGAAAGGTGTTATAAGGTTGCGGCTAGGTGTTCAGTTATGTAAATATTTTGTGTGGTGGTCAAATATGAGTCAGTCCTATTGTAAAATCTCATTTGTGTTGTATAGAGTGGTTTAGGGGATAATGCAGGAGGTTGTACTATGAGTTAGTCTGGTTGTACTACGAACGTCTCGTTGTGTCTGTGAGAGTTAGGGTTGGGTTAGCCTGAGTCAATCCTAACAGGTATTGAATGGCTTAAGGGATATGGTAATGGGTTGGGTTGGGTTGGAGCAAAAGGTTGGAGGGTAGTGTCAAGTGTGGATTGAAGTGGAAAGGTGCCACAATAGGCTGTTGTTATAAGGGGGCTGTCATAATCATATGGTGGAGGAGGTTGGAGGTTTGGTTGGGTGTTTTTGTAGGAGTTTCCTTACCTTTAAAACATCCATTGAGCCAGAGAGTTTTTTTCCTGCTATGCAGATAGAGACCGTGCAACACTTTTCATCAATTAAAAAAGATGAGGCGACTTTAAAGGCGAGGATGTGGGTGTGGGTGGGTTATCATGTTTCGTTTCACCTTCTTTTGAAATAGGAACCCTATTGAGCTCCAAAGTTAACTGGGACAGGTTTGATGTTCATAACCCTATCTTCTTCTAACAAAATGAATGTCACCGTCTGTGGGTTTTGAATAGAAAAGGCGGGTGCCGAATAGGGGACAATGATTCTGAGTTATTATGGATCTTATGCAAATTCCTTGGTGGTTCATTATTACTTGTTGGATAGCAATGGATCAAGAATAAGTTTCTGTTGCTAAACAATCTTGGGGTACAGACCAAGCAAAGGAAGTTGTAGCAGGTTTTTTTTATAAAAGGTTTTATGAGACACCTTCTGGCTTCTGTGTTCCTTTTTTTTGGATTACTTTTTTCTATCTTCGGCGACTGAAACAGTGAGTGCACAGAAAATCAAAACGTAGAAGATTTAAAAATCTATGAAGGCAGCTTGCGTAGATTCAACCAAATCAAGAAATGAGGGAAGGAAGGGTTTTAATGGGTGGTCATGTTCGGAACTTCGGATGCAAGGTGTAAGGATCTCCCAAATACTTACGCGTAATACAGAGAAAATGTGTCTTTCAAGTTAATAACCAAAAAGGTGAGATGATGAAGATGGTTATGTGTAAAGAGGGGCGGAACAGAGTTACAGATGGAAGATGGGACTTCAAAACTAAAAGAGATAAAGAAAAGGAAGTATTAGATGAAAAGCACATCAAACGTATTGTAGGAAGAGTCGTGTCAACATAGTTTATCAAGCATGAGATGGAACATATAATGACTCAAAGAAAGAAGAGTGTGCGTCTTTATGGTTCATGACAAGAAAGAGTCGAAGAGATGTTTTACGCTAAGAGTGGTTGAAAAAAATATGTTCTCGAGAGATTGAGTGTGTCAGAAAAGATGAACAGGAAGATATTAGTTTAGAGCAAAGGATCAAAGTATCATGGAATTGACAAATATGCAACTCACAAGAATAGTATGGTAAACTATTGATGGCTTATTGACAATACACATGAAATCGAGAGCCAGTAACCCAAATAAGTAATAACCAATCCGCTCAACACTCAGCACTCCGTCTTCAGTTACATCTGGAGTTAGTAGAGATAGCTTCTTAATTTCTCTGGCTTACCTTTCATGCTCTTTGTGAACATCTGAAAGGTTATGTAAAGACAGGGTGGAAGCCAAGATTATTAGTTAAAGGGGATCAACTTACAATATCAATATAAATAAGGCCAATTTGAAATTAATGAGTGGGTTGGAGTTGAGCATCCTCTTACCCCCTATTTGTTGTGTCTCTGCAAAAATATTATGTACAAACAAAAATATCAGCTCAAGATAGGTTTTCTGAAAATATGTATCCCAATGAACATTTTGTTTACGATGTCAGATCTTGGTTTGATCAAGATGGTTCATGGTACGAGGAAAGACGGTTCACTGCATGAAGCATGGGTGCACGACGAGGAGTAGATCGAAAACAAGTTTTGAGTTTTGGGTTTTCCATGATTGCACTCCATGCGCACATGGCTCCTCGGCATGGAGCCATGGATGGTGCTCGGCATGAAGCCGTCCAAGTTGTTTTTGGCCTATATCACTTAAATAATAAAAACAAATTTTTATTCACCTAGTTTGGTCTGAAACTGAATTGGGTATAATGGCAGTTGAGATGGTAGCTTTCATGTTCTATTGGTGCTGACAATTTAGACTCGTTTTGCTATTGAATGGATTAATCATGTTTAATCTATCTACAACATTATACATACTACTATTTACTAGGAAGAATAAACAGTATTTCATTATTTTACATAAGTTAGAATATATATATATATATATAGGCAAAAGTTCAAACGAGAACTGTTTTTCGTACGAGAACCAATTTTAGCCGTCTAATTCCCCCTCCTTCAATTGGATTGTCCACCCATGAATTCCTTACATACACCCTGCCACACTCAATCCCCCACGCTCTTCATCCATGAATTTCATTATCCAAAATGAACGACCAAGATTGGTTCTCGCAATTCTCGTTTGAATCATCCCCTATATATATATATATATATATATGTGTGTGTGTGTGTGTGTGTGTGTGTGTGTGTATTCTGAAGATATGCACAAAAGAATGTTGGGCAGGTTGTCAAGTGCTTACAATGAAGGTGGGATGTCCTAGTTTTGATCATCTATAAAGTTATTTACAAATAAATTAGTTATAATTGCCATCTATAAAATTAAATAAAATCAAAACCTAAATTCATACAAATATACATGCTGCATCGTCTTGAATTCAAGACTCTATTTACAAGCCAAAAAAAAAGTAAAGATAAAAAATATGTTCAATAATTATTACTCAGGTATACTCTGAAGCGCAGGTCTCCACGATCCTTGATTCATTTCAAACATTACATCTCCACCGTTAATCAGCCGACTCAACACCTCCTGCACCGTCATCCCCTGCGTCTCCGTCATTCCCAACACTTCCTTCAACTGCTTCTTCGTTATCTTAATCTTCAACTCCGTCGTCGACCCTTTACCGTCAGAAGAAGAAAACCTGTGACCGGAATCTCCGTCTCCAGACACGTCTCTCTTTCGGTTTTCTCTGTAAGGTTTGACGGAAAGTAGGGCTTTTTCCGGCGATGACGTTGGAGATCCCCAGTAATCGCCGCCCCATTGCTTGTCAGAATCTTTTCTTACGCAATTTCCCATTCGATTGATTTAAGGTTTTCTGGGTGTATGATTGATTCGAAAATTTGGTGAAGGAATCAGAGATTATTTAGTGGAATGGTGGTTTATGAATAATGTATATATAGCCATATAGGAGAGTGGTGGAGAAGGGGTCAAAGTGATAAAGATTGCCACGTAGGATGGGGAAAGTGTGTCCTACCTGGCAGGTGCAGGGTGAAGACTGTGGAGTTGGTTTGACCCTATCCTCAAGACCCAACTACCATACTTAAATAATATTTTAAACATAGAATATGCATATTCACCATCATCGTAATTTACTAATACTTCCCGTAATATGATAGGTAGTGAATAAGTTCTGTTTTACAATAAATCGTTTTAAGAGTATAATGGTATACTATTTGTATGATTTAATGTCATGAAATAGTTTTTGTTCAGTAATATTTTCATTTTTTCATTTCTTTTTTTCATTATTTTCTTTATTAATTTAAAAAAGTTAAAATAAGAAAATAAACTTATTTATGATATAAGGAGAGAGAAAACTAATAAGATCTTGACAATTGTATTGATGTGGGTAGAGAATTATGTTGATATGAAAGAGTGTGTTAGTATAATGGTATATTTTAAATGATTACAAAGTTAAATAAAATAGGGGAGAGAATGAAATGGTTAAGGATTGGATGATTAACATTAATTTAGATAGAATGAATGGTCAAGATGTAGTCTTGATTGAAATTTAAGAATTCTTAAATTGAAGGAAAAGAGAGAAAGTTAAATGATTTATAGTAGTATAGATAAGTTATAAATACGGTATTTTTAAATATTAAAAATATACGAATTGAACTACAGAATGCTACCCAATTTTTCCATTACCCAAAAGAAGTGGTCATTCAAAGTTAGAAGCCTTCAAATAAGAAAAATATATATATGAGAGTTAAAACTAATTATTATTTTTAAATAGAAAATGATGATAGCTTTCTTGATTGATTTGAATCAAAAGATAATAGGCCGGCGCCTTTAACGGTCGAACCGGATAGTTAGGAGGTGTGAAAAGAAGTAGAGAACCGGATCTAGCAGGTGTGAACATGGATATGGTAATTTGATCCTTTTTGTTTGTCCGTACGTGTGTTATGTGGTGGACATCCAACGTGTAATGTGGTTTGGTTTGGTGGTTGTCATGTAACTAACAAAACCAACTCACCCAAACATGTTATTTTTTTAAACTAATTTTATTTTATTTTTATATTAATTAATTTGATGATTAAGTAAGAACTTCGGCTTTGTGACTTGTCTTTGTTTTATAATTGATAAAACTTAATTGAAGCTCAATCCGATTAGATCATAGTATGTTTTAATCCTTAAAATCTCAAATTATATCTTATAAAAGAGTTTAATAATTACACTCTTTTTATTAATTTTAATGTTAAAGTTTAGATAACCATGTAAACTATAAAATGGTTTGAGATTTAAGTTTTTTAAATATTATTAACAACAACCCTCTTCACTCATAAATCATTTATATCTATATCTTTCTAGCTCTTTTACTTATGGATGAGCAGAAAAAACTGAAACCAAACAAAAAACCGAAAAACCAGAACCAATATAGAAACCAACCGTTTTGGTTTTTAAATTTTCAAAAACCGACTTTTTCGGTTTGGTTTTGGTTTTTACAATTTCAAAAACCGAAAAAACCGAACCGAACCATTTCAAGGGACAACAATGTAAATATACATGTTGCTTGTATCGATTGAAATATATATAGCTTGAATTAGGTGGCATAAATCTTGATATTTAGTATATAGCTTCAATTTCGTTTCATTCCATAACTTTACAATGACGGTTGTATGACTTCAAATCTTGATGGTTAAAATGGAAAAGCTGTAAAACCGAACCAAAAACCGACTTCAAAACCGAAAACTGAACCACTCCAAAACCAAACGGTTTTGGTTTTGGTTTTCTAAAAACTGAAATTTTCGGTTTGGTTTTATGCCAAAACCGAACCAAACCGAACCATGCTCACCCCTACTTTTACCAATCAACCACTCCTATTATCACTGCAAGTCACCTCCATCATCTCTTGACCTCGTCTGTCTCTCAAACTCTCTTGATGATTGAAACCTAGATTTTGATCGGTTTTACTTTGTAGTGCGTATGTGTACGTCTTTGTGTCTTAATGTAATGTTGTGTGTTAGGAGAGGGGTTTGGAAAACACCAACACCATTTTCACCACTAAATCGAGAAGGAAGTTAGGCACAAAATTTGTAAAACCCGAAATTTTATAAAATTATAAAATATATGTAAGTGCAAGTTTTTAGCAAGGATTAGTAAAATTATGTGTTTTGCATAAATTAAAATTGGTATTAAATGCAAAAAGGGAGAGAGTTTAAGGACTTAAATTGTAAATATGTATAAATATATATATATATATATACACATTTGTGTGTGTGTGTAGACTTTAACAAATTGAAGTCTAGAAAATTCCTGGAGAAGAATCGTGAGGTGTAGAGAGAGAGTTCTAGTGAGAGAAACTAAGAAGAAGAAGGAATCAAGAGGAGATTGTTGGCTCAAGTGGGTGTATTCAAGAATTGGGTGTTATTCTTCACCTTCTTCAACCTTGAGGCTTGATTTGGGCAAGAGAAAGACAAGAACAAGTGGGGTTTCATGAATCAAGTAAGTTCTAAATTCATTTTGTGTTTGATTTTAAGTATTGGTGGTGGTTTGTGGTGGTTTGAGTTTATTATGTTGGAATATGGCAAATGGGTCAAAATTGGGAAAGAAAAGCAAGTAATGTTTGATTGATCAAACTCATGTTAAATGTTGTTGTTTTATGTTTTAGAAGTGTTATTTGAGCCCTTGGTAGGTTGCAATTGAGTTTGATTTGGAAATTTGGGGTTTTGGCCGATTTTATGAAGAAAACAGGCAAAATTGGCTATATGCACGCGCGTCGCGGCGCGACAGAAGCATGCGTTGCGGCGCGACGATCAACCTTCAGCAAGCTCTTTTTTCCAGAGATTTTCTCGCGGCGCGAGCATTAGTGCTTCGTGGCGCGAGGCACCCTGAAACATTCAAAACTCATGTTTTTAACCCCAATTGACTATGTACTTGTTTGGGGGTTGATTCTAAGGTTTTATAAGAGTTATATGAAGTCTTTTTAGACCCGAAAGGGTGTCTAAGTCTAGAATTGAGTCTAGAAACCTTGTTTTTGGTTAACTTATGTTAGTTAACCTTGTGTTTTGTGATCATAGGTTTATGATCTTGTGTTTGAGCTTTGGTTTGGATGGGGTTGTGATCCTCATCACACCCTCAGGTGAGTACACCCTGCGGATACCCAACTTTTGCTTAAAAGTTTCAAGTCATCATGTTATGTTTTGTTTGTTTGGCAATTGTGGATGAAACTTGATGAATCAAAGTTTGTGGAACTAATGAATTGTTTCATGATGCGGGTTATATGATTTGAAAATGTTTATGAGGCTTTTGGAACTTAAAGAATATGGAAACCATGCATTGTTTTATAATATGGTTTATATGAATTGCAAATGCTTTATGAAACTCTTGGATTTCAAAGAATGTGGAAATTGTGAATTCAATTTAAGATGTGTTTTAAATGGTGATTTTCAAAATAAGACCATTGCTCCTTGTTGGAGATGGTCTATGTTTGAATTGTGATTTTATGACCCTTCGGGGTATGTGCTTATGTGACCCTTCGGGGTATATGTGCTTCGGTCCGGACCACTGTGTGATATGAACTCTGTACCATAGGGTTCCTAGTCATTGAGACGTACACAGAGGTTCATGTGGCTTCGGCAATTGAGGAACTGCGAGGTACGGGTGGCTGAGGAATCGGTGCAGAGAGTGGAGGGGTATGTCAGTAGCCATCATGACCGTGTGGGTTCACTGGGCTGACGAGCCACCGAACCCGGGGCAACACGAGTGGATTTGGTGAACAGGGCATGCACTCCAGATAACCGTTGTATGGTGGACTGCTTCGTGCATCCCCCACCTTGACGGGGTGATGTGGTTATCCCCCATGTGGGCACATGTTGACCGTGGCTAGCTACCACGTGGATACATTGTGACCCAATGGACAGACCCTCATCCTTATGTGCTATTGTGTATGTTTTTTAAAAGTATATGGATTGCCAAACATGTGTTTTCAAAAGAGAAAAAAGATGACTTGGTTTTGATAAAACAAATGTTTTTTGTTGTACTCACTAGCTATGTTTATAGCTAATAATAGTGTGTGTAAAATGTTTTGTATCTGTAACGCCCCAATTTTCAGAAAAACATAAATAAAACCATACTTGAAGTTCTTTAAAAATAAAAGAGTTATTTTACAAATAAGCGGAAGCAACAAAACTGTTTTGAACCCTCGGTTCATACAAAAGCCTGAAAGATACTTATTTACATCAAAAGATGTTTTCTCGCTAAACAACTGGGCGTTAAGTTTCGAAACACTGTTTTAATTAAATACATGACAACCGTCAAACTGAAGCTTTGCCCCTAGTCTTTGATAAAACCTGCAAAACATTTTAGAAAATAATATCTGATAAGCTGCGAGAGCTTAGTGAGTAAACTAGACTGCCAATCATATAAACACAGGAATATAATCATATGATAAACACTGACAATAACTGATAATAAAACTCTGGGTAATTAACTGAGCCACTACTGCCCAAGGCAGTATGCTTACTGATTCACATAATTAATTAACTGAGCCACTACTGCACAAGGCAGTATGCTTTCTGATATCTGATTAATTAACTGAGCCCCAGTACTGTGCTATTTCTGAGCAACTACTGCACAAAGCAGCATGCTTAAATTAACTGAGCCTTACTGTACATGGCAGTAAGCTTAACACACATAAACATATATACTGTAACATTACTGTAACACTACTGAACCTTACTGAGTATAGCACCCATATATGAGTATTCTAACATATCAATAACCTGATATAATAACATACATGCCATAAATATAAATAGTAGTCTAGAAGACTCACCTTATAGTCTGTGATGCTAAGATCTCCAACTGATACTGATTCTGATACAAGGTCAATCACCTCCCTATATATAGCATACAACAAAGTATCACTTCAAAGCAATCTGATCTGAAACATAGCCTACACGGGTCGTGTCCCTTAAACACTACACGTCCTGAGCTGGCTACATAGCCAGTGTTGACCAGTCATCCTACACGAGCCGTGTACCCCTCCCGCTACACGACCATGTCTTGGCTACATGGCCGGTGTTGACAACTCACCTACACGGGCCGTGTACCTCATACTCTACACGACCATGTATACCAACATGGCCCTGTGACCGCCTTCTACTCTACACGGGCCGTGTACCATACAGACCCAGCCGACTGTTTACTGTAATTCCGGCTAAACCACCACCACAATCACTTATAATTCAAGAAAACGGTACTGGGGTGTTTTCCTACACCCCAAACAACTACTAAACTGAAAACAACAACCTAAACAAGCTTTACTCCATGATTCACCATTGAATCACTTAAAAACCCATAAAACTTGAAGAACATGGTCAAGAACTCTTACCTCCAAGCTTGTATAGTTGCTATGCTCAATCCCAAACACTTGTTCTACTGTTCTTGATCAACCAACTGAAGATATAGCTCTGGACTTGAAAGCAATCGTGAGTTTTGTTCTTTGCAAAGTGAAGAAATGAAGACTTTGACTATACAAAGTCAAAGTTGGCAATATATATATATATATATATATATATAAAAAACTATGGACTAATTGCACAATTAGTCCCTCAACCTTTCCAAGTTCCGTTTTGACGGTTTTAGCCCCTCTAGTTTATAACCACATACCATCTCGTATATCCATTAGTAACTCGTATACCACTTTGTACATTTCTCGCGTTAACTTAATAATATAATTTCCGGGTGTTACAGTATCCGCAGGTTGTATTGAGGCCTTGGTGAGGCGGGTAGATGCCTTGAGCATAGCTTTGCTTTGATTGCAATTTCCGGTAATCTTGGATTTCCTACCCTATGTTTATGGTCGTGAGATTGATTGTGGTAACACCCAAGGTTTTGGATTATAATTATTGAAAATGTTTATTGTTGAAATATTTACAGAAAATCAAAATGCTTCCGCGATTGTGTGAAAAATGTGTTTCAAATTGAGGTTTAAAAAAGTTTAAATTTGAACTGAAAATCAGGGTGTTACAAAATTGGACTTCAAACAGATTAATATCTGTAAGTTTGTAGGACCCCAACATAAATTGGCAATGAATGAAATAACTCACGATTCTTATTAAGCACATTATATTTTCAATAAAAAGGCATTACAAAGTCATCATTGCCCGATGTGGGACACTACTTAACACGCCGCCTTATGTGTGGCTATTTACGCCTAATACGTGGATATTTATGAGTTATGTTGAGTGTTTGTGACCATTTGGCCAACCACAAGTAGACTTGGCTATGATACAATGTAAATTTGTGCGATTTCGACTCAAAATCAATTAACAAATACAATTGTCAACTACTCGTCATGTTTTATATGTCTCGTTTTTTGTTTTTATATACTTTAGGTTTAGTGTTGCTCGTGGCTTAAGGTCATGGATTCGAGTCTCGTTGTGGACAAATTTGATGTAGATTTAGGAGCCATTCAATAAAAAAAATATACCGGTGGTCATATCAATTTGTGTTCGAAGTTACGGTAGTTGTCAAAGGGGAAATTACATTTATTCTCCACAAATTTCATCTTTTTTTTGTTTCTAACAGTAATGGAAAATTCATAAAATGATAATCAAGTTTACAAGTTATTTATATTAAGGTGATTTATCTCTTTATTTTACATTATGAAATTTTTTATAGGTAATACTAGTCAAATGATTTTCAAACTTGCTATGAAATAAACCCATCTCATAATCCACGTCACTTAAGTTTCATAAGCCATAAAAATGGTAGCTCGGGTCATTATAAACATACTATTAAATGATTCTAAATTAAAAACGATCATTATAAAATTATTAAATATACTTTTAAAAAAAGTATTGAATAAAATATTTAAATTAAAATTATTTTTTATAATAATAATAATAATAATTATTAATAAAGTTATTATTGTTATTATTATTAACATAATAACACTGTCATCGCTAAGATGTCGTTTGTTTGTTTAGAGGTTTTGAGTCTGAATATAAATATTATGTCTGAACATTAAAAGGTGATTCTGACGTCTGAATGTTTATTTATATTTTGATGTTTGTTTTTCGAAATATCTGAATAGTTGTAATTATTTGTTTTATAATATTTTATATTCAACTTTACATATATAACTAAATTTAAACTTTTCTAATTATAAAATAAATTATTTTTGTAACAAATATCAAACCATAATAATATAAGGAATTAAAATCAAAATATATAGAAGAGAAATGTGCGACAGCATGCGGTGGCCGACAGCGACCGTGAAAAGTGTTCTTGTATGTAGAGTAGTGGAGAAGTAGATGTTGACATGAATTAATGAAGGAAGAAGTCTGTTTCTTATTTTACAATGAAACATAAATTATGTTAAGATGTTATAAGAGATAATTTATTAAGGGGTTTGAAGAGATTTTCATATCTTAATGAAAAGAAAAAACAACACTTACATCTTAATATCTCTTATTGATTCAGATTAAGATGTATTAAGACCTTTTAAAAAAACAAACCACCTTTAAGCGTCACTATTGTTCGCCATCATCACAACTAAAATTACCCCCATCATGCCACAACTAATGCTCACCGCCGCCCCCATCTTCTTGATCGTGGTGGTGGCTGCAGGCGTACGGTGGTCGATGCTAGCGCCTAGCAAGTAGTAGTAGTGGGGCGATGGTCGGTGACAGTAGAGGTAGGGGATGGTTAACGGTGGTGCTGATTGCAACATGTAATGGTGACATGAATAGTGGTAGTGGTGATGGCGTTGGTCAGTGGTGGCCGGTTGTGGATAAAATGATATCATAATGTTGTTTGGTAGTGGGGAAGATGGTGATCCAATTTGAGTAGTTGGTAATTAACGCTTGTTCATTTTAACTTACTACGGTAATTGTTAATTTTAAAAGTTGTTTAATTAGACTAATTTGAGTAAAATAAATAACCTGAATACTCTAAAAATGTTACTTAGTAAACCATTTGACTCAAATTAATTGATTTGGGTTAAAAACTATCACCCGTACTTATATCTGATATATAATATCCCCATAATTTTTATCTATTACTTTTAAAAACAATACCATCACCTAAGAAGCTAAGAAACTAAAAGAGAAATATTTATATTTTCTTATTAAATTTTTATACTTACTAAATTAAAATAATTGTTAAAATTAAGAGAGTAAATTAAAAAAACATAATTAATGTAGCATAGGTAAATTTGGTAAAACAAAAAGAATTTTTCGTGGAATATTCCTAGATTTAAATGAAAGTTAACTTTATTGAATTATTGTTTAATACCTCACTTGAATCTAGGTTATTGGTACTTTAAATGAAGGACCTAAAAAGTATATTTTAATAACTTAGAGAATTATTTACCTAGATTTTAATGAAACTTACTTACCTTTATATATATAATTCACTTGTCTCAAGTTTAAAGCTTTTTAATTCGCTTTCTATGCACCGCTTATATCGTTACAGGACTGCTTTAGTAGTATTTATTATTATTTGAATATTTTAATTAATATGATTAATTATTAATTTATTTATCATATATGTATATTAAAATATTATAGTATAACTCTCAGAATACCCGTGCAGCCGCACTATCCAACATGTAATAAACTAACGATTATGCGTATGGCGATGAGGTTTTGGATGCGTATTATTTAGTTTTTAGAAATAAATTTTATTTGAAAAAAAAAACTCTGCTTAAATTTTTATTTATAAAAAAGTGAACTTTTAAGTGTTAGAAAACAAAAGGCTACTTGTCTTTAAAAACTACCGAAACTTTTAATGCACCAAATTATTAAATAACTTTAAATTAAATCTATGTGTTTGGCGATGAGGTTTTTAAATCCGGATCTTTTACGTTTTGGAAAATAAATAATTTTATATGAAAAAAATGAAAAATAGTATATACGTCCCTCTTAACTTGCAAAGTATCTTATACATCCAACGCAAAAGTTTTTGATGCATAAAGTACAATGGCTAAAAACATCTTAAGTATATAAGATATTGGGTTTAGTTCTCGAAAATGTATCCAACTTGTCATCTTTTGTTATTGTGTGTATTGAACATTCAAAATTACCATTTAATGTACCAGACTCTCAAAAATTACCATTTTATGTATTCTACCTACTATAGCAAATAAGATGGTGATGTGTCGTAGACTTAGCTGACGTGGCCATGACCTTGCAGCTTCCATAGTTTTTTCTTTTTTAAAAATAATTGTAAATAAGGAAAAATTTATTATAATAAAATAATAAGGGTTTAGTTACTAAAATGTATATAAGTTGTCACGCTTTGCTATTGTGTGTAAGGAACTTTAAAATGTACTATCAACCTTTTTCTAATTTTGCTAACTTTCTTTTATTTTTACCAATTATACATATACATTTTCAAAAAATTTATGATAAATGCATCCTAAATTTATTATCTCAAGCTTTCTTCTATTCTACTCTAGAAAATATAAATTCAAATTGTTTATCTTTATTTTTATTTAAATACCACAAATAAATCATTATTCTTTAGTTTTCACTCTCGTTTTCTTTTTCTCCATTCTTTTAAAGTTATGAATAAACTCATAAATACAATATAACCTTATTTTAAGAAATAATATATTAACATTGTAAAGCCATGCGTAGTATATACATCCAACACAAATTAACTCAAATGTTACATAATCTTTTTTTTACTTTTTTCTTCCAACCCAAATCAACCAAAAACCCAAGTAGCACCCTTCCCAATTAACTCAAATATTTTTTCCTCTCCTTACTTTCACTAAAAAACAAAAAAAAATGAAAAATGAAAAAGTCTGTCATTTCTCTCGGGTTGGCGAAACTGAAAATAAAAAGTAGGGAAGGAACCCGAAAGGGTAGTAGTGGTGTTCCCAAAGGAACCCACTCAACCCACATCTATCCGAAACCATTCGGGATACCCGCTACGTTTGGTCTAAGAGTGCTTAAAGTAGATGGTGAAAATGATATGATTGATGGGTTGAAAGTGAGCTTTAAAGCTTGGTTTATGGATAGTGACCATTACAAGATGGGTTAAGTAGTGAGAGGGAAAAGTTTACAGTGCGGCATGAGCGCTAGAGTGTTATCTCTTCAGTTTGCTCTAACTCTTGTTAACTTTATAATAAAATTCATATTATACCTTTTTAATAAAATATGAGAATTATCTATAACTTTTTTTCATGTTTTGTCATATAGAAGATAATATCATGGTAATATAATAAAATACATATTATATCTTTTTAATAATATTTGTTTATATTACAATGAAATAACTTATTGAAATCTTTTTTCATCAGTGTTATATATATGTTTTGAAGTTTTGAAAATTCGTGTTCAATTACTCATCAAATTTTACTTAACAATACTTTAAATGAAACTATATATATATATAATTTATGAGTTTAGTTCATATCATGTCTTTAATTGAACTGCTGTATATCATAACTAATATTTAAGAACAAAGTTCTAAATCATAACACATAACTATTAATAGTTAACTTTTTAAAAAATAAATGTTGAGTATACATTTCTTTATCATAGCGTAAATCAATTTAGCAATTCAACTAATATATAAGTTATTGTGCTATAAAAAAGTAAATAAATCTATAAAGTTTTTAATCAATTAAAATAGTAAGGTTTATTGGTTTGGTTAAGTTTGGATAAATTCAATCTAAGAAATTTTATATATAAGTTTGAATAAAAACAGTTAAGTTTATTGGTTTATCTAAATTGTAAATAAATTACGTAAATATCTTAGTTGATATTATATATTTTACAATAAAAATAGTTAGCTTTATAGAAGAACGTTCAATACAGTCCATAATTAATTCATAGTCCTAAGTGACTAATTTTAGCCTTTGGATCAATGTCATCAATGGTCTAGATTAAATTTTAAAAATTTGGCGGAGTGACATTTCCGTAATTTTTCGCAATTCACATGTGATGCTTTTACAAATCATATGTGATTGTATACTGAATCACCTGTAATTGAATAATAAAATTTCAAAACTATGTTTTTTAAATGGGCTTTATTGAACATAACTCTAACTTTATAATCCATTTATTGTAAAAATTCTGAAAATGTATTTGTATAATTGGTAAAAATAAAATAAAATTGGTAAAATTAGAAAAAGTTGACAGTATATGGAAAAAAATAATAAAAATACAAGAAGATTGGTAAAATTGAAAAAAGGTTGATAACATCTTGACAAAAATAACAATTTTTCCATTAAGTTACACCTACAACTATTTTCACAAGTATTTTTATACGAATAAAATTCTCAGCTTTCTATTTTAAATAAAAGCTTGAGTTTCAACTCCGGTTTCAACTAATTTTGTTTAACATACCCTTAATTGAAAATTTTCATTATTCATTGTGTAAATTAAAAATGTATACATTGTAACTCGAGTGTAGTTATACTAGGGGGAAGGAATACAAAATACCCATCATTCCGCTAACTTCTGTTTATTTTCGTCAGTATCACATCAATTTCTCCCCCTACCCTCTCATTTCTCTATCTCAATAAAACCCCCATAGCAAAGATCTACAAAAATTTAACTAATTAACTACTTGAAACTACAAGATTAAATAATAATTAAACATAACGTAGTTTGTGCGATTACTGCGAGAGCTTAAGTGTTATATTAGATGCATCCAAAGATCTAGAACTTAATGAAAAAGAAGATAAGCCATTAGAAAAATATTTGTGTGAAAAAAGTTTGATGAGGATGAAGATTAGAAGATGTATTTGGTTATATTTCGGAAGTATCTTGAAAATCTACTGCTTTGTCTTCTTTTAATACAGAGTTTAGTTCATCAAAATAAATCCAACTTTTCACGTTTTGTTATTGTGTGTATCGAACTTTAAAATTTTCTATTATATGAACATTTAATCTGTCGTTATTGCGTATATCAAACTTTCTATTGTATGTACTAAACTTATACATTTTTTTCCTTTTTTTATGTATCCAAAATACACACAATAGCAACAAATTAAAAGTTTGATACACATAATATCAACTTTTAAAATTTGATACACACAATAGCAAAATATGACAAGTCAGATATATTTTAGTGAAAATCCCTTTAATATTAAAAAAAACAATAACAATAACAATAACAATACACTATCCGGTTAATATAGGGTATGAAAGAAGAAAAATATATACGGTCATATATCTATGGAAGGTAGAGAAAATATTTCTCAAATTACTTTAATATGAAAATTTATTCATATTAAGTAAATTTGTTAGAAATTTCAACCACAAATATTAGGATTGGTACATAATAAAATTTAATAAGCGGTAAGGTTGATATGACTATTAAGTAGTTAACACATTTATATTTATACCCTATTATACATCACGTTTTTATTTATCTATTTAAATTTCTATGAAGCCAAATGTACGATTTGGGCCCTGACAATGGGGCCCATACGATTAATGTAGTTTAAATGCCTTATTAATTGGTTTTAATTAAAAACCCAAATCATGACTGCACCAGCCCACCTTCTTTTTATATATATTTTTTCCTTTTAAGACTCCTTTATATTTAAAAAAAAGATATTCAATTATGTGTTAAATAGTTTAAATATATTTTAAGATAAACAAAAAAAAAGGCCAAAAAGTTGCGATCAAATATGTATACACACTCGAATTTTATACACAATACATACATACCTGGTTGGTCTTAATGTGTTCCATTCACATTCATGTCTTCGGCCCAATCTTATTGTAGTATAGACCATTTGACTTATTAAAAATCTTTTTTGAAGGTTTCAGGAACGAATATAAAGTTTAGTGAATCCAAATCGATTTAGTAGATGGTAATTGTTGGCTTGTTGGTGTATGAAGGAAGACATTTAATTGTTTTAAATAGATGTCTTTATTTGGGGATAACAAATGATGATGGACTCATGGACATGGATTATACTTGGAATACATGTATATGCAAACTCTACATCCATATGGTCAAGTCATAAACTGTCACATACTGTAACGGCCTACTGACAGAAAACAGTTAAAGTATTTAAAAAACATGGTTTTCAAACATAATAACCGATATCCAACAAACATGACTTTTATTGTCGAAAACTTAATTATTGAGTTGTATTCACTGTTCTGGAGTCTTCCCATTGAGTTTTCTGGAAAAAGAGTTAAATAACAACAATAAACATAAAACTTAGAGAGCATACACAACTTACACACCACATCAAGTATGCACACATCACACATATCCATGATCACATATCATAGTTCACATACTTCATGTATCGTTGGTGCTCAGGCACCACTGGGTCTTACGTGTGTCTAGCCACCACTAGGTCTTATTAACGCCTAGCCATCATTAGGTCTTGAACAACAGTTTTAAGAACTACCCGATCCTTCCCAGTTCCCATATTCACAAGGTTTTAACATGCCCAACAAGGTCTTGGTAGTGTCTTCCCATATTCACACAACCTTCACCTTTTAAAGTTATGTCTTCATATATTCATACAAGTTTCACACATTTACATATTCACATAGTTACACTTTAACTCATATTCACATCATAATATATACATATCCATGTTCACTTATCATAACAAATTGAATGCTATAGTAGGGCACTACTGATAGTTGTACATCGCCATAAATGCTAATGCGACACACTGACAATAGTCTTACATCTTACATCCATATAATGCCTCACAAAAACTAGAGCAAAATACAACAATAGTGCAACAATATATTCGGAAGGAAACACACGTCTAGCATAAGTAACCTACAATAGGGTTTCATATACAAAAGCATCTACAAGTCATCAATGCACCTTCTAGATAACTGTAACACTGGAAAATCACAAGCCATTTTTTTAAATGCACTGCGGAAGCTAATTCAAAATAACTTAATTACATAAAACTAATATTTACAAATGTACAATCATTGTTCAAAAGTCATCAACATCAACTACTACTGTTTGGTGTTACAAAATAATTGGCTCGTCTTTTTTTAAAACATGTATCAGAGTGTGGTCAATTCTTCCTTCTTCAATTACAAACACGAACCTGCAAAACATCAACTGAGAGGAATTAGCACAAAGCTAAGTGAGTAGAGGCTAAACATCAAATGCAAACATTCACAATCAAGATCATAACATGTAATCACATATCCGAGAAGACCGGCGGTTCGGCGCAGAACCTACAACCAATGCCGACCAAAGCAAAGGTTTACCGATAGCTCTCCACTGAATTGGCACAGTAAACTCCACCTCTGAAGCAACATATGCAACAGAAGGGCTACTACTGTTCAACCAACCAGTAGACGAGCCCAACCCAAGTCCACGTATAGCTGACTTCTCAAACGCAACTCAAAATCATCCTAAGAGCGCGTATCGACCAAATAGTCATGCGGCAGATATCAACAATCAATATCACAATCAAAAGTTCAATCAATCCAATCTCAATCCACAATCATGCATCACATCAATAATATTAACTGCAATCTTTACCATCCGCGATTAACGTCCACTCACCTCTATTTCAGCTCGAACTCAGATGTCTAATATTACTGAACTTTTGGATTGTCTGAAAACACAACAATAACCAAATCGGTCTCAATTTCATAAATATATATGATCTCATATATTTATAATTCATTCAACAAATAAACAACAGACAATAAACAATTGCAACTCAAAACACAAAATGTCGGATTTCCCAAAACTATCGGATTCCTAAGAATCCGCTACTCACAAATATCGGATTCTTCAAACTGTCGGATTTCATCAAAGTCTCGGACTTTACTTCACCGGATTTGGGGTTATCGGATTTTCATCACTCGGATTCCAAACTCCCGGATTTGGCTCTCGGATTTCAAGTACTCGGATTTCACATGTATCGGTTTTGAGTATAGGATTCTAACTTTTCATTCCGAGTATAGGATTTTATGATTATCGGATTCTAAAGTGTTGGATTCTATAAATCCGAATTTCAAGTCTATAGGATTTGGGTCTCGGTTTGGGTATTGGTTTAACATGTCTCGGATTTAAGGTATCGGATTTGAGTTTCGGTTTTAGCCTTCTTCCCCAACCAAATCCGATAACATCATATCTTTAACCATAACTTCAAAACTTCATCAAAACTCAAAAACCCAGAATTCATAAATTCATTTAAATCATTTCAGAAACATGTTTAAACACTTCTAAACACATATTCATGCCTTGAAATATCATATAAATATGTATTTCATATGAACACACAAAAACCGACCCAAAACTCATGGTTCTTCAAAACCGATTCTATAGTTCATCATAAAACATGTTATTTCTACCAGAAATTATTCAACTATTCATTTAATCATAATAGCAATAACATCTAACCTTTAACTTGAATTCAAACACACAAAATCTGAAAATCCGATGGTTGTTCTTTCTTTACTTCTTCGGTTTCTTCTTTGGCAGAGAGTTTTCAAAGCACACACACACACACACACTATCTTAATTTTGAGATAATGAAAGTTTTATTCTACTAACCCCACGTATACAAACTTAAAAGCAAGAGGTGGCATACACTTTCTTAACACACACATACACATGCACACACATATATAAATATACATGCATACATACGTACAATTTATCTATGTAATTAACTTAATTAACCAATTAACATTTAATTACTAGTTTTTTTTTTGAACGGTAGCGGAAATTTTATATAAAATATCTAGCGAGTAGCTAGAAAAACGTTTAAAAACAGATAAACACATACCACAAACCTGCTAATCTCCTAGCCCAGGTTTGCGGGTGTTACAATAACGCTAGCAATACCCTAATTCTAATCAAAGACTAACGGGTCCAAATAAGTGCCAAAATACAATAATTCAATTTTGACAAAAGGTCGACAGTTGCGTTCATGCAACTTAACACGTCGTATTCTCTGCTAAACAACTACAACTCATTGCGGTAAAGCACTTTGTTGCATTGCGTTTTCAAACCCAATTAGCCGCGTTCTTTACAAATAATAAAACGTTTAATACCAATGATTCTTGAACAATCTAAACTCGATCCAGTCCTCCCTTAAGACTTATCCATGCATCAAGATTAGGGTATGGTGCCAAAGATCATAAATCTAGTTTGATCATCAAAACACCACCAAACCTAATATAGGGTTTCAAAAACCGAAACCTTACTTGTGAGAAAACGTGTAGATGAAGAAGATGATGAAAGCTACATTCTCCCCAA
Organism: Dittrichia graveolens; assembly: GCA_038502395.1. Taxonomy (NCBI): domain Eukaryota; kingdom Viridiplantae; phylum Streptophyta; class Magnoliopsida; order Asterales; family Asteraceae; genus Dittrichia; species Dittrichia graveolens. The sequence goes on along the minus strand of JARJIL010000001.1, from coordinate 14,545,562 downwards.
GTAATCATTCTCCGAAACTTACACCAAATCTTCAAAGATCCATCTTTTTGCCTTATATCTCAAGGGTTCTTTCTAGGATTAGGGGCCTCCTCTAGAACATTAATGTGGTGGAATGAGGCACATGCTCGTATTTCAACCCTAACATGGTTATAAAATGGCCTTAATTGCATATTAACCCCTCTAAATGGATAAAACCCATATTTATCTGGGGGTGAGCATTTGGCCCAGTTGGACCGAACCGAATCGGGACCGGTACTGAAACGGGACTGATTAACATCAACCGGTCCAGTTATCGGTTCTTAAAAATGGCCTAATTCGGTTCCAGTTTCAAAAAGGGTTAGGTGTCACCGGTTCAAGGTAAATAACCAGAACCGAACCGAATTTTTTTTAAGAAGGCAAAACAACTTTATAATCTAATAACCTAATAGTCTAATACTAATCCATTTAAATTCAAAAAAAAAAATCATAACACATGTTTTACTATGACCATGTGTTATTTTCTGTTTTAATTTACTTTGTAGGTTGAACACTTGTTTTCATTCAAGTTTTAGCCACGCATGATGTCAATATGTAACTTTCTACGTCAACTCTACTTTATAATATTCGAAGAAGTACTACGAAGACTATTTTGTTTAAATTCATTTGTGTCAAGGTATTAACTAGTTGTACAAACTGTATAAGAACATGTACCGGTTCTAACCGAGTATGTTGGGAAAGATAGGCTTATAAATATATCCTCTTTTGTTGACACAAAAATATACAACTTGTTTATATAATTGTATGTATTAACATTAACATATGTGCACATATACATAAATATATTCAATCAAATATATTCTCATCTATAATCTACAAAACAAGTTTCATCAAATGGCCAAGCTCCAATCGTCAAGATCCGAGTTCAAGTAGAAGCCGATGTCGAAGATTCCTACAAACAAACGTTCGAAGTTTATGAGCTTACAAAATAAATTATCAAATGAGTTTAAGTTTTTATAAAGTAATTTTTATAAAAACTTTTATAAAATCACAAGCTTGGTAGTCAAAGCAAATGAATTCCTATTTTGGCAAATACTAAACACAATCTTCTATTGAAATAAGCCAAAACCATATTTAGCAAAAGAAATCTCCCAAAGAGGTAAACTTCCAACATGCTTTGTGCATTTGGTTTCCAAACTACCATTTTCATGATTAAATTCAAACTTAAGAAGTATGGCACTTACCCAACTTTTCTAAAGCTTCTTTTCAGTGCATTTTTATGGTAAAAATGGGTTGTGTGTGGTCTTGGTAAAAGGCCAACGTCTATATTCACAAGGCTCAAAAAGTTCTAGCAGGCTGACGGTCGATGCCACGGTCGACCATGGACAGTCTGGACACTTTTTGAGCTTGCACCTTTTTCCTTATTTAAGGCAACTCAAGTCTTGTTTTTTACCAAGCTCTTGCAATCTGAAAAACACAGAATACATACAAAATCTTTTGAGCTCATATTCTTTGATAAATATTCAATTTTTCAAGATCAAGAATGAAGCAAGAGTGAAAGCCTTCAAAGTTCAAACACTACATTACCTTCTTGTATATTTGTAATAGTGTGAGGATCATCTCTAGCCTTAAAATTAGAGAGAAGTGAGGATCAACTCTAGCCTTTCCAATTAGAGTGAAGTGAGGTTTATCTTAACCTTGTTTGCAAGAGTGAAGTGTAATTCTTGTAAGCTAAAGAGAGAAGTTGTAAAAGGTTTATCTTTACCTTTAAAGAGAGAAGTAAGTGGAGCAACTCTTGGTGGGTGAGGCCAAGGAGTGGATGTAGAGCAAGGTTGTTAACCCTTGCTTGAACCACTATAAATCATTATGTCCTAACTACTTCATTGGTGATATCTTTCTTCCTTAAACTCTTTAATTACTTGCAAATATTGTTAAACACTTCAAAAAGTGGGCATATAACCTATTCACCCCCCTCTAGGTTCTAACAGAGTATTTAACCGAAAAACCGGCACCAAGACCGGAACCGGCACCAATTTAGTTAACTGTTCCGTTTTCGGTTCTCTGTTTTTGCCTAAACCGGTTCCGGTTCCAAACCGGGTCCGATCCGGGCCAGGTCGGTTCTGGCCGTTTGCTCACCCCTACATTTATCCATATAGGTAAAAGTTCAAATGAGAACTGTTTTTCGTACGACAATCGCGAGAACCAATCCTAGCCGTCTAATTCACCCTCCTTCAATTGAATTGCCCACCCATGAATTCCTTACATGCACCTTGCCACACTCAATTCCCCCACGCTCTTCATCTATCAATTCCATTATTCAAAATGAACGGCCAAGATTGATTCTCGTACGAAAAACAGTTCTCGTTTGAACCCTCCCCTATCCATATATACACCCTTAGGGTTTTAATATATACATTTTGATCCCCCAAAGTTCATCATTTAATGCCTACAACATGCCCATGCATACACAAAGGAATAAAATATAATTCATCAATATACCCTTAGGGTTTTAATATATACATTTTGATCCCCCAAAGTTCATCATTTAATGCCTACATGCATACACAAAGGAATAAAATATAATTCATCAATCACGAAAACGAAGGAAATCCCGGTGTATCTCAAATATCCGACCAACAATACATAAAGCTATTACTAATTAAGAATCATCTCTGCATCCTTAATTTCTTCATATAGAAATAATTGAGATATTTAAGGTGGTGTTCAAGAGATGATAGTTGTACGTACGATCATGTTTGAAAGTTACATACAATTTCAACTGCAAGATTCAAGTCACATTAAGTATACATGGTAACCTTGGTAATTCTAGATGTAATCATAAAAAAGATAAAGGTGAGTTTTTAGATTGAGTTAATGATCATTTGAAATAGATACATCTATACTATATTATAAAACATTTATATCTTTTATTTAAATTTTTAAATTTTAAGTGTTCAGAAGTTACCAAACTACCCTTCAACCCTCTTCATATCTAATGTAATCATTTCTTTTAAAGTAGTATAAAAATCACAATAAAAGGAAACTCAATATTTCCTACCATAGTAGTGTATATTTTTATAGTTTAAATTGCACGTAAGTACATGTTAATAACAAAATTAATTCAAACTACAATCTTATGTACGGAAGTAGTGAAGAATAAAAGAATATTTAATTGTTTTTAACATTTATTTTTCACGAGTTTTCTTTGTACAATCTCATATATGTACCAACATAATCTTCTCATCTAAAGTAAAAATAAAGATATTATATTTTTTAAAAGCCAAGTCAACGCAAATTATTAAATAGATTAGAAACTATTAAATATTGTGTATATTTAATAACACAAAATTTCATGATAACTTTTAAAAAAACCAAGTTAACGCAAATTAACCTTATTATCAAAAAACAAAAATATACCTAAATCTTTCATTTTGAATATTTTAGATTAATTATTAGAAAATACGTTTAACTATAACTCGTAAAGTAAATAACTTATAGCTTGAATTAGTTAACATTTCTAGATATTTAAATGACTCATAAATAAAATAAAACTATGATGCGCTACTTTAATTTGTTGTTTTATTCTCTTGTTTTTTAGTAGTTTAAAAATACTAATTTACCGCTCATAAAATAAAATGAAACTACTAAATAGAAATATATAATTAGTTAGATCCTTATATACTATATTCATAATTAGGGAGAATTTCATCTATATTCTTAGAAACTTCAGTTTTTACATATATATCCTTATAAACTTTGAAGTTACATGTATATCCTTATAAAGTCTAGAAACTCTCAAATATATCTAATAACATATTTTAACTATAATTAAACAATTTTAAAATTTAAAAGATTTCTTTAAATTGATTTATTACTATTTAAAAATGAATAACATGTAGTATTACAAATCTACCCCTATTTCAAATCTGAAAAAAGAAGTCACGATTTAAGACCCCTAATCATCCATATCGATTGAAATCCCAAATCAAGATTGAAGCCCTAATCGTGTTTGCTGCTCCCTAGATCAATTGAAAGTTTAACCGATGCGTTATCTGATGATATGAAATTGTTATCAGTTGTCTTAATTGTAAGTCTGCTTATCATTAAATCCATTAAGCCCCCGTCGTTCATCACGAGCACGGGTAGATCGAAGACAAAACCCGTCAAATGATAAACTTGTTACTTAAATGTGTCCTCTGATAATATGAAACTGCTATTTCATTGAAATCAGCCTCTATGGGTGCTAGTCTTGATCGAAATGTGGCAAAGGTGAGTTATAATGTTGTTTTTTGTGTTAAAATTGACCAGATTAGACTCCTATTTCTTTTCTATGGATCCAAGTTCCTATTACTTGGGTTTGAGAATGCCAATTTGAATATCATTAATGATGCTAATTTTGATCTTTAACAGTCGAGTGGCCAATGAAAGTTGATGTTCTAATCCCTAACTTTGCAAATCCAATAAAGGTTACACTAGACTTGGATTATAACATAGCAGCTCAGTTGTGAAGATGTTGGGTAATACACTTTCAATCGAACATAACAGATTAATCGTAACCGTTTTCAGATTCGGTGAAAATAATCGATTAATGTTAGTGTTCGTACTCGTTTTAGTCGTATGCGGTTCAATTCTGTTGATAAATAAGGTGCATTGCAGCTTATTTGTATGGCAATTGATTTGGCTCACAACCACTGAAAAGTGGGTACGTCACTATGTCTTCCTTATCGAGTCATTATTGTGCAACGGGAGAGTAATTTAGAAGAAACAAGAATCAATATACAAATAAGGTGGGCTACAATTTATTCATCGATAAGGAGCCTCTTTTCAAGTGGGTTGAAACACTCTGCATGTAGGAGCTTAAGTGATGATTAGTAAATACAATAATTTAGAATTGGAATCTGATGGTGGTTGAAGACAAATGAGCAAGTGCTTGTTTAAGTGTATAACTTTTGTTTATGTTTTGGTTTCAACATCTATAAAGTTTACAAGTATATATTGGATGATTTGGGAACTAAGATAAGGGTAGTACTGTAATACTACATGTTAATTAATTATATATTATGATAAATCAAATTAAAGATAATGTTTTTAATTTTTAAATAGGTTAATCATAATTAAATTAAGTGTTAGGATATATATATATATATATATATATATATATATATATATATAAATAAGAGTTTCTAGATTTATAAGGATATACATGTAGTTTTAAAGTTTGCAATGATATATATGTAATAATTGAAGTTTCTAAGGATATATGTAAAATTCCCCCTAATAATTATATCTTCCACAATAATGAATATACAAAGAAACTAAATTAAATTCCAACCTATCTTAGCTATAGTATTATGTATTTTAACATTCTCTTACTCAACTTTTTAAGACTACATATTTTTAAGTATTGATGACCGATTGAGAAATGATCTATATAACCTCGATATTATATAAAAAGTTGACAAATACAGTCTCCCACATTAACATATCTTAGTAGCTACATAACATATCGACACCAACATAAGTGCTAAAACTTTACTAATCTATGTGAAATTTTTTTGACTCACGATAAGTTAGAGAAAACCTCACACACTTTATTTTTTGAAACCAGACATACTATCAAGAAAAAAATTATTAGTCGCCGTCATATTGCGTGGTACTATACTAGTTTTAAATAATATGACGAAGCACGTCTTAATTTTATCAATCTACAAAGAATTTTAAAAAATAATTCAAGACGTATAAATTAAAGGTTACCAAAAATTATAATGGAAGGAATCTTTCGTTAATTTTATAAGGAGAAATGCAACATGATATCTCGATCAGATTCATGCAAAAAAAACATTTTTTATCAGTTTGAAATTATGGCAAATGTTTAACAAATTAGGAAAATATTTTATTTAATTACTTGTTTAATTAATTTCCTGACTTACCAACTTAATTTCTTAACATTTGTCTTTATAAAAGTGATTAATAAAACAACATTGATCGAACACTATTACCACTAATTATTATTTGTTTTTTACATATATATATTATGAATCAAATTCTAACACATGACTTCACTATAAGAAGATGACCTTTTTGCGACGATTTAAAGCAAGAAAAGTCATCGCAAAAAACTTTTTTTGTAGTGCGTGTATAATTTAGTTTTCATTTTATCGATAAGACATTAGGGTGAGGCCTAAAAAGTAGCGATTTAAACCTATACCAAGTTATTTAGTTTGAAACCTAAGTCGTATAATATATCCATCGAACACGTACAATATAATAGAATGCAATAAGGAAAATATTATGTTCACAACTTGTAGGTTTGTGCCATGTTGAACGTGTTAGGTTTGGTGCATTAAAAAGGTGGTTACATATCAAACCGATTGTATTTATGTATCTATCTATAATTATTAATAATATAACATAATAAAAATATATATAATTATTAAAACAAGTCATTAATAAAAACTAGCATCATACTCGTGCAATGCTGCGACGGTAAATAGATTTTGGTTTATAATATGTCGCTTTCAAGAATGTAATGATATGTTATTCGCGCGATTCAATGTCACGGAAAAGTTTTCTACAGCAACATATCCGGTTTTTTTCAAATTTTCTTTTATTTACATTTAACTATTTTATTAATTTTAGAAATAAATTCTAAAAGACAATAAAATAAGAAAAAAGATTTATATCGATGAAATAAAGAGAAGAGTTAATAAGATTTTAAAAATTATGTTGATGTGAGTGGATAATTGTGTTAGTATGAGAGAATATATTTTGAATAAAAAGTTAAAGTAAATTATGAGAGAATAAAATAGTTAAAGATTGAGTGGATGAGATTAATTTAGATTAAATGAATGGTCAAAATTATATATTGATTGAATTTTAAGAAGTCTTAAAATTTAAGAGGAGAGAGAATGTTAAATGCTTTATATAGTAATATAGATTTATTAATTTTAGAAATAAATTCTAAAAGACAATAAAATAAGAAAAAAGATTTATATCGATGAAATAAATAGAAGAGTTAATAAGATTTTAAAAATTATGTTGATGTGAGTGGATAATTGTGTTAGTATGAGAGAATATATTTTGAATAAAAAGTTAAAGTAAATTATGAGAGAATAAAATAGTTAAAGATTGAGTTGATGAGATTAATTTAGATTAAATGAATGGTCAAGATTATATATTGATTGAATTTTAAGAAGTCTTAAAATTTAAGAGGAGAGATAATGTTAAATGCTTTATATAGTAGTATAGATATGTTTCTATCTTATGACATCCACGTTGAGTGAAAGAAATGATAACATTAGTCACACTTTTAGTTTTCTTCTTCTATCACTTATATCAATCAATTCTGTAATGATTACTCTTCATCGTATCAAAATATGATACTTTTCTACTATCCATTACCAATAAAAAATCAAATAAAGAAAAAATAAAAAAAATAAAAAAAAGATAGAGAAAGTGGGCGGACTACACACATCGCCTATCGTGTCGTCTACACCTCCATGGCGTTTCAGAGCGGAGCCCTCCTCCATCACGCCATCGTTAGCCTCTCCAGATCGCAGTCCCCTTTCTGGTCCGGATCCTCTTAATAAAAATGTAATACTTTTCTAGTATAAAAATAAAGAAAATGCTAACTAAACCACAACCCTTAAAGCTGTTGATAATACTAAAATATATATTATTTTTAGTTTCTAAAATGGTAATCTTGTTTTATTTATGAAAAATTGAAAACTAAAAGATAACTATGTGAATTATAGAAATTTAATTATGATAACACAAGTTATAATTATCATTTTTAAAAATTAGAATTATCTTTTTTATTCTTAAATATTCTCCTAAAAATAATTATTTAAATCAGGGAAATGCCGATTGTTTTTAAGTATAAATAAATATTTGAAAAATAATAAAGTGGGATGTATTATTATTAAATAATTAAAAGAGTATCCAAGGGGGGAACACAACATGGTTGCATGTTCCAAATGTACACGTGGCAGTATCCTCGTGGGGCTTCTGCCGCTGCGCCATTTATCTGCATGTACCGACGTCTTACTCTTTGTCTTTTATTTCTTTGTTTTATTATCTTTTTTAATCAAAATTTAGTTTTTATAAAAATATCGATTTCGGAATGGAAATAAATCGGAAAAGAAAAAAAAAGAGAATATAGTGATATATATATATATATAAAAGTTTATTAAACCATTCTTATTAAGAGTAGCGTATATATCATTTGTAAGCACCATTAACGTCATTAATGACTCACTAATATGTGTATTTTAGTTTTTTTATATGTTTTTCCAAACATGAATTTGTCTGGATTGACTGTTATTAAATAGCGAGTCTTAATTATTTCAGAATATCCGTTATTAATGCGTAGTTATTATTTCTATTGTTTATTAATTTATTTTAATTAATGATCAATATTGGTTCTCGCGATACTCACGATAAAAATGATTCTCAAATAAACTCTTATATATATGTGTATGTGTGAACAAGATAACATTTGATTGAAGGGATATGATGATTATTATTTAGTTGTTCAATTTTTATAGTAAAATGTTAATTAAATCAACTAAAACTAGCTATCGAGATTTGATACTTTTATATAAACATTGTTAAAAGGGATTATATAAATGTATTTTTTACGAATAGCAGGAAATCTTAATCGTTGGATCAAAATATCTACTAATCTTAGGAATGTTAAATTAATCTTATTATTGAAAAAAATCAGATATTTTTTTCTTGAAAGGCGGAAATTTTGTTTATTTAAACAAGCACGTGTTTATTTTTATTTAATTTTAAAATTTAGATGATTTCAATAATTATTTATAACTAATTAATCTTTTATATTAGTTAAAACAAACTTTTATGTATTATCAGAATGAAATATTATGTTCGATTCTTAAGTGATCATATCAAAATATTTCTAGTAACTGCGAAATTAAATTTATATAAAGCTAGCTATCTTATTAAATATTCATTTACAAAAAGATTTTGATAAACAAACAATATGATAAATGAAAATAAGATCTAGAACAAATAAACATCAAGTTATTCAAGTAGATCTAGATAAAACAGTTCTAGAGGGTCTGTTAGGGGTTAGTTTATTCATCTAAGTGTGAATCGAACATACATGGGTACGTTTGGGGGTCGGTTTCCTCAACAAAACAAAACCGTTACAATTAGGGTCGGTTTCTTCGTTTGAACTTTACATATTCTTCATGCAAATATATAGAAATACGCAAACCTTCATTTTCAAAAACTTCATATATAAAAAGGGAAAATGATGTGTACAGATAGAAGCACGTATGATAGATGCTTCTACACTTATAAACACTTAAATCAATAAATGTTGAAATGACTAATATAACTCTCATTTAATATATTTGTAAGTGTAAAATGACCTAACATGGGTGCTGCTATAGCCTATAAACATATGTCATATTTTTACGTAAAAAACCAAAAAAAGAGAAAGAACTAAAAAACAAAATAGCCTTTTAAACTAGTAATTAAAGATGATAATGATCATCAAGTTCTCCCAAACTTTGAAGCCATGGGCTCTTCAAAATCAAATAGTCACTCGATATATAAGTGTTATATGTTGTATGTTATTCTATATGAAAATGTGATGCAGTTATACTTGTAATTTTAAGAACATTAATTAGTGTTGTCTTCACATTTTATTGAAATATGTAATGTTCTTGATTTTTTATGAATGATAACTAAAATTTATATAAAACATGTCCTCTTAATACGATTCTATAGCCAAAGGTAGAAAATAAGTTCTATCATTTTGCTCGGTCGACAATAAAATATAAAATATTATATTTTCTTAACCTAAATCTATAATTTATTTTAAAAGAAATCTATTTCGGAGAATTACGAGAAATTCTATCTTTTACGATTTCTTTGAAATTTTGACATATATAATTTATTAATTCTCTTTTGTATAAAAACATGTGAAATTCAATCTTGATTAATAGTAACATGTATTATTAAATAATAACATGTAAAATTCATTAATTTTCATTTCTTATATCACTATTAATTTTAATATTTATCTTATCTAGTAAATTAATATGATGATATTTAGACAAATTTAATAACAAGATAAAATTATATAATTTGTATCATGACTTGATTAATGTAACGATGTATAAAATTTTTAAGTAGAGAAAATATAACCTCTCACAAAACATACAATTCGAATCATGTTATAAGGGGAGCGAATTTTTTTATATAAGCTATAATATCGTTACAACTACTTTATAAGTTGGAGAAACATATTTAGTATTTAATCTTTAATATATATCAAAAGGAAAATGTTATGATGTCATCATTATACGTTTAAAACTTTTTAAACGCTACTTTTTAGGTAATTTAGTCTGTTAATACTTAAATATCTTAACAAAATATTTATCAAAATATTTAGTAGATCAATCTAGCTATTTTCGTGATTATTTATGTAAAACTGTAAACACATATATCAATTGAATTAAATAAAAAAAATTCAAAATTGACCATAAAAAGTTTTACAATTATTTTACTACATATCTTAATACTTTAAAATACATAAATATTTAAAATTTACTTTAATCGTCTTTATATTTATACACAAAATATTAATCTAGTATATTTTATATAAATAAATCAATAATTTACGTGAAAAAATCATTTCGTATGTTACAAGTATTAAAATGTAAAATAAAAAATGAAAACCCGACAAAAATGTAGATAATTGAATCCTCCAGCAACCATTATTGTAATTCACTATTTACTTAAATTTGAAAATTTACACTAAGCCCCTCAAGCTTCATTTATTGACACACAAAGCACCCCAAATTTCTCTTTGAAGCGTTGACGTACAATTATACTACGTGTAATACACACTAATAGTGTACTAATAGTGTGTTATAGTATCTTCAGTGTGTGTGAGAGAGAGGAGAGAGAGAGAGAGAGGCATCACTTTCCCAAGAAATCTCTCATAATTTTTTTGCTCAATCCTGGTGCTTCTGTGTTCTGAGCACCATTTTCACGCACTGATAGTGTACTAATAGGCATTTAAATCTCTTCTGATGGCTGAATCTCGCCGGAAAATATGAAGATCACCGGAAAAACGGATCTATCGGCTATTATATCGGCGAAAGTTCTAAACTTTACTCCGGATTCGGATCTTTTACAGAAACCCACTTCGAGAAAGCAAGCAGCAAGTCGCAAAACACGGAACCCCGGCGGTGGGGTGCGGTTAAAGAAGGACGGAGTTCCGGCAACCGGGAAAAGGGGTTCTCGGCCTGAGACACCGTTGCTCAGATGGAAGTTCATTGAGGGTAAGGAGGAAGACGAGGAGAAGGATGGTGAGGATGGAAGCGAAAAACAATCGGACTCTGGCCGGAAAAGTGGCCGGAAAACGAGGAGAGGGAGAGAAGTGGCAGCCGTATCGGCGAGGAAGTTAGCTGCCGGACTGTGGCGGTTGCAACTGCCGGATGTTCGCGTTTCCGGCGGCAGCGGGGAGTTGTGTAATGTTCAAAAGAACAATGGGTTTGTTTTGCAGGTAAAGAAAAATTTCCCTGTTTTATGTTTATTTCTAGGGTTTTGCAATGTGAATCAATTTATCAGTTCTTGATCCTTGATTACAAACTCTAGTAAAACATTTGTTCAACTAGGGTTATTTCATAGCTCAAAATACTGTCAATCAATCCATGTTCATGTGAAAATCCAAACATTTAGGGTTATTTACTTAAATCTTTGAACCCAAGTTCAATCCCTTTTGGGGTTTTCAAATCTTCAAAAAAGCTTGCATTCTTTTTTATTTATTTTTCTTTAAATCTTAAATAAAACTTGACCTCAAATCTCTTTTCTTTTCTTGAATAATTTCTTCAGTTGCACTCTAGTTGATTGACTTCTTGAACAAGGGAACTATTTTTCTTGAATTTGTAAATGTAAAAAGAAAAAGAACTTTGGGCTTGTATAAATTGAAAAGCTGAGGACAACAGTTTATGAATCTGATCAATCAGTTTCATAGTGTATGTAGTTTTATCGATTTTATAAGCCTTAAAGCTTATTCTTTCAAGATCTTTGGTGCAAATGAATTTCAATTCTTATACTTAAACAGTACATTTGTCCTGAAAATGTCTATGTTTGAGCTCTTGAGTGTGGAATACTCAAAAGGGTCATTTTTTCTAACTTCAAGATTGATGATAATCTCTTCTTTGTGGAGAAAATTTTCAAAGACTATGAATTTAAACACGAATCTTGATGTTGACCTAGGAAATCAATTTAGTCTTGATGTTGACTTTGAATGATCTATTGAGACTTTTTCTAGACTCGAGTGACACGTAGTTTACCAATTATGGATCTTGCTTTTTGTTCTTCCAAATGCAGCCCACGATCGATCATACGGGGATCCATTCTCCTGCTCGACATAATAGGAAATCATTTGATTCTCACGTGAAGGAGGTGCCACAGAGCCCTAATTCTGTTAGTGGATCAAGAAATAAGTTTCTTCACAAGGTAACCTTTTTTTATGAAACTCACTTATGGTTGTTAATTATAAAAGTTGACCAATCAAATACAACGATCCACCTAGTAGTTTCTTTTGACTTTGGATGTCAAACTTGTATTTGCCAAATCTATGTTCATTGTACAACTGTTTACACTTTCAAAATAAATTCTTTTCTAGATGTTGTACTCTTACCTTCTGATTTAGTGTGCAACCGTCTCTTAAAGTTTAAATACTTTCATATTTAGTTTGCTTGACATTCAAAGTCGAAGTACATGTATTAATTAAAAGCAAGAGTTAATGTACTGCAGTAACCATTGGTCCTACATGTATTTGTTATTTTATATGTTGATTATCATGCAAGAAGAAAGGAAAATGTTACCGTGGCTTCTGTTTATGTGTGGAGAAGTGGAGATTGGACCCAAGAAATATATACTGGAAGAAATGATAACAAATAGAAAATGTTTTGTTTGGTCAGCATTCCAATTTTAGGGGCTGTTTGGAAGTTCGTTTTTGGAAAACCCGAATCAGATAACCATTAACTAAAGCTAGAAAGATGTAAATAATTCACATGTATCTGAACAACCAGCTTTCTTACATTATCGTTTTACCTGTTCTTTCTATCAGGTTAAATTGACCCTAAGTAATCCATAAAATTATTATCAAAGCCATTTTTACGGAAACTTGGAAAGAAATGACACCAAAAGCAGTATATTTATAGTGCTAATTGCATAAAAAGTGGTAACCAACTTTGGTCTGAAATACGTGTTTGGTAGCCCGTAGCCATCTTCTTTTTGGGCCGGAAAAAACCAGTAAACTCTGAAGTCTGAACAGTTGTTTTAGAACCCTTCAAACTTTCAAAAGATCAAAGAACCCTTAAACATTAATAAATTTCAAAAAGAAAATGCATGTTTTGATTTCTTCTACTGCCTTGACGGGGCGATTAGATACCTGCTATGATTGAAATTACCTTAATTTTTTTTAAACTTGGATGGTTTTTTTCTGGAATTTAATAAGACCGCAATTGGTTAGCTTTTATGCAATAAGCACTGTTTTTATATTGCTTTCAAATTTTGATTTTTAGTTCCTGAAAACACTCTTTCTTGAATGAAAAATCATCAGAAGTGATAACAATCAGACCAATCCTTGTTCAACTTTTTTGATATTGTAGCTTGAACCAACATTCCATTTTTCCAATTCTGCCATGGAGGGCGCAACCAAGTGGGACCCAGCTTCATGGAAAGCTTCAGAAGACGTAAGACGAATCTATGGTGAATCAAAGCATCTTGAAGAACAAGTAGGTGTTGTGTCAATGGTGTCTATGCTCGAATCCGAACTCGAAACAGCTCGGGCCCGCATTCATGATCTCGAAAACGAACGAAGGTCTTCAAAGAAAAAACTCGAACAGTTTTTAAAGAAGCTAAATGAAGAAAGAGCAGCATGGAGGAGCAGAGAGCATGAAAAGATTCGTGCAGTCATTGACGATATAAAAGGGGAATTAAACCGAGAAAGAAAAAACCGTCAGAGAATGGAGATAGTGAATTCAAAATTAGTGAACGACTTAGCCGATGCTAAATTATCAGCTAAACGCTACATGCAAGATTACGAGAAGGAACGGAAAGCACGAGAGCTAATAGAGGAAGTATGTGATGAATTGGCTAAAGAAATAGGTGAAGATAAAGCGGAAGTCGAAGCTTTGAAACGGGAATCCATGAAAATGAGAGAAGAAGTTGACGATGAGAGGAAAATGTTACAAATGGCTGAAGTTTGGCGTGAAGAACGTGTGCAAATGAAGCTCGTTGATGCAAGAGTAACGCTCGAAGACAAATATTCTCAAATGAACAAGCTAATATCGGATCTTGAAACTTTCTTGAGTTCAAAAAGCATGAATCTTGATGTAGATGAGATCAGAAGAGCCGAAACCCTTAAACAGTCTGCTATGTCGGTCAATATTCAAGAAATTGGCGAGTTTAAGTATGAACCCACAAACCCAGATGACATATATTCTGTTTTCGAAGAGGTTAACTATGGGGAAATGAATGCAAAAGATATAGAACAGTTGCATCAAAATGGTGATATCGTAGAAGAAGAGGAAGATGACGATGAGAGTGGCTGGGAGACCGTGAGCCATCTTGAAGATCAGGGGTCAAACTATTCAGGCAATGAGAGTGACCCATCTGTCACAAGAAGAGAATGGGAAGAGAATGATGGGACTCCGATTACTGAAATCACCGAAGTATGTTCTGTACCAAGTAAACATCCCAAAAAGGGATCTTCAATATCTCGTTTATGGAGATCATCTTACTCGAGCAACGGTGAAAATTGCAAGATAATATCAATGGAGGGCTTAAATGCTCGCCTTTCAAACGGGACCCACCTTTCAAATGGGACCCACCTTTCAAACGGGACCCACTTCTCGCCAGACCGGAGCTCAGGAGTCAGCGGGTCAGAATGGAGTTGTTCACCCGGGTCAGGTAGCAACCCACATATAACAAAAGGGATGAAAGGGTGCATAGAGTGGCCCCGTGGCGTTATGCAGAAGAATAGTTTAAAAGCCAAACTTTTGGAAGCTAGGATGGAAAGCCAAAAGGTACAGTTGCGTCAAGTATTGAAGCAGAAGATATAAAGGTTAAAAAAACACGAGTATGCATGAATAAAAATGTAGGATTTCTCATGCTCGTGTTTTTGAATAACGAATTCGGTTATTATCACATCTCCGCAGGTGATTCATGTAAAATTTTCAATCTTGAACATCTATTTTGTGGGAAGATTATCATGTTCAAGATGCTGCAATATTGTTTTCCCCCTTTTTCTTTCTGTTGTAGGATTATAATGTGACATGTGAAAAGAATCGGGACCATGTCTTTGGACTCTTATATCTCAATATTTAGGCTCTTTGTTTCTCGAATTGGTTTCATGTTATACAGTGTACATCATAAGAATATATATATATATATATATATATATATATATATATATATATATATATATATATATATATATATCCTACGAAATAGTCCTTTCGTTGGTTCAAACAGAATATCAATGTTCCCCACATGATGAAAGAAGGTTTGTGAATTTGACCGGATACCATGAAATCAACGGATAGATTATGAATGTGGTCCATATGTTGTAATCTTTACATGTTTATTTTTTATATTTGATCTCTTCTTTGGATAAGATGAGGAGACTATTTTTCTTCTTTACTCCGTGTTTATACAAAACAGTTAACGATTATAAGTAGCTATTAGTTTGATAATGTGTAACGTCCCAAAAACAATAATTTATCGACATAATATGCATATATATAACTGTCGCATCTTGGGTCTTACTGTTTGATGCCTAACTCGGGCTCCACTCGCTATGACTCATCATAGGTTTCATCTTTAGATAATGTCATCTACCCCGACTAGCCACACAAGCCTGCTTGGTTACTAAATGCATGCAATACACATATTAATCATATTCTCGAAATAATAACACTTGAACTTTGCTTGTCCTCAAGCAAATCACAACTCTATCCAGGCTTAAACTTTAAATAATAACACCATTCTCGAAATATTAAATATAACTTACGAATGTCAAAAAGGTTGATTAAAACAAATCATAACCTATACTTAGAATTATGCATATACCTATGATTAGATCCTTATTTACTTTCAACCATTTCTAAAGAATACTCTTATCTATATACATCCAATCCTTAATTTAAAAATTGCATTTATATTTAATTCGGTTAAGTTACCCTTTGAAAATCCCCTGACCTCAAGACTTATTGCAGATTTCCAACTTTATTTGCACATATGTTTTTTCTCTTTTCAGCTCTTTTTTATATAAGCCTATGACTTTCTATGGAACCCATGCAGCGAATCCTCAACTCAACCGATCCCAAACCAGTTGGCTTTAGGTGGCTAGGTGTCGAACATCCCTCAGAGTTTACTAATTCGAGTTCCAAATGCGCACTTATATATTTTTTCTAGTTCTTTTGCATATTTTTTCATTTTTTGCACCTTGGTTTTTTTCACTTCTTTTTTTCTAACATATGCTTATAAAAATTGAAAATTCAACTCGGTCTATTTTTGTCAAGCTTAGACTCAAAAAGGGCTTAACCTTATATTTTATTGCAGCAATTAAAAAATTAAAATTTAGATACTATAGACTCAAATTTCTAAAGAACTGGCGAAAAGCCACAAGCACTATGCATAAAAGCTAAATATAACTATGAAATGTTTATTAATCAACAATCTTGACAATCTTAAATAATATCTAACCTTTAACTCGAATTATACTAAAAATTTAAAATTTAACGCCCAGATACAATCAATAATTTACTACGAGGACAAATAAATTTCAAGCGAGGAATCTTTTTCTAACCCCCTACCCTACACTTAAATTGTACAATGTCCCCATTGTACACAATAAAATATAACTAAGGTAGAAAAAGATTAGAAAAACTCCCTGGGTATCATTAGGCGAACGGAGCAAATAGATGTTAGCATATACGCGTACACCATAAATTAAATGAGAAGCTGAAATATAAATCACTCAAAAAATATTTGTCAGACACAAAAATATAAATCACTAAAAATTGGCTACATGGCACATTCTTGCAAGGCATGTCGCGCCGCGACAGACTTCTTCGTAGCGCCGCGACGACACGTGGCGGCCAATGGAGTGACGGGCAGAATTGTTTGTCGCGCCGCGACACATAGACGTCGCGCCGCTACGGGCTCTTTTCCCACATTTGCTCGTTTAGAGATCTCGCGCGCGGGATTCGAAAACGGATAGTTTCTACGGCTCGAAATATCAGATATGAGTGTGTATGAAGATCGGCTAAGGCTAGGAATCTCGAAAAACGATAAAACGAAAACAAAAGAAATCCTAACTCACTTTCGTAGGAATCACTGTTGCATTTAGCGTATGCAACAAGCCTTTAAACCCCTCGGTAGCCCAAGTGGACGAGTTATAGTCTCGTGAGGGTTTTAGGCAACACACCCACAAAGCTGGAATACGAGGTGCCTCCCGGAAGCACTTATTTAAACGAGTCTTTAGCTGGACTCCACCCCACACTTAGGGTTTTAGTACGGCGAGGTTGATATCCTCACCTTCCCTTTCTTCGGGCATTGCTTCCAAGTAATGCTTTACTCAGTGCTCGTTGACTTTGAAGGTAATTCCCTTGGAATTAAGTAGTTCGATTGTGCCGTATGGGAATACCTTACTAACCACGTATGGGCCGTACCATCGGGTTTTGAGTTTTCCAGGAAACAACTTCAACCTAGAATTGAATAGAAGAACTTTATCGCCAGGTTCGAAGTGTTTGATTTCTTTCAGACGTGCATCGTGCCATTTTTTCGTACGATCTTTATAGATCAATGAATTCTCGTACGCTTCGTTTTGTAATTCATCTAACTCGTTTAGCTGTAAGAAACGGTTGGCACGTGCCTTATCTAGATCAGGATCGCATGCCTTCAATGCCCAGTAAGCCTTATGCTCTACCTCGACTGGAAGGTGACATGCCTTTTCGTAGACTAACCTAAAGGGAGTAGTACCTAAATGAGTCTTATAGGCAGTCCTAAACGCCCAGAGTGCGTCATCGAGTTTATCTGCCCATTCCTTACGATTCCCGTTCACCGATCATTCTAGAATTCGTTTCAGCGCGCGATTGGTAACCTTGGTTTGCCCGCTTGTTTGCGGATGATAGGGCGTTCCAAATCTATGGTTCACACCATATTTCTGCAGCGCCTTCTCCATTAGGTTGTTAGCGAAATGCGTACCCTTATCACTGATCAAGGCTTTAGGGATACCAAACCGAGAGAATAGCTTCTTTAGGAATTTCACTACGACTCGGGCATCGTTAGTGGGTAAGGCTTGTGCCTCGGCCCACTTCGACACATAGTCGACAGCTACTAGGATATATTTATTTCCGCGGGATGAAGGAAACGGACCCATAAAGTCTATACCCACACATCGAAGATTTCACAGACTTGGATGTTGTGTTGGGGCATCTCGTTTCGGGAAGATATATTACCGGCCCTCTGACAGGCATCACACTCCTTTACGAGGGTGTGTGCGTCTTTAAAGATGGTGGGCCAATAAAATCCGGCTTCAAATACCTTCTTTGCGGTGTAGACCGCACCGTGGTGTCCCCCGGTGGGCCCACTATGGCAATCCCTCAGTATTTCCCTTGCCTCATCTCCCGAAACGCATCTCCGGATGATGTTGTCTGCGCAGTGTTGAAATAGATAGGGTTCATCCCATAAATAGTACTTCACATCTGCCATGAATTTCTTCTTTTGCTGATGTGTCATACCTTTCAGGAGAACCCCTGCAGCCAGATAGTTCACGAAGTCTGCAAACCAGGGAGGCTCATTGCTGACCTTCATGAGATGCTCGTCTGGGAAGTGGTCAACGATGTCCGACTCTCGTAATTCGTCAAGATGTGGGTTTTCTAATCTAGACAAATGGTCGGCTGCCACGTTTTCTGCTCCTTTCTTGTCCCTGATTTCGATGTCAAATTCTTGCAGAAGCAAGACCCATCGGATAAGCCTAGACTTGGAGTCTTGTTTGTCAAACAAGTACTTCAAAGCAGAATGATCAGTGAAGATGATAGTTTTGGATAGAATCAGATAAGATCGGAATTTATCAAAGGCATAAACCACAGCTAGGAGTTCTTTCTCAGTAGTAGTGTAGTTCTCCCGAGCTGGGTTCAGGGTTTTACTCGCGTAATGAATCGGTTGGAAGGGATTGTTAACCCTTTGGCCTAGAACTGCCCCTACCGCGTAATCGTTGGCATCACACATTAGCTCAAACGGCAGGGTCCAGTCTGGAGCAATCATGATCGGGGCAGTAGTGTGTTTCTCCTTTAATGTATTAAAAGCCGTTAAACACTCGTCGGAGAACTCAAATTTAACGTCTTTTAATAGGAGTTGTGTCAGAGGCCTTGTGATTTTTGAGAAATCTTTGATGAAGCGGCGATAGAATCCCGCGGGCCTAAGAAACTCCTTACCCCTTTCACATTAGTAGGTGGTGGTAATTTAGAGATAGTGTCTATCTTAGCTCTATCCACCTCTATGCCTGCTTCTGAAACTTTGTGTCCCAACACTATGCCTTCACGTACCATGAAATGACACTTTTCCCAGTTTAGCACAAGGTTGGTTTCTTCACAACGGGCAAGCATTTTATCAAGATTAGATAAGCACGAGTTGAAGGAATTTCCGAATACCGAGAAGTCGTCCATGAAATCTTCCACCATATCATGGAATATGGCGGTCATGCATCGTTGGAAGGTTGCTGGAGCATTACAAAGACCAAACGGCATCCTCCGGTAAGCAAATGTCCCGTATGGACATGTGAAGGTCGTCTTTTCCTGGTCCTCAGGTGTGATGGGAATCTGGAAGTAACCAGAGAAACCATCTAGGAAGCAATAGAATGCATTACCAGAAAGACGTTCAAGCATTTGATCTATGAATGGGAGGGGGAAGTGGTCCTTACGAGTGGCATCATTTAATCTTCGGTAATCAATGCACACTCGCCAACCAGTGACGGTTCTGGCAGGAATGAGTTCATTCTTTTCATTAGTTACCACTGTCATCCCTCCCTTTTTAGGAACCACGTGGATTGGACTAACCCACGGGCTGTCTGAAATAGGATATATCATACCGGTGTCTAAGAGTTTGACAATTTCTTTCTTCACAACCTCTTGCATTTTAGGATTTAAACGGCGTTGAGGTTGGACTACCGGTTTGGAATCATCTTCCATGAGGATTTTATGTGAACAGTACGATGGATTGATTCCTTTGATGTCGGAAATGGACCAGGCGATCGCATTTTTCCGCTGTTTAAGGACATCGACAAGTTGGATTTTTTCAGATTCGGATAGTGCCGATGATATGATAACGGAGAATGTAGAATTCTCCCCAGATAGGCATACTCCAAGTGTGGAGGTAATACCTTGAGCTCAGGAGTAGGACCCGAGAGTGGAGGTGCCTCCTTGGATATGTCAGGAGGTTCTGGATCCTCCTTTACTTCAACGGCCTCAATGTGCGATAATGCAACCTGTCGCGACGCGTTCATCGCGCTACGCGCCGCGACAGCTGAAAATCCTGCACATCAGAACTCGGCTCTGGCCCTTCTGTCAGCAGCCTCTCTAACTCCTCCAGGTCTCTCTCAGCATCCAAGAGACCTCCCCCCAGTGGCATCTGCCCTTCATCTCCATGTGTGTCAAACTTTTGCAGCTCGCTCTCAAGAAGGATATCAACTATATCCACAAAGAAGGCAGAATCATCACAGATTTTGGAATGTTTCATGGATTTATCAATCCCAAATGTGATAGCATATGTGCCTACCCTGAGTGTCAGCTGTGACTCGTGAATATCAAATAATGCACGAGTTGTACTCAGGAAGGGTCTGCCCAAGATGATGGGAACTGTATCATCCTCCTCCATATCTATAACGATAAAGTCCGCAGGAAAGATGAATTTGTCTACTTTAACTAGCAAGTCCTCCACTATCCCGCGTGGATAAGTGACGGACTTGTTTGCCAGATGTATAGCCATGCGAACGGGTTTAGGCTCGGGCAAATTTAGTTTGGCGAAAAAAGAATATGTCATAAGTTTCACGCTCGCTCCCAAGTCAGCAAGTGCATAACTCACGGGTAGATTGCCAAACTGGCATGGCAAAGTAAGACTCCCAGGATCAGTCATCTTCTTTGGGATCTTATTAAGCATGGCTGCTGAACATTAATCGTTTAAAGTGTCACTTGACACTTCTTCCATTTTCTTGCGGTTGGTAAGAATGTCTTTCATGAATTTAGAATACTTTGGCATCTGTGTCATAGCCTCAACAAACGGGATGTTGATGTGAAGGGATTTCAAGTGCTCCAGAAATTTCCGGTACTGCTCATCCTGTTTGTCTTGCCGAAGACGCTGCGGATAAGGTATCGGAGGACGGTAAGGTTTAACTGGAGGTGGAACAGATGGAACGGATGGAGTGGGCGGGATAGGTTCTGGAGCAGGAGTGACCTCCTTCTCCTTCCCCTTCCCTTTATCTGGCTGTGTGGATAGAGGCTCGATAGGATCAGGATTGGAGCTGGAAGGTGGTGGGCCTACAGCTTCTTTTTGTTGGGGTTTGTTCGGTTTTTCAAAATATATTTTAGCAACGGAAGCATGAACAACAATTTTAAACTTTTTAAAACTCCCCACCAATGATCCATATGCAAGCCTTAAGAAACAAAACAACCACAGGGTGTTTAGAACTACAACCTTTGTAGCGTGAGTAAACCGTTGATGAAGTGGTTGATCTATGAGAAGCCAAGAGAAGACTTCCTCCAAGGTATCCACAAATCAATGAGTCCAACACCTTTGAGATGCTAGTCTCTCCAACCCTTGAAATTCAAGCAAGCAAGCAACAACCTCTTGTTCTTCTTCTTGAACTTACTATGTATGTATTTGAGTATGTATTCTAGTACCACACTTGCTCACTTGAAGAACACCAATACAAGAATGTAGAGATGTTTTCAAAGCTTCAAGAATACTTAGAACTTTTCTAAAGAAGCCTAAAGGTGGTAGTATGCAATTGTAAGAACACAAAGGAGACATCCATGCATATAAGAACCAAGAAGCAACAAAACAAGGGGGAGGCCCCTCTTGGCCTAATTTCGGCCGAAAACCAAGGGGAGGGGACCCCTCCCTTTGCCTTGCTTCCTTACTTGTTCTCCCATGCTTGTCCTTGTTGAGTTATGTTTCAAGAAACCTCAAAAAGGGGGCCCTTTTGTGAATATTGTGACAATTTCTAGTTTTATATACTTCAAGTATATAAAATATAATGTTAGACTTGTCATACATTGTATAAAATACATCTACATGTATTTTATATACATACTTGATTGTTACTAGTAACTCTTTACTTGTAACAAAGATATACATACATTTATATAATTGTTACTAGTAACAATTTACTTGTAACAAATATACATTTATACATATATATATATACATATATAAAATCATATGTTTATATTTATGTATTTCATATGCATTATCTTATATTAATATATAAGAGTGATATTATTATTTCACATAAATAATAATATGCAACAATGCATATATATACTTATATATATAATGAGTTGGAAACATATTTAAATCATATTCAAATATGTAATTGGTGTCCATTGATTGTAAATGTGTGACCCTATGGGTTTATTTATTATCAGTAATATCGTATTAATTTGTGTCTTGTGCACATAGAACCAACAATCTCACACTTGCACAAGTTACAACTTAAGCCGATATAGACAATGGTAAGAACGTCTAGCAACATCCCATTGCCCCTAATAATAAATAAAGTGTGTTGATCAACACTTTCATCAACGAAATTAACTCACTAGCTACAGATCGTTGTTATAGGTAAGTCATCAATTATCCCTTTGTTTTAACATCTCGTTGAACATGAGACATGGATCGTCATCAATTCTCATATAATGTTCAACTTGTTTTAGGGCCCAGAGATATTATACTCCCAATTAAATGAGAGAAACAAATTCCATCTTGACCACATACGTCTCTTATAAGACTCATATCATACCTAATAATGGCCTTTATAACTACCCGGTTAAAGATAGCGTTTAACCACATTAAAGCATGATACTCCTCATACTCGAGTCCCAATATGTGTCTCAGGTCTAAGGATACAAAGATACTACCTTTTCTCAAGATTTACTTATGACACTGATCCATGAAGCGATCTTAAGAGCGGGTCATGTCCAATGTTCGTTCCCTAACAAACATTAGTGAATTTGGCTGCAAACTCTTTTGCCTACTTTCATCACAAATGAAAGTCAACCAACTTATTCACATTAGTCTTAATTCATAACTATTCCCATAGTTATAACCGACTATGGACGTTTTAGAATAAAGAATTATTCATGGATTTAAACATGCTAATAAAGAACACAATATATATTAATGAAGTGATCATATCCCATACATCATTCAGATAAAATAGATATTGTCATAATGTTCCAAAATATCCAAATACTAAATTACAATTCAAATCCAATCCCTTGTAAAGCGAAGACCTATTGCCCTAGTATGAGACTCATGCTTAGTCGAGGCAAGAGGTTTCGTAAAAGGATCTGCAAGATTCTGATCTGTATGAACTTTGCGAATACACACATCTCCTCTATCCAATATATCCCGTATATAGTGGAAACGCCTGAGGATGTGTTTGGTGCTGTGATGTGATCTAGGTTCTTTTGCCTGAGCAATAGCACCTTCATTATCACAAAATATTTCTATGGGGTCTTGAATGCTTGTTACTACCCCAAGGTCAGCAATGAACTTCTTCATCCATGCAGCTTCTTGTCCAGCCTCAGAAGCAGCAATGTATTCAGATTCTGTAGTGGATTGTGCAACTACACTTTGCTTAGAACTTTTCCAAGCAACCGCGCCTCCATTCATAACGAAGACATAGCCCGATTGTGATCGAGAATCATCTCGATCCGTTTGGAAACTAGCATCTGTGTAACACTTTACACAAAGATCTTCTTCCAAACCCCCATAGATCAAGAACATGTCTTTGGTTCTTCTCAAGTATTTTAAAATGTTCTTGACTGCCATCCAATGGCTATCTCCTGGGTTTTGCTGGTATCTGCTCGTCATGCTCAAAGCATACGAGACATCTGGCCTAGTGCATAGCATGGCATACATGATGGATCCAATTGCAGAAGCATATGGGATCTCACTCATTCTATCTAGCTCTTCTCTTGTGCTAGGGCTTTGAGCTTTACTCAAAACCGTGCCTAGTGCCATTGGCAAGAATCCTCTCTTAGAATTCTCCATCTTGAATCGTTTCAAGATTTTGTCAATATATGCACTTTGACTTAGGCCAATAAGACGCCTAGATCTATCCCTATAGATCTTTATTCCAAGAATGTAGGCGGCTTCTCCCAAGTCTTTCATTGAGAAACACTTCCCAAGCCAAGACTTGATGTCTTGCAAGGTCGGGATGTCGTTTCCAATGAGTAGTATGTCATCAACATACAAGACAAGGAATGCTACTGCGCTCCCACTAGTTTTCTTGTAAACACACGGTTCATCTTCTGATTTGATAAAACCAAACTCTTTTATTTTCTCATCAAATCGAAGATTCCAACTTCGAGATGCTTGCTTTAGTCCATAGATGGATCTTTTAAGCTTGCACACCTTATTAGGATACTTAGGATCTACAAAACCTTCAGGCTGAACCATATAGACATCTTCACTTAAGTGTCCATTTAGAAAAGCCGTTTTGACATCCATTTGCCATATCTCATAGTCATAATATGCAGCTATGGCAATAAGTATTCTAATAGATTTAATCATGGCTACCGGAGAGAAAGTTTCATCATAGTCAATACCATGAGTTTGAGTGAAACCTTTCGCCACTAGCCTTGCCTTAAATGTGTGTACATTTCCATCCATGTCTGTCTTCTTCTTGAAGACCCACTTGCTCCCTACAGTCTTACTATTGGGAGGAAGATCAACCAAGTCCCATACTTGATTTTCATACATGGACTGCATCTCAGTGTTCATGGCATCAAGCCATTTATCGGATTCCGGATCCGATATAGCATCTTGGTAGTTAGCAGGCTCAGAAGAGTCTACCAAGAAAATCTCATCATTGGACACGAGAAATCCGTATCTCTCGGGTTCTTGACGAGGTCTACCAGATCTACGAACACTTTGTGTTTCAGTAGGTTCTTGAACAACCATTTGTTCAGGTTCAACAACCGTTTGTTGAGTGCTAGTGTCAACCTGACTTGTATTTTGTGGTTCTTGAATTTCTTCAAGGTCTACATTGCTCCCACTTGCCTCTTTCGAAAGAAACTCCTTTTCTAAGAAAGTGGCATGCCTAGAAACAAACACTTTGTTCTCAGCTGGGTTGTAGAAATAATATCCTAATGAATCTTTAGGATATCCCACAAAATTACATTTGATAGATCTAGGATCGAGTTTGCTTGAAGCTTCTTGTCGTACATGAGCCTCACAACCCCAGACTTTCAAGTAAGATAAGTTTGGAACCTTTCCATACCACATCTCATATGGTGTCTTATCTACCTTCTTGGTTGGAACCATATTCAATATGCGCGCAGCAGTTAATAAAGCATAACTCCAAAAGGACGAGGGTAGAGTACTTCGGCTCATCATAGACCGAACCATATCTAGTAGAGTTCGGTTCCTCCTTTCAGATACACCATTATGTTGTGGTGTTCTAGGAGGAGTAAGTTGTGAGATAATCCCACAATTACTAAGATGATCCATAAACTCTTGGCTTAAGTACTCACCACCTCGATCGGAACGAAGGGCCTTGATTGTTTTGTTGAGTTGATTTTGTACTTCGTTTTGAAACAGCTTGAACATCTCAAATGTTTCATGTTTATGTTTCATCAAATAAACATAACCAAATCTACTATAATCATCTGTGAATGTAACGAAGTATCTATCACCATCCCTAGACATTGATCTAAAAGGACCGCATACATCCGTATGTATGATTCCTAATAGATCTTTGGCTCTTTCACTTGAACCGGAGAAAGGAGCCTTAGTCATCTTCCCATATAAACATGATTCGCAAAATTCAAATGAGCTAGAATCGTTTGATTTTAAAATTCCATCCTTTTGAAGTTTTGCAATGCGTTTCTTGTTTATATGACCAAGTCGACAATGCCATAGGTATGTTTGACTTAAGTCATGCTTAGGTCGTTTGGTGCTAGTGGTATATATAGAATTATCATCAAGAGATCTTTTAAGATTAACTTCATATATTCCATTAAGAGGCCGAGCCTCAAAATACAAAATATCGTTTTTGAAGGCACGAATGCCATCATCAACGAAACCAAATGTGAATCCAGATTCTCTTAACCGAGCTACTGAAATAATATTCCTAGTTAAACTAGGTACATAACAACAATTGTTTAATATTAAGTACAGGCCATTTGGTAATAATAATTCAAAAGTTCCAAGGGCTTCAACAGCAACATTTGCTCCATTGCCCACGTGGAGATCCAAATCGCCTGGCTTCAGCAGCTTACTTTTTCTCAACCCCTGCACATTGTTACAAATGTGAGTTCCACAACCGGTATCAAATACCCAGGAATTAATGGAAAAAGTATACATTTCAATCATATATATACCTGAAGTGCTAGCCTCGCCAGCCTTCTTCTTTTTCAACTCTGCAAGGTAGGTTGGACAATTGCGCCTCCAATGTCCTACCACCCCGCATTCAAAGCACGGGTCATTCTTGGGAACCTTTCCCGCCGTCTTGGGTGTAGGAGCCTTGGCAACTTGCTTGCCTTTGTCCTTTCCCTTTGCCTTCGCTTTGCCCTTCCCTTTTGAGTTGCTTTTGCTTTTCTTCTTGATTCTCCCTTCTTGAATCATCAAGACTTGAGGTGTTTTGCTTGGAATCTTACTCTCAGCAGTTTTAAGCATCCCATGCAACTCTGAGACAGATTTCTCCCAATTGTTCATGTTATAATTCATGACAAATTGATCATAGGCTTTGGTCAATGAGTTAAGGATCATATCCTGTGCAAACTCGTTGGTTATGGGAGATCCAAGCCTAGCAAGCTGGTCAATGTATCCTTTCATCTTTAGCACATAGTCGCTAACGGATTGACCTTCCTCCATCTTGCATGCATGGAAAGCTCGAGTGACCTCAAAGCGTTCTTGCTTCGCTTGCTTTTGGAACATTTCCTTAAGCTGGCCAAGCATCTCATATGCTCCATGCTCCTCAAGGTTCTTTTGAAGATCCGGAGACATGGTAGCAAGCATGAGGCATGAAATTTCGACCGAGTCGTCGGAATGCTTCACCCAAGCATCCCTAACGGTTTTGGCCGCATTCAATGGAGGTTCCTCAGGGACGGGATCCTCAAGTACGTACAATTTCTTTTCGTGCTTAAGAACGATTCTCAATCAGGGCGTACCCAGCGGCGGGTGTTTTCTTTGGTATTGGTCCCTGAGAATCGACCATCTGTCTAGTGCAGACATTAATACCATTATAGAATGTTTGGACAACCTGGTGAGCATTAAGATCATGCTGTGGAAAATTTTGGAGCATCTCCTTATATCTGTCCTAGGCGTCATAGAGGGTTTCGTCCTCAGATTGCATGAAATTGTGGATCTGCATTTTCATTTTAGCAATCTTTGATGGAGGACTGAATTGTTTAATGAAACGAGTTTTGAGCGCATCCCATGTACGGATGGTTGGCTCGGATCGTAGCCAACGTTTGGCTGCACCCTGGAGTGTTATCGGAAACACTCGCAGCATAATAGTGTCACGACTAACTCCCGGCATGTGGAAGTAGTCAGCAATCTCGAGAACGGCCTCGACATGCTGGTTGGCATCCTCGTTATCCTTTCCGGTGAAAGGTGTCTCGCGCAAAAGGTGAAGGAACTGGCCTTTGATTTCGAAGGTTCTCTCCTTGGGTATTTCAGGTCGGTGAATACCCACTCCGGTGCCCTCGCGCACACGGCTCGCGTACTCCTCGAGTGACAATTCATCGATATTCTCTGCCATTATGCGTGCTCGCTCTCTCTCACGTTTAACTCGCAGGCGTCGATGAAATTCGCGTTCCGGTTCGTCAAACGGCTGAACGAAATCTGGAGTGGGGTCTAAGGACATACACTATCCTAAAAACCCTAAAAGAGATTACTAATTAAAGTACTAATCCTAAACGAGGCCCAGAATGAATAATTAACTAAAGCGGATTATAAAGAAAACAAGTGTTACTGTTCTGGTCGCGACGCGTCGCGGCGCGACAGGCACTGGGCGCGGCGCGATCAGTGGACAGAAATCACAAGATTGCTCCTTTTGAGCCGAAACTCGCGGGAAACAACGGTTAACTCTAAATTAACTCAATAAAAACAGATTAAGACCTTTTCCTCGGCAACGGCGCCAAAAACTTGATGTGCGTGTAGCATACCAGTTTTAAATTTATAAAATCCGAATTATTTAGCAAAAACTGCACGAATAGGCAAGTGTACCTAATCGTTTCGTATTATAGTTAGTAAGTCGGGTGTCGAACTCTTGGGGAACGAGAGCTAAACTGATTTTATCAAATTAACTAAGAATTAACTAAAATAAGCTAATTAAACCAAATAAAGCAAGTAAATATAAAATAAGTGCAATTAACCTAAATTAAGGGAATTTGTTATCAAGATTCAAACTTTATCAACTTAAATGACTACTAACACTACTAAATTACCAAAACAAACCAATATAATTGCAAAGCACTAAGATTTATAAGATAAAACTATTAAATGAAGACGTGTCCCCCCTAAATTCGATTCTTTCTTGTCAAGTTGATTTTTTAATTAAATAAGTGCAATGGATACCAATTCACCATGTACCGATTTCTATAGTGATTAGAATCTTGGTCCGAGTTCTTATCTTTATAATTATGCCAATTACTTAACCTTTAGTCAAGAGATTAACAAAAAGCACAATTAACATGTTTAGTTCGAATCAAACAAGATTTTATCTTTTAATGATTAATTAGATCAATTTACCATTAAATCAACACACAAAGGTCATCATGTGTCAATCACACACATTAAAATTTCAATCTTTTTATGCCTAAGCCTAGGGTTTGTTCTACCACTAGTCAAGATTAATTAATGGTTCTAATTAATCAAAATTCAAGCCTACAAATGGATTGGTCTTCCAATTTGTAAAAACTCAGATTATAAGCATTAGAAAACAGAAACTAGAACACATGTGGATCTTTGATAAAACTTGTAAGACAAATACATAGTAAATTGGATCCTTTAAACATAAATTAATCAACCATTCAAGAAATCATCTCCTCTAGGGAGGAACACTGAGAAGTCTAGCCTAAAATCAACATACTAACATTCTGGAAATCATAAAATAACATTTAGAAAAGAGTAGAATGATAGAACCGTATGAATCAAAGCTAAACAAGCCACAATCTTCAATCTTCAAGCTTAAATACTCCAAATCCGTGCTCCACAGCTTCTGGGATGTTTTTGTACTTAGAATGCCGTATTATGGTGGAATATGAGGGGTGGTTAACCCTTTTTCAGATCTGGAAGTTCGTTTAAATAGGATTCTGAAAATAGGGGTGTCGCTCCGCGACGAGCAAGTGTCACGCCGCGACGGAGTGTTTTAACCCGATCCCAACTCTTTCAAAATTCAAAGCTGCCGTCACCCTATCGCGTCGCGCCGCGACGGACATTTTGGTCGCGCCGCGACGATACGTGGCAAAGAGATAGGGCCTATCCGGACACTTTGTAGCGCCGCGACGGACTAGGTGGTCGTGCCGCGACGATGACTTTTAGCGCCGGTGGACTCTTTCTTCTTTTTGGGCTTTGGGCCTTGGGCTCTTTTTTTTCTTTTTTCGGCCCAATAAATTTCTCGATTTCTTTTACTTTTTCGACTTTCTTGCGCTTCTTTTATTTTTCTCGCTTATTTGGATATTTCGCCTTTTTAGCCTGCAAAACATAAAAGAAACGGTAAACGTACCTTTTTACAATTAAATGCACATTTTTCCGGCTAAAACCAACCCGATATCGCATAATATTTATATATATTTAGCACGATATCAATACCATATTACACATCTTCGATAAAGTAAGAATAAGTTAGGGTACCTCATATGATTCGCAACAATTCACAGAGTTGCACGTTTAACGAAAACAGCAGTGGACCTATAACATGTCTTACTAAATTAATACTGAGTACAAGTCCCCACAATATAATTAACTCTACTATTATGTTGTGATGGTAATCATATACTAGTATGAAATTCGGTCATAACACACTAATTCGGTCGTCAACCGAATTTGGTCAACACTAACTTTGAAATCCGGTTCGCTGAAATTTGGTCACCACCGAATTCGGTCAACCCTCCGAATTCGGTTAACGCTTATGAAATTCAGTCATCCGAATCCATCCTTAGATTGTGAAATTCTTAATTAAAATATAATTCATCAATTGCTATTGTTTTCTAATACTCCTTACACGACTCTTACTCATTTAATCTCATTAATATCAAGTTTTGAGGTTTCTAACCTCATTCTTTTTCTCGCCTAGTGTTCGACACAACCTTAACTAAATCTTGAAATTCCAAATGCTATAGATTTCTATTGACTCGTGCATTCCTAACAATTTAATTTGATTAACATCAAGTATCTGGACTTCTAGGTCCAATCTTGTTCTCGGCTGAGTTTCATAGCATGAATAGGCAATAAAGTTCAAGAAATCGATTTAATGTCTAAATCTTTAGTGTTAAAACAGCCACGCAATCTATAGGTGCCATTTAGATATGAATCTAGTTGTTAAACTCGATTTTCATCAACAACTGAACCCACAATTTCGATGTTGGGTTCTCGGCCAGTGCAACTCAAACATAGGGTATGAATCTAAAGACTAACTACGATTTAAGTCACCAAAATCAGTTGTTAAGCACACGGATCACATACCGAAGAGCCTTTAATCAATTTCCAAATATTGAGAAAGCTTGATCGATCTCTACTTCCCTCTCTCTCGGTTGCAATTGAGCACACACACACACACACACACTCACTCTCTCTCTCTCTCTCTCTCTCTCTCTCTCTTTTGCACAAATTGCTATAGTGAATGAACCCCTTAAGGGTTGTGCCCTAATATGGTATATATACCCTTCTCATAGGCCAAACTCAAAACACCTACTAGATTATCCGAAGCCCACATAGTTGCTCTTAATTAATCAAGTGTGAACCCAACTACAACAATCCTTCTAGTGATGTAATAACTTAGTATCGGCCCAATAAAAATTAAATAGCAAGATCCTTTAGTAAATGATAGTCACTATAAATATTATATTTTCAACATCATTAGGAAACGGGTATTACATACCGACCTGATTGATCCTGGTTCAGACCCATCTAACTCGTTTAATAAGCATTAGACCATTCGTATAGCAACCTAATCGGGTTATTCAATTCGATGCCACCTCAGCACCACATCACCTTCCTCTTTCCTTTCTAACCCAAATGTCTAGTATAGCTACTAATCTTACCCAATTTTTTTATTATTATTTTAATATAGTGTAAGAGAGAGAAGATGAGATAGAAAGAAGAGAGAGAGGAGGTAACCTCTCGGGTGTGGGGAACCGATCACCCAACCTGACTTGGGAGGCGTATAGATGTTCTTTTCCTAACTGTTGAGCCAGAATGGCAACCCGCGGCAGAGCCGAAGGGCCATACGAGTGGCCTTATAAGTGACTCAGGTTCAGGTTAAGTTGTACATCAACGTGTGAAACCACTAACCAAACCCCCCCTCATTCCCCAAACAAGAATATAGAAAGAAAAAAAAAATCTACTTACAACACTAATACAATCAATTCACCTTACTAACCTGTTTAACCCACCAACAACCAATTCACTTTACAAACTCGTTTAACCCGTCAACCCATTTGAACAGATCACCAAATACTTGCGTGTTACATGGGTTAAATATATTATGATTAGGGCTGGGTTTTTTTTCTTTTGCGGGCCAAGAATAATTCTGGCTAGTGTTTGGACCCTGCCAGCCCAAACCCACCCTGTTTTGCCATTCCTTTTTTAATTCAATCAGAATGAACCATACCGTTACAAAATTGACGCCAACTTACCAAGCCCTGTCGGTTGTTTAAAGATCACATTGTACAATCATCAACAAACGAATTTCGTTTAAAGAATATATTTTTGTTTAAAGACCACGATATCCATAAATTTTATAAGCAAACTGCAAACTAAGCTTTATAGAATGAATGGTATCACATAAGAGAAACCAAAGTTTCAGCCCCAACCCGCATAGTCAAAACACAGGTTAAAATGGTACAAAGGTTTACAACTTGGGCAACTAACAAGACAGAAATCATTGGGGGACCACAACAACAATCTAATAACATTTCTAATCTCTTCATTTGTATTCTTGAAAGTTGACATGCCCTGTAGCTTGTGCATGTTCCACAGCTTCCTGAATTGTTAAAACAAAAACAAAGAAAGAAAGGAAGGCTAGGGTTAAGCAAATTGCCATTGACTATGAACAAAGGTGACAAAATGGAGAGGTGACACGTCATAAGTTGTGGGTAACTCATCAAAACGGTTATGCATCAGAATGGGTGGTTCGATACCGGTTGAAACGGCCAGATACACCTTTTTGTCAAACAAATTATGGATATTTTGTAAACAGTTGGTGTCATTTATGATATCAATTTCGATTTAATCCAACTTTTCGAATCAAACAAATTAGGAGGTTTATGCATTAGAAAGATACAAGCAACTTTCGACCCGTTTGATCAGTTTCCCTTCTAGCTTGTTTTGTTGATTCTTCACAGTTTTGACCCATTAAAGAACATAAAACATAACCCAAATTGAACCATTGATAAGTAAACGGGTTGAAACTGCTACCTCTAGCTAAGGACTAGGAAAAGAATGGATTTTCCGTAAATGTCTAACCTTTTGGCCAATCACACCAATTTGGCAAACCCCACAGCGCAATGTGAAGTTGGCAGTGTCGGTATAACTCCGTTTCCTAAAATGTGGCAAAATCAACTGTTATTTCTTCATAGAACAAAAATGATTGAAACAAATAAACCCCACATTTGATTGTACGGTTTGTACCTTTGCTGATCCTTTACAAGATTTAGAGCAAGTGATTCATATGCCCCAACGGTCCTATCCGGATTTACAGCAAAAATAGTCTGATCAAATTCTTCAGGAGCTCCATCCGCAGGGGACATCTATGAAAATATATACATCATATAAAACATGAACTTCATCAAACTATGCCTCCTTATTACTTTTTAAAAAATACATATTATAGAATGGTTTCATGCTCTTTTCAATTAGGGCAAATTGCCTAGAAAGGTAACATATATATCAAAATTTGTCAATAAAGGTAATGTGTAATTTTTTTGGCCAAGAAAGGACTGTAAATTTTAATTTGTTATAAAAAAAGAATCTCGACCTAATAAACTTGATTTTTAGCATGTCATGATACTCTTTTTAATAACAAATTAAAATTTATAATCTCTTTTTAGGCAAAATTGAAATTTACAATCCTTTTTTATACAACAAATTAAAATTTATAATCCTTTCTCATCACAAAAAATTACGCGTTGCCTTTATTGGCAAATTTTGATATATATGTTACCTTTCTTGGCCATTTGCCCTTTCAATTATAACATTATGTTGTTTTCTTTCTCATTAAATTCGATAAGTGGGACCCACCGAAGCCACAAGGAAGATTTGCAACATTAAGAAAATGGCTACACGAATTATTAAAATAACATATTTAATGTAACTGCACCCGCCCCTCATGAATTTTTCATTTTTCAGTTATTCACA
This sequence comes from Dittrichia graveolens, assembly GCA_038502395.1. Lineage (NCBI taxonomy): Eukaryota > Viridiplantae > Streptophyta > Magnoliopsida > Asterales > Asteraceae > Dittrichia > Dittrichia graveolens. Next base: position 14,511,719 of record JARJIL010000001.1, on the reverse strand, counting down.
TTTTAGCGTTTCATGAATTTATGATTGTGTATGTGATTGATGATGCTAATACATATGTATGCATGTATAAAAGTTTAACGCAAGTAAAATGGAATGATAAGAGAATCACATACAGCCAAAGCGTCATAATGAAGCCCATCATATATCAACATAACTCTTTCTCCATAATTCTTTTCCTGTCAAACAATACCACAAAGTTGGCAATCATGATTTTGGAGTTAAAAACAAGAAACTCAATTATGCTCATTGACTTGCTTATAAATGCGGACCTGTCCATACAAGTCACATCTTGTTGTTTGGATATCATATGCTGCAATTTCACGGCCATAATAATCTGCTAATATCGAAAGCTCTATAGCACCTTCATTTTGAGAACAGAATTTGTAAGACAAACAAATCGACAAAGTATATTATAGAAAGTGTTAAAGAAGTTAAGTGATTATATGTCAATGAAGTTAATTTCGAGAATACAATGTGAAGAAAATTTTTACTTGTTCAGAAAGCATAATTCTAAAATGGGGTACAACATAATGGGAAGAAAATTTATTCATGCATCAAATCCGACAATATATGTTGAGGCCCCAAACCAAGTTTTCGGAACATACTAACACATATCTTTTATTGCATAAAGAACATCTAGTGGTTTGGCTAAAAGATAAGTAATGCGTTTTAACACCAAAAGATGAAATTAGTTGAAAAGCATATAGTACCAAGTGCAGGATTCTATGTATACTTATTAGTTTAATCATGTTTTTCATTTTTGAAAAAAAAATCATAGAACTTTGAAGTAATCGTAATATGGGCTCAAAGCAGGAAATTTATTCAAGGAACCAAATGTGTAGGTTGACAAATAGTCCAAAATGAATTTTTCCCGTTCATCCCTTTTAAATCTCTCTGTTGGGTCAAACTAATGAATGGAAGTGCAATCTTTTCTTGATTCATAATTCTTAAAAAAAAGCGTAACTCTATATTTATGAAGATTAAAAGAAGATATTGGAAAAATTATGCTCTTTAATTGTGGGAATAGTCAAGAACATGAAGAAAAATGCATTCATGTATCAATCTAACAATAGACACCGAGTTGATACACCAAATGGCAGAAGCAAGAATTCCTTACTTAAAGAAAACATAGTTTATCATTTTGGATAAAATGAAGTAAAATTTCTTCTATAATAGGATCGTAGCCCTATGAACTTTCTGGATACAAGATTATCTAACAAGTACACGTAATTGACATGGGATTTAGTTTGTTTCTCCTTTACAAAAATAAAGAACAAAGTAGGAAACAATGATGGAAAAGAGGTATAAAGTATTTAGCAGAATATTAAAATCAAGACAAGTTTTTATCAAAAAATGCTTGTAGCAATCCACCCGAGACCATTGGGGTGCATTGAAATCCATTAGTGAAGCGCAAATCACTTCAGTAAGTGGCAATCATGTTAGCATATTATGAATGATATTGAATATAAGTTATATCAAGGTCACTAGTCCAGATATAATGAATACATTCAACTTTACTTCTAAATAAATAAATCTAAAAAACAAGAAGGTAACCAACACTAAAGGTAATAAAATATTAAATTTTAAAACACATCAACACGTCTATAATGCACTTGAAGTACTAAAACGTACCTCCCCATTTATCCGGGTTAAGAATCCAAGCACAATATTCTTCATTAGGTTTCCCAAGGAATGCTTCAGAATATTTTGTTGGATCACTGGCTACAGTAGCAGCTATAACCTATATATGAAATCATATCAAAAGGTTAAGAACATAATATGTAAACCAAAAACAGTGTTCTATTTTGATTTTAAAGAAATCAAGATATTAAAGAATGCTTTAAACTTTGCAAATTTTAAGGTATAGTACCACATAAGCTTTCATAACTTATAAAAATCAGTATTCTACCACATAAGCTATCAAGAAGCCCCAAGTATACAAGCACGAAGAATATTCGGATACATGGTAAAGCAATAGTTGAAAAATAACCAACGATCAACACAAAAAAATCGAAACTAACCTGTCTTAATTCTTGAGCCTTGTTTTTGTCATGGTCCATGACATACCTGCGAAAAAACAACCACAGATGGATTAAAGATTACTAGTTTATTAGTCTACTGAAAAAGAAGGAAGACTGAAAACAAAGGCTAATGTTTTCGAGCTTTACCCAACAGCATTGAAGAGGCAACTATTATCTGAAGGAATCACCCGCCTAACTATACGACCTTCCATCTTGTAAATATGCACCTGAAAGCATCAAAATACTGCAGGCTAAATAGCTAATTTAAGATTAATTTTATTTAAACTGGACATTAGATTATTAAAATCACCATCACCTTCAACTAAATATAAATAACTAAAAAATATATTGAAGTAACAATCATCAAGTAAAAGAGAAACTCGGCAATAAAACAAACAGATGGCATGCATCACCTGTTTCTATCAAATTATGCAACAAGATTTCACTCCTAGTTTATATATAAGTTTAATTCACTACTTGATAATGTTTCAGAAGAGAAGAGATTAAACTCAATTTCTATATCTCTCAAGAATTTTCTCGATTACGTGTTCTAAAGGAATATACTTCACCACAAGCAACTTCAAGTGTTAGATAGAAACACGTACTAAATTAGGTCAATTCACGAAACCTAAACAAAGAACATTATCAAAAATCAAAATCAACCAAAACCCAATAAAGAAAAAAAGAATTCGGCATACCAAGACGAACAAACTTAAAAAAAAAAGGTAGGAAAACAGGGCATTCAGATCTGCGGAATAAAGGGTACCTGTAAATTGTTCCAGAAGTGAACTTGAAGAATTCCGACGACAAGAAAAGAATCTTGTGATGGGGGAGATTACAGCGTTAGAACACGAAGCACGAAATTGATTGAAATCTTGAAGCGCAAGTCTAGTAAAATCAAAATTATTTATTATCTTTCCATAAATCACAACAAAATGAAATGATGTTTGGGATTACGAGAGGATTTGGTGACCGTGAGACTAACAAATTTAGGAATTTTTTTGAATTTATTTCGAATTAAAATATTTGTATTAATTATTATATCACCATGTGTTTGCGTCCATATCCAGATTTTAGTAATCAGCAGCAGCCAGCAAGACGCTGCCGATATGCGACCGCACTCCCCTTTTTCTTTTCCATTTATTTCTAAAATAAAATAATAGGTTAATAATTATTTAATTATCAAAGTTTTTCTTCAATTTTATTTTAATTATCAAAGTTTTTTTTAAACGAAATTACCATAAAATTTAAATTTGTTATGATTTAACCCTTAAACTTTTTTTCAAATAATTTAAAACCTAAAGTTTTATTAAAAAACTGATTAATCACTTAAGTTTTATATTATTTTCGATTTAACCCTCTCTACTTATTATGCATTTTACTTTTTATTGAAAAGTTAACAAAACTTAGAGGATTAAATCATTTTTTAACAACAATTTAAGGGTTAAATTGTTTGGGAAAAAACTTTAAGGTTTAAACCAAAAAGAATGTTTAACTTTGAGGATTAAATAATTATAAATTCAAACTTTATGGTAAAACCCGGTTTGAAAAAAAACTTTAATGATTAAACCGAAACTGAAGTAAAACTTTGATGGTTAAATCATTATTAACGATTGTTTTTAACTTTTTATTTTCCAAAGATATTCTTTTTTTTCTTTTATAATAAACTAGATTAAAATAAATCAATGAAGTTATTAAATAATTATAAAACATAAAATAAATGAGAATTAAGAAAACTACATATGATAAATGACGTCAACACCCAGAACAGCGAATGAATAGACATGATTAAATTTATTGTATAATATCCATCATTATATTGGTTCAACAAATTCAAAGTTATTATAAAAAAACTTAAATTGATAAAGTTAATAATGATATTTTATTATTTTACATAGAGTAAATATGATATTTGTACATTAAGGTGATCAAAAATAATATTTTAAAATTTAAGGAGGACATATATAAAAATCTCTTAATTTTGATTCAATTTTGACTAAGAAAAGTCAAAATTGGAATTCAAAATTTGATTAAATGGAAGGTCAAAATCAAGTAATTAAATTTATATATAAATAAAAGGATATGATTGTCTAATAATTTGATGTATGTTAGTCTTTTGTTTATATTATAAAATTGTTTTTTATTATGAGGTGTGACACCTAATCTTTATAGCTAGACATTGTTTTTTAACACTAACACAACACATGGACATCTAATAACAACAGTCTAATGTTGATATTCGCATATATTTAATTCTTATTATGGAACTCTCGGTCTTGTAGAGTAGGAAAGAATTCTCTTCGTTAACATATAGACGGAAGCTAGCTAGTTGATAGATTCATTGGGTTGTATAGGGTCTGCTGAGTTTGCAGTACTGGCGAGGTAGCATTGTGTCTTAGGGGATTAACAAACATGGTACATATTTATGTGGAAATATCATATGGCGTTTGTTATAGATTGCAGCAATACTAGCTATGGTACTAATAGTCACGGGGAGTAGACGTATTATCAAACAATCTGACAAAGGATCACAACACGAAATACTCGTTTAAGAGACTCACAAGACTCTTTAAACTTAAACACGTCTTATTCCATTAGGGGACTAAGGAGTAAGGCCTCCATTTATACAAGGGAGGTTACACATATTATGATAGACGGCATGTCACCATCCTAGACGTAACCCACTTACAAGTGGGATACAAACATACATACACTTTCCATACGTGTAGGATGATGACATGCCGGCCATCATAATATGTGAACCTTAGTTGGGGTGAGGAATATCACATCTCTCTCTCTCTCTCTCTCTATATATATATATATATATATATATATATATATATATATATATATATATATATATACTCCATGACTATTAGTATCATAGCTATAATAAGTTACAAACACCACGTACGTACATCCAGCCGTGAATACTTCCACGTCATAAATATCATGCATGTTTGTTAAACCCCTTCGGGCACTATATATGTGTTTCCCCTGGAATCAGAGCTAGCTAGTAGTTATGATTATGAATTATTGATGTTATTTACAAACTCAAAGCATGTACATATACAATTACAAGGAGGAAAATGTAGAGATAAAAAAGTTAACTAAATAATTCTGTGGCTAAGAATAAGGTTACCAAAATAGTTCTTACAATTAAGCTAACGTAATATATGATTGAAATTTGAATAAATGTATTACTTACATTCCCCCGCAAGATGGACGAGCTATTAGCGAGACCAATCTTGGAAACCAGAAATTGAAAACGTGGACGTAATAATGGCTTAGTGAGTACGTCGGCTAGTTGATCATCACCCGATATATGTGTTACTCGAAGAGATCCATTTTGAACTTTTTCACGAACGAAATGAAAATCCAATGCTAAATGCTTCATTTGGGAATGAAAAACCGGATTTGCAGAATATGTAGTGGCACTTAAATTGTCGCAGTAGATGACAGGAACAGTAGGTAATATGAAATTTAACTCAGATAAAAGATTAGTGAGCCATTGGACTTCAGTAGTGGTAGAGGCGACGGCTCTAAACTCGGCCTCGGTGGAGCTACGGGCTAAAGTTGTTTGACGTTTGGAGCTCCAAGCAATAGTGTTAGACCCAAGAAAAACAACATAACCAGTTGTGCTTCGATAATTATCTTTATCAGTGAAGACATGTAAATGAAGAGGAGAGTTCTTTCGCAGCAATAGACCTTTAGACATTGTACCCTGTAAATACCTTAGCAACCGTTTTAAAGTTGTCCAATGTTGGTGAGTAGGAGCATGCATAAATTGGGACAACTTATTAACGGTGAATGCAACATCCGGACGTGTCAGAGATAAGTACTGCAATGCTCCAACAATGGACCTGTATTCAGTTGGAGAAGGATGGGCAGGAGTACCATGTAACGTGAGAGTTTCAGTGCAAGTAATAGGAGTAGTAATTGACCTGCAGTCACTCATATTGGCTTTGTGTATGATGTCAGAAATGTATTTCTTTTGGGAAAGAAGAAGCCCATGTGGATGAGGAAGAACTTCAACACCAAGAAAATAAGATAGAGAGCCTAGGTCTTTTAAAGAGAATTTGTTTGACATAAGTTTGATAAAACGTGTAACCAAAGAAGCGGAAGGTCCAGTGATGATAATATCATCAACATATACTAGGATATAGAGAGGGGAGGAACCGACGGTTAGGGTAAAAAGAGAAGAATCAGATATAGTTGATTTAAAGCCATGAGAAACAAGGTAAGATTTTAGTTCATCATACCATGCGCGAGAGGCTTGTTTGAGGCCATAAATAGCTTTATTTAATTTATAGACATGGGTTGGGAAAGCCGGATCAACAAAGCCAGGAGGTTGAGACATAAAGACATCCTCATTGAGAGTGCCTTGAAGGAATGCATTATTTATATCTAATTGATGAAGAACCCAATTTTGTGAAACGGCTAGAGTGAGAATGAGACGTAGAGTAGCCGATTTGAGAACTGGACTAAAGGTTTCAAGGTAATCACTGCCAGGTCGTTGGGTGAAGCCTTTGGCCACAAGACGAGCTTTTAAGCGATCTATGGATCCATCCGGATTATATTTAGTTTGATACACCCATTTGGAGCCTACAAGATTAGGAGCATGCGATGACGGAACAAGAGTCCAGGTGTTGTTGTTTTTTAAAGCATCAAATTCAAGTAGCATAGCATGACGCCAAGAGGGGTGTTTGAGGGCATGAGTAATAGTTGGGGGTTCGGTAAAGGCTGATGTGGTAGTAGTATAGAGTCTAAAATCAGAATTATGATATTTAGAATTGGGTTTTGGGTTACGTCTAGTATTATGTATTGGGGGCGGTGGTGAGGTAGATGGGGGGGGGGGGGGGGATTTGTCTGATCAGTAGGTGAAGTAGAGGAGGAAGAAGTGGAGAAATCGAGTGTATCGGAGGTTGTGGGGGTAGAAGTGGATGGTGAGGAAGTAAGGGGGATTGAGAATGGAATCCACTCATCATAATTAATAGTATTAGGAATGGCACAAGAGGTTAATTTTTGAAAGGGGAAGATATTTTCAACAAAAACAAGATGGGAGGTGAAAAGTTTATAAGTGGTTGGGTCAAGCGAGTAGTAAGCACTTTGAGATGGAGAATAGCCAACAAATACACAAGGGCGTGATCGTTGGTGAAGTTTATGAGGTGAATATGGGCGTAGCCAAGGGTAACACAAACATCCGAAGCTACGAAGTTTATGATAATTTGGTTGTTTGTTAAATAAGCTAAGAAAAGGTGAAGAGTTATTTAGTGTTGGAGTGGGAAGATGATTAATAAGATATGCCGCCGTGGTAAAAGCAAACGGCCAAAGAGTAACCGGTAATGTGGCATGAGAAAGAAGTGCCAATCCAGTTTCAACAATATGTCGATGTCTATGCTCGGCATATCCGTTATGTTCGGGTGTATGTGGTGGTGAAGTAAGATGAGAAATGCCACATGAAGAAAAATGGGAAGAGAGTTTAATGTATTCTCCCCCATTGTCAGAGAAGACTTGTTTGATTTTCCTATTAAAATAATTTTCAACAAGTCGTTGGAAGCGTATAAATGTGACAAGTGAGTCTGATTTGTTTTTGAGAGGAAAAAGCCAAATATATTTTGTATAATGATCAACAAAAATGATATAATACTTGTAGTTATCATATAAGGTTACTGGAGAGCACCAAACATCAGAGAATAGTAAATCAAGTGGAGCTTTAGATGCAATAGATGATTCAAAAAATGGTAATTTATGACTTTTATTAACATGGCAAGCATTACAATGATCAGAAGTACTATTCGAATGAAAAGAAAGGAGAGATGATAGAAGCTTGAAAACTTTATTGTGAGGGTGTCCAAGCCTATGATGCCATGTAGTGGAATTGGTACAATGCATGGTGAAAACGGTCGGTGAGGATGGCGAATGTTGTGAGCGAAGCTCATACATCCCTTTGACTGCCGTTCCCTTGAGAATTTGAGTTTTCGTTGCTCGATCCTTGATAACAAAAATAGATGAGTAGAATTTTATGAGTAAATGATTATCAAGGCAAAGACGTGAGATAGAAATTATATTTTTAGCTAGAGATGGAACACATAATACATTTTTAAGAATAATGGGTGTGTGGAGTATGTAGTAAAAGAGAGCCAATATGAGTAATTGGTAGACAAGAACCATCACCTATTACAAGCTCCTCCGTCCCATCATACGGTGCATGGAATGAGAGATTACTGAGATCAGAAGTGACATGGTGGGAGGCTCCACTGTCAGTTGGTGTATTCCGGAACATTATTGAGATTCATGGTGTTAACCTGTGCTTTATGTTCCTACATATTTCGGTTAAAAGGTGGAATAGGAATACTAGGATGTACCTTCTTGAAAACTGGACAGTTTGTGAGAGAATGACCTCGTTGGTAGCACCATTGACATTTTCCGAGAAAGGGTTTGTTACCGGAAGATGGGGTTGGGAGAATACCGGAAGTGTTCATAGACTGCCGATGATGGATGTGATTGTTCCCGGTCGCTGCAGCATGTGACTTATGTGTCCACTGTTTGTTTCCTGATCCACCACGGTTGGATTGCTGAAGATGGAAAACGGGTGCCGGCTGGTGAAGAGACGGTACAATGGTCTGTTGAGCAATAGAGAGCTCATGATTAATTAATTTTTCATGTAACTCATTGAATGAAATCAAAGTATCTCGTGCGTGAATAGCATCTAGAATCGGCTTGTAACTGGATTGATCAAGACCAGTCAAGATAGCATCAATGACGTCTTCATCGTCCATTTTCTTTCCAAGGCTTGCGAGTTCATCGGTAATTGTTTTAATTTTCTGCATGTACTCGGTTATGGACTGAGTAGGAGTTTTAGTCGTCTGCTTCAAACGATGCTTCAATTGTTTTATGTGTCCTCGGCTTGGGGAGGCATAAGTTTTTGCAAGAATTTGCCAGGCTTCATGCGATGGGCTGCCCCAGTGATAAGAGGCACAATCTGAGGAGAAAGACTGCCCACAAGTGCTCCGAAGAGTAGTCTATCTTGCCTAAACCATGGAAGATAGTCCTTATGCGGAGTTTCGGTACCATCCACAGCAGTGGTCGGCTTAGGGGCTGGATAAGACCCATCTATAAATTTAAACAAATCCAATCCATAGAGGAGTGCTTCAACTTGTGTTTTCCAGGCTAGGTAATTCGATGTAGTAAGCTTTAGAGTAGCTGGCAAGGTGACTACTGTCAAATCTTTCATCGAAGGGTTGAGTAGAAGAGATGAATCAGAAGACATTGTTTTAGGTGAGGAAGGGTGCAAAAGAGATAATGAACGAGATGAGTTTTTGTGAGGAGGTATTTGAGCAATGCTCTGATACCATATGAATTCTTGATGTTATTTACAAACTCAAAGCATGTACATATACAATTACAAGGAGGAAAATCTGGAGATAAAAAAGTTAACTAAATAATTCTATGGCTAAGAATAAGGTTACCAAAATAGTTCCTACAATTAAGCTAACGTAATATATGATTGAAATTTGAATAAATGTATTACTTTACAATGATAACACTATATATATACAATTGTTGATCACTATATATATATATATAGCCCATTAATACTCTAGACCATCAATACTTGAAGACAATTAAGCTGAGCAATAAGAAGAACTAACTACTACTGTAAATAATACAATTATCAAAGACGATTACATAAAAAGAATGGAAGAAATGCCGAAAAAGCTAGCTAGCTAGAGAAACAACCAAAACAAAACAGAAGATAAGTTGAAACCGATTTCCGATATCGATCAGTTTTTTCATAGGGCCGTAAGGGTACGTACATTTGGTGAGTAATTTTTAATTTAGGATTCAAATGTTGTAGAAAAAAAGTTGAGAAATGTAATTATAAATCAAACTACAATTTAAGGTTTAGACCATATATTTACTACGACGTACTTGATTATTTTTCACTTCGATAAAAGAGTACTCAATTTCAAGATATGGAGCAAATTTGATTTTAACCCTAATAATTTGTTTTTCGTTATAGCATGTTTCTACAGAAGGAATTGGAATTTGACATTCCATTTCTTACAAACTAAAAAAAAGCGAAATGTGTGGGTGAGCTCGGGTTCGGGGAGCTGGCCTGAGAGCTAACCCGAAGAGGGGGGTGTAACAGTGTTCCTGAGTTACCCGAATGCAACCCAAACACTCCTGAATGCGTTCGGGCTTAGCTCTACGCTTGGCCTTAGGTATTGAAATGGAATTAAGACATCCTTTGGAATTCATTGTATTTACAAATACAAAAACAATAGCATTTCAGTGTGCATTTTGTCAAAAGTTCGAATCTTCATTGATCTGATCGGCCATTTCTGGCTTATGTGCTGCACTACTTTATCATCAATGACGCTTCATCCTGTACATCCATTGATGTGTTCCTCGTAGATGATGCTTCATCCTCTTCGACTTCCTCCTCTACTACAAAATAGGGTTCATTCCTTTTTGACTTCACAAAATTAGGGTCCATCGACTGCTAGAGTTCATCAACTTTACAAATTTGGGTTTTACTTCTATGAAAGATTTGTCCTTGACAAATTTGTTCATCGTATCCTCTTTGATTTGTAATCATGTGTTCATATGGAAGATTTGTTCATAGTTCATATTTGATGATGAAGATTGTGCTCATATTTGTGTTTTTTACTCTTATTTTTACTCATAAAAATCAATAAGTTTTGCAGTGTTCTCGGGACTTTTATGGAAAAAAATAAGTTGATCATCTAAAACTGAAAAGAGTGAAAACTTGGGAAATTTGCTAAAAAAATGCAACACAAATGTTAAATTTACCAATAAAGTAATACCCAAATTTTTATAAAAAAAAATTCTAAATTTCAACTTTTTAACAAAATAGGTAAGTGGTTAAAATTGATGACTTGACTACTTTCCATATTAGAGAATTGTGAAGAAAAATAATATAACTTTCAATAAATACTAAAATAAGAAAAGTGATATGTAAACAATATAAATTTGTAATGAATAACAATCATGAATTTAGTGATCATAAAAACTACTATCAATTGATATCTTATTATTTCAAGTGTATTATGGTCTAATCATATACTTTTATTGTGTATGAGAAATTTGTGTTGTATACAGATCATATCTCTACTAATAAAGCTAATCCCTAATGTTTTAGGCCAAAAATGATTAAATGAAAGTTTTTAACAATGAATGTATCATGTTTAGATTTAGCTAGGTTCATGTACAAGACTTTGTATTTGTGTGTGGGTTCTCTCTTTTATACTCATTGTTTGATTACATATGTTTGTTGTTGGTTCCGACGGTCCAGGCGGTGGTGACTATTAGGATTCGTGAAAATCTCCTTCGATCAACGTCGGTGGTGGCAGTAAACTTCAATGTTTCATCATCTTCTTCATCATCATCTTCAATTGTTTAGGTTGCTATTCTTATAGTGTTCGATTTATGTGATCTTAATTACAAATCTGTTTGTGTAGAGTTTTTGAATGTTATCATTTTCCTAGATGTCTTTTCTCGCCATCTTGTTTTTCCAAAGGCTAATTGTTAAGAAATGTAACATAATTTCAAAATTTTCCAATAAGGTAACGTTCAATCTCTTAGGCCAAAAAAGGATAATAAATTTAATTTATAACAAAAAATGATACGGTAACCTGTCACCAACTCACCATACCATTTTTTGTTATAAATTGAAATTTAAACTAAATATATACTCGAGTCGATCGTTCTAGATCCATTTTATTTATCTAAAAAAATGCTGCAACAACCACCATATCTAAATGAATCCATTTTATTACAGAATCTGTCCTTCAGCCTAAGCAACTAAAAATCTTCCAAAGTGAACAAGATTCACTAAAATAGAGAAACTAGAGAGCTGCTATGCATTCAATCTCGATCTTTGCATCCAAGGGTAATGCTGCAACCTGGTATGTTGAACGAGCAGGTGCTGGTGCAGGAAAATCTGAAAAATCACCATTTTCACTAAGTTCAGTTCCAACACCTATTATTATAACATCAATAGGTATAGCAAGTCTTTTAACCTATTTGCTTAAGAAAAAGCTGTTGGGCCTCTTGTAATTATCATATTCTTAGTTTGATACATTATTTAAATATTATTAATATGTAATAATTATGTATGTGCGTCGGATATATGGGCAGCAACAGTGTGGGGCTTCACCACCGATAGTAACCACCACCGTAAACTGCCGCCACCTTGGCAGGCGGTTACCGGCAGAAACTGCTCCTACCACCATTATAAATACTTATGTACGTACTTGTTTTAATGATATATCCAAGTTTCAGTTTAAGATCACGTTTGTTGTTTCTGTGATTTGTTACTGTATTCTTTGTTCATAATCATGCCATTCTCAAACTACCGTGATTGTTTCCTTCCACCCCAAAATTATCGAACATGGTATCAGAGCCAATGGCTCGATCCCGCTTCTGATTGCAACCACGATGCCTTCACTGGAAATTGCCGAAGTCGTGAATCAAACGAAGACAATTCTCCTTCAGATCCGGAAAGTCGATTGATTGAAACCGTGAAGAATTTCCCTGCGCAGACTTCCTTTTAAAAAAAAACAGAAAACAGAGCATCATGTTTTTCGACTTCAGGTTCTTCAAAAACTGGAATCTCGCAAACTTCAAAATCAATTTCAAAGAAAGATTGGTCTATGGTTCGAAGGGCAATATCAGAAGCAGAAAAATCAATAAAGGACAAGTCAATTTTGAAACAGACCTCTAGAATACGTGCAAAAGTACCAACAGGACTAACTTGTTCTACTAGTGATGAAAGTCTGAATATGTGGAGGGCTGGATTTCGAAAAAATAAAGGGAAGGAACAGGGTAGAAAAGGCGACAAAAAGAAAGAAAACAAAAAGAATGGGATACTTGAAATACAAAGAAAGAAGGAATCATGGTTTAATACTGGGAAATCACATAAAAGAAGTATGGAACTTCTAAATTTGTTGAAAGATTGGTACTTGGGAAGTGAGATTGGAGAAACACGAAAACGGAAAACTACGTGTTATCGGTGCCATGAAGTCGGTCATTTTGCGTGGAAATGCCCGTGGAAGAAGGCAACTTTTGATTCAACACCAACTGATAAGGTTTTTGGAGAAAGTTCACCAATTCTTAATCGAATACTCATACGGTGTGATTATTTGGTTAAAGGATCGGAGGGTAGATCTTGGAACACAATGTGGTATGTCAACTCTTCAATCTCAAACCATATGACTTGTAACCATCATTTATTTACCCTTTTTTAAACATAGTTATGTTATTGATAATGAGGGTGGGCTTGAAATTGCAATACATGGTTTTGGTCAAGTTGAGGTTGAAACGGATGAAGCTATATATGAAATAGCACACGTTGGTTTTGCACCTACTTTAAATGTAAATATTTAAGTATGAACCAACTTGTGTTACAAGGATTTGAGGTTGACATCCAAGATGGTGTTTGTATAATTTCACATGTAAACTTTGAGTGATACAAGGAGATTGAAGAAGATGCGATAGAGATTTGTGGAAAGATGGTTTGTTTGAAGGTAGAAAGCTATGATGACTTCATAACATTTATGAAGTTGGCAAGTAATGATCGGGTTATTGAAAATAATAAAAGTTTGTTTGAGAAGAAGTTTCAAGATGCAATCGAATGGTTTCACAAAAAGAAGAATGGAATTGAACTTGCCTTACCACCAAACCTCGATGGTATCGAAATTCCGTTGTTTGATCTTTTTCAACTTATAGTCAATTGTGGAGGACATGAATCAATTACTAAAGAGGGACGATGGGACGAGATGGCTATGCGTTTTGGTTATCATGATGGCTACGGGAATTTCTTTCATGATATATTTGAACGGTATTTGATGATCCCTCTAGACTTCTATGCGTGTGGTACGAAGAAGACCAACCAAGAGTCGGACTCGCACAAAAATGGTCTGGAAGACTTGGGATTTGTAGGCAACATTTGCCACGGTGACATCGGTTTGTCACAAATTCGTGAGGTTGGAAGCATTGCAGGAGAAGAGAAGGTTGATCAAGTTTCGAGCATCAAGGAGCACCACAAGGCAAGCAAGAATATCGAAGACCAAGAGGAGAATGATGACTATGTCATTATAGCTTGAAGTTTTATGTTATAACACATGATAATTAGGGAGGTGAATGTTGGACCTCTTGTAATTATAATATTCTTAGTTTGATACATTATTTAAATATTATTAATATGTAATAATTATGTATGTGCGTCGGATATATGGGCAGCAACAGTGTGGGGCTTCACCACCGATGGTAACCACCACCGTAAACTGCCGCCACCTTGGCAGGCGGTTACCGGCAGAAACTGCTCCTACCACCATTATAAATACTTATGCACGTACTTGTTTTAATGATATATCCAAGTTTCAGTTTAAGATCACGTTTGTTGTTTCTGTGATTTGTTACTGTATTCTTTGTTCATAATCATGCCATTCTCAAACTACCGTGATTGTTTCCTTCCACCCCAAAATTATCGAACAAAAGCATGAAGTCACTTTAGAAATTTTTCAACTTAAGCTGCTTATCGCGTGTTGGTACAGCATAAAAGGGTGTTTGAGATTGCATTTTGAGGTAGTTATCATGTTTGCAAAACGCAATTAGTTAGAAAATAATGTTTTGCTAACCACCTGAAAAAACTGATTATCTGCAGTTTTATATCCTATAGATAACTCCCTAAAAAAATTAATTTGTGGGAAGAATAAAGAATCTTCAAAAGTAAGAATTAAAAGTACTGTAAACTCACATTTAGCATAGATCTCGTTAACCTTCTTAAAGTCTTTCAGATCAGCCAACCTGCAACCAAAGATATCATGAGCATCAAGGTTCAGCATTTTTTCACTTAAAGATGATGCAAAAACAGTAAAGAGATGAAGCATGTTTACATGATCGTGGTCTTAACCACCGAGGAATAGCTAGCGCCACTTGCTTTCAATATCTCTCCCATATTCTTGAGAACCTGAGAATAAATGCAAGCCAAATTTACCAAAAGAGAACGGATAGTATAGGAGGCAAGATGGGTGATTTAGGTAATAGGTCATAATGTGTTGTACTGAAACACTTCGGCTATAACTAGGTCAGGTCGGATTGGGTTAACCCGCAAAACACTTCAGTCTATTTTATTCTTTTACTTTTTAATAAATAATTTGTGTTATTATGATCACAAAAATATTATTATATGACAATAATCTAAATATTCAAATAAAAACAATTTAGGAGGTTGCATGCTTAATGCATTAGAGATGAACTTTGGGCGACTTTCAACCCCTTTGGTTCATTTGACCCGTTCCCCTTTTAGCTAACTATTTTGATTTAACATGTTTGAAACAAAATGATACGTACCAAACCAACACACCTAATGATATAGAAACTACCATTCAATCTCTGGAAAATGATTACAAACCTAATCAACTATTTATATTGGAAGACAAAAATCTACTTCTAATAGATCCCTAACTCCTAATCTTTATCTAATATAGACCCTATCTAAATATATCAACTAAATAATAAAACATATCTTCTAACAATAATTCCTTATCTTATAATAACATTAAAGAATCCCGGCTTAAGTAATCCTGATTGTATCACGAAACATGAACCAAATCTGCCCATTGACAAATAATTAAGAAAATAGGTTAAAACTACCACCTCTAACACATTACATATCGCATCAAATCCTATTCGTTTCAGAAGAATAAAAAATCCAATTTCAGATCGCAATTACTTGGAATGGATAAAAGAAAAAGAAAAACATAACTGTCCCAGATCATGGTTACCTTATATGAGTAGAAATAAAAAAAGGATCCACAAAATAGAAAATTGGAAAAAAATTATATCTGAATAAACTAAACCTTATGATTGGTTAGAATTGACCTTAGTTACTATCGTATAAAACCAACGTTTTTTCTTAAAAACAATACAATCAACTTTCACAATCTTTCTATTGTATTCACACAACTTTTTATGTGTCTACTTTTTGGTTATCGTTGTATACGATGAACTTTTCCATAATTCACAATGTATACAACAACTTGCATAGTATGGGAGAATTATAAATGTTGATTGTATTGTTTTTAAGAATTAAAAGTTCATTGTATACAATGGTAACTAAGGCAAAGTTCATTGTATACAATGGCAACTAAGGCAAAGTTCATTGTGTTTTTGTGCAATTTACTTTTTTTGTAAGACTTGAAGTACTTTGCGAATTGATAATTACCTGCTCTGTTTGTTCCTCCACACTCTCTGAGACAAACTTCCCAGTCTGCACACAAGTACCAACAACCGATTATGCATACATTGGACAGAATATGCAAAGAGAAGGCAGATAGTCAATAGAAAAGCATTTATTGATCAGGAAAAAAATGGGGGAAAAAACCTCTGGAATAAGACCAAGAACACCAGATACAAATACAGTATTATTGGCCTTTATGGCTTGAGAATAGGGACCCAAAGCAGCTGGAGCCTTGTCTGTTTTAACGGCTTCCTTTATACCTGCATCCAATTATGAAGATTAATATCTTTAGAAGCTAACCACATTATAGCATGAATTTTATGAAGGTTTGTAGCCATGCAAGTTTCGTTGCCTTATCAAGTCAATATGTGACTGGCACTGAACATTAACCATGCAATATATTTTGGACTCAAGGGGACTCCTGAGTACTCATTGTAAATATTTAAATGTTTTGCATAAAGCTTCTAGATAGCATCGCAGCCGTTGTTGTAGATAGATCCTAGCCATCTATTTTGAGATGGTACAGTACAACCTCTATAAATTAATAGTTTTCTCTGGGCAATCATAGATTTTGATGAGATGGTTAGATAATATTTTGTGCAAAGATCCTTATATAAACCCATGATCACATTAATATCAATAATCAATTATTCTTAAAAATTACAAACATATCTAGGATAACTTCGTAAATATGATTCTAATGTGGTCTGCGTTTTCCTAAAACTTGAATCTAGGTTAAGTCATCTCTAATTTTTCCTATTGCATTGGAGATTCTCATGTTGTGTCCTCGAAATGCAATTCAATGTATGATAATTAATTCAACAATTATGATATACGAGTCCACTATCCAAAGGTTTTTATGTAGATACGAATTTAACTCGTTGACAAGGAATGCACTCGTAATAAAATATTAATTTATCGATTACTTAATACCTCTCTAGATTAATATATTTTCATGGTCCAACAATATTAAATTATAGAGGTATTACCGCAGCCTAAACAGAGGTTGCCTTCATTTGGCATAAAGTCCCTCACAACTTCTGTTTTAATCAACATTTATAGTTCTCTCAAGAAATAGAATTGTCCGTCTATTTCACACTTTCTCCTATTTTAGTTCTTTGGTGGCAAAAAATATCAAGAGTGCTATGTGTAACAGGGTGGATCCATAGAGACAATTTCGTGACATATAGCTAACTTAATACCACTGTTGGTGAACTAAAAGCATTTCCATTTTCCTAGTTGACAGTGTCCTATTTTTTACTCCCACGGCTTTGCTATAATAGACCTTTGGTGAACCTGATCGAACCTTACTTGTCTGGGAGTTGAAGGACTATAGTGAAAACCGTTGCCTACTTAAGTTGCTGAAGGGTCATTTCTGGTTTGCATTACCTGCGAACTTCCACTTTCTAAAAATCGGTTGTAGTTTGGTGATAGTACCTAGCCAGCTATGAATCTCCAATAGTAATTAGTAGGCACCCAAAAGAAAACCCTTAATCCTTTAATTAAGGATTTCATTAAAGAACGTGAGCACAGATTATCTCACAGATGGATAAAAACTAAATCATTAAGGTTTGGAAAGTCGCTGGTGCTTGGCAGTAGGACCAAAGCACATTATTACTCTTAAGTCATAAGGTCCTCGTTGGCTAGTGAAAGCAGCCTTAAACTCTTCATAGAGTGCTCATACTTCACAATAGCTTTATTTAACTCCTACCTTCATACTTAATTAGCATCGCAAGAGAGCTAAAGGGTAAACAGACATGCCTAATCACATCGACATTTGATATCTGTAAAATGACTTTCTCTATTCCATTGTTTGCAACGAGCCTCCTGTCTGACGCCAACCACCATACAATCTCGGTGATGCATAAAAAACTTGGGAATGCCAACACCAAAAGTAACTACGTAATTTATCTGAAAATGAAAAACTATGATGCGGTAAACAAACTATATAGCCCTAAACCCTAATATTAGTATAAATGCATCATGCACTTTTCATTATCTGAACACTCGAAACTGTTTATCAGCTTTAGAAAAAACGCAATAAGCAGAACTGGAGTGAGTTAATTAATCTGTAAATGGGCAGCATATTTTATAAAGGCAAGTCCTTCATTCTCGCCATAAAAATAGTAATAAATGTATTATATTATAAAAACTCCCCCAAACTTTCAAATCAACCTTGAACTTGTGACAGTAACAATTTCAAGTCCAAAAATGACCTAAATTTTCCTAAATACATTACATAAACAACAGAAATTGAACTTTTAAAACCATCATTACTCACTAGATTCAGTAGAAATAGCCAGGCAAGCAATAGACTTAGTTCGGTTGGAATAATACGATACAGAAGATTTCCGAAATGTGTAGCCTTCTACAGAATCGCTAATGAAACCACGAGTGAATGAAGAGCAGCGGCGGAGAGTGCCTCCATTCGTCGCCGGAACATTTAATGACGTTGCTAGGGTAGCGGAGAACGCCATTCTCTCTCCGTCTCTCCGTCTCACTGTCACACTGTGAGAAACTGAAAACCAACCATCCTATAAAACCCGTTTCCATCTCGGGTCGCAAAATTTTGGCCCGAATGAACTAAATTATTTTCTGAACACATTTTAAAATAAAACTTTCTACACGTTTATCTTAAATGAGACCCAAATCATCGATCTTAAAAATTGAATTTTTAATGTGAGTAAATATAAACAAAAAAATAAAATTGGATAGAAAAGCATTTAATTCAATGTATTTTTTTGAACAGCAGTACATTTTTTCTTTTTGTGGGATTCGAATCACCCACCGCTAGGCTATAAACCCTTTGGTATTTAATTCGATGTACTTATATTAGTTTATTTTCAAGTCACTAATTGTTTAAACCTCAAAATTTTTCTAAAAAAACTTATTCTTTTTAGTTTTGTATGGTTTTTATTTTGCCCACTTTACATGATTATACATATTACTTTTTTTAAAACTTAATGAAACTTAAGGGGTTAAACCATTTTCTAACAAAAATTTAAGGGTTAAATCATTTGAAGAAAACTTTAAAGTTAAAAAAATGTAACTTTGAGAATTAAGTCATAACAAATTCAAAACTTTATGTTAAAACTGTTTAAAAAAACTTTGATGATTAAACTGAATTTAAGCTAAAACTTTGATAATTAAACTATTATTGACCCTTTATTTTTTCAGCTTACAGGTGCATTAGAATTTTGATAAACTCGACAACCGGTAATCTGGTAAACTGAATTTTGATAAAACTTGTGGCTATTTAATTTAATTACCTCAAGTTGAAAAACTCATGAACCAGAAAATTTTAGTTTACGAGTTCATTAAAATTTGTATAAGCTCATGAACTAGTTTCAATGTTTTCATAATCTTATTTAGTATGACGTATAATATAAATTTCCGTGCTATTTGAGCCGAACGTTGCATGAGATGTAGATATACTATTCTCTCTTTTTTTCTAGATAACAGTACACTCTTTTGCATACATACAAACGTAAGAAAAATGGGAGGCAAACAACACTAATTTATTATATATAACAATCATAACTTTTATGCATCTGCAGATTCACTATCTATTATATTATCAACATGTTTAAAAATATTATGATCTAAATAAACATTTCTTTGTTATGTGACTGATGGATCTCAGGATGTGTATTGCTCACAAATCATCTCCAAGAAAAACTACTCCATGAGATTAGAGTGTGATAATGGGATCGCTAGGATTTACGTACGAGGTAGGTGCCAAGACGCGAGCTGTGATGATCTCGAGACTCGTTTTGGGAGTGTAAAGTGGAGAATTGACTATTTGACACCCATAGTTACACATTTTCTACAAACTCATTGCATAAAGTTTAAAAAGGTGACACCATATTTCTAGAGCTATATATGATTTGTGGATAACAATTAAAGAAAACAAAATGAAAAAGAAAAAAGTAGATCATCTTTGCTTAGACTTTAAAGGAACTCCTTCGTAGAGTTTTACTTTTGCTTTCAAGGCATCTCGCCTTGGTTGTGCGATTTTGTTGTTAGGATCAAATAGAAGTGCTTCCTCGAACGCTTTTAGAGCAGATTTGTATTCTTTTTTCTTCTCGTATGCGTCACCAAGGTTGTTCCAAGCCGTTACATAACCTGGCTGAATTTTTACTGCGGTTTCGAGTTGAGATATTCCCTTTTCGGTTTTCCCATCACGAACATAGCTCACACCCAATGCATTGTAAACCTGCACCGATTTCAGAAAGATAAGAAATAAATAAACATCGAATCACACTACTAAAACTCACCACGTTAGTATTGATACTATTATTGTTGACTCGGGTAGGGTTGCGAAGGAGTGAAGCCGAGCTCTAGCTCGACAGGGATTGAGCAGCCTCCTTAAGCATGAGGTTGGATCGATAGCTCGAAGAGCCTTCTTAATGTAAGCTCAGGCTTGTCTCAAGGATGATTCAAGATGAGCTTACAACTCGAAATCTTGACTTTTTATATACATGTTATTTTTATAACAGAACACGCTTACAATATATGCGAGTATATTGAATAACAAAACTAATTTCAAAAATGGATATATTAAAGATTTAATTTTGTATATATTTATATATAGTTATATATTACAAAAAATGTGAGAACAGCTACCCCTAATAAGCACGAATTTAGCTCGTTATATAAAAACCTCATCCCATTTTTATAAGCTCGAACTAAATAAAAGCTCAACTCCATTTTTTATGCTCAAACTCGATAAAAGCTCGACTCATAAGAACTTGAATTTATAAAAGCACGACTCCTTTGTAGCCTAGACTTAAGCGCCTAGGTTTAGTGAACAAAGTGAATAAGATGTGTCCTAACGACTACAAATAACAAATATAGGGGTTTATATGAAGGACCAAAAAGATGGCAATTTCAATCCATCTACATATTAATAAACGTCAATTTGGGTTATATTCTATCTCTCAAAATTCACGTTAAAACAGAAACTGCTAAAAAAGCCATCAAAAGTCTATTTTTAATGCAAACAACCTCGTAAGTTGCTTTATTTAAAAGATCACATGATTAACTATCTAACAACAATTTTATTTTACAAATCAATGCACAAGTGTTTGCAGGTCAATCCCACTGAACCCAACCCATTTCCACCATTAAAATTCAACCATTTTGACCCTATAAGGCTATAACCTATTTAACCACCCATAAAGGAAGGTTTAATATAATACCTGGGCAAGATCTTGATCATCTCCGTCCCATTTTTCGATTGCTTGAAGCAAGTATTTTGTAGCAGCTGGATAGAATTTCCTTCTTAACATTACTGCCCCAAGTTCAAACAACTCCATTGAACTTGCATCACCACTCCTCACTTGTTCCTGAGATTTATTAAATAAGAAAAAAGAACAAAAGAAAACAAGCAAGTTGGCATATTTATGATGATATGAAGTAATTGATGTATTATGAGAGAACGTATCCAATTGTGATGGCATTGCATCATAGTCTACAGGTGAAAAAATAGGAGTGTTAGATAAGGGGGTCAAAACAGGTAATATTTTGTATGGGTCAGGTTGACCAGAAACTTGTTCACACAATATTTTTATAGATAATCATTTGTGTTTAATATGATTAGAAAAAGATATATTATTTCAATAATAATCTAACTTTTGAAAAATAGAAAAGATTTAGCAGGATGTATGTATTAATTAAACGAATACAGTTCGTGTCTTTTAAACCATAGGGATTATACATACCCCAAATTGACCCATTTCTGTTTTACCCATTTGACCCGTTAGCGATTAAACACACCCCAAATTGACCTGTTCATAAGTAAATAATAGATGTTTCCGATTAACTGCAGTTACAATGTAATATTTTTTTAAAGGAGTTTTTCCCAGTTAGGGCTCCTCGCGGGGGTCAAGCATCTGCATAGATGTACATGGCCTAACTGTTACAGTGGTTGTATCCTTACCACCCCTGACTGAAACCCCCGTGAGACTAAATCCATGGACCTCCCCTATAGGGAGCCTTACCCGGTAGGCCATCAAGTGTTTGTTAGTTACAATGTTATGTGATTATCAATTCATAATATGTGTCATGGAAAATAGATGCTCACAATAGTACGAACTTCAGATTTACCTATTATACCAACAAAACAAAACATTTTCACTGCCAGAGGTCTACCTCAGGAGTCGAGAAGCAATCTCTCAATCGCTTTCGCTACATAGGTCTATCTTGTTTTATATGCTTATTTATTTTTTTTATTCTTATTTTATTATATTATTTTTATATATTTATTTCTATATTTTTCTTCTATCGCTTTCGCTGCCGGAGGTCTATCTCGGGAAGCAATCTCTCTATCTACGGGTAGATGTATAATTGTCTACATTTTACCTCTCTCATACCCCGCTGTAGCGGGATTGGGTATTGTTGTTGTTGACCAATAAAACAAACGTGGCCTCTAGTTTCGGCACAGAGGATGTATCAACTATCAAACATCAATTATTGGCAAATTAAAGAAACATGAGGCAACCTACAGCACCGGTTAGGAGGGGGGAATTATTTTAGTTGATAGCTCGAGGAGGAGATGACGTCCATCATCTCTGAGGTGAGAAGATAGAGTGAGGACGGATTTGCAGGAGCTTTCTCTCTCTGAAAACTTGGTCTCAGATAGGATCTAATGGAGAAGAAAAATTAGGATTGACGAGTAGTGTTGTAGGCTAGTATATTTCATATATCAACTATAACAATACACACACACACACACACACACACACACACACACATATATATATATATATATATATATTAATACTAATAATATTAAGAACTATGAATATGATATAGATTAACCCTAATAATATTAAATTATTATTATAACAACAATAAGAATAATAATGACAAAATGATAAAAGTAGTAGTATTAATAATTATAACTATAATAATATGAACAAACAAAGATAATAATAACGAAGAATAATAATTAACAACACGAAATTTCGTTAATAAATTTAAAAAAATACCAATAAAAAAACTTAATATTAGGTTTACGATATATTTATTCTCTTCATTTTATTTGTTTACCTATCTATGTTTATCTATATACATATATTTACTTTTATGCTCTTGGATTTGTATTATTTTACCCTTTTTTATTCTGTTTACTTAATACTATTTTATATTTTATATTTATTTTTAAATTTTTTTTATTTTTTGTATTATCTATTTTTTCCCTGACTTTTGTGTCTTTTCTGCTTTCTTTGTCGGCCAGATGCAGTCTCTCTACCTTTGGATAGAGGTATGACCGTCTACATCTTACCTCCCCCATACCCCGCTCCGGTGGGATTAGGTATTGTTGTTGTATACTATATTTGGCTTAAAGTTGCCTTTTCAACCCACTTATTTATGAAAGATTCAGTTTGGTTTATGTTTTATCTCTAATAGGGTCAAACAGGTATAATTGAAAAGGAGAATTAGCTAAAAAACAAATAGGTCACATAAGTCGAATAAGTAAACTGGTTTCAAGGTGTCCAAGTGTATTTTAAACATATGTATTCTCCCATATTATTTTCTTAAAGGATAAGATTATTTTTTAAATAATATATGTTTCATAACATCTGTTAAAGGGGCTTACCTGCAACTCTTTTGCAGAAAGATCGAGTTCTCTGCGAACAAGAACTTGACGTAGTACAAAAAATGTCCCA
Source organism: Dittrichia graveolens (assembly GCA_038502395.1). Classification (NCBI taxonomy): domain Eukaryota; kingdom Viridiplantae; phylum Streptophyta; class Magnoliopsida; order Asterales; family Asteraceae; genus Dittrichia; species Dittrichia graveolens. The sequence goes on along the minus strand of JARJIL010000001.1, from coordinate 14,487,753 downwards.
ACACCAAGCAAGCCTAACAACAAAAGTAGGTAAGATAGCTGGATTCCTAATTCGAATAGCTCCCCAACCTCATAAACTGGATTCATTTTCAAATATTCACTTGCTGCTGCTGGGTTTGACCAAGTCAACCATGTCATTGACCCACTTGAAAACACGGCCATACTAATCAAATCTTTTTTTGAGTTTTTCACATCCTTGCCACTTAATAATTCTGCAACACATGATATAGATATAGATGAGATCTAATACATTTACTTATGAAACAATAATTTGGATTTGTATTTTATCTCAAACAGGTTAAATAAAAGAAATGGCTAAAAGGAGAACGGATCAAACAGTTTAAAAGTCCCCCAAAGTTTATATTTAATGAATACAACCTTGTTTTTATAACCATAATTAATGTATTAAAAAGTAAAGGACAAAAAGGTTTTTGAGGGTCAAGCCAACCCAACCCAACCCAGCTTGTTCCAAAACATACCAGAAAATGACCACCTTTAACCCAACCTGTTTTGACTTGCTACTACCTAACCCACCCACCCACCCAACAAAAACCCCAATTTCTCGCCACCTCTACATTCCAGTTCTATTTCAACGGAAAAAAATAATATACTTGAAAAAATTTATCGTCGTATTTTTATGATATAGTTAGGGGTGAGCATGAGTACCGAAAATACGGCACTGTACCGGTACCGGTACCGAGTTAGAGCTTTCGGTCCGGTACTCGGTACTTGAAATAGTGCTAGATCGGTATTCGGGATTCGGTATTGGGGACGAGTACCGAAAAAACTAGGTAAAATAGGTACCGGTACCGTAGTATGAATACTCGGTACGGTATTCGGTACCATCTTTAAACCAAATTCGGTATTCGGTAAAACCGGTCGGTACCGGTTCCGGTACCATGCTCACCCCTAGATATAGTTTTATCAAACTAATAAGAGTTAAATTTTTACTACGACTATTTTAGGTAAAACTTTAAATAAGAAACAAAAAATTGCAATAAATTGGATGTTAAATTGCCATTACATTACCTGGCATAGTTCTCCTTCCATGCCGAAGATATGCACCAGATATCAATATATTGTAGCCAATTAAACTTATTCTTGACCCAAGAATATGATCAAGATTAAAAATAGACAAATAACTTCAGTTCTACAATAATGAAATTACCATGGTGCTTTCCTGATATAAGTCCCTGAAAAGCTCCAAGTTCTCTTCTATATATCTGTTTTAAGGTACGGAAAATAAAATTAGCATCAACACAGGTAAGATATAAATTCTAGCAAGGGAACAGATTACAAGTTAACTAAAGTCTGTTTTAACTGAATACAACCTTTTATAGAGCTTTATTAAATAATTCAGATAATTATTGTAATACTATTGTTTTTGCAATCTCATTTAAATCATTACTTTCTGTAAAAATACTCTAGAAATGGAAAAAAGAATTGTTTTTGCAATGTCATTTATATCTCACATTCTTGTTCACCAGAAATGTAGAGAAATATGCCAAAATCAGTTTCTATGTATCAAAGCCCCTCACGGGAGCTCTGCCGGAACCCTTGCTGTCTCTGCCAGATCATCACCTCAAAACTGTTACACGTGCTCAGAGCAGGTTTCTAGCGACAACTGTGACGGCAAAAAAAGAGTTTCCAGCGATGATTCGCTAGAGGCAGCTAGGTTTCCTGCAATGATTCAGCAGGAGCAGCTAGGGTTCCAGCAGAGCTCGATGAGGGGTATGATACCACGTAATAGAAACTGATTTAGGAATATTTCTCTATATTTGTGGTGAACAAGAATTTAAAGTAGATATAATGATTTACTAGGAAGGTAATTAATTGCTACTTTCCTTAGATTGGGCCACTAATAGCTTGAGAGTTGAGACAGTTGTACAAACATAACCCTAACAATCAGCAAACCAACTTATTTTCCCTCTTTACAGTAATATTATAAATTAAGTAATGAGTTAAATGTGAAAGCAACAACTTTATTACAATAATGATCTAAATGTAAGCGGTATTCTTTAAAATACACTTTAGGCGACATTCAGCTCATTCCACCGGATTCTAGTTGTAAATGGTAGAGTATATTATTTTGTAGGACGTATAACAATCATTTTGATACATACGCTTTAGTAGCTAAGGGGTCCACACTAAAAGAGTAATAATATTTTGATACATACATTCCTATAGCACGTATAACAATCGTTAGAGTTTCAACTGCCTTAGCCTTTATTAATAAACTTATACATCACCAAAAGCATGTCAAAAGTCCTTTCATAATTGATGAATTAGAGCAGGAAGTGTTTATAGAACAACCAAAATGTTTCATAGTAAGAAAAGAAAGTTTGTAGAGTTGTTAAGTCTTTATATAGGGTTGTCAAACAATAGCATTAAAAGTCTAACCAGGTTATCTTTCCTAATGCTTCTACATTTAACGAATAAACCTATCTGTATATCGTCCATTTGTTAAAGATAGAGGATTTATCATTAGCTTACACGTAGACAATAATCTTTGGAACCTAATTAGTGCAAATGACAAGGAAACTTCTATCAAAGAGTTTTGATATGAAAATACTTGGAAAACCTCATATTATTTTCAGGAACAAATATAGAAATAACAACAAACTATTGCTATCACAGTTTCATTTTATTAAAATGTTTAAATAAAAATTGACTAAACTATCTTGTCTAATGCATTTACATTTAATGAATAAAACAAATCTATATATGGTCGATTTGTTAGAGGTAAAGGAGTTACCATTTGCTTACACGTAGACGAAATGTTGATCTTTGGAACCTACTTAGCGCAAATGACAAGGAAACTTCTATCAAAGAGTTTTGATATGAAATACTTGGAAAACCTCATGTTATCTTAGAAATGAAAAATCATAGAAATAACACTAAACTAAGGCTATCACTGTTTCATCTTATTAAAAGGGTACTAGCATAGTAGCAGGGTTTGACCGAAAATGAGTAGGCTAAGGTTGTGGGTAGTTTAATATATGCTATGACATGTATTACATCTGATAGCATATATCATATATGTCGTATGAAGATTAACCAGGCATACTAATTAACCTGAAAAGGCACATTGGGATGCTATAAATTGAGTACCTTAAAGAAAAAAATCCAGTATGGTTTAAAATATAGTGGGTATTTTTCCATATTAGGAGGACACTAATGCAATATGGATAGGTAACTAAGAAGATTATGCATCCACAAGTGGTCAATTTCACACTTGGTCGAGGTTCCTTGTCTAATGTCTAGGGATGAAAGAAGAATAACTCCATAAAAAAACTCTACTATAGCAGCTAAAATTGTTGCTTTAGGTTATTGTTTCAAAGAAGTGGAATGGCTACAAGATGTGTTGATAAATATACCCAGTTAAACTTGGTAATTATTTGTAATTGTGATTCTCATATATTTTCATAATATGGTAGATTACAAGAGTATATATAGAATACATATTTACACATTGTATCCTCCTACTATATGATAATTATATAACTGTCTAATATTCCCCCACAATCTAAGGCCGGGAAACGACATGCAGCTTGGACCGTAAACTCTCAAATCGTTGTGATAGTAACAGCTTGGTATAAACATCAGCAAATCAGTCGAGATGAATTGAACCAAGAGTTTCTTTGCAGCCACCTCTTCTCTGACAAAATGAAAATCCACCTCAACATGCTTTGTGCGCACAACTGTATCAACTAAGGCTTTGTACCTGGATTCCATTGATGACCGAGATACAGCTTTTTGTTTTTTGACTGACCATGATACAAGATTCGAGCCAAGATAGATAGCATATCCTGGGCAACCAGCCCAATCAGCATCCAAGAACGAATTTAAGAAGGGAGAACTAAGAACAGAGTTGTCAAAAGAGAAAAGCGCACCGAAGTGCAAAGGGTCTTGGAAAGGCGAAGCAGGGGCTTCATGAAGACGAAGTGCACAATATTAAAAAAATTAAAAAATATATATAGTGATATAATATAAATAAAATAGCATCTCAATATGAAATGAAGTTAAACTTCATGTTCAAACATCAAACATGATGTATAAAATTCATAGCTCAAACATCAAACATAATTCTAAACTTCATAGTTAAAAATCAAACGTTGTTTTAAATCTCAAAATATTATGATCAAACATCAAACATAATTCTAAACTTCAAACTTCAAAGTTCAAACAACAAACATTTAATCAACTTCTTGTAATTCTGTAAACTGTTGGAGTGTTGAGTGCTATGGGCATATTTGATGAAGTGGATGAAAATTCAGCATTAGTATTTGATGAAGTGGATGAGAATTATAGAAATAGTGAAAATAGAAGTGGGAACCGATGAAATCGAAGCAAAGGCAGAAGATTGAAGTCGAAGAAATGAAGAAGATTGAAGTTGAAGAAAGTCAAAAAGTACCTAAATGTTTAGTAAGGCGCGCTTTTTTGCGCCTCGTCGCTTCTGCGCTTTAGTGTGCTTCATGAACCCCCTTCGCTTCGCTACCGGAAAAGCCCACTGAGTTGCGCTTCAGGCGCACATAAGGCACGCTTTTAACAACTATGCTAAGGAGCATCAAAATAGGAACCTGAATCATGTTTAACCAAAAGACCATAATCAGCAGTACCGTGTAGATACCGAAGAATCCGTTTAAGAGTGCATGAACCACGAACCAGCAGACTTTGTTGACTCCAAAGGTAATATTCCGGACATGACAAGCTAGTATATTGCAGAGCACCAACAACGTGTCAATATCGAACTAGATTCTCCAAAATATATTTTCTCTGAGACAAAAACATATCTAAGCCTTTGGAAGTAACGTCAATTCCAGGGAAATAGAAAAGAGTACACATATCTTGAACAGCAAAGGTTTGCCTTAGATTTTTAATGATCTGATCAATAGTTGTACGATTGTTACGTGTCAAAATTATGTCATCAACATAAACCAGCATATACAATAGTGTGCCCCTGGAGCAGTAGATAAAAAGCAAGGGATCTGTTGTAAATCCTTTAAACCCAAGAGATTATAAAGTCCTGGACAAACGATGAAACCTGGCACGAGGGGCCTGCTGAAGCCCATACAAGGACTTATGAAGAAGACAAACATGATCCGATTTATGTGGATCAATGAAACCAGGTGGCTGGCATAGATAAATCGTCCGAGTCAAATCACCGTGTAAAAAGTCATTCTAAACATCTAGCTTGAGTGGCCAGTTTTGTGACACTCCAAGAGAGAGAACCACACGAATAGTAAAACCATAGGATAAAGGTTTCATGATAACCAATCCCCGGTTGCCGGTTAAAACCTTTAGCCACGAGACGAGCCTTGTAACGTTTAATGGCATGTGTTTGATCCCTCTTGATTTTGTAGACCCATTTACAGTCAACCACATTAGCATTAGAGATGGGTGGAATTAAAGACCATGTGCCATTATAAATTAATACAGCATACTCTTCAGCCATGGTCTTCCTCCGGTGAGGGTCTTTGTTAGCAACGGAAAAGGTTGTAGGTTCAGTTTCGCTACTGGTGGATGTGTGAAAGGCTGATGGATTGTAGGGGACCATTTGCTTTGGATTAGGCCGTAGAGTAGGAGGACGAACACGTGGAGGAGGGGCACAGCCGTGTCCGGCTGTGTGGTAGGCGGTGGTGGAGAACTCGGTTAGGTGGTAGGAGGAACAATTGTTTCCGGCTGTGAAGTTGGCGTTGTGGACTTAGAGCGCCAACCGTAGGTTTTGAGAGGAACTGAGGGTTGTTCGGAATGAGTTGTTGCAAGAGGGGGCAAAGTAGGATGCGAAGAGGGGTAGGTTTGTGATATAGTAGATGGATCAAGACGGAAGAAATCGGAAGGGTAACTAGATACATAAGGATCTGGTGGGGGAGGGTGTGTGTTTAGCGACGAAGAGGAGGAAAGTTTGAAAGGAAAGCATTGCTCGGAACGGAAATCCATCTTATGTTTATTGTAAGGTCATAGATGTGGAAAGCATTGAGACCCAAAAACCTTCAAAAATGATAAGTCCAGTTTGTGTTTAAAGATGTGTTCAACGGGTGATGTGTCACAGAAATTACGAGAGAGCATAGGGTTAATGAGATAAACCGTTGTGTCATAGACAAAGTGCCAAAACTTAGAGGGGACACCTAAGTGGGATATAAGGATGAGACCAGTTTCCACCACATATCGGTAGCGCCTTTCAACCACACCATTTTGCTCACTAGTACGAGGACACGTAGGCCTCGTGGTGTGTAGTTGAACGATAATTTAATACTAAGCCCTTACCATTACCAACATAAAGTGTATCCTCACCATAGTAGGGCTCATGGTTGTTGAGACTGGAGACGTCTTAAGCAACATGACTGTTCGAACCAGTGTCTGGAAGCCATGTGTTGGATTGTTGTGATAGGTAGTCAGCAAATTTAGCTTAAGGATGCTCTTGTCTTGGTTTTATAGTGGCAGGATCACGATTAGGGCACTGAGATGGTATGTGTCCAATACCACATCTATTGCATGTACCATAAACTTTGTTCTAAGTGGATGCCCAACTAATCTAATTTATGTTCGTCGTGACTACATTGTTTATATAGAATACCAAGCTGAGAGACAAGTTGTTGAAGAGCTTGCATTGTGTTAGGTTGTGAACTGGTGGTTGTAGTTGAAGGATAGCGAGAGATAGTAGCACTGGGGCTGATTTCTTCACCATATAATCATTGGAATATGCCGACCAAGGAGTGTAGATTTCAGGCCATTATATTCCTCACGAAGACCTAATATTACTAGCATAAGTAAGTCTTTTTCTTTGATCGGTTCACTGATATTAGCAAGAGCATATGTTGAAGTGATTTCATCGCCTTTCATTTCAATCTTGAGGAGTTATGTCTTGAGGGTGTATTCTCTAGAAGTATGAGGTGCATACTTCATAGGCAAGCTTGAGAGAGAGCCAAAGATCCCTAGATGTGGTGCCTTGAACATGTTGAAACGATGTTTCTGAGATGGTGGAGATGATTAGCATCCTTACGTGGGCATCATTAGACACCCATGTAGAACAGTTAGGATTTGGTTGAGGTGTGGTGGATGGTCTTTGTCAGATGATGAAGCAGGCGGATCGATAGTTGGTGATGGGCATGGAATTGTCCCATCAACATAACGGATCATATAGTTTGTGATAAGAAACGGCTGATCATGGTCTTCCATAAACCATAATTTGTTGGAGATAATGCAAAAGCAAACTTATGAGAATTGTGAGATGTCTTCTCACCTAAAGTAAAAGCGGCGATCATGGCCATTGTTAAGCCGAAGAAGATTATCGGAAAAAAAGAAGGGTAGGAGGCCGGCTGCTAGGGTTTGCGACGGCAGTAGCACCAACTCTTATACCAAGTTAAACTTGGTAATTATTTGTAACTGTGATTCTCATATATTTTCATAATACGGTAGATTACAAGAGTATATATAGAATACATATTTACACATTGTATCCTCCTATTATATGATATTTATATAACTGTCTAATATACCCTTATCACTTCAATGACTTCTATGCTTTGTGATACCACACTATGTGTAACATGTAATCACGTGTATAGTCATAGTTCCAAATATATCAGACTAAGGTAGGGATGTAAACGAGCCAAGCTACTCATGAGTTACCCAAGCTCGGATCATTAACAGCTCGAAACAAGCCGAGCCTTAGCGATCTCAAGCCTAGGCTGAAGCTCATTTAGTAAACGAGCATGGGCTAGAGCCTCAAAGAGTGGAATCGTTTAAGCTCGCGATCCAAAACGAGCTTTATATATAAAATAATTTATTTTATTATTTATATTTTTATATATATCCTTTCAATGAAAATTTCAAATAATATCCAAGGCTAAATGAGCCCAGCTTTAATGAGCTGAGTGTGAGTTTCATATAACTTAAACAAGCCAAGTTTGAGCTCAACATCATGAGCTCAAAACGAATGGAACTCAAGCTTAAAAGATCCTAAACAAGTCTGGCTTGGTAACCAGGTTCGTTTACATCCCTAGACTTAAGGCATAAACAAGTCATTTAGCTAATTAATAGGGATCAATATTAGCTTCGATTAAGTAAGAACTTTGCACATCCTTTCACAAAAGAATTACCAAGAAAACTAATTGAGAACACCTCCAAAAGGTAGGACTCGAGCCTAGATATAAATAGTCGATGAGGATGGAGCCTTGCCTTGACACCATGTACTTCACCACGTCTGAAGATCAAGTAAAAAATGTAGCACTTATGTTGTGATTGAAGTTCTACAATGTTTATAATGCCATCCCAGGGTGGTAGGAACACCAATGAAAGTTGAATTCAATTCTTAACAGACTTATAACATGTATCTTGTTGAAGTAATTTAGTTATAGAAACATTCTTAAGGTCAACCTATCAAAACATGAATGTGAGGTCACTTCCAATGAGCTCAAAAGGTTAGCTCTTAAGCATTCTAAGAAAACAAGATACAAACTACGGCCTGCTAATGGGTGAGCTTACAGTATTCAAATGAAGAAGAAGCATATGAGTCGGGCACTTCTTTCTAACATAAAAACAAAGATACTTAAATTTTAATCATTCTTACATTAGTTATATTTGTTCACTCTCACTACCTAAAAGTGCAAGATTCCACCTTTATTTAAGAAAACATCGTCAAAGATTTTAGAATTTGGTCGGGTCTTGTCATATATATCTTTTCAAAGATTTTAGTCTATTTTGAAAATGGCAGCAGATTGTTAGAAAATTTCCGAAAAATATTAAAACTTAGTCAATTCTTGGGCTGAGTCATAGTAAGATGAGAAAGTCATTTTGTTGGTTCCATCTTGTCCCACATTAGGTGAAAGTAATAACTTAAGAAATTACAGATTTGTTGTATTTTGATAGTTACTAAAAATTAGCAATGAATGATAGATGATCAAATGGGTGCAGCACCTCGATCATGACCGTGGGCACAGTTTCACACTTTCCACTATTTATACGTTCATCATATTTTCGTATTTAACATACAAAATACGCACCTGCTAGACATTCTATTGCTATAGAACATGCGTATTAAAATAATCTTTCAATAAACTTCTACATATGCTACTACATTGTGTTACATACCTTATCCATTTCTTGTACAACCCATAAACAAACTATAAGTCTATGTAAAACAATGTAGCAGCATATTCAGAAGTTTATCGAACAAAGTAGTAGTGAATGTACTATACTACTATGTAGAATATTGTTTTATTCAACCTTCATTGGTGTTCCTACCACGCTAGGATGATTGTATAAACATTGGAGAGCTTTAGTCACAATCTAAGTAATGCACCTTTTACATGGTCTTGAGACGTAATGAAATACCTAGCATCAAGGCAAGGCTCTTCCTAGCCTTTGCATGTGTTCTCAATTAGTTTTCTAGGTAATTCTTTTGTGAAAGGATTTGCTACTTCTTACTCAATTAAAGCTAATATTGATCCCTATTACTGTCCCATTATAACCATCCATAACACTCTCCACTACTGGTTTAGCTACAGCTTCATACAAGGCTTTTGTGATGTGGATTCAGTTAGCTCTTCATCGAATTCATTGGTGTCAACCAAATAATAAAACACATCTTCTAATACTAATTTCCTCATCTAATAATAATAACAATAATAAAATATCCCAGCTTAAGTAAAACCTCATTGTATCATTAGTGCCGGCCCCAAAAACACCATGTCCTCAAGGTGTTACTATGATCTAATTTGATTTGGAGATCCCACATTGAGATACTTATCTTTGTATTGTAGCCCATGTCAAGATATATTTTCTGCCACCACAAAAAATTTCCGAAGACTGTCCAGCATGGTCTTCATCGTCTAATCATCCTAGAGTAAAAGTCTTTCCGGTGCCAGTTTGACCATAACCCACCAGGGTCCCATTATAACCATCTACAACACTCTCCACCACTGGTTTTGCAACAGCTTCATACACTCGCTTTTGTGAAAGAAAGTCGGTTAGCTCTTCATCGAATTCATTGATGTCGAAATCCATTTTGTTCTTCCGAAGTTTCAACCTTAAAAGCCTAGTTGCAATTCCACATAATCCACAAAATCAGCATCTGCCACCATCCCCTCAGCATTTTGAGGTCTCAAACTCGAACTCAACTAGAAACAAACGGCTGAACTACAAGGACGGACAGCGCGTTTCTGGTCCATTCTTCGTTGCCGACGGAGGCCGAGAGAAAATGGTTTTTAATTTGAGTAATTTGCTGTGCCAACGCTCCTCCTCGGCCTTCAGGTCAACATCTCATGTTCAGGTTTCTTCAATCGCCACCAGTCTTGGTTTGGTATTGCTCCAATACTGCTTCCACGTCACTGAGTATTGTCATGGTGATTACATACAAAATCGCGGACACAAGTCCACAGTTTGAACGGCTCTGATACCAATTGATATGAATCAAACTAGATTAATCGAGTTTCGAGAGACCAGTTGACTCTCCCGCGGTTTACTTTCAAGAGGTAAACCAACACTCCCACTATATAAAAACTACCAATCAGTTTCCGCATAAATAAATTCCAACCCTAATGACCTATCTATCATGAAAGACAAACATCTATTTCTAATAGAACTCTAACTCCTAATCTTTATCTAATACAAACCCTATCTAAATAATAAAACATATCTTATAATAATAATTTCTTTATCTAATAATAATAATGAAAATTCCTGGCTTAAGTAAATCCTGATTGTATCACAAAACACAGCCCTAATAGGCCATTCTTACGTAATTAAGTAGATAGGTAAAAATTGCCAGCTCTAACACATATATAATAATAACACATGACATAAAGCATCTAATCATATTCATTTCAGTCAAATAAAAAATCAAATATTAAGGTCGCAATTACTTAGAATGGATAAAAGAAAAAAACTAAAACGTAACCATCCCAGTTCCAGGTTTCCTGGTATGAGTAGATATAGAAATAGGACCCATAAAATAGATAATTGAAAAAAGTAAGATCTAAATAAACTAACCCTGTGATTGGTTAGAAACTTAGAATTGACCTTAGTTTTTTGTAGATTTTAAGGACTTTGCAAATGGATAAATTACCTTCTCTGTCTGTTCATCCATGCCCTCTGTGACAAACTTCCCAGTCTGCACAAAAGTACCAAAAAACAGTTATACATACATTGGATTGAATATTCAAAGAGAAGGCACATAGTTGGCTAGAAAAGCATGTATTGATCATTTGATTGTGAATAAGATATTAAAAAAATGTTTTAAAAAACCTCTGGAATAAGACCAAGAACACCAGATACAAATACAGTATTATTGGTCCTTATGGCTTGGGAATAGGCACCCAAAGTGGCTGGAGCGTTGTCTGCTTTAATAGCCTCCTTTATACCTGCATCCACTTCCTAAAATTAATGTCTTAAGAAGCTAACCACATGATAGCATGAATTTAATGAAGAAGTTTGTAGCCAAACAAAGTTTCTTTGCCTTATCAAGTCAATATGCAACTGGCATTGAAGATTAACCATGCTATACATTTTGGACTCAAAGGGACACCGGAAATTCATTGAAAATATTTAAATGTTTTGCATAAAGCTTCTAGATATGCATCACAACTGTTGATGTAGATAGATCCTAGCCATCTATTTTGAGGTAGTACAGTACAAATGTACAATCTATAAAATTATACTCAGATAAATTAATAAACGATCTAAAATAGTAATTTCTCTGGTCAATCATAGATTTTGATGAATTTAGTAAGATAATATGTTGTGGAAAGATCCTTATATAAACCCATAATCCCATTAATATAAAAAATCAATCATTCTTAGAAATACTAACATATCTAGGACAATTTAGTAAATATGATTCTATTGTGATCTGCATTTTCCTAAAACATAAATTTAGGTGAAGTTCATTTCTAATTTTTCTTATTGCATGTAAAGATTCCCTTGCTGTATGATAGTCTGACGAATTTATTTTTAACATTAATTCATCGAATATGACACACGAGCCCATGATTCAAAGATTTTTATGTAACTATAATTTTAATTCCTTGATAAGAAATACATTTTATAACTTATAGAGGTATTACCGCAGTATAAACAGAGGCAGCCTTTATTACGCATAAAGCCCCTCATAACATCTGTTATAATCAATCGTGTATAGTTCTCACAAGCAATATAATTTTATTACCACAGTATAAACCCTTCATTTGGCACAGAGCCCCTCATAACTTCTGTTATAATCAATGCGTATAGTTCTCACAGGCAATTTTAATACCATAGTATAAACAGAGGTGGCCTTCATTTGGTATAAGACCCCTCATAACTTCTGTTATAATCAATCATGAATAGTTTTCTGACACAATAGAATTATCTGTCTATTACCCACTTTCTCTTGTTTTAGTTCTTTGGTTGCATATGTCCTAGTTAAGACTTAAGATGACTGGGTAAGAATACTAAGTGCTACAGAGTGAGCTCTTAGAGACACTTTGTGACATATATCTAATATAATAACAGTGTTGGTGAACAACAAGCATTTCCATTACCCTAGTTGACAGGACTCTATTTTTAACTCCCTAGGCTTTGCTATAATAGACCATAGGTGAGTCTGAATGCCTGATTGCAGTGACACACCATCAATTCCAATCTCACTTGTCTGGGAGTTGAAGGACTAATGGACTATAGTGAAAACCGTTACCTACTTAAGTTGCTTTGTAGCTGAGTTTGTAAGGCTGGAGGCAAAATTGCAGTGTTAATGAACAGGATCATTTCTGGTTCATGCATTCCAGTGAGCTTCCATTTTCTAAAAATGGGTTAAAGTTTGTTGATAGTACCTTAACAGTGTTGAATCTCCAATAGTAATTAATAAGCGACCAAGAGAAAACCCTTAATCCTTTAATCAAGGATTTCATCAAAGAATGTCAGCGTAAATTATCCCACAGGTGGCTAAAAACAAAATCATAAAGGCTTGGAAAGAAGCTGGTGCTCGGTAGTAAGCCCAAAGCACAATATTACTCATAAGTCATGAGGTCCTCATTGGCTAGCTAGAACTCTTCATAGGGTACTTATTCTTCACAATAGCTTTGTATATTTCCCATCTTCATACTTAATTAGCATCACATGAGTCAGTGTAAACAGACATCCAAATCACATCTATGCTTGATAGCTATTAAATGATTTTCTCTGTTCCATTGTTTGCAACGAGCCTACCGTCGGACACCAACCACCATACATTCTCGGTGGTGCATTCTAGGGAAATTTGGACTTGGACTGCTTAATAAAACAGTTTTTGCTTATGCTTACAGCTTATAAAGCAAAAGCTTTTAAACAGCCTTTTCACCTTAAAGGTTAAACTTATTATTTTGAATCCATCAATAATAATCAGTTTCGAAATTGCCTACAGTATAAGCAGATTTGCACGAGAACTTTTCGTCAATTATCCAGACACTCAAAACTGTTTATCAGCTTTAGATAAAAAGCAATAAGCAGAACTGGAGTGCGTTCTGTAAATGGGCAGAATCCTTCATTCTCGCAATAATAATAATAATAATAACAAATGAATAAATTCTACAATTTCAATTTTCAAAACTCCCCCAACCCTTCAAATCAATCTTGGACTTGTGAAAGTAACGACTTGAAGTCCAAAAACGACCTAAATTTTCCTAAACACATTCCATAACAATAGAAATTGAACTTTTAAAACCATCATTACTCACTAGATTCAGTAGAAATGGCCAGGCAAGCAATAGACTTAAATCGGTGGGGATAGTACGATACAGTAGATTTCGGAAGTGTATAGCATTCAATGGAATCGGTAATGAAACCACGAGCGATCGGAGTACAGCGGCGGAGAGTACCACCATTCGTCGCCGGAACATGTAACGACGTTGCTACGGTAACGGATAACGCCATTCTCTCTCGGATTCTGGGTCACTCGGTGAGAAACTGAAAACCAACTCCCCCTACCCGAAAGGACTAAAATATTGAAATGATAAATTATTATTTATTAAATAGTATATTAGTATTAGTATAACATATCTAACTTAAACAAATTAGGGTTACACTTGGTACAGATAATGAAAATATAAAAAAATAATTATAGATAATGAGAATTGAATTATTTGTTTGATAACATAGAGATTTTAACAGAGAAATATAACAAAAAATTATTTCTCTTATTTAGTATAACAAAAAATTAAATTGATAATTTCTCATTTGCTTTCACATTTTTTTCACCAACCAAGATTCATAAACTAAAAAAATCAGATTTAATAAAATAACAATACATAATTCACAAATGGAAAGAAAATTTTTAGATTTCACATATAGATTACGAGAGACGGAGAGAATATTCTTTGCCGGATTTCAAGTGTCTGCCTTCGGCAAGTCACCGGTCACCAGAGAATTAATTCGAACATGGTGAGTGTGAGACAGAGAAAGTGCCATACATACCTTTCTCTTGTTTACCGCCGTAAATAACTAATTCTTCACCTCTTTTTTGATTTCCCAACTTTTCCATTTCTCTCTTTCTCTCTATCTAGGGGAGATTTGTAAACATGATAAAGAAAAAAAATTCCCCACTTCTTCATTTCTCAGAGGTAAACAAACGGAAGATTTTGTATCATTTTATTTTCTCTACCTCAAAGTCTCTATACCAAGCAACCCCTAATAGTACACATTCTTTTTCCATAAAAATGTTTTGGACTTGTAACTAGGATTTAGGATAATCTAGATTTTTTTTATTTTTTTATTTTGCCTAATATAGCTGGATATGAGTTTTCTTAATTAAGTTATTTAAGCTAAAATGTAAATAAAACATAAATTAGAGATAGATGAACTTATTATTCTGGTAACCGAGATTTTTATATGTGTTTGTCAGGCAAGAGATTTATTAAATTTGACTAATTAAGCATGCTCACGAGTGTAATTAATTTCATCATTAATTTATTAAAGACTAATTAAGATGCATGGATGCCTAGCTTATTAATTTTCTCAATTATAAATTAATGTATCTAGCCTAAATTGGATAACGGATCAAAATAAGTATGTATGATATAAATAGATTTAAGTAGAGTTGACATAGAACCATTTTTGTCCAACTCATATAAACCGAGTGTGTGTTATATACTTATGTCGACTACAAGCCTAATTTTTAATATAACGATTTAGTATGTTTTATGCATTATAAGCACACCTATAGTGATGTTTGACCCATTTGACGTGTATGCTTTTTAATCTTAAAATTTTGTATTTTATATATAGTAAAATGGGTAGGTCAGACGTGTAGGTAAAAATTTGGACGACTCTTGTTGAGTTGACCAATTTTATTTTCTTTACAATTTTCATAATTTGTGTTAACTACAATTAAAAGCAATTTTTAATTAAGATAACGATCTAAGTTTTTAATTATATCTCGATAATAAAAGTGTTAAAGTACACTTTTGAGATTATAATCAACTTTGACTTTTGTCTCCCTTATGAGCTAAACTCTTTTGTTATTGGCTATTTGACATATTAGATATATTAAATAATTCAATTATACGTAATTGATAAAAGGACCGGCTCTATAATTATGTTATTACTTTATTTTATCCTATTGTATGTAAGGGTGTTCACTGATCAGATAAAATCGAATTACCGAACCGAAAATTTTGGATCAGACTATTTGGTTCGGATATTTCAAATTGGATTTGATCAAAACCAAAAAATTACTATAGATTTCGGTTTGGTTCTGGTTACAATTATCTCAACCGAATAAGAATATATATATATATATATATATAACACTACTTGAACAAAGTAAACCGTAAGTGTCGTGTCTATGTTTATTTACAACTTATTATTTTTAATTATTTATTTATACCAAAGCTATTAGTCCCACTAGTTATTGTAACTTGAACAACTATATAATCTTTAATAGTATATGTATCAAATTTACTTTTTAAAATATCTCGACTCTTTATACATGTATTTATGTAAGAATGAAAACCGAATTTTGTAACAACTGATCCAACCGAATTGTAACTTGGATGATTTGGTTCGGTTTGGATCTTAAGATTGTTTGGATGGATCGGATCTCACTTTTCAAAATCGAAATCCAATTGGATTTACTCAATCGGACCGGATTAAACCAATCCATCCGAACGTACACCCCTAATTGCATGAAGCAAAATTGATTAGAAGGAATCTTGAGAAGAAAGAATAATTATGTGCTTTGATTCGGAAGAGAATATAAAATAAAGAGTGAAATCATGTTTAATTTTACTATCTATATACACACAAAAACACACATACTCGTATATGTTTGTATGAGAGGAAGATATGTATGTATATACATTGGTAGCTGATGTAAAGTATACAAATAGAACAAACTCAAAAATTTTGGAGCAGATAAACACAAGATAATCAAAAGCTTATTAATCAAAAACATGTCGTCAAATATTGATTTTATCAGCCATTTAAAGAATACGAATCCCAATACGAAAAAGAAACCTAAATAACTTTCGAAGAGATCGAAATCAAATGATCTCAAATTTACAAAATAAACCTGGTAATAACAAAAATGTGTAGATAATGGAATATGGCTAACATCCAACCAACCCAGGGCATTGCATTTTCTTTAGAAGGTTCTTTTCATCTATAGGACCGTGTTTGTTTGTTTAAAACAAAGTTGTTAACTTTTTGAATCTTTAGACCTTCTAAGTTCTAACGGTGTTATAATTTCATAACGCACTGCATCAGTAACAAACTAGCCTTGGTTTGTGACACGTTAACTATAGAATTTTGTAAACTTAAATATTTGTCTTAAAAGGTTGTGTATTCACACAATATATAGTTTGAATATTACATTAGTTTATTAATGTAATTCAATCCAAATGTTGTTAATAAAACACCTCGATCTCTATACCTATATTTTCTTACAAACTGTTATTTTTAGACACATTAAATCAATATTATACAGTCATATGATAAAGAGTAAAATACTGAAATGGTTCCTGTGGTTTGTCAAAAATTATTGGTTTGGTCCTTTAAGATCAAAAATTACTCCACATGTCCCTATGATTGCATATCTCTTACTTAAATGGTCCTTATGATGGACGGACGTCAAATGTGTGCCGTTTGTTGTCTTTTACCAAGGTTATTTTGGTAAAAGCAACACTATATCCCTTCCTTTATATTCCCCAGGTTACCTACTTTTTCTTCCCCATTTTTGTTCATGCTCCCGCCACTTCTCAAATTGTCCTTCAATAATGGCGATTTGTGGTGATGATAAATAAAAAATATCACAAGTATTAGCATGTAAATAGAGAAGGTTGATGTGGTTATTGCTAACATTAGCAATTGATCTCTGGTTACCGCCAGTATTAAAGAAGGTTTTAAC
This sequence comes from Dittrichia graveolens, assembly GCA_038502395.1. Classification (NCBI taxonomy): domain Eukaryota; kingdom Viridiplantae; phylum Streptophyta; class Magnoliopsida; order Asterales; family Asteraceae; genus Dittrichia; species Dittrichia graveolens. The sequence continues at coordinate 14,470,398 of JARJIL010000001.1, read as the reverse complement.
ACAACATGATTACTCTGGTTATTGCTAAACCCAAACTAGAATTGAAGGGTACTTCAGGTTATCGTAATCTCAAACCAGAACCTAAGAGTGCTTTTGGTTATCACAGATGTAAAAGCTACATTCCAACACTTATAACCTGTTTATCACAATAAAATTGTCTGTGGGAACTAAGGATCACATATGGTGTCAAAACACAACATGATTATCACAGTGGCAAACACAAGAAATCTAGTTCTAGTACAACTACAACAAATTACTCCTAAGCACGAAAACATCATGCAATTAAGAGTTATGAGGCAAGAACAGATGGTGATATTTACAAATCCAACTCATATATCATATAAAGCCTTAGAAATGGCGATGAACAATAGACGCAAGGACCAGAAGCTTATACTCATGAAGTAATTCAGAATTAAGCCTAGAGAACACAGCAACGAAAGTTGAAAAAGGTCTTTAAACATAGACTAAGCATCAATTTTACCAAAAAACAACAAATTACGTGTACAAGAACTCAAATCCCCTCGATTCAACGAAGGTGTCAAAATCCTAGAAATACCGAGGGAAATTTCCTGAGATGGGTAGGTTTGGTGTCGAAAATCATCAAGTAATTCAAACTAACAAGTAATTTCAACAAACAATTGCACATTGTGGTTGATTGTATACGAAACTCATCAAGTCTTCATGACTGAGAAAACCCTAAGAAAGTTGAACCAGTGGGTATGGTTTTGGTATCATATTGATGCTAAAAGGGTTAAGGAACACATACCTATGATGATGAGGCCGAACACAAGTCAAATATCTCAAGAAAATGCGATGAACACACTCGAGGGGGGGAAATGATGGGCGCAGAAATAGGGAAACGAAGAAAATACAGGGAAAAGCAATACTTTTGGTTTTATATTATCCTATCTTCCATTGTTTTTTAACAACATCCTATCTTACCATTGTTGGAGGACAATCTAAGAAGTGGCGGGAGCATTAATAGAAATGAGGAAGAAGAACAAGTAGGTAATCTGGGGAATATAAAGAAGGAGATATAGTGTTTCAATTACCAAAATAACCTTGGTAAAAGACAACAAACATAACTCATTTAACGTCCGTCCATCAAAAGGATCATTTAAGTAGGAAATATGCAACCGTAGGGACATGTAGAGTAATTTTTGATCTTAAAAGACCAAACCAGTAATTTTTGACAAATTACAGGGACCATTTCAGTAATTTACTCTATGATAAATCGATATGTCAACCCCTCTACTTTATAAAAAGGGTGTAATTATACCTACTCGATGCAAAATAGTAAAGAAACAGCTCGAAACAATTTTAATTATTGAGTTGGCTTTTGCTATAATTATTGTTTAAGAGAATAATACACATGTCGAATAGTTGAAACCTATTTGCCAATTGTTTAACAACTTAACATGGTATCTTTGTGTTAGGAATTTATTTCTTATTATTATTATTATTATTATTATTATTAACTTAAACAAATCCTTTTTATAAAGTATAAGATAATTCAAGTAAATAAAAAGATACTTCAAGTTTAAAAAACATAAAACTGAAAATTCTAAATCAAGATCTTCCTTTATGTATTGCAAATATACAAGTTTTGGATTAACAATATTCAATGAATTATTGCACCTATAAGAAGATTTTCGAATTTTAAGCTCTATTTGGTGATTTTAAAACTAAATTTCACGAGGCTACAATTAAATAGAGGATACCTACTTACCGACCTACAGAGGGTAGGAGCGGAAGGGTCCTCACCAATATGGTAAATTGTGTAACATGTGCTCGTAAGACATGTTCTAAATGTTGAAACCCAAATTAGCCGATAGTTTAAGATTATAACTTATGATTATGATCATTTAAGTATATATTAATCTTAGTTTTTGTGATGATTTATTTGAAGAAAAACTATTCATGTCGTGGCCTAAATAAAGGAAACTTTAACTTGATGTACAAACTACTAAAGTTCTAATTTAATGATTAGTTTATTCAAATTGGATTGGATATATGTAATATGTTGTGAAGAGAATTTGGCAGAATACTTTGTTGAAGAACCAAGCTAACCTATAAATAAGCAATCCGGCGTAAGTAGAAATAAAATGATAGAGCTAAGTAACAAAGTCTTAAAATCTCTTACAAAAATATAAAAAAAAAAGAAATACAACATCTGTCTGAACTCAGCAATGTTGTACTCTATATTTTTACTACATCATCATGTAAATTTTTTACTCACATCGGTTAATTCACTACTTAGCAATGTAGAGGTCACTTCTCACCACTCCCAAGTCCACCAAATTATAAGATCCACAACTATCTAATTACCAATCCAAAAAAAATATGAAACCATCCGAACCTACCAACTTCTCTACCATATTTTTCTTCACTCCCTCCCCCCTCTCACCACCACCACGTCATCATGGAGTGGTCTTCAATGTTGACCACAGCGTGGTGGCTCAACCACAAGCCTCACTATGTTTACTCTCCACAAGCAATTTTTAAATAAATACAAGAGGTTTTGATTTTGAAACATACTACTAGTCATAATCGTTGAAAGAGTCTTAGAATACCCTCGCATTAGTTTCTTGAAAGCGGGTTCGGAGCGGAGCCGGTCAGGGTTGCGAACCTTTTGACAAATTACCAATATTTAATTTAGATATATGAATTAATTAAATATTGTAATTGAAATATATATAATTATCAATTAATTAAAATTCGTAATTTTCATTTGGTAGGTTTGAAAGAACAAAAAAGAAGCACAGTCGCCGAAGTGGGGCTGCGCACATGGTTATAAAGAAATGTGAAAAGTCTGGCCACCCCTTACCAATCAGGCGAGTTAGTGGATTGCACGTTAATTAATTAATTAATAAATTAATTAATTTATAATAATATTGCACAAATAATTCATTTCAATCTTTTTGTATAACAATTTATAACATTCTTGTCAAAATTAAATAATATATCCAGTAATTCACAAAACTTGTTACATTTTTATCATATCGAATAAAATAATCTTAAGCATTAATATATTTCGTTACAATATATATATATATATATATATATATAAGTGGTCATTCATTAATTAAGATTCTAGTAATTAATATTTCTCGTTTATATACGCACTAACTTTTGTTCAAATTTTTGCTATAAGATAATTAATGCAGCTTCCGGCAAGAAAAAGTCGGGCATTTTCTTGCCAAAACACATTTTTTTATGCACAAACAAGTCGCGGTCATTAAAAATTAATTAAAGCAAGTTTCTTTTTCATAATTAAATAACTAGATTTAATATAATTTTATGCATAAATGAATATATACAAAGAAATTGGTGAACAAAGATATTAAAAGGATGAAATGAAACCTAGTAATAACATTCTACGAACCAAACACTTCAAAAGTTAGAAGGTATCAAAAGTTTATTTGAAAGTAGTAATTTGTGGCACGCGTTTTATAGACTTTAAATCTTATTATCACAATAAAATATATAATTAGGTTGGATAGTATAATTAATATCCATAACTATATGGAAAAATATGCAAAAAGTGATGATAAAAATTGACCTTTTCATCTTCGAATTAAGGTTTATATTTACATCGAGTAAAAAAATATAAAATATAGAATTAAGTTAGATAATATTGAATTCTATTTATATATAACCCTTAAATTCATTTAGTTAAAGTTTTTTTTCCTGATAAATATACGTGTATATAATTTGTTATAAGTGCGTTCATGTGTATTAACTTCTTTTCGATATAATTGTCAAAAAGTAATTTTATTAAGATAAATAAAACTATTATAATATATTTAAAAATTTTAAATAACATTTTCTAATCGATACAAGTGAAATCGGCGAATGTAAAGTAATTTGTATAGAAAAATTATGTTAGAGCTAGAAGGAAGAAATTGATTATGAAATCATATGTAAGTCTGGACGGCTTGAAAAATCGTGTAGACCCTATCCGAATCATACATCTCGACAATATACCTAGGTTACACAAAATCTATATTATGGGGATAATCATTTAAGGAACAACTCGTATCAAGACACTTATGTAAGACTAGGAACTAGGTGTTTATATAGAATTTGAAATCTTCTTATTACCAAATATAAGATCAATCAGTTTCAAATATTGATTCTATCTCATAATTAATTAAGGGATGACGGTTTATGGTAATTACCCATAAATAGTTCAAATAATGATTCTATCTCGCCAGGGGCGCTACTCCTAGGACTTTACAAGGGGGCACATGCCCCTTGATCCTCACCATTGTGTTGAACCGAGATCAAACTCGTTTTATACAAGTGTGCACTCTGCACCTACTAACTTGTCTAAAATCAAGATATGAATCCCATTGGTAATTTATAAACTTCATTACACTAGAATGACCCAGTGACACTAAAGTCAACAACATTTTAGTGTTAAGAAAAATGTGTACGTTTGTGGGATTCCAACTAAAAACTAATTGATTATAAGTAAAGTAGCTCATGACCTTTATTAAGTACATTACAAAGTTACTTTTAGTCCGATGTGGCGATGTGTAACATTACTCTATATGCCCTCACGTATGGTGTTTTTTTTTTAGCACCTAACACGCAGATAATTATAGGTTACGTGGAGTCTGTGTGGTCTTTAACCAACCACCGGTGAACCACGCCCTGATACCATGTAACTTTGTAGTGTTCCAACTCAAAACCAATTAGCTATAAGTAGGGCAGCCTAAGATCCTTATTAAGCACGTTACAAAGTCACGTTTCAACCGATGAGACACATTACTCAACAAAAAGATCTAATGGATCTCAGTGATATACAATCCCGGACATGCTATCAAACTTTTTTCGCTAACCCATTGATCACATATGTAACCAAAGTTTTTCTCATTAAATGGTTCTACATGGCAAGCTTATCCATGTATTTTTAATTCTATGACCATAATTAATGACGAATGAGTCACCAAGAGTATCTGCAGTACTACACAAAGCTTATTACCAAGTTAAATCTCATGTGATTTCTTTATCCCGAAATAAAATTCCAAACTAACTAAAAAAGAGCAATTAGACTCATCCCTTTTCAGTGTCATTTGTCATAAAAAAAACTAAGAAATAGTATCGTAAATTCATAATTTAACAAGTGAGTCTAGACGTTTCTATTTTTTAATCAGTTTAGCCATAAACAATTGTTGAAGTTCCATCAACATGACCTTTCATACTAAAATTCATAGAACGGGTTTCAAAGAACTGTCTCCATGTATTGTAGTTGAGTTGTGTGAGATCAGGAACCAATGATACGCAAGCCTTTGCACTAGTTAGTCCATGAGGGTAATCTAAACCTGAAAGGATGTATCAAGAATCCTGTCACTAGTCGTTCTTGAAGGATAAGGGTATTGTTTTTGGTAGCAGGATCGAGGGAGCAAGCAAATCACACGAGGAAACCGATGGATAGACAACATATGTGATTAACAAAAAAAAGAAGGAAGTTAGTTAGGGTTTTGGTTGGTAAGAAAGAAGAAAGCAACCAAGGCAATCAAAGAAACGGGGAAGGATGAGACTAGGGTTGTGTCAAACCACATTTGTGCATAGCAGTGAGAAAGAGGGCAAAGTAAAAGGGTGATGACTTTGGAGGAGGTGGTTGTGGCTTGATGCCAAGCAATATGGTAATGTGGTATGATTGCTTCAACTAACGTCATTAACGAGAACAAAATAAGTACAACATATAATAACCAATAAGCCAGTGTAAAAACTAAATATAAACAACGGGCCTAGCTAATTGAATACAAGACATGAAAGATATAACACACTTGTAAATACTTTCTGGAATTCATCAACAATAACAATATGTAATGATAACATGAATTTATAAGTGTAGTAATCAATATAAAATATTTTTCATACATTATAAGTCATTTTGCTTCTATAAAAATTTTTACCAGTTCAAAAACATTGACTTGAGGATTGCGAGAAAGGAAAACTTCTTATAAGTTTAATTTTAGATCGAACTTTTTTACAAATTTGTGTACATAATAATTTATAAAGTTAAAGAAGGTAATGCCAGTAAGATGGAATCGAATCCGGTTCCCATATTTATTTATTAGTTCTTATCAATTCCTGTAATGTAAAAAAGAACACTTTGAATATTGAATTTTTTAATATTAGGACCATATTTTTTTAATGATTAATAAATCTGTTTTTATGTTATTTCGTACTGTAGAATTCTTTTCCTTGTGGGATCATGCCCAAAAATGATACGTCATATGAATTCATACACTTATAGAACTACATTCAGACTTTAAAGTTTAAATTATATTTCAGTTTATTTATATTATCTATATTACTATATAAATCATTTAATTTTTTCTCATATCCTTCAATCAAGACGACATTCTAACATTTTATTTTATCTAAATTAATCCCATTCACTCAATCTTTAACCATATCAATCTCTCTCTTAATTTGCTTTAAATTTTCATTCATTTAAAATATATCATCCTACTAACATATTCTTCTATACCAACACAATTATTCATGCACATCAACACAATTTTCAAAATCTTATTATCTTTCTTAATCCTTATTTTATAAAAAGATTATTTTTTCTTATTTTAATATTTTTTAAAATTAATGGAAGAGTTTATAGAAATAAAAGAAATAAGAAAAAATAGATATGTTATTGAACAAAAACTATTCGATAACATTAAATTACGTGAATAATATATTATTACAGTTTTAAAAAAACATGTTACAAAACAAAAACCGTCATGTTACATTGCAGTGATATAATGTTAGTTTTTATTAATCTTGATAAATACAACAATTATTTCATAAGATATTTGTCGTTTTGATGATCGTTGTTATCACACTCGTCTTTGGAGCACATTTTACATTTCACGTGTAAAAATCCCCTTAACAAGTCAAACCGAAACAAATCAAAATTAAACAAACGCGTAGAGATTCATTCTCACACACACATTCAAATTGTTTCTAGTGAGATACATTATACATATCTTCGTTTACTGGTTGGTTCTTTGAAAGCTACACCACGTTCTCTCCTCAACTTTAAAAAATATCTTTGTATCTCCAACTTTCCCCAAAAAAATCATCCATTTCCATCTGAGGTTTCAATTTCTTAACTCAATTATCCACAAATTCGATCTGGGTATCTCATAATCAATCCAGAAATGGGTGCTTGTATCAGCAAAACCAAGACTTCTTCAAGAGCTGACGTGGGTGTTCCTTATAATCGTAGATCCGACGAGCCAAACATTGTATACACCAAATCTCCAGCTCCGGCTGCTCAATTTCCGGCCAAAAATTTGCCACCGCCACCGAGTCCCAAAAGGGTTTTCAAATCAGACACGATTTTGGGGAAACCATTTGAAGATGTTAAAGAACATTACACAATGGGGAAAGAATTGGGTAGAGGTCAATTTGGGGTTACATATTTATGTACACAGAATTCAACTGGTCAAAGGTATGCTTGTAAGTCAATATCTAAAAAGAAATTGATTACAAAAGGTGATAAAGAAGATATGAGAAGAGAGATTCAGATTATGCAGCATTTAAGTGGTCAAGCTAATATTGTTGAATTTAAAGGTGCTTATGAAGATAAGCAATCTGTGCATTTGGTTATGGAGGTTTGTGAAGGTGGAGAGCTTTTTGATAGAATAATTGCAAAAGGTCATTATAGTGAAAGAGCTGCTGCTTCAATTTGTAGATCAATTGTTAATGTGGTTCATGTGTGTCATTTCATGGGTGTGATGCACAGGGATCTGAAACCAGAGAATTTCTTGCTTTCTGATAAGAGTGAGAATGCTCTTTTAAAAGCAACTGATTTTGGGTTATCAGTCTTCATTCAAGAAGGTATTGCTTGATTTTATCTGTTTTATTAATGGATCTTTAAATAGAATTGTGGCAATTGGACCCATATGATCTTGAAAAAATTTGTGTATTCAAATACATGCCAAAAAATTAGTCTTTATTTATGGATCTTGAAGTAGGATTACAAATTTATAGCAAATGAGTCCTTCATGGCTTCAATCCTGCAAGATTGTGATTTTAATCATGGTCAAATGAGTGTCAATCCATGGATCATTTAATCCTGCAAAATTGTGTGTTATTTTATTAAAAATGTCAAATTAGTCTTTATCAATGGATCTTGAAGTAGAATTCTATCAATATAACCAGTAAATCCTGCAAGATTGTATGTTCAAGTTCAATCCCACAAGTTTTTTTTTATTCTTTTGGAAAAGTTGCAATAGTAATGGTTTCCTCTGAGCGTCTTTCATACTAGATGCAAGTATATATTGATCTTTGATTTTCCATTAAATTTTAAGTGAAATTTAGCAAATCAACCAAATTATGCTTATAAGTTATTAATCTGATGTACACAATGATTATGCTAACATTGTTGTGTTAATTAAACAAAAAATTCAGGAAAATCATATCGGGATATTGTTGGCAGTGCATATTATGTTGCACCTGAGGTGTTGAAGCGTAAATATGGGAAGGAAATAGATATATGGAGTGCAGGGGTGATGCTGTATATTTTACTCTCTGGTGTACCTCCATTTTGGGCTGGTAAGTTGCAAATCCCACCAATATAAGCTATGGTTTGAAAACAAGATCACTACTTTAAAAATATAAATTTAGGAGTTTGTATGCATTTATAATAGACTTTGAGCTACTTTCAACCCGTTTTCTTTTTAGCAATTTTCTATTTAATCCATTTGAGACAAAGACACAACCCGAATTGACCTGTTTATAAGTAAACGGTCATGATTTTAATTTGTTTACTTACAAACCCCCAAATGGCTACCAAATTACAGAGACGGAGAAAGGAATATTTGATGAGATTTTGAAAGGAGACATTGATTTCGAGAGTGATCCTTGGCCATCTATCTCGACTAGTGCCAAACACCTTGTGCAAAGAATGCTCACACTTGACCCCAAGAAGCGTATAACTTCTGCTCAAGTTCTTGGTATGCTTGAATATTGTTTAAATTTGTGCAATAGCTAATCATCATAATTAATATTTAATTTTATTTAATTTTTTGTCTTTATTGCATGTGTAAAGAGCATCCATGGATTAGAGAAGGTGGAGAAGCATCAGATAAGCCAATTGATAGCGCGGTTCTTTCAAGAATGAAGCAATTCAGAGCTATGAATAAACTCAAGAAACTCGCTCTAAAGGTCTTCTTTATGACATAATAAATCGTTTCTGGTTGTGTTGTGTACATCTTAAGTAGAGTTGGTTGAGTAATCAGTCTAGGTAACTTATATTACGAAGGGGTTAGGCCGACCCTTTTAACTTTTATCCTTTGAAGCTAATTTTGTTTTATTTTATCGGTTTGATCTGGTCTACCCATTTTGGCCTGTTTCCGCTATACCTAAGTTACGTTTTTTTAATCTTCTGAAACATGTTATACCTAACTTAAGTAATTTTACCTATTTCACCCACTTTTAAGCGTGTCGAAATTGCCACTTATAATCTTATGCCTGCGTTCTGCAAAGTGTATCATTTCATGTACTTGTCATTGATTTTATAACATAATTCTTCAGGTCATTGCTGAAAATCTATCAACAGAGGAAATCCAAGGGCTAAAATCGATGTTTATGAACATGGACACAGACAAAAGCGGCACAATCACCTATGAGGAACTTAAAACCGGGTTAGCCAGACTCGGGTCAAAACTCACAGAAACCGAAGTTAGACAACTTATGGACGCTGTAAGTTATTTTAGATTTTCACGATTTAGAGATTCTTCATTAAAATCCTTTTTCAAACATAACGAATGAACTTGGGTGCCGTTCAAAAAAAAAGAAAAATGAATGAACTTCGGTTTTTAAGATTTAAAAGTTCCTTGTCACAGGCAGACGTTGATGGAAACGGGACAATTGACTACATTGAGTTCATCACTGCAACCATGCATCGACACAAACTAGAACGTGAAGAAGATTTGTACAAAGCGTTTCAGCATTTCGATACAGATGGCAGCGGGTACGTATCTATATTAGAGGTGGCAGAATGGGCTGGGCTGGCGGGTTGGGTAAAGGGTCAAGACTCAAGACTTGGTTGGGCTAGTTTTCGTTGACCCACTAACACTTTTGGTCCATCCTATTTTTTTCTCTTAACAAATGTGTTAGTTATAATTAACAAAAACAATGTCATTACAATAATTATGTAATTTTTAAACCTATTTTTAATGAAACTTTTTTTTTCTTAATTAAAATGTGATTTCTTAACTTAATTATGCTCTAAATTCAGGTTTATTACAAGAGATGAACTAGAAACAGCGATGAAAAAATACGGAATGGGTGATGAAGCTACCATCAAAGAGATTATATCGGAAGTGGATACCGACAACGTAACTTCCTTCTTCTTCTTAACCTCTAATTGTTTAATTATGTTCATTTTTTAGGGTTGTAAATTGAAACATGTTTGCAGGATGGAAAGATAAACTATGAAGAATTCTGCACAATGATGAGAAGTGGAACACAGGGACCAAAGCTATTCTAATACCATATATTTAGAACTCGAGTTTTTAACCGAAGATGTAATGAACCGTTAACCAAGATTCAGTGGTGGTCCAAGGGCATGCGGGTCGGGTCGGGTCTGTCTGGATCGAGTTCGGTTTCTAGGCTTTGTTTGGTTGCTGTTAGGGTTTGATCTTGCTGTTCTTTTTCTGGTGGAAAACCTTGTAAACATCACATGTAAAATATTAATCAATCCAATTGTTTTATGCAGGGTGTGTTTGGATGTGCATTTAAACTCACATGTCTTTTAGTTCTGAGTGTTTGGAGTATAAAGGACACCTGCAATTTTTGGTTATTTGAAGTTCAAAATTATCAGATTTTGAGAAGGGTACAAAGCACCTACACATCAATAGCATCAAATACATATATTTACACTAGATTATCAAAAGCAATACAGATCTCTTTAATTTATTAAAGTAGTGTCTTCGCGGGTTCAAATCCCGAATTTGGTTTAAATTCGGGAACTTAAATCCCAACTTCTCCTTGCAAAAGTAACCTGTAAATGACACGTGTCCAAATTCCGAATACAATATGTTTAATAACTTAAAGAAATTTATATTACTTTTGATAATTTATTAGAAAAATATATTAGTTTAAAAAAATTCGTTAAGATAATTAACGTGAATATAAAAAGTGCATTATAACCATATTTTTTATACAAGTAGTTTTATTATAATCTTCAAAATGTACTAATTAAATACATTATATAAATGTCAAACATTATAATATTTTAATGACATAAATTAGATATTATAGCAAAACCATATAACCTCTAATAAATTCATACAAATAAAGTGTCGAAACCAATTGTTGTAATTTTCATAGAAAAGTTGAAAAATTATTTAAATATAAGACAACGACAAAAAGTATCGCATAAAATATGTAAACAGTTTCAACAAACATGACAATAAATTTAAAAATTGAAGTTACATGTTACATCATATGTATTTTGTTATATTATTTTATAGTATTTAAAAAAGCCATAATTATATTTATTTATTAGAAGTTAAAAAAGTTTCTTTTCCTATTAACATTTTTTGTGTTTGTTTTTTCCTATTTCATGCGATATATAAAACTATTCTTTCACTCATATATGTGTGTAGTATTTGCAAGAGTTTATACAACTTTACTTATAGCAATTAGTCAATTACAAGAGTTGTTGATTTAGATTAGGGATGGGAGCTATATATAATTTTAATATAAGGGGGCTTCATTAATAATAGGGTAAATTGCATGAAAATACGATAAACTTTGTCTTAATTATCATTTTATACAACCAACTTTATTTTTTTTTAAATAATACAATCAACTTTTATAATCCTCCCATTGTATACAAGTTGTTGTATACTATGGGAATTATGAAAAAGTTTATTGTATACAATGGTAGCTAAAGACTAGACACAGAAAAAAGTTGTTTACATACAATGAATTTTTTTTTAAAGTTAGTTGTATTATTTTTAAGAATTTAAAGTTAGTTGTATACAATGACAATTAAGACAAAGTTAATTATATTTTTATGCATTTTGTCCTTAATAATAATACTCTTAATATATGTACAATATAAAAAAATGCATTATGTGTAGGACACACAAATAGTGAGAGTTCAATTAAATACAAAGAATTACGTGTTAAAATAACTGCTTAAGCTCTAACAAAATATATCTTCACACAATTTCATTTTTTCATTAATTAACCTGCTAGTAACAAAATATTAACTAAAACAATATTTCGGACCTTAAAAATAAAATAATAATAATAATTTAATCCAATGATGATAACTCATGATTGGTAGCTTAATAACAAACAAATGATGTTCATTACAAACTCACTAACATGACTCACAAATTTTAATAAACATAAAATTATTTATTATAATAAATTTTATAACTCCTAGTTATAAACTCAAACAATGAAATAGATTTCTTCTATGTAAATTCTAAACTTGTTCGAACAACTTTCTTCGGTTTTCTAAATTATTTGATGGTTTGATGTCATCTCTTTTCTAGTATAGATAAACTAAAAAACAAAATTTACATTCAAATTAAAACGATGACAATGTAGAATCACAAAACAGATAATCAGGTATTAATAAACATATTGTCATCGGATTAAAATATCATGAATGTCGCTTTATCTTTCAAAGCCGTCATTGTTTTTCTAGTGTTATACCAAACTTATAATTTTAACTAGCTAAACGACTCGTGTGTCAACACGGGGTGATATAAGTCAATTTTAAATTTATATAGTTTTAAAGAGTACTAACACATATAGTAAAAATAATTAGAAAAGATAATTAGAAAAGATAATTAGAAATATAAAATCTCGTAAGAAATGAGTAAACATTAAAGAATTTTGAAATTCATACATAAGATTATCATTAGATTTTCTGTAGAACATCTTTATAAACAACATTCACGGTTTTATTAGTAGGGTTGCCTTTATCATCGCAAATTAAAACTTGTAAACCCTCCTTACTCTTCACTCGAGAAACCGCCACATATAACTATCCATGAGTGAAAACGGGTCGTCTAAAAAACAATCCAACATTTGATAAAGATTGACCTAGGCTTTTATTTATCGTCATTGTAAAACAAACCAAGTGAGAAAACTGCATTCGTTAGAACTTGGATAGTATTGAACAAATTTCTAATATGAAACTAAATGTACCGTTAGATATATCATTTAAAGGAATTTGTGAACTTCTTTTATCATTTTCAATTGATATTTAACTGTTATGAACAGAGTTCTCATGCGTAGAATGAATCACCCTTGATTTCTTCCTTTTTTTTGAATATTGTCCCAATGAATATTGCTTTGGAGCAGATGAACGAAGTTGTTTATTCTCCGTAATTAATAGTTATAAAAAAAGAACAATATATTACATTAGCATATGCGAATCGCTTTCATTAAATGTAAATAAAACGTATTTACCTGAAGAACAATAGAATCTGATCGACAATGATTCTTTGAATATTAACGATTTAGCATGATGATTTTTTCCCTCTCTTTTTCACCTTGGATACAAATAGAAATATTAAATATGGTGATTTAAAGTTATTTAAATTGGTTTTAAAAAAATATTGGCGGCGATTTTAAAATTTTAGAATTATAAAGAATAGTATTCTTTAACTTGAAAATTACGTTTTGAAAATTAAATTTGAATGTTTTCAAATTAGTTTTAACTAATCTAACATTTCTCATAATTAGTTAGTATTGAATAATTAGTTAGCATGTAATGTTTTTAAATTCGTAATAACTAATCTTCAATTTTAAATTATGTATATAATAAATTAACTAATCTTTAATTCAATTCAATTAAAATTAGATATTAGGTAGAAAATAAAATGTAAATTTTAACAAACTAATCTATTTATGTATTCTCCTTCAAATATGTTTACATCTTAAAGTTAATTCAACCTATCAAATTATTAAGCATTCTGATATTTGAAATTTGTTAGGTATAAGGAATAGTAGTTTGTATATGATAATGTGTTAAGCTCCTTGAATTAAGGGAATTATTTGAAATGGTGTGTTGTGATTGGTGAATTTTTAAAAAAAAAAACAGATGATAACATCATATATTATCCTTTTCTTTTAATAAGGTTATTAGATTAGATTATATTGAGGAGAAGCTTAATTGATTTAGATACGAAATTCCAAAGTATTTCATTTATCATCATCTTGAAATATGAAAATGCCAAAAGTTTGACTGTGCGTTTACCAATTATCATCATCTTGTTAGTCCTCTTTTATAGTATTTAGCCACCGTAAACCTATATCATAATAAGTGATAGCATGCTAACAATACCCACAATAAAGATGATGATGATTATTTATTTATTTATCTATTCTACATTTTAAAATATTTCGTATACATTATATTTTTACATAACTATACATGTATATTAATTAAACAGAAAATAACAGCATAGCTAGGTGATATAAATTTAATAATATAAAATAATAACTAAAATAACTTAAAACGGAGGTAAATAATAGTTTAATCATTAAAGTTTAAGTATATTTTTGGTTTAATCATCAATGTTTTTTTATTAAATGATTTTACCATAAATATTAAATTTTTATGATTTAAACCTTAAAGTTTTTTTTCAAATGGTTTAAACTTTGAAGTTTTCTTTAAAAACGGATTATTTCCTTAAGTTTTGTATGAGTTTTGATTTTACCCACTTTACTTGATTATACATCTTAGTTTTCTTAGAAACTTAACAAAACTTAAGGGGTTAAACCATTTTCTAACAAAAATTTAAGTGTTTAATCATTTGAAAAATATTTTAAGTTTTAAACCAAAAATAAGTATAATTTTAAGGATTAAATCATAACAAATTCAAACTTTATGGTAACACCATTTAAAAAAACTGTGATGGCTAAATCGAAATTAAACTCAAAATCTAATTATTAAACCATTATTGATCTTACATATTATATTCCATTCGTCCTTAAATAAATCTAACAACGTATGAAACTGTACATCTTATTCACTTGTAGATAATCTAGGCTTATAAAAGTCGCGCGTTGCTACTAATGCATTTCGAGTTTAGTTATTAAATGTTGATTATTGTTTGGTTTTCTAATACTTTTTTATTTTTATAAAAGTGCTTTTAATAAATAATGTAAAGTTGAAAATAAAAGGAAAATAGGTTGATACCTTCATGGCTGTGAACACAAATTAATAAATACTGTATAAAATACTTAAAACATAAAGAGAAGAAGCAATGTTAATGATGAATAATATGTCCAGCTTTTTTAAAAATAGATATAATAATAAATTTCATAGAAAACCACAATATCATGTGCTTAAAAACAAAATCATAATTTAAGAAGTTGAGGAAATGAAATGAAAAGAGAGGGGGGGGAATAATTTTATCAATTTCTCTTATTTTTTTAGAGATTTTAAGGTAAACTAAGTTTCCATCTTGAGAAGATTTTTTTTTAATTTAATTTCAAATATTCTCTTTCCATAATAAAAAATACTTGAGATCAGGGTGTACTTGTGTCTCTCTCTCCCCTTCGAATCACCACCTGTGTCTCTCTCTCCCCTTCGAATCACCACCGCCCCTACTCCCACTTTACAACCATAATCGTAATGTCTTTATAGCTGTAATGACACCACCCTCACACCAATGGCACCACACATACTAAAAAATGTTTTAATGAAAAAAAGAGAGCTCTCATACATTGATCTAATTCTTTTATTTGGAACATAAGACTAAACTTGAAATTATTATATTGAAACATATTTTTTAGTAAATTTAAATTGAAATATAGATAAAAATAAGAACACAAATATATATTTATATTTGTGTTGAATATCATATGTTAAAAATTATAAAAAAACAAATAACATCTGAAATTAATTGTTTAAATATAATAATAATAAAATTATAAATGCAAAGGGTAAAATCATATGTATCATGTGTGTATGGGTGTTGCCTGTGGGCATGGACGCTATCAAAGAAAAAAAAAATCAATCTAATGTTTGTATGGAAGAGAGGCAAACAGCCTAAGCCTCAGGGGTGTTCATGGATGATTAACTGGGAATAAGGTTAACTAAGAACCAATTAATTGAAATATTGATTTGTAACTTTCGTGTACCTAAAAATAAACCGAAAATTTTGGTTTTTTCGGTTCGGTTTTCTACTTAAATCAATTAACCATTTTTAACTACTAAATATATTTCTAAAACAAAAGGTTTCAAATTCATATCTTAATTTGAATAAGGTTAAATGAGAAATTAATAAAACATTACGAACTGTGTTATTTATATATTAATTAATTATGACATAAGAAAATATTTTAAATAAAAACACGACTAAGAGTTTTTGTTTGCTACTTAATGGAACCATTCGAGTATTCAACTCTGAATGCTGAATCGTTCAGCATTTAACGTGTTTGATTATTGCCTCTAAAAGACGACTATGCTGAATAAAACAGAAGAATACTGCTGAATCATTTCACCTTAAAATACATTCTGAATCATTAAGCGCCAAGTATTTTACCTTGATACTCTTTCTTTCACATGTCGCCTTATTAAACAATTATCATATTTTATTTTATAATATAATATATCACTATTAAGGTTAAAATAATAATTTGCATCATTCAAATTGTTCATTCAGAATCTTTATCAAACAGCATGTCACATTTTGTTTTAAAAAACAACCCCTAACATAAAATGAAACTAAGTAAATAAATAGTAAATAATAAGATTTATAAAGTTGATTCATATATACTTAAGAGTTAATTGTCAAATTCGTCCTTTAACTTTGTTATTTCTTCTGATTTGGTCCTTTAACTTCAAAAGTGACCAAGATGGGCCTTAAACATACACTTTTTGGTTTGAACGGTCCTTTCATTAGTTAACTGTTAGTCAACTCTATTAAGTCATGGGTATTTCAGTCTTTTTACCAAATTTCTAATTTTTAATTACTTGTTAATAATATTTAATTTTTTTATATAGAGAAGTAATTGTCACACACTCACACACTACTATACACCACACTGTCTCTCTCTCTCTCTTCAAACAAGATGGTAGCCGGCCATCTCCAATGTAACGCCCATGACCACCCTCTGGGCACCGCCAACTGCCACCGCTGACAAAAACCTGAACACTCCGCCACCACCACCGCCGACAGAAACCTGAACACTCCGCCACCGCTACACCATTCAACCACCACCACCGTTACTAACGGATCACCTCCTAAACCACCACCGCCACACCATTTATGCAAAGAACACAACAGGGATGACGATACCATTTATGTATGTTCAAAAAACCCCACCACCACCACCACCACCACAGAAATCCCCGCCATCGACACCATAAAAAACCCTAACCACCATCAATGCCTATGTGCAACACAAACCCTAGATCTTTACCCAAATCGTGTGAAAACCCTAGATCTATACACAAATCATGTAAAAACCCTAGAAATGTTTGAAGACTAGGCGGCGGTGGTTGAAAGTTTCAGAGAGAGAGCGCGACGGCGATGATTTCATAACGTGAAAGAGACATGGAGATGAGGCGGCAGTGGCTGAGCACAAAGGTGGTTAAAATGGTGGTGGTGCTTATAGTGGTGGTGGTTACAGCGGTGGTGCTTTCACCACCTCCCTCTTTCTCTTCTCGCTTATTTCACCCATTTGCTTTCACTGTGTAGTGGTTACAGACTTACAGTGGTGGTGGTTGTGGTGGTTGTGGCTAGGGTGGCGACGATGGTAGCGGTGGCGATGGTTGTTGTCTAGAGAGAGTGTGTGTTTGTTTGTACCACATAAATAGATTATACATTAATAAACATTCATAATTTAACTTTAAGGAAAAAATAAAAAATTAAGGGTAAAATTGTCTTTTTACCTTCATTTAACAGAGTTGACTAACAATCAACTAACGAAAGGACCGTTCAAACCAAAAAGTGTATGTTTAAGGCTCATCTTGGTCACTTTTGCAGTTAAAGGACCAAATCGAAAGAAATGGCAAAGTTAAAGGACGAATTTGACAATTAATTCTATACTTAAATAATACATATGTCTACTACTCTCTATATTAAAAAATGAAATATAGATAATCGACTTTGGGTAACACGACTCTTTGTATAATGATATATATGTTTCTGCAGTCATGTCTGCTCTCCCTTTCGCAACTAATCAAAGACATACACCGGTAAAACCAATAAGTGCTAATCAACGAAGCAGATGGATCCGTGATGTTTGAACCATATAACTGCAACCGACGAGCCTTAGAAGACCAAGTAGATGAAGAGGAGAGATGACGTTGAAACATATGAGTTGAAAAGAAACGAGATAGTTGTGGTCTGTGAAAGCCATAGTCCATCAGTCCATGTAATTTGAAGTGATCAGATTCCATTTCAAGGTTCCAAACCTTGTAACCTAAAACTTTAACTCCATCACAAACGATGAGTTCTGAACCTCGAACCGGGTTACCCCAAAAAAACCTCAAAATGTTGTACCAAACCCAAGAAACAGTTGAAACTGCTTAAGAGTGCTAAACATGAACTTAAACCAAGAATGGGACTGATACGTGACAACAACAAAGAAGAAGCTAATTCCAAACACCACATAACAAGTCCACAAGAATCAAGATCATTAAACGCACTAAAAATTCTTATTTCATCATTATGACCAAACAAACTGCTGAACATAATCCAGCTACACATAACATCCATCACCTATAACCACACTAAACATAAACAGAAATTAAGAAATTCTAATAGGCATCAATAAGCAAACACACCGAATTCAAATATCAAACAACTTTGTTTTCAAAAACCATGAATCTTGATCTGATCCTTCTTCACAATACCGGCCCGTGTCAAGAATGCAGATACGTTCTTGCGTTGATCACCTTGAAGTTGGATCACTTTGCCCAATTCTTTATCTTGCACAACAGTGCCATTGCAGCAGAATTCTTTCTTTAAATCTTTGAGAATTTTCTCGTAACTGAGCTCCTTTTTCAAACCCTGAACCGTCGTCAAGCTTTTCCTGCCATTTCTTTGTTGTATGCGGATATGAACATACTCTTTGACCCCAGCACCACCACCAGAATCTTGGTCAACGTCAGCAAATGGATCGAAAGCAGATGGGATCTGAACTGCTATATCAACCATGAACTTTGTTTGAATTGAAGAAGAATTCACTGCTTCAGAAAGAAATAGATCAATCATTAGAATGGAAGATTCTTCTATAACAACCAATTCAAGATAATTATCAAGATATTTACCTCTAAATTTCACAAACCCGAAAATATATTTTGCTAATCAAAAGAAAACCTTTAAAAGTGGATAAAATTCAAGATGTGAACCGAAGGACCCAGGAAACCCTAATCTTCCACTTAAGAAAACAGAGCAACTTTTCCTTTTTATAAAAAAAAATTAGGCAAATAAATGGAATACATCAAGAAAATAACCTAACATAGACCGCCCTACTAGATCAGGGAGTAGGATAATTGAGATCTCGACGACGATCTAAGATTATTCAAGAACATTCAATTCAATGAAACAATCCAATAATTTTTCTCTAATCTTACGAAAAATTCACACGAAATCAGTGAGGGTTTCAAATAATCGCAGGCACCCTAATAAACGATCAAATCAAAAAAATACCGTGCTGACACGGACGATCATAAACGATCAAATCGATAAAAGAATCTTTCCACAGATACAGAAATCAATGAGATCGAACAGATCAATAAATAATCTGTAATTCCAATTAGTCTTAAAAAACGCAGATCAGAACTTACCCAAAAGTCTCCGATCGTTCGACACCGACAATTGAAGAAAGATCGAAGTATTAAAGATGAGAATGTAAGGTGAGGGTTGGGGGTTTATATAACGGAAGCCGGGCGATTTCTATGGCGGTGGATGTATGGTTTCCGGGTCGGGTTATACGTGTGACGACAGCTCAGGCCTCAGGGTATTCTCTAGAGTTTACGGTTTACCGGTAAAAGAAGTATATATATAATTTTTAATATGTATTAAAAAAATTATTAAATGTCATTTTTATAATTTTTTTGTTAATAGTTCTTTTTTATTGTTTAAAAATGAGTTGTTTTCTTAAATACTAATTTTTATATAATTTAGTTTGTTAACACTTAAAATCTTAAATATTTTTAAAAAATATATATTTAAATCATTTAGTAGATATAATGGAGGGTTCAAATGTGAACTGTTTTTTGTACAAGAACAACGAGAACCAATTTTGATCATTGATTAAAATAAATCAATAGCTAATAAGTTTGATGGCTAATGATTAGCTCATTAATGATTTATTAGTAAGTTTAATATTATACATATATTTTAATAATTATACCAATTACTGTGCCTCTTCGACGGTCTGATTACGTCGGGGTATTATAGTGTTGGATCTATATTAATATTTTTCTTTGAAAAACTAAAATATAGAAATAACTTGGCTGTAGACCAGAGTTGTTACTAGGGGTGAGCATGGTGTCGGACCGGTACCGATTTTACCGAGTATTAAATTTGGTCTAAAGGTGGTACCAAATACGGTATCGATTATTCATATATGGTACCGGTATCAGTTCCGAGTACCTATTTTACCTAGTCAGTTAGGTACTAGTCTAGAATACCGAGTTTCGAGTACCGATTTAACAATATTTCAAGTATTAAGTACCGAACCGAAAAGTCTAATTGGATACCGGTTCCGGTACGTTATCGGTTCGGTTCAGTATTTTCGGTACTATGTCGCCCCTAATTGTTACATTTGTATGTGGGTTATTGTTTTTATGCATTTGGTTTTGTGTTTAGTTAATTAAAAACTATACAATCTTATACGTTTTACTATTGTATCTATTTAATTAAAAAGTTTACAATCTCTCGACATTTATGTGTCTAACTTTATATATTTAGCAATTTTATGTATCCAATCAATTTGATACATCAAATGATAAGGTTTAATAGTTCAATACTCTAGAAGGTAAGTTTTAAGTTATTTATATACAATAGTAAAACGTATAAATTCAAATATATTTATGAATTAAACCCTTTGGTTTTCTACAATTTTTATGTTGTACTTTGCTACATAATTGTTTTTTATTTAAAAACCTAACGGAACCTATCTGAAACCGGGAAACCCATTTAAAACCGAAAAAAGCACATACTAAAGGTTTGAAAATTAGAAAAACAAAAATATTTGGTTTGGTTATTGGTTTGGCAAAAAAAAAACCGTCAAACCTCCCAATGCTCAACTCTAGATGAAAGGCTGGTAGCTAAAGCTAGAAGTCTAAAAGTTATAGCTTTTATTTGTATATGTGTTTGACAAAGTAGCTAATAGGTTGAGTTTAAATAATGTAAAATACAAAAAATGACAAATCATAAAAATTAGATGAACTGAAAACAAGGGAGGGTATTTATGTAATAATTATATAAGAAAAACTTTCAGTTAGTTTTAAAAACTACTTCAATAAGCTTATAATTCTTTCATACAACAAGACTTATAACATTTTCTTTCAAACAAATAAACTATCAACTCTAAAAAAAATACATACCGAACAAAACTCAGAATACGTGAAATAGTTTGATAGGAAATATTTAGTACACAATGATCATTTGTTATGTATGATAAATTATCGTTGTGTATACAGAGAGAGTCTTCTTTGAAAAAAAAAAGTGTAGAAAAATTATTTTATAAAGAAGAAAAGAATAAAAATTGGTGATAGATAAAAGTGAATATAGTTAGAGGGGCACCCACCAAAAGGGCATCAAAGGGTTGTCTTCAAACCCCGTATTCCTTCACCCTCTCTCTGCCTTATCCATCCAACCCAACCCAACCAAGCTACGTAACATACACGCAACTTCTTAAACAATGGTGGGGCGGTTGTTTCTCTTTTTTTATTTTTTTATTTACATGTAAAACAAAACAACATTACTTATTTTAAGAAATATACATTTTCTTATTGTTGACTTCGATATTACCAACATATATGCAGTTTGCTCGACGGTGTCTTATCGACATATGTTCCAATCTTCTAATATAAATAGAATTTTTTTTTTTATAAAATTAAATAATCGCAACCACTAGATTTAGATACAAGTTTTAATTATTAACTTAACTATCCATTTTGATAAAATTAGAGATAATTTCATATATGCTCTTCTTAAATTATAAAATATCGTATTTACGTATCTTAATTTACAAATATCATATCTACCTTTATAATATTACAATATATCATATTTAACCAAATTCTTAGTTTTATCATTCTAAAGTTTTTATAACCATTAATTTTTTTTAATTATAATCAATAAACGTTTAATTTTATTGCTCTAATTGTAACAATAATGATTGAGAACTTATACAAGAAATACAATCACATCTATTGTATCATGATACTACGTTTCTATTATCATATCTGCCTTCCCCTTGTGTCGATGTTTCTATCGCCGTTCGAAGTGTTGATTTCGTCTATCGTCATTTTTTAAAATTCTCATATCATTCAAACTTTATTATTATTTAATTTGATTTTATTAATGTTTAATATTTATTATCTTTTAAACCAACCCGTATATCACATGGACATTTAATCTAGTTATATTATATTATATTATATTATATATGAACGATGATTTGTGCATAACAACCTTTTGTTATATATAACAATTAAGATTTGTATTTTCCAACCAACCTACTATATACTATTTTATCTACAAATTCAAGTGTTATAATGGTTCAAACATACACCTTTGGTTATGTATGATAACAAGTTGTTGTGCACGAATCGTCATTTATATTATATTAGCGATGGTAACAAAAAAAGAAAGACATCCAATGTAGACTCGAACTTTTTTGACATGCAAATCCTCAAATTGACCACGAATAAGCATAATTCCGAATCCATACACCGAACACTTACATGCATATATAACATCCAAGTTAAAGGGAGCATGGTCGGTTTAGACCTAGAAATGAATCTGAACCGATTATCTTGATTAAAGGTTACTTCTAATCGATTGGTATCGGTTTTAAATGGGACGGTTATCGATTCTAGTAAGATGGTTATCAAACTATAAATCAATAGTGTAGTTGGATATTTGATAATGAAAATTAGTTTTTGACAAATGATATTTTTATATACTTCTATTAAATGTAGCTTACTTATATGTAGCTTAAGGTCATTTAATATTCTTAAAACTTTAACATTAAATTCATGGCCATTGACTCAAGATGTAATAAATACACAATAGTCATGATGGGATTTGAAGTATTTGTGCTGTAGTTTAATTTGGTTTACTACATTCATACTATTTTATAGTAGTTATGATATCTTTTATACAAGTATTTTGCTTTTCTTTATGCAATTTTTTTTTTTTAAAAAATACAACATATCAAAAGGCAAAAGCAAAGGTAAAAAGAACTAAAGTAAAAAATAAAGAGTAAATAATCTAAAAATCCTAAATCAAATAAGACTAGTAATAAAAGTTGAAGTGACATACAACATAATAAAAGGTAATGATGAATCTAAAATTCAAATTTACAATAAAGTAACAATAAAGAAAAAGGAAACAAAGACATAAAGGCACACTTGCATTACAAGCAAAATTTAGCTTTTATCTTATAAGTGGGAACAGATCTAAAGCAAAGTGAGGCACAACCAACCAAGTCACATAGTCAAATATTAAATTCTTCTAAATTATATATTTTTCTTGAACCTTGAATTTAGTGGGCTGAGTTCACAG
Organism: Dittrichia graveolens; assembly: GCA_038502395.1. NCBI lineage: Eukaryota > Viridiplantae > Streptophyta > Magnoliopsida > Asterales > Asteraceae > Dittrichia > Dittrichia graveolens. The sequence continues at coordinate 14,446,642 of JARJIL010000001.1, read as the reverse complement.
TGACATTCATATAATACAGTATGTGAGTCTCAAGCCACGCACCATGAGAGAGTAATACCCTCAATCATTTTTTTAAAAAAACTTTCACTACCCAGACTCGAACCCAAGACCTGAGCTATAGGGTAAAGTCCCTATACCACTGGGTTATGATACAACATCTAAATTAAGATAATACTCAGGATGGTTGATCAAAATGAAAGAAGAAAATCCATATGATTGTATGGTACAATCCAATAATGCACAAATCTAGCTAGCTAGGTCCTTTCATCTTCTTCGACTTCTTTTGAAGCAAGAGGAGGTTCAAATCTAGTGAAAACCCTAAAAGCTGAGATTATAGAAAGCACAAAAAAGCAAAGCAAGGCTACAAAATGAAGAACCAAAATGAGGCTTAATCTTGAACAAAATCTTCCATATGAAGAACAAGCTTCACTCCATGTCACCTTTTGGTTGCCATTGTAGGCCAAATACACCAACTCTCCAATGCTACCCCCACATGCCACCATCATATATGCTACCACCTAGAATAGTCATTCCAATTATCATATTATTAATTACCATGTAAAACAAGTGTAGTATTATTTTCCTTGCTAAATGAGTATTTGGTGAGTAATTATTTTAAAACAAACTTATTTGCATAATAATTTTGAGACATAAGTACCAAAAATTAAAATCATACAGGAGAGTTTGTAAATGTGATAGGCTTAAAACTACAATTAATGCCTGTGAGAAGCCTCTCTTTAATAATGATATTTTGTTTTTCCTTTTTTTATTTCTTATATGTATAAAATCAAATAATGTGGTAAAGTCAACACTTCAAGTAGTACATTTGGACTGCTTAATTTTAGGAAAATGAGGGAAATTAACGACTAAGTAATTGGAAAGTAGCCAATTACAAGATTCAAAGAACTTGGCAAAATTATTAAAAATTTAAAAAAAGAAAAAGTTAGCAAAATTGGTAAAACATAAAGAAAGGCAAAAGTAAGAAAAAATTGAAGGTATGATATGTCGTTTGAAAAGCTTACTTAAAGTGTTTTTGAATATAAAAACTAATGTTCTAAATAACGTTAGACGTGATATGACGGTAAAGTCAAGCGTTGAAAGCCATGACGAGGTCACGACGTTTCATAAGATGTGATTTAAGACGATAATTTTGTATATAAATAATAATTATGTTATATTAAATTATACAAACAAATATAAAAAACATATAATTATAGGTTTATAACGTAGTTTGTCAATCTTTTTCTTTGTTTTCGCTATATGCAACCATCCTTATAACTATATATATTTGACTCATATGACTCAGTATCTCTAACACGCCTAAAAAAACACGGCTTATAACTTTACCGTATATCAAGCTTTACGTCCAAACCTTAAACCATGTCGTAACGACATGATCAAGCCTTAACGAAGCCAAAACAAGCCTTTTAAAACCATGATAAAAACACTTGTAATTTAGACGGTTAGAAACAATGAAACATATATCTTATGTGGAACCTATTATCCAAAATTATTAAAAAGTAAAATAGTTGGTTTTTGTGTGTGGGACCAGTCTTTCTTTTTGGACGGTCGGACGAATCATGTTTATATTCGTAAGCTAACACTATCATACAATTATAGAAAAACCATTATTGATAAAGCCAAGTTTTTGAAATGTTGTAAGCACATGCTCTTCTTGTTTAAATTAAGCAATCCATTATGTTTCTAGTTTCACTTTTTATGTTTGTGTATAAAAGTTAAGAGTCAATTACATTTTTAGTTCGGGTTAGTCTTTATAGTTACGAAATTATAGTAAGAGTTCCTATTTTTGAAACTTTGTTCACTTGAAGTTCCTGATCTAAATATAAGCTAGTTCTTTTTGACTTATTTTCTGATCTTTAAACTTATTATAAGTTACAAGAAAAAATAAGTAGAACTCATGAAAAATAAGTCAGAAAAAACGAACTTATAAAAAATAAACCCAGAAAAATAGCTCTTGATAAGCTAAAACAAACACAATACCCTTATTCCCTTATTTTTTAATCCAACAACCCCCACATCACGTCCGTCCCCAGTTTCTCTCTACCTCATCGTCCACCACCACTCCTTTCTCTCTCCCTTTCTCGTCCTTCTACGTCACTCTCTTAGCCAAACCACCACCAACCCAATTCTGCAGTTTTTGCACTAAACTACTAGTCTACCACTGCCAGTTGTTGGCCATTTTAAAGATCAGGCCACCCATGGTTCTACTCGCAATGATGAAATGGTTCAGGATACAGAGTCGATTGGTACTTCTATTGGATCTAAAGCCTTCGATTTTGAAGTTTCTTCTATGAAAAACGTATTCCCTCATACCGGCAGCGATCTGTGGTTGTCAGCAAAAATAGGGGTGGGTGGCCTCGTTCTACTTGTCTCAATTGGTTAACAACCCTAACGCCTTGTTCTCGAGTTTTTTAACAAAGGAAATAGGAGAAAATGAAAGTGAAAGGAAAGAAAGGGAAGGAAAATAGATGACCAAGTTGTGTTTTTGAGTTAGAAGGAAAAAAACAGGAGAATCATTTCCTTCCAAATCATCACATATTTGAGAAGAAGATTTTTTTAACCAAATAGTCTCTCCTTCGCCCTCCCTTTCTCTCCCTTTCCATCCTTAAAAACACTTGAGAACACACCCAAGTAATTGTTTACTTCTCTTCCCCTCTCTTTCTTTCTAAAAAATAACTCGAGAACAAGACGTAAGGGATCGATTTATTATTTAAAACATTATTTATTATTTAACTATCTATTAATAACATTTAACTAAATAAAAAAATAAAATAATATATTGAAAGACAAGGGTATTAATTAAAGGTTTGAAAATAGGGAATGTGACTGTAATTTCGTAACCATAAAAACTAAACCTAAATTTTTATACATACCACATAAACTAAATGTGTAATTAACTCTAAAAGTTAACCATTTAAATTATTAAAAATACTTAAATGACATCAACATCCTTGTTTAAATAGTCACAGGGTAAAGGGGTGTTTGGGTAAGTTTATTTTTGAACTTAAGCTTATTAGTTTTTTAGGTTATGAGTTTTTTAGGCTTTGAGTTTATTAATAAAAAAATGTTTGAATTAACTTATAACTTATAAGCTAGTAAGCTACTTTTAAAAAAGTGTTTAGCTAAGCTTATTATTGTAAATATCTAAAAAAATATATGCTTACATTTAAGGAATAGAATGTGTTGAAAAAAAAAAGATAAGTGTATATATGTAAATGTACATAGACAAGCTTACGTGAGGGAAAAAAAAGTTGTTCTAACTTGTCCTATAAGCTTATAAGCTAAACGAAACACCAGAATTTTCATAAGCTCTTAAAATAAGCTAATAAAGTTTTAAAAAAAAACCCGTAATAAACTAAAACAAACACCGTCTAAATCAACACTAAACGAAGACATAGTTGGCAGCACAAATCATTTAAATAAAGAAAAACATGTAAAATGGAAGATTAGATTTAAGTAGATAACCTGATCACAGACAAAAAAGATCCAAGCTTTGTTCATCAAGTTCTTGACCCATGAAGAAATAACTGCAACAAAAGCATACCCAGCTGAAATAGCACTAATGCTCACCAGGAATCTGTTAAAAAAATATTAAAATTGAAATTAAGCAACAATTCCATGAAATCTTGATGGGTGTCACTTGAAAGTTGTTCAAAGGCCAGAAAGTTTCTTACTTGAGACCCTTGAGATTACTGAACTCTAATTTTCCATACATATCATTATCTTGATGATTTGTCAATGTCAACCACAAAGAAGCAAGACTCAGAGGAATCACGATCAACCTTAATGAAGAATCTATGATTTTTAGAGTATTCACATTTTCACCAAGAATCACCATCTTTATAATCAAGAAAACCACGCTTCAAACTCTGCAACAAGAAACTGCGAATTTGATCAGGATTGACTTTTGACTTTGAGAAGATGAATGAAAAGGGGTTCAAGAAAGCAGCTTTCCTTTTGGGATAAATTTTTCTAAAGAACAATGGGTGAATTATTCAAAAAAAATGGGAAATTTGTAGAATTTTTTAGGTCTAACAATCATGGTTTGAGGTTGGTTAAAAGTGGCAGAAAGATAATGGATTCCAAATGGCAAAAAGGCCCTTATTCTGAGCTACCACAGCACTCACAAGTGTGGGAGGCTGGGAGTGACCTGAGGCTGATGTATAGCAGCACTTGTGGTGCTTGTAAGTTGTACCGATTGCTTTGAGAGTTGTACACTATTATACGAGCTTTAAGGACTTGTACAGTACTTGTTGGCAGTTGTACTTTGATAGGGGGTACATATGACATTTGACTCAAATATGGATGGTCAGTTTAGGACTGAGATTAGATTCCTATGGGGGTTTGCAGATTGTGGTTCCCAAATGGTAATAGCTAATAAGTAGTCTTTAATAAGCCAACTACCTATACTATGTTTTACACTTTACACCATTTTCCTAGTCATTAATGTGTTTGTAGACAAGGAGAACATTTACTCACTCTTCTGGAGTCTAAGAAACATAGTAAAGTAAATGGAAGGAGAGGAAATTCTTTTTAAATAAAACTTGAGCATTTTTTTTAAAGAACTTGTATATACACAACACTTTTTATCATATATAACAAAGTATAAATAGTTAATGCACATGGTATAATTTAATTATGTATAAAATTGTTATGTATGATCTTTTATTGTGTAAGGATCACTTTCCCCTTTTTAACTTTCTTTTCAAATTCTTTTCTTTTCTTTGTAAAAAAAAACTCGAGAACAGGGTGTTAAAGTAATAGAGGTTTTATATACTGCTGTTTTGTATTACTAATTATCCTTCTATTTATAAAAAAAAAGATAAATGTTAAAACCAAAATAAGAGATTAAAAAAAGAATTAGTCGATTTCATATGTTATTATCTGACGAGTAAGAAGATTTAGTAATAGGAAATGTAATTTTTCTAAGTAATGTTATTATTTGTTTTATTGTGTGTGCATCAATTTTTACAAATGATTTACTACAAGGGCGATAGTTTAGGTAGGTGAATTTTTTTAAAGTTGATTTAAGACAAGTCTTGTGTATGTAAGTATATTAAATATCCGTATTATATACGATTTGTTTTAAAAAAAATATTAAACATTAATAAAAAATATAAAATAATTATAAAATACGAAAGAAATGAGAGTTTAAAAAATGACAACAGACGGGTCAACACCAAGACTAGCAGTGAAAGCATCGCGCGAGAAGATGTCAGATGGTAAGGGAGTTTATTAAATATAATCGGTAAAGCCAAATATTTATTAATTATATTAATTAATTTAAAATAATTATTAAATATTTAGAAATGATAAAACTAAAAATTTAGTTAAATATGATATTTTAAATCATAGAGGATTAATATGATAATTATAAATTAGTATTGACAAATATGTTATTTTAAAATCTAAGAAAAACATATATGAAATTATTATAATAATTTTGATTTTACATTAAAAAATTTTGATTTTTAAAAATCAAAATCAAATTGAATTTTCAAGAGATTTTGATTTTACCAAATAAATTATTAGGATTGCTTTAACAAAGACAATTTTAATTAATCTTTTATTTATATTAAATTAAAGATTATACTAAGTTGTTGCTTTTTGTAACCAAAGGGGTTTATCCTGGTGGTAAGGGAATTTTTCTAGTGAAGGAGAGGTTTTTGGTTCGAGTCTCTCTGGAGGGTTTCTTCCTAGGAGTAGCTGAAGGTCACTCCCTCGTTGGTGAAAGCAACCCTACCAAATTAATTAGGGGGTGTAGTTGGAGTGGTTCAAAACCGGGGCCCGGATTAGATCTACCGGTTTCGATCTTGTGTCACTACCGCTGAGGCGAAGTTGTTAAAAACAAGTTGTTGCTTTTTGCCATGCAAAGTTTTCATAATAAATATATTTTAATTTGGTTGATATACCTCTCACATCATCTAAATGACCCTTTTGATGTGATATTTATGAGTGAAAAAACTATATTAAAAATTGTATATGAGTGATTTGACATATAGGTGTGTGAAATGAGGGGTCAAATAATAGCCCCCTTTTAATTTTTAAAGGTAACGCGTTTTTGCATGCATATATCTTGATATTTATAAAAATAAAAGCCATCGAATAGACACCAAACGACAACATGATTAAAAAGAAGTCATTATAATCGTTTAGCAAATAATAAAGAGAGTATATATGTTTTTTTACGTAACAAAAAGTGTATGTTAAATAATACCCTTAAATATGTGATTGAAAAAAAATGATTAATAAGTTTTTAAAGATAAAAAAGTTATGATTATTATGTGTAACAAAAAAAATTATATACAAATCATTCTCCGAATCATATAAGAACAACAAACTTTCACTTTTCAAAAAAGAGGTTAGGATTAGGGTCATTAGTAAATTTAAATAAAAATATTATGTAAAGTAAAATGTTTATATAGTTCCAGAAATAAATATTTGTTTATTCATTATTTTCATTCTAAATATATCAATTACCCACCGACAGCTGTGATTATATATCAAATAAAAATGGATTTATATTTGTCTTTGTTTGATAATATAAGTAAGGGTGAGTATAAAAACAGATTAACCGATTTAACCGATAAAACCGACTCAAACTAATCAAACTATTTCAAAAACCAATTGTTCGGTTTCTAAATTTTGGTTAATTCATAAGGGTGGTTCGGTTACGGTTAATCACAAAAACCGCCCCAATAAAATATTATATAATTTTTATATTATTTTTCAATGCCAATATGAAACCTTATTAAGAATTATTGTATGTAAAATTTTTAAAAAGTACTTCTAGTGTCGTGTTTTTGAAGTTTTTTTTATTATTTTTAAGCTTAACGATCGTTTTCTATTATATATGTTCTATATGGCGCTTATATTTATTTATTTCCATTTCACATGAAGTTTTCTTATTTATTTTTATGTCAATGTGTGTTCATTTCTTATACTAAATTCTTGTTCAATTTATCCAACTTTTTTTAATGTCCAACTTCCTTATTGGTTAACCGCTCCAATTACCGATAACCGCCCTATTAACCAATTAACCGCCCCATTAGGAAATCGAAACCGATGAGTTTGAATTCAATATAACCGAAATTATCGGTTATGGTTCGGTTTTAAGTCTTAACCGACCCATGCTCAGTCCTAACAGCCAGGCGGGATCAATAAAAACTTTATCGGTTGTAATTTTACTTTGATGTTTGCAAAAAGACCCTCCGACTACTACCAGTACTTCAACCTCCAGTAGACACCAGCCAACACCAACCTCCGACTGCTACCGCTACTTCCTTCTCTCTTTGTCTCTTAATTTCACCGGTGTTGCTACCCCTACTAATGTGCCACCCCCAACCATCACAGTCTGTTCAAAGCTACCATGCATCCCATTTCATCCGGATCCACTGTTGCCACAGTCTACGTCTGCGATCACCAATGACTAAAAGCTTCTTCGTCGTATTTTTAATTTCTAGCGGCCATAAGACTTGGATCTGGCTAGCTCTGCCGCTCTTTTCCGTCACGCACCATCTTTGTCTACTTAATGCTCGATTTTCTGCGTTCGATTTTGATTTTTAACGCAGCCCTCACTAAACTCTCCCCTCTCTCTTACCCAAATACCACATTATTTTTTCCTCATTTTCTCTCTTACTCGAAATCTAAGTATAGTCTAACCCAAACAACCTAGTATTTTTCCTTCCCTTACTCTCTCTTTCACAGGAAAAAAAAAAGAAATGAATAGGTGAGGCCAGGTTGGGGAAACTGACCCTGTAACTCTTTTTTTTTTGGGGGGGGGGGGGGTAGCGGTCAACCCTTGGAACCCGAGCAATTTGGGAAGACCACTATGCATGGCCTCATAGAAGTCTAAAATCTCACAAAAGCATTAACTCGTGAGACTAAATCAAAATTACCTAAATGCCCCTTAAAATCTCACGAAAAATGGCGTTTTACTCCGTAAATTGATCGATGTCGCAATGCACATGTGTATATTAATTTATATGGAATAAATATCAAGAAGTCAATAGTTTCATAAAAGTTAGATTTGTTAGAAATTAATTTGATTCCTAGGTTCAAATTTTTACGGATTTGGTTCCTCCCCACTCGGTTTTCTTACGCTTTTTGTCCCTTACAGCTTGAAATGACCAAAGTCTCCTCATGCTTCTAAATTCTTTCATTTTTATTAATTTTTAATCAAGTTTGAAATATTATTTAATACTAGATCTGAAAAAAACAAAATATCATATATCATTTGGATAATTATAAATGTCTCACCCTCTCCCTATATGATCTACCTACTCCCCCCCCCCCCCCCCGCCGTGAGGCTCACATAACACCGCCATCACCTCCTTCATCAACAACCATCATCACCGCCACCTTCACTTTCAACCACCACCATGGCCACCTTCATCTTCATCCACCGTCACCGCCACCTTCATCTTCACCCCCATAACCGCCACTCTCATCTTCAATCTCCAAACAGTTTGCAGAACCAAATCGAACACCAAAATCAAGTTGTAGATAACCGATTTCCAAACCCTAGTTCAGAGTTCTTCAAACAACCACCAATAAAAACCCCAATCGATTTTCAAACCTAATGACCAATTAAACAGCCTAAAACCAAAACTTAAATTGTTTTACAAATCTAAATCAAACACACACACACACACGTTTGTAGAGGTACAACATTGGTGGAGGTGATGGTAGGATTGAAACCGTGAGTGACGGAGGTAGTAGTTAGAGTTGTCGGGACCCCATCAGGATATGTGTGCATTGATTTGGATTTAACAAAAAAAAATCAAAACCCTTGCAATGGTCGTGTTGTCGGCAAGTAGCTAAGCAAGGAGGTGGTGGTTGGTGATGACGTCAGTGGAGGTGATGGTGGGATTGAACTGGAAAAAATCAAAACCCTAGGAACTATAGTGTTGTCAATGAAGGTGGTGGTGGCGGTGGTGGAGGTCGTCCAACAAGAGAGAGAGATAGAGTGAGTGTGTGTGCGTGTGTTAGATTATAGGAGATAGAGATTTAAATAATATTAACTTGATATTTTATTTTTTTTAAAGATCTAGTGTTGAATAATATTTAGAAATTAATAAAAAATCAAGGTAAATGAGAAAAATTATTAGGCTAAGGGAACTTAGTAATTTAAAATTTAGAATGGACCAAATATATAAGAGATTCGGGTCGGGATGGTTTAAACTCATAAAAAATCGGACCTAGTGACCAAATTCATATTTTTAGCAAACTGTAGGGACCAACAATGTAATTAACTCCTTTTCTTGAATGAACAAATGAAAAAAATGCTAAATAAAATGTTTTCCTTGTCTCTTTTTTCATAATAAATGCAAAAATCGGGGGAAGACTTAGTTTGTAACTTGAATAACCTCTCAATTTTTTGCGTCCTAGTGTTTGTTTTTGTCGAGATTAATTTATTTATTTTATTTAAGTGCTACCTTAACCATATTCGTGTAACACCTAATAAATATTTCTAGGTTCGTTCTGAAAAAAATCGTATTTGACAACTAAAGTCTTAGAAAAGGGTATTAGGTCAGTGATGACATTATTCTTGGAATAAGTGATTGAGCTCTGTCCGGGGTTTGCACAGTTGCAAAGGGAACCATGGAGACCATATATTTGACTATCCCTCTTATGATTGTACTTTGTTATAGTAGTAGGGGCTAGGGCACTAGGCTCATGTGAACTAAGGCTAGGGTATATGGTGTTTTGTAGATTTTGCATCGGTGGTATGAAATTTCATATTAATACGTAATTGTTGAGTTGTAAGTATGATGTTTATGTTAATGTAGAAGCATAAATGAACAACCGAGTTCTATTAGCATGTAAACCTATTTTTTATATGTCTCACTACAGGATTTATGGGTATTAGCCGCGATAAATGTTGCTGCAAAGTTTGAAAATTGCTGCTAAAGGCTTTAGCGGCGACACATCGCTACTATTGAGTCGCCGCTATTACCTATCACTGCCTTTGCCATTTTTTGTTGTTAATAGTGCCACCACTATTACCGATGTCGCAACTAAAAGAGTCGCGTATAATATTGTCGTCACCATTTCTCTAGTCGTCGCTATTAATGTCGTTGATATTGCTTATTCATTTTTTTAATACTTTCTTTTAGTTACAGATAATAATCTGGTCGTATATTTGATTCAATAATTCTAGAAATGCAGAAAATCTTCAAAATATATAAAATGTGTAAAGATCATAACTTCAGGATCTTATAATCTTTCACAAAGTAAAGATTCGTCCCTTATGACAAGCATCACAAACTTACTTTGGGGATAATCCAAAGATCAAACCTTCATGATCCTCATAAGTTAGAACACTTCCTCAAATTGAGATAGTCTATTTATATAGGCGTTGCCCCCTAGGCCCCCACAAGGGGGCCGCTGCCCTCTTCACCGCCTCCCCGACTCTTATCATTGTGGTATTCAATTAACTATAACGAGTGCGCACTCTATTTGCACCTCCTTACTCGTATTAGCTAGTTTAATATGAGACCCCTTACAGTCTCAAGTAAACCACAATTACCTAAAACATAGCTGACGAAACTAAAATCACTAAATACATCCTTTACAACAGCTCTCATTCAACTGATATACAAGAGCTATGTCTTCACAACAGAACTAATTAGTCAATATGCTTCAATTTGTCGCTCACCCTTTATTAATTATATATTTGTGAGTTTTGACGATATACTTGTATTAATTATATATTTATGAAAACAGACTCGATAAGTAAAACAAAACCATACCGACAATCAAAACATACTATCAACACTCGAAGCTCAATTAGTCGGCTCACACACAATCATACGAGTTTAAAGACATTCGATTGATGAAACTAAACTAGAAACCGAAAGTCTCAACTTCTAAACGTATTCATCACCACCTTCCGACTCGATTCCTCCTTATTATGCTTCTTCTCTATCTCCCTCTCTCAACTCTTAATTTAGGTTAAGTTTATTGGTTTTTTTTGGAGCCGATAATATGAAAACTACTGCATTTAAATCAGCTCCATTTTCGCAACAATTATTTTCCCTGAACAACCAAACATAAAAAGAAAATTCTTTTTCAACAAAACATATATTCACAACTTTATAAGTATCTTATTTCCTTTACTATGAAATGAAAATTATGATAATATTAGTGTTTTTAAAAGATAAATTTAATATTAAAAAATGTTAAAACTTTGCAAAAAGAAATTACCTCAAAATACAATATTATACATAGCCCCTTCGTGGATCGGGTTATCGGACCAGAAGGGCCCATGCATAAGATTAGGCCTACGATACAACTTGAGCCCATGACGTCAAAACGGTGGCGTATTCTGTACTTTCCCCTTTTCTGTTTTCCCCTTGCCCTAATTTAAGATATAAGGAAACAAATTAGGGGCACCGATAGACATCGGGAACTGAATTCTCATATCTTCTTAGAAGTCTCCATTTTCACACACTTTTTGGTATGATTTCTCTTTATTTTACCGAATTGGGGTGTTCAATTTCGATCGTTTCTTGCGATTTGATGTATTTGATCAAAACCCTAATCTGATCTGCTCATCGGTTGTTGTTTTGCAGTTGATTGCGTAGTCTTGATCGCCATGGCCAAAAGCTCCTTCAAACTGGAACATCCTCTTGGTACTTTCTTTCAGCGTGTTACTTTCTTTCTATATCTGTAATTGTATATAATTTCGAACGCTGATTGTTTGTATTCATGGATTGATGATTTAATCACTCATGATCCTGGCTTTATTTCTATATCGGTTTTGTTAGTCTTGATCACTTAATTGATTGTTTCTCCAACTGTAGACATTTAAGCGGTAGCTTTTAATCGTTTACTTTATTATGGTTCGGGTGATGAAGATCAAATCTGACCTTTAATATTGTTTTAACTTTTAATTTAAATTCATGCGAAGTTGAAGATTTAGAGTTAATGCTATTTAATTATGTCAATTTATACACTTGTATATCAAGTTTGTTGCTGATTCAGTTTGACGAGGGTTTGAGCTTATTTCTACTTAATCTAAAACCTTGCGTAGTATCTGGGTTTGCTTACTGAAACTGCTTATTTCTTATTCTGTGTCAACAGTCGACACAATGGTTAAGCTGCTTATTAGCAATAAGCAGATAAGCAAGTTTGGATTGCTTATCCAAACTGATTATCTGATTATTTGTGTTTGAAGCCGGCGTTTTTGATTGAACAATTTTAATGGTGCTTACTGTATATGGCTTACTTCAAAAAACAATTTTCAGATGAACAACTTTAATAAGCAATAGCAAACGCCCCTTTCACTAGGTAGACATAGAAAGTTGTTCCTCTGGAATGGTGTTGCGTGTGCATACATTGGGAGTAAGTTTAAGTGCATAAATACTCAAAAGTTTTATTTAATATTTGTACTGTATGAAGTTTTTTTCTTGCATTTTACACATTTGGAGTACTCTTATGTTTATGTTATTCTACGTTATACTATTGGAAAACATTTGACAACTTCTATTTTGATTTATATCTAAAATTCTTCAGAGAGACGCCAAGCTGAAGCTGCTCGTATAAGGGAGAAATATCCCGACAGAATTCCGGTATTATATTCAAAATGTCTCATGTGTTTGCATATGTAAATTTATAAATTTGTGTTATTTTCTCATCTTGTTCTTTTTTACAGGTTATTGTGGAGAAGGCTGAAAGAAGCGACATACCTGATATTGACAAGAAAAAGTTCGTCACTTTTTTTTCTTTTTGATTTATTGTTGTCTCATTGTAATGTCTGTCTTGTTTACTATGTTCTTTATAAATAAACCCACAAGATTTAAAACTTGGTTTTGTAGACTTGCTAAATTTCTACTTTTACATGATCGATGCAGATATCTGGTCCCTGCTGATCTCACTGTTGGACAGTTTGTGTATGTGGTTAGAAAGAGGATCAAGCTCAGTGCTGAAAAGGCAATTTTTATCTTTGTTAAGAACATCCTCCCTCCTACTGGTTAGTTGTACCAATTTTAGGTCACTGATTACAGGTGGCAAAATGGGCGGGTTAATAAATGAAACGGGTTGAGATGAACATTTTTTTGTTTTTCTTTTATTGAAAATTCTAAATAGTTAATGTGTTTAATATGGTTACTATACTACTTTTATACAACACAATATAGAGGTTTCACACTCTGTTTGGCTTTTGAGCAGTTTGAAGTTTAGCTAAGGAATGAGTTTTTAAAGTGATTATGCGTTTTGAAACTGATTATCCCGCTCTAAAGTTTTCTAAAGAAGTTCTTAATTGTGATTATAGCTGCAATGATGTCTGCTATCTACGAGGAAAACAAAGACGAGGATGGTTTCCTTTACATGACATACAGCGGTGAGAACACGTTTGGATTGCTCTGAAGCTGCTGCTGCTGCTGCTGCTGCTGCTGTTCTATGAGCTGGAGGACGAATCAATGTAAATATGGTCTTTAAGATGTACATTCTCTTCTTTAAATCATCGATGGTTTCGCAGCATCTTTGCTACTTTCTGTGAACGGTTGAAATAGTATTACAAATCAATGGTGTGTGCATGGAATCACCTTGAAACGGTTGTATTTGTTCTTGCTGTCGTTTTTTTTTACTTTGGTTAAGACAATTGTTATCGTATTCTTAGGATGGAATTCAACTCTATTTTGATCTCTAGTAACAGTACATTATTTGGTTTTGTGAAAGTATCATAGCAGAGGGCAGTGGTGAACCTAAGTTTAGGTAATTGTGGTGTCTTGAACTCTCTCTGAAGTCTGAACATATAAAATTTTATTTGGACCACCCTGAAATAAATTCGTCGACTCATTGACCATTTAGGCCTCTTACCATCATGAGTTTGGGAACGTCGGAAAGAACGAAGTACTGAAAATCTTCACTCTTGAATCTCCGACGTTAAACAGGAAGTCTTGATCTTGAACATGGAGTGTTGATCTCCCCTTTTGCCTTTCGCCTGGCCTACACCTCCATAGCTAGCAACTCAGGAAGATAGGAATAGGAAGTCTCGAATCTTGAACAACATTAGCGGTTATCTAGGGTTGAATATGTTTATATTAAATTAGATTATAACTATGAGATTCTTCAAAAAGGTATGGTAAATCTAGTTCAAGCAATATCCCCGAGAGTCTAGGGATGTAAATGAGCCAAGCTACTCGCGAGCTATTCGAGTTCGGATCGTTAAAAGCTCGAAACAAGCTCGAGCTTAGATTAAAGCTCATTTAATAAACGAGTCGAGCTCGAGCTCCAAAGAGTAGGCTTGCGAGTTTAAACAAGCCTAAACGAGCTCCATGTATAATACAATTTATATTTTATATGTTTAATTTTTAAATATATATTACTTTAATAAAAATATCAAAATAATAACAGAGTCTAGCTTAAACGAGCCGAGCCTGAACTTCATAAATATTAAACGAGCCGAGCTCAAAATCATAAGCTCTAAACGAGCCGAGCTCGAGCTTAAAAAGTCCTAAACGGACCCGGCTCGATAAGTGTCTGGCTCGGCTCATTTACATCCCTATCCGAGACAGCATATGTTAAAAGAAACAATACTTAAACACTACAATATACCCCTCTAAAATGTATGAAAACGAGTTATTGCTAATCGCGCTTCGTTGTGGGATTTTGAACGTATACATTTTGTTATTTAGATCGAATCTTTTTGTTTATTAAATTTCTTTTTAAATATTTTTATCCAGGAAAACTATGGGTAGTCTTATTTTAATTATATTCACTAAGGTGGGAGAATGTATTAAATTTAGATAAAAACATAAAAAATGATATAATACAATTGAGTAACAATAACACAAAGTAATAATGAAAAAAATAAGTTGTAATATTTAGAAAACTAATAAAACTGTCACAAAAATATATTATATTTAGACTGTAGCAAATGGATTTTTTAAGTTTTACGATTGCTAAAAATATATTTTTTAGATAAATATCGTAGTATGATAAAATTTATATAGAAATACTGATAAAATTAAGACCGTCATAAAAACATGTTCATATTTGAATTGAACCTTATATATTAATAGTTAGAAGATATAATAAACAAATAATATAATAAATATCATAGTATAATAAAATTATATAAAAATACAGATAAAATTAAGATCGTCATAAAAACATGTTCATATTTGAATTGAACCTTATATATTAATAGTTAGAAGATATAAATAAATAACATACAAAATTAATTTTTAATATAATTATAATAATAACAAGAATCTAAAAGTTAATGAAAAACATAAGTAATGTGTTAAATTTGATAATAATAAAAGTTAAAAACTCAAATGAAAAAGTAATAAAGGAATAAAGTAACAAAAAGTAACTATAATTTGTCAAATGCATATGCAAAAAATCCAACTTATGGCCGCCTACTTCAGAGAAATGTGATACACCACTCCTCCAAACCCACCTTTGTTGATGAATTCGGCTTTAAGTTATATATAATATAACATTTGTTATGAAAATGTTATATAATATATTTGGCTTAATATGTATGAAAATTGACTTGAATTCACTTACTACTGATCCGGGATCCGGGACGATGATCAAGTATGAAAATTTACTGTGTAAATTGAAGAGTAGAAATTAGAAGATATTTGGTATGATAATTTGTGTATTAAGTTTGTTTAATGCTGTATTGATCATGCTGGATATGTTTATGATAAATTAGATTATAAGTTTGATGTTCTCCAAAAAAATTAATGAATCTTGTCAAAGTCATATTCCCAACACAACAAATGTTGAAGAAACAATACTTGAACAAGATGAGCAAGAAACTCCTTTAAGATGTACAGAATTGAACTAGAAGCTGTCTACTTGTGTTTTAAAATAAGAGATAAATAACCAACGAGAAGTGAATACATCTATAAAGTATAGATCTAAGACTTGAAATAAGAGAGAATGTTTGCATCTTCACAGCAATGGAGATGCACAAAACATTAGGAATACAGAAGTGTCAGAATCTAATGAATAAGACATAATCAATTGTGACTATTCATTATAAGCAAACAACTTTAATGAAAGACGAGCATCAGATTATAACTTATTTATGTGTTTGATTTTCATTTCGTCAGTGATTACTTTTCTATTGTAATAATGAAATTGATTATTCTTTTACTTGAACTCTTATATTTCCATGCCAGACGATAAAGTTAGTAATATTGTGTTAAAGAATTCATCAAAAAAATTCACTAATAAACTTGTTTTATCCAGAAGGATGTTATGCGTTCTAGAAAGAGATTGGAGATACCTTACCTACATCTCATGCCGTCTCTTGTAAAGAGCAAATGGCGTTGGTTTTTCGGTTTGAAAGATGAACCACTTGTTGTAGAGATGTAAAATAATGACACTTCATCTTTATCACTTAAACTGTCATCTATTCAATGCTTTTAAACACTTCACATAATAAAACTTTTCTTTCGAGTTTTCAAACCGCATAGATTTAATCATAAATCAAACGTTTAACTAAAATCAAATTTTAACAATAAACAATCCCAGTATTATATCTGATTATTATAACATCGATACTAACTACTTTGACACGTGTAAAAAAATTCCAGATGTCATACTATTATTGATCACAGGGTGTTTTACACATACAAAACATACACCTTGTGTTGGCATCACAGCCCCAACACCAACTAACTATTAAATACCTTTCTCTAATATACAAGCCAAGCCCGTCAGGTGGCACCCTCACCCTCACACTCGCACTCACCCAACTACCCAACCCATTTGTAGCCTGAAAAAGGCAAAAAGCCATAATTTCTTCTGACATTTCAAACGGTTCGGTTATTTTGGTTCGGTTATTTCAAGCATTTTGATTATGGTTTGGTTATTCGGCTTTTTTGCTCACTCTTGGTAGTTTTCATAAATTTCCAATTTAAGATATTACGAACCAAGACACGAGTCTTACCTTCAAATATTTGTCGTGGTCAAAACTTAAAAGTAGTTGGCTTAACAATCGCTTCCAATGCAACATACAACTATAGAACTGCTATAACGAAAATGTGATTCGATCAACCAACCAACCAGCACTACATCTCTAACTATGCAACTCAAGATATTCCTTACTTGAAAAACACCGAAACCACAACATCAACTCACCTGAGTGCCTGACTCAGTGACTTGCTAGCCGATAGACACATTTTCACATCTTTCTACACACCCAATAAGTCGATAACAGTTTTACCCATGAACCTTCAAAATCAAGGAAAGGCTATGGATCATGTGTACCTGGATTGTAAAGTTTTAGAGCTGCAAAGCTAAATCAGGTTGCTGAGAATCAACCAGCATACCTGTAGATTGTCTCACAGGAGACCCCATTGATTGGTAGCCGATATTTAGATCAGGGGGTCGTGATTCTTGTTGTTTTAGTCTCGACTGAGACTGCTGCTTCGGCATTTGAGGGATGACCGTGACCCCTTTCCAACCAGGCGGCACCTGAAACCGTGACAGGTCCGTGGGTACCGTTTGTGGAAAACTGACGTTTCTGTTTTGGAGTTGACTTTCGTTGACCGGTCTAAGGGGTTGTGGGACAAAGGCATGGACCGGGACCGGGACAGGTTGTTGGTAAGCGTTGAACTCACCACGAAATCGTGAAACTTGAGGTTGGTGGCGATCACGTGTCGGGTTGTATAACGAATCGGCTGATATTTGTTTGTGTAGATTTGTGTTTTCAGCTAATGGTGATGTCATGAACCCTCTGCCACCGCCGGTAGTGGCGGCCCCTCCTAATGACATCCACGCCTGAGCAGCGGTTAATGCAACATTGCTTGAATCATCTCTTTTTGAGCCAATTTGGGAAACAGCGTTGTTTGAATCTTCTCTTTTTGAGCCAAAACCGTTGGAGTTATTATTCCGTTGATGTTGGGTTCCCTCGGCTGACATATTCATCATCTGAACTTGGTTACTAAGGGTGTTATTGTCCGTAGGAATCGTTCTATTACAATCTAGACCAGGTGGTTTACTTGGTCTCCCAGGGGCAAATTCATCGTTACTATTTGGGTGCTTGCCAAAACTGTTCGAGTAATTATTCTTTTGATGTTGGGTTCTCCCGGCTAAAATATTCGTCATCTGAACTCGGTCACTAAGGGTGTTACTGTCTGTAGGAACCATTTTATTACAATCCAGACCAGGTGGTTTACTTGGTTTCCCAGGGGTAAATCCATCATTGTTACTATTAGGATGCTTAAAAGACGCCAAATTCGCAAGATTTCCGTTTCTTGAAACGGGTAATGTTGGTCTAGGAGACAGGAGATCATTTGCATTAGAAACTGGTCTTCTTGCAACAAAATCAGCAGCACTTGCATGTATTGTGGGTGGATAATTGAGCTCAACTTGTGGTGGGCTGGGATTTTCAGGTCTGTTAAAGTTCTGATGTGAAAGATTCGAACCACTAAATACAGGATTCGCTTGAAATGAAGAAAAGAAAGGAGGTTTTGGGCTTGGGCTTTTACTAGCTTGCTTATGAGACTCTTGTTTAACAGGGACCCTGGGGTTGAAACCCTCATTTACCTCCTTTCTATTCACATGGGTTTTAGGAGATCTATTATTAGTTGGAAGTGTATATTGGGTAGGTTTTTTGTTGTCTCTAACATCAGAGTTAATCTTGAAATGTGCAAGAAAATTGCTGTCTTTCAAGGTGCGGTTTTCTGGTGTTAGTACAGGAGTTGGAAGTGGTTCATATTCTCCAACCCAACCGCGCCCAAACTTAACACCTTGAGGTAAGGCTTGCTCGATTGTATGAGATGCAACTTTCCAAGCAACGGATCCAAGCGTTGCAGCAAAACGGGCCAAGCTTCTAGCATAGGAATGATCTGCATGGAGCCCAACCTGAGGTCCAAAAGGAAACAACTGTAGGAGTCAGCAGATGATCGTTTTAAATTAGGACCGGATTTTAGGTGATGTTTGGATGTGTATTTTGAAAGTGATTATGCGATACTGAATAACTAGAATCAGATAATGTTTGGATGTGTTTCTAGTGTTTGAAGTTAAAAAATATAATAGATAAAAACAACTACAAAATGGATTTTTGTTGTAAGAGCAAATAAGTTTTGTGAAACGGGAATAAAAGTTTCTCAAATTAGGTTAAAGCAAACGATAAATACGTAATTTTGTTTTACCATCATATATTTAGTTTTATTACAGCTGGTATCAAAACGCAAATCCAAACACGCCCTTAATAGTATCTGAGACATACAGGAATAAATTGTTTGCTTTCACCCTCGAATGTTGAGAAAACAGAGCCTGAATCAGTTGCTGGTTCAACAGATATGTTGTATGTTGCACGTCGATTTTCATCATGTACAGATGGTTTCCTTCCAGGTTTAGACATGAAGCCTTTTCCTAAAGCAATTTAGTATATAAATATATGTTGACACTAGGTATATATAACTTGCTATATGATGACTTCAGAACTAATGGAAGTAAATAATAAACGTGAAAGATAAATGTATAACATATATTTATATACTAAATTTCTTAACAGTTATACTCATCAATAGCTTAAGGGTATATCTTTTAACTTCCGTAAAAGGTATAGCATATTTGGAGATTTGCATGCTTCATCCTCAGTTTATCATCCTAGTCAATCTTGAGCATGCAAATAACTGGTTTTGACCCGAGGAACGTAAAATAATGTAGCCGTTACAAGATTCATGCTGATAAGTGATAACCCAAAACATAGTTCTTGGATCGAATATTAAAGATCTCTACAAGCATGTAAATTAATTGGTCAAAAGATAGGAATTAATGGAATACCTGGTAGGAGTTCTTGATCTTTATCTAGATTGTTATCAACTAAGGAAGAAATTTCAGCAATTGAGACTTCACCACTATCTGGCCTAACAGGGGTCTGGGCAGATGAACTGTTTGGCAACTCTCCTGTTCTAATGGTTGCGCCAGAGAAGGTTTCAGATCCAACAGGGTCCTGTGTGGTTCGCGACACTGGCTTTTTAAATTGTTTTTTAGGCACTGGGAAACTTGGTGTGGTTCTGTGCTCCAATTTTGGTTCTATCTCAGATCGATCAGCATTAGCTCTTAGCCTCTGGAACTTAAGTTTCGCCAGCTCTTGAATAGAGCTTGCCTTCCCAAATTATTTGAGTGGTGAGATTAACAAACTGAAAGAGACAGCGAAAACAAAAGGGAACATTAAATATCTAAAGTGATTACCTGTTTATAGTAAATTGTATCTGGTGCGTTGTATTGCATTGCATTTGCGCAAATCAGAAAAACATCACTCTGCATTCAAGATAAAAGACCACCTGTTAAGCATTCGTATAGTTATTGACAGAACAAAAAGAAACCAACCATGAGTTCCATACTTTCTTGATAGTGGCTTAACACCAATATGATTTAGATATCAAAACAAGATGGATACAAACCAATATCAATATATCATTCTTTCAAAGCAACCAATCTCATCCTGAATATTTCAAATTTTAGCTCGTAAAGATGATTCTGGTATCTTGCTTAAGAAACATTATAAAAGGTGAACTACAAAAGAAAAGAAAAAAAGGCACTGGCATTACCCAATAATGCTAGGACTACACAACCAAATTACGATCACTGTAGTATTATACATTCCCAACATAGCAAGGCAACATCTTCCTCAAGAAGCAAGCAAGCTATTGAGAAACAACATAGAATGCAAAATAGCAATGACAACCACCATGGGATAAAAAGGGAAAACAGTGGGAAGATTTGATAGGAATTGAGCATAACACATGCAGCATTTGAAGCGTTAATCAACTTCCTAAGAACTCCAATCAAGTATTCCCAGCTATCAAGGAAAAAGTAAATAAACTAACCTCAAACTCTTTCAACGTTAAATACAACCCTTTTGCAAGCTTTTTCCGAATAGTGGCAAAGTCCATTGGATGCTTGATCACGTCATGATAATCAGGAAGCTGAAAGTAAACAACAAAGTCAATCATATCCAGATTTACACTAGAATGATACCAAGAAATAAAAGTAACTCAAAACTACCTCCTCCGGATCAACTGGCTCGGCGTAAACCCCGTAGATGTCCTTTCTGCACAAGTAATCCATCATAGAATACATATTTAAGGAGCTCTTACCAAAACAACACAATGCCAAATTTTAAACAAATTATACTTACTTTTGAAGTTTATCAAGGATCAACTCTAGTGTCTTCTTATCCGGCATATGTACCCCCTTTGAATAATATGATGCGGGCCCTATTTATATCCAATCAACAATTAGTCACATTTTAGCAGAATAACAAATTAGCATAATGTTAAAACAGAAATGAAGAACAGAACCAACGAACCACAAACGAAATCAGACCCTCCTGCCTCTTCTTCTTCTTCCACTTCTTGTTCTTGTTCTTCTTCTTGTTCATTATCATCATCTTCTTCTTCTTCCAATTTTCGTCCTCTAATCTGTCACAGTGAAAATTAAACCTCGAATTTTGAAGCATAAAATTAAATAGACATAAAGAACAATGGTAATTCAGATATATTTAATATATAGTTACAAAATGTAGGCGACTGAGACCTATAGCAGCAGAAGATAGAGTGAGTGGCACGAAATCAGAGAGAGAGAGAGAGTGAGTGTGTGTGTGTTTTTGATGTAGTGAGAGAGAGAGAGAGAGAGGGGGGGGGGGGGGGGGGGGGAAAGAGTGGCGGAGAGAGAAAGATGGGCAGCGTGCTTAGATTCTGTGTGCGATTGTGTGTGTGGGAGTTAGTTTTTGACAGTTGACTCGACCGTTACAAACTTACAATCAATTTAATCTCCCCATCCCTAACACATAAAAACATGCGCACACGAACGGTGTTTAAATTCAGTCGGCACTTTCACCATAAATTCCAGTGAGCTGAACACACACACACAAAATCTCATTTCCTCATTATTAATAAGCACGGGTAACGAATTAGCGATTAGCATCTGCTAATTGGATTGATTTCACCATGAATTCAGGTGAGCTGAACACACATACACACAAAATCTTCATTTGCTCATTGTCAATAAGCACCGATAGCAAATTAGTGATTAACACCAGCAAATTGGAGTGATTCCAGATCCAATTTGTCTATTACCTCTTCGATTTCGATTTCCTCGTCGTCATCTCCATGAAGCTTTCGTTTCTTCAAAGGCTTAACATCGTCAACGTCAGCCTCGCCGTCTTCCTCCGACGAAGACGATGAAGAAGACGATGGCGCGTGCGCCACGCGCCGGTACGACCTGGAATCATCTTCAAACAGCAATAACTTCAGCTTTTTCTCTCTCCTTCCGACCTCCTCCTCATCTTCATCATTATAAAACTCATTGTCGTCAACGTAATCGTCGATGTCAAAGTGGTACCTGACGTTCCGACGTCTATGGCTCCTCCTCCGGACCACCGGAGACGGCGGCGCAACCGGAGAGCTCCGGCGAGCTCGATCTATGTTCGATGGTCTTCCTTTCCTCTTCCGCTTCACGATCTGACCCATCTTTTTCGGCTCCGAGCTCGCTTTCTCTCTCTTCTTTCTCTCTCTTCTTTCTCTCTATCTGTGTGTAGGCTGTTTCTCTCTCTTCTTTTACTAGTGCCGTATTACAGAGTATTATTTCCCTAGGTGCACCGAACCTGTGTCCGAGCCTCAGATTCGGGTTTTGGTACCAGAAGGTTTTTTGTCCTTTTATTTGAAAAAAGGCTTTGAAAATTGGAAGTTTGAATATTAACCGAGAATAAATACAAGAAAATAATATAACTTTTTCCTACTACTCTTTCTTATTAGGCTATCTGTAAAGCTGTTTTTTTTTTCAAATTAACTCAAATGTTACATCATTATTATATCAGTTTTTTTACTTTTTCTTTTCCAACCCAAATCAACCCAAATAGCATCCTTCCCAAATCAACCCAAACAACACAAATATTTTTCTTTCTCCTCACTCTCACTAAAAAACCAAAAAAAAAGAAAAAAAAGCTGCAACTTTCATCGGGTTGACAAACCCGAGATGAGAATTTTTAGAAGGAACCCGAAATCCCCCGTAGGGGTGTTCCCGAATGAAGTCTTTAAACCCAAAGGAACCCGAATCTCTTCAGGTCATGCTCTATGCATGGACTTACTAGTCATAAGATGACAGTGGAGTACACTAGTTATCTTTTCTTATCTTTCTTTATTAATTTTAACACCTTCTGTTGTTTTTCTAATTATAAGAAAATAATAAAATGCTATATCACCTCTCTACAAATAATTCTGAAATATTTTTGTAAGTTAGTTCAGACAATAATTTTATCATTAAAGTGTTTGCATACTTTAACTTTATGTTTTTCCTTCAATAAAAGGTTATATTATATTTTTCTGGGAAACTTCTTCAAACATGTTTTGTTATTGCATTTATCTGTTTTTAAATTTTAATCTTTTTTTCAGTTACAAGTGAATATGTGAAAAATCAGAAAAAAGTAGCTTAGGTCTTCCATTAGAAAAGCCTACAACATCTTTGTGTTAAGCAAGTGCGGACTGGACAAATAAACTAATAAGGTCATGTATTATAATCTTTCTTTTTTTTTTCTTTTTCTTATCCAATGTTACATTATTGTCATATTATTTTTTTTTATTTTCTTTATCCTACCCAAAATAAGTGTTATATCTTCCATTTCCTTATCCAAACCTTTTTCATATTTTTTTATTTACATATATATATGTATATATATATATACATATATATAGGGGAGGGTTCAAACGATAACTGTTTTTTGTACGAGAATTGTGAGAACCAATCTTAGTCGTTCATTATGGATAATGGAATTCATGGGTGAAGAGCATGGAGGGATTGAGTGTGGCATGGTGCATGTAAGGAATTCATAGGTAGACAATCCAATTGAAGGAGGGGAAATTGGACGGCTAAGATTGGTTCTCGCGGTTCTCATACGAAAAACAGTTCTCGTTTGAATTTTTGCCTATATATATATGTGTGTGTGTGGGGGGGGGGGAGTTGGGTATCTCTGGTTTTCCATCGAGCTTCTATACCCGATGGCTTACCCACAAAACTCGTTTTGGTGTTCCTTCTACCTGAATCGAGTAGCGTATAACGGGTGGTCTAATGCAGTCGTCTATATACTTCAATCGCTCCGAAGCTTAATAACCTGGTAAGATGATGCACAAAGAGATGTATAACACGACATGGGTCGCCGCTAAAGACCCTGTGAATTGTTCGATGTTAGTCATTTTTCGTTGCAAATGTTAAAATTTTCGTCGCAAATAAGTTTTTGACACGAGTATTTTGCAGCGGGCTTTTCGAGGCGACGTGTCGCCTCTAAAGACTTTTTGCGGCGACAATCTGTCGCCTAAAAAGTCGTTTTTTAGTGACAGTCAGAAAAGGAATTACAAGCATGCTAAAGTCAGGAAAGAGCACCAAACGGACCTTCCATCTTCCAAACCCTCAATTAGCTGATATCTAATGGAATTTGGAAAAAATGTAGCATCCTTATTTTATAGCCGATTGTAATGAAATTTTATATGATAATTAAAGTTCATCAATTTCAGTAAAAGTCTTAGAGTTAAAAGAGTGATTACTCCTCATCACACTCACCACATTACCACGTTAGTTTTTTCCTCCCATCACTCAGCTCTGTCGTGATCATTCCCCACCACACTAAATTTTGGACTCACCTAATACCCCACCCAATACTAATAAAAAGTAAAAGAAAAGAAAGAAAAAGAAGTGAGAGGAAGGGAAGTGAGAGAGAGGAAGTGAAGGGGCCCATAACCCTCAACCACCACCCACCACTCTACACGATTGCCAACCTCAATGATCAAACACCATGGCGTGGTGTGTTAGAAAAATAGTTGAAACATGGATTAGAATAACAATAAATACTTAGATAATTTCATGGATTATGTTTAATACACTTTTCGAAATCTGTAATTCAACCCTATGTCTGGGGTATCACGAATTCAGACAAAGGATAATCCAAGAAATTTGATTTGAATCACAGGCCTAATTTAAATCCAAACACAAAAGATCTTTGTTTTGATTTTTGTTCTTCGGAAACTATTTTAGCACAATATCGATTAGTGAAATCGTTTTTCTTTCTTTTTTTATCTCTTTGCACCACCGAAAACACCTATTTATAGGCCATCAGAACGGCGGTTGGTAGGCGACGGCGGTTGGCCGGCTACTTTTGGAACCCCACTAGGGGCGACGCCCCTAAATACCAACTTAGCTTATCCGAGTGTACATTCCGCACCTCCTAAACCCGAATTATAACTAGGTCTAGAATCGGCCAGTCTCATATTAATCCTGATTAAACTAAAAGGCTTAATGACACTAAAATCACTAATATGGTAGTGTGGCCGGGAACTTGAACCACGGCGCGAAGCCTACACCACACCCTACCCCTTTGCCACTCCGTTTGCTCTTATTGTTAGGTTGTGATAGGAATAAACGGTTCGGGGCATTTTATCATTTGGTGAAACTAAAGGGAAACTAGATTGTAGAGTTGTAAACAAATATAACTTTCATAAACCGTTCGTTAATCGTTCGTCGAAAAGTTTGTTTAGTAAATAAACGAACATGAAGAAGATTTTCCATTCGTTTAATTATACGGTAGAATATGAGCAGAGCTCTCATTTGTTCATTTATGTTCACGAATGTTTTGTTATACGTTCATTTATATTATATATATGTATATATAATTTGTGTGTTGATATATTGTGTTAATAATGTTGGATTTGCATTATGTTTGTTTATCGTTTAAATGAGAGACCAAAAGTATATACAAACTAACCAATCTCTTAAACAATCGAACACAAAAGTTCGTTCGTGTTTGTTTATTTGTTTGGTTAATGTTAAACGAACACGAACATAGAAATCCGTTTGTTTATTCGTTTGTGTTCGTTTATTTGTTCGGCTAAAGTTAAATAAATGAACATGAAAAAATCTCGTTCGTATTCGTTCGGTTCATTTATAGCCTTACTAAATTGTTTGAGCTATTAATTAAGAATTAATGGAAGGGTGTAAAGTTTTATTACATTGGAATTTATAAGTATATACATAAGGAAATGTACCCCCTATGATCGATGATTAGGTTGTGGGGTTTAATTGTGAGCTTGGAAACTTAACCGGAATAAATGATATAAATTAGCAATTGGTTGTTTAAGGAGGGTGTAGATTGTTATTCATTGATTCTTAGAGGATGAATTATGAAAATAGGTTGTTAGATCTCTCATTGGGCAGTGTGTTTTGGGAGAGAATAATGCCATTAAAGCAAGGGATTTCAAGGATTTTATTGTATATTTGAATTGAATGAATGATGCAAAAGTAAGAGAGTGTGGGTAGTGTTTAGTGAGAAGTTATTAGTAATGGGTGCATGGTTAAGTATGGGAAGAACCCTAATTATAACAATTTATGAGATATGTTAATTAGCTTCCGAAGTTGACTTTTTTATTCAAAAAACTCTTATGTTGGATATCTTGTGTGGACGCGTTTGGGAATAACTCGGCAACTGAAAATCTTTGCGGTTGCTACGAACATGTGAGTTCGATAACCTTTTTAAAGCCAAGTTAACGACAAAACGGAATTTTCGGGGCGTAACTACTTTAACGGTTGAATGACTTCTAAAACCTAATCTTGTTATTCGATGATCGTATGTTCTTACTTGTGTATGCTTATGAATGTGTGATTGCTTTTTAGATCAAAATTGTTTCTTGTATGATTTCTGTATCTAGCGGAGTTTTTATGCATGCTTGATTTGTAGGCAAGATAGAGTTCACTTGTCTTTACAATGTTAGCGCTTGTTGCCTACTCTCCTATTAGGTCTCACGATTTGGAAACTATTATTGACCGATGAAGCACTTGCTTTTTGAAATGTGTTTTATACTCGTATATGTTGCTTAGAGTGCTTGTTCAGTGAGGCGAAATTGTTTCTTGGGTAATTAAATTCTTAAGATAGATTATTTAAATATTTATCGATGTGATGAATTCAGACGTGATAAGCGTGATTCTAAATTTGAAAGATTGGTAAACTTTGATCGATGGTTTACTTATATAGTTGTATTTTATAAAGTTACAAAACAAGCGAACACAAAATTTTTAATAAACTTTAATAAAGTTACACAAAATTTTGTATTTTATAGGCCCATTACTCTCTCTATTTAAATCCGTTTATGATAATGAAATCATCAAGGAAAATAATCTTTAATAAACTTATGCAAACTTCATACTTACCATGTAATTATATAGGAAGGAATAAATAGTAACCTTCCAATAATTTGTTTATATAATTTAGAGAATATTATTTGTTGCTTGATCAGAATGCTAAGAGACTATGACATATAACTATTCCTTCTGTGATTCG
Source organism: Dittrichia graveolens (assembly GCA_038502395.1). Lineage (NCBI taxonomy): Eukaryota > Viridiplantae > Streptophyta > Magnoliopsida > Asterales > Asteraceae > Dittrichia > Dittrichia graveolens. Next base: position 14,419,314 of record JARJIL010000001.1, on the reverse strand, counting down.
AATATCTTAAAAAAATGTTTTTTGTTTTTCATTTTTCCGTGCAATACCGCTCACTTTCTCGAGCTTAATTCTCATATACTTTGTATGATTTATTTCTATAATATTTAAATAAATTTTGCTCTGGTTTTTCTAATAGAACTCCCAATTTACTTTGTATTAATATTTTTATGCATTGGAGATTGTTTGGTTTATTTCTTTTTCCCAAGCCCCGGTTCTTATTCATCTTTCTTTGTTACTATTTAATCAAATCATTAAATTACAATCTTTGAAATATTCACATCGTAACATATAATTTTGATGTAAATATGAATATAGATTTGTATGCGTCACATCTTTATTTACATTTTAATATATATTTTATTTCGTTGTAATACAATATTTACTAAAAGGATGATTTTTTAAAAAAATCATAATTGTAAAAAGAAAACAATACTTTTTTTCTTAAATCTAAACCAAACAACGTATTACAATTCTACATATTTGAATTATTTCTTTAAAACAGATTTTTACCATTTTATATTAGGTTTATTTAACAAAAATGTATTCAACTTTACATGTTTTCTTATTATATGTTTCAACTTTCAAACTTACCTTTTAATGTATTGAACTTTTGAAACTTACCATTTGACCTATTAAATTTGAAAATTTGATACATATATTAGCAAAATATGTAAAGTTAAAATGTTAAATACATAAAGTTTAAGTGTTCAATACATTAAGGAGTACGTTATTAGAATTCAATACATTAAAAGGTAACCTTGAAATTTTGGATACATATAAATATATAATAGCAAAATATGCAAAGTTGAATACATTTTGATGAACTAATTTTTTTTTAATGTTTGAACGTTAATTTTATATTATTTATCATTACCTTTTGTTTCCTGTTGCGGCGCGCGAATAATTGTAACCTCGTTTCGGATAAACTTTTAGAATCTAAAAGCGAGTTCAATCTTTATTGCTCTTGCACGGTTATATCGGATGTTATAGTCAAAAGAGTTAGTTTCCACATGTATGAAAAGCAGAAGATGGCTAAAGAACATAATTATCATTTTGCCTGTGCCAAAAATAAATCTATAAAGTTTAAAGACAAAATAGTTGGTCTAAAAAAAGAGACTTTGATTCCAAGAAGTATATTGAATAAGTGAAACACAAAGTTACAAATATAAAGTTCCAATAAACCTGTGCATGCAAGGTTTCAAATAATTAAAGACGTATATATGTCAGCAACAATACTACTACTACTACACAAGGAGTCTTCATCATTAGAAAAAGAAGATAATTCATCCTCCAACCTAGCTACCTCTTTACATTTAGGCTAAGCGCATCCATCCTGCGGGATGTTGTGTTAGCCATAATCACGCCCAAATAAACCATCGCCCTCATCCCTTCAAATTGACAGTGAGGGTATCAACGGGTACAAACTCACGCCCACTTTCTGCATTCTCTATCTCTCTCTTCTCTTTCTACATTTATTTATTTATTTTAATAGAGAATAGTTAAGGGGGATGAATGTAAGGTAATTAAATGAAGGATGAAAAGGAAAAATGATGTGGTACTGAGGGGGAAGAATTAAGAGGGATGAATGCACATATATATAATCTTACATGTGACTTAATTACATTTACCAAAAGAGATATGAAATCTTCTAATAACTTGATCTTCATGCATACCACACTTCTTCAGCTTTATAAAGAGTTTCACATGCTTGAATAATTAAAGTTTATCAAACCTAGCTAGCCCCCTAAACAAATATAAAATTGATTGGCTAATTAACCCCTTAAATTAATGATGAGAATTCGCACTCAGATACCAATACGTACGTATTGCTAGCTACAACGGGAAACCATTGGCCATTACATTAATGCCATATACATAAAGTGTTCTATATATATATATATTTTTAAGGAGATGATTTGTACGCAACAAGTTTTTACCATACACAACAAGTTTGTACATAACTAATTATTGTGTATAACAAAAATCTATTATGTACAGATGATTATATACGCAGGTGTAATTAAAATGTCCTAAAATAACATATTTTCTACAACTGTGTTAAATAATCAGATTTATAGACCAAAACCACATTTATCCATATAAATTTAAAAAAAATAAAAATATAAGCAACATGTGCAACAAAGCCCAAAATTATCCAATGCAATCTATCGAATATTCGCTTAGTGAATTTTCAAACAAACATAAGCGAAGATAAAACAAAAATTGTAAGCATCTATAACAAAGCAATTAAACTATTAAATTCTGGCAAAATCTAAAATAAATTAGACTATATAAACCAATAATGGTCAAGTAAATTTATGATTTAGATCTTGTAATAAAACTCACTTGTGGAAATATTTGATTTCAACATCACTTGATAAATGTGATGAACAAATTGACAATAAGCAATCCAACAAATTGTATTTTTGCCTTTGAGAGGAAAAGTTGATGTCATATTTAAACAAACCATCCAAAAGAACATCACAAAGACTATCATGAGCTTAGGTAATTACCATATTTACAACTCAAAGCATTCTTAAACTCGTCATTTTCTCTTGCCTCATCCTTTTTCCTCAAATACATTAATCGCTCTTTTTACTATCATCAAACGGATATGTTAGAAACTAGAGGGGGGTGAATAGGTTATATGCCCACTTTTTGAAGTTTTTAACAATATTTGCAAGTAATTAAAGAGTTTAAGGAAGAAAGATATCATCAATGAAGTAGTTTGGACACAATGATTTATAGTGGTTCAAGCAAGGGTTAACAACCTTGCTCTACATCCACTCCTTGGCCTCACCCACCAAGAGTTGCTCCACTAACTTCTCTCTTTAAAGGTAGAGATAAACCTTTTACAACTTCTCTCTAATTCTAAGGCTAGAGATGATCCTCACTTCTCTCTAATTCTAAGGCTAGAGATGATCCTTACTTCTCTCTAATTCTAAGGCTAGAGATGATCCTCACACAATTGCAAATATATAAGAAGGTAATGTAGTGTTTGAACTTTGAAGGCTTTCACTCTTGCTTCATTCTTGATCTTGAGATGTTGAATTTTTATCAAGAATATGAGCTCACAAGTTTTTGTATATGTTCTGTGTTTTTCAGATTGCAAGAGGTTGGTAAAACACAAGACTTGAGTTGCTTTAAATAAGGAAAAAGTTTGATGCTCAAAACGTGTCCAGACGATCCACGGTCGATCCACGGTCGACTGTGGAATCGACCGTCGCACTACTGGAGATTTTTTAGCCTTGTGCATATAGACGTTGGGCTTTTACCAAAACCACACACAACCCATTTTTACTATAAAAATGCACTGAAAAGGAGCTTTAGAAAAGTTGGGTAAGTGCCATACTTCTTAAGTTTGAATTTAATCATGAAAATGGTAGTTTGGAAACCATATGCACAAAGTATGTTGGAAGTTTACCACTTTGAGAGATTCCTTTTGCTAAATATAGTTTTGGCTTGTTTCAATGTAAGATTGTGTTTAGTATTTGCCAAAATGGGAATTTATTTGCTTTGACTTCCAAGCTTGTGATTTTTATAAAAATTGTCTCAATTTTTATAAAAGTTTTTATAAAAATTATTTTATAAAAACTTAAACTCATTTGATTATTTATTTTGTAAGCTCATAAACTTCAAACGTTTGTTTGTAGGAATGTTCGACATCGGCTTCTACTTGAACTCGGATCTTGACGATTGGAGCTTGGCTATTTGATGAAGCTTATTTTGTAGATCATATATGAGAATATATTTGATTGAATATATATATGTATATGTGCACATATGTTAATGTTAGTACATACAATTATATAAACAAGTTATATATTTTTGTGTCAACAAAAAAGGATATATTTGTAAGCCTATTTTTCCCAACAGGATAGATTCAATCACAAACAAAGGGAAAAGGTCGACATCTAATATTGATATAGAATTATACCAGCAACAAATATGCAGAAGAAACCTCAAAATACTGATAACTCCATCATATAGTCAAAAGAGTTCCATTATATGTATCAAAGTAACTTTCAACCCTATTAACTTTTTCTTAGTTCACAAGATCAAGGTTTTTCCCACAAAAAGTGGTTAATGACTTATGATTTAGGCTTATTAGCAATGGCAGGCAGATCCACTGCTTGGATGTTTGGTGGTGCGGTCATTATTTTATGGGCTCTTATGATTTTAATTTTCGCTTCAAAACAAAACAGACTAAAAAGTTCAAATAAAAATTGAAAGCACTGTCATTTTGTTAACAGACACCCAAACCTCATGAAAGCCCCAAAACTCCCATTGAGTCAGTTGTGATTCTTGAAGCTGTGAGAACAAGAACGGCAACAAGCAAGCAACCCAAGAAATGCAAACACCGATTCACTCAGCGAACAAGAACGCCTAATGAATTATGAATCCGCATCTCACTCTCAGCCACTGTCTACTCACTCTCATCCTCACAGCTCAGAAACTCTAACTATCGAGGTAAATAATCTTCAAACCCCAAAACCTAATTTAGTTGAAATTATAAGAAGTATGTGGTTATTACTTGTTATCTGGGTATATCAAGAGTTTTAGGTTGGTGAAGTTGAGATTGGTTGAAAACTTGAAATTATTGTTCGTTGAATTATGATTTACATTGGGTGGATTTTGGGCATAGTGTAAACCTAAATTATGTTTGATGTTGTACTAGTTATAAATTACATATTTAGGATTGTTATTTGCAAATTTGATAGAAGTTCTTAGTCTAATATAAATGCAAGCTACAATAAACCCAATCCAAAATAATATTGTATGTAACATTTCTCTGGAGGAGTTCTAATAGTTTTAAGGTATAGTTCACCATAGAAAATAAAACCAAGGTAGTTACAGACTTACAATAAAATAATGTTTGTCGAGTGGTTTAACTTAATTAGTAATGTGCCTATGAGCTAGGCTTTCATGATTTGATATTCTGATTAATGAATAAGAAAGGAAATTTAAGCATTCTTATTGTAATAACCTGCCAAGTTTACGATCATGTTATGCTTGAGATTCCCGGACTTTCCACACTACTCCTTGAAGACTTACGAATAGAAGAAGATCTATATAATACCATAATACACACACATACATATATATATATATATACACACACACAAGCTAAATGACCCCTATGTCAATACGGAGATGATATAAGTCAATTTTAAATTTATATAGTTTTAAAGAGTACTAACACGTATAGTAAGAATAGTTAGAAAACATAGATAAGAAAATAATAAGCATATCATATTAATAAGCATCATATTCTCTTCATGAACAATACCAAAATCAATACAATAATAACAAGAGCACATATAAGTCAAAATATAAGCAAAAAAGAAAACAAATAATAATTCTAATAATTGTGCCTTGCGTTAACACCTCTTGTTTTTGTTTTACTATATACAAATTAAAAATCAAAGTATTACATTACAAATAAATATACATAAACAAATATGGATTTGAAATTTTTCTTAGGTGTATTATGTATAGATAAAACGTCGATTACCTATTTGAATGCCTCTTTTGTTGTTCAAAATTCAACATTTTATCAATAAACCTTTCAATTAAATGGATGATTTATATAACTACACAACCTATGAGGGTTTTTATTGATCAACTGTGTGAATATAATTGCATATAAACATGAGTTAGTAAGCTTAAATTCAATCTTCTCAACTTTAAATATATAAACAACCATAAAATTACTTCTTCAAACAATCAATTGAAGATAGAAACAATTAAAAATTTGTTCTTGAGATGATAAACTAAACATGTTCAAGAAGTTGCAAAGATGAATATTGTGTTTGACTTATTTTGAAGTTTTGAGAAAAAATTGTAGGTAGAAATCGAAATAAGAGAATAAAATAACTATGAAGTTTAAATACTATTCTAAATAATCTAAAATTTTGAGATCTGAAAAATATTAAATTTTCGAAATTCACATTTCAAATTTCGAAATTTGAATTTTTTAAATTTGATTACATAAAATTTGGTCACTTGGTTATACAATTAAATTTACCACTATTATCGCATTCTTTTTTTTTAATATTTTGGATATCTATTTCAAAGATAATTATATCTCCTCTAAACTCTTTGAAATTATAATTTCTACTCCATTCAAAAACATTTTTCAATATAAATTTGTTTTGAGGTCTATATCAATCTCAAAAGAAGTTAGATAAATTTTTTATTTCTAATTTCGATTGACATTAAATATCTTTTACATATCTTGTTATAGTTGAAGATAACAACATATTCGGTATGCTTTTAATATACTAATTTTGAGTTTAATACGTTTACATCTTAAAGTTAATTCAATATTTCCTTGTGTTTGACTTATCCCATTATTAAACATTCCATATTTGAAATTTGTTGGGTATAAAGAATAGTAGTTTGTATATGTCTATATGATAATATGTTAACCTCCTTGAATTAAGGAAATTAATTGAAGTGGTATGTTGTGATTGGTGGATTAAAAATAGATAATGACATCATCATTCTTTTATTTTAATAAGTTTATTAGATTAGATTAGAAGATTAAATTAGATTATATATATATATATGTATATATATATAGGGGAGGGTTCAAATGAGAACTATTTTTCGTACGAGAACTGCGAGAACCAATGTTGACCGTTTGAAGGAGAGGGCATTGGATGGCTAAGATTGGTTCTCGTACGAAAAACAGTTCTCGTTTAAACTTTTGCCTATATATATATATATCGGAAAAAAATTATTAATTAACATTTTAACTAGTTATAAAAAGGGCCAACTGTAATTATATTAACCAAGCTTTTAAGCCTGTGGGCTTAATTGCATCGGCCCAAACCCATAAGCCTAATGAGTTGTCCTTTAATTAACCGAGAGAGGGGGATAACGATCTCCCGGTCTCCCCTCAAATCGGCCAATGACCATCATCCTCCAAGAAACTCTCCTACGAACTCCTCTATATATGCTCATGCTCAGCCCATCCTTCGATGGTGAATCACATTTGTGTTTATTGTATTTGATATCGAGGGCGAGAGAGTAAAAGAGCGATTAGGGTCTGCCGGCGAAAACAAACCGAACAAAGGCTGAAATCGGAGTGCTGGTGCAAGATTGGGCTGCAGTTAAGCTAATTTGGGAGACAAAAGTCACTTCTAGTTCAGCAGCGATTAAGCTTGTTTCTGTTCTGGTTTTCGTTTTCTGCAGCATTTCAGGTTTGTTCGAAACTCCTTACCATCTCCTTCTGACACTTCCGATTCTGTTTATTTAAAAAAAAAAATCCAATCTTTGGTTCTTTTAGGATGTTGAATTAGAACACGAACAGAAGGGTTTTTTCATACTTTGATCAGTAACCACGAATTATCTAAACCTAAAGAACTCTGATTGTACCCAAGTTTATTAAATAGGGTCTTAACAATAACATATGTATCAGACCAAGCTGATATCCGAACTTCAGTTTTGAATTCACGAATTGATTAGGTGTGTTTACTGATCTCAAGCAAATCTGGAACTACTAGAGTTATATAGGGGATTGGAAACTCTATTTTGAAACTATTGTGAGTATTGGTACCACTGTTTACCTGTTGTGGAATCAAATGGGTTTACCAAGATTAAACTTAGTATAAATGAAACGACTTGGGGGCTGGATTATATGTTAATAATCATGAATGATTAACGATGAGTCTTGAAATACATGGAATGGAGTGGTGACTTAGTTCTAAATACAAACAACACCCCTATTTCTTGAGCTGAAACCATGATATATAAACTGTTGGGAACACATCTGAACGTCAGTAACTATAAACTTGAGGAGAACCTTTAAACTAGACTACACTAGAATTGAGTAATCTGTTATTTAAGGCTTAGAATAAACATACGATTTATTAAACAAAGAGAACGGAAAAAACTAATACGATGAAATGACTAATATATTTTTGCAGAATCATCTATGAAAGTATTATAAGCGTCTTTTATGGACATGTATATTTGATAAATCATATATTTGATTGATAATGTTATGTGTATTATAAATGATTTAGTAAATATATTATGTCTTTTATCAAGAACATTATCTATCTTACGAAACTATTAAAATACTTGATTGATTACATGTTGATGTGAATCAGTTGGAGGGTTAAGTTAGATTTGTAATTCTAATTTTGTATGAAAATTTTCATGTATATCTATGTAGAAAAATTGATTTTGTAGATGAAGAAAAATCCTCGATTCCCCGTGGTGATCCCTGATACCCGATAGTGACGGGGATGAGGATGAGGACGGGGATAGAGATTGGAACGGGGATGGGGAGAGCGATCCCCGATACCCCGACCTTGTTGCCATCCCTACTTTTGACTCTCAAATTAACTAAGAGAGGGAGATAACGACTTTCCCTCAAATCGGCCATCATCCTCCAAGAAATTCTCCAACAAACTCCTCTATAATCTATAAATACTCATGCTCAGCCCATCCTTTGATTGTGAATCACATCTGTGTGTATTGTATCTGAAAGAGAGAGAGAGAGAGAGTAAAAGAGCGATTAGGGTAGCGATTTGGGGTTGCCGGCGAAAACAAACCGAACAAAGGCTGAAATCGGAGTGCTGGTGCAAGATTGGTCTGCAATTACGCTAATTTGGGAGACAAAATCAGTTCTAGTTCAGCAGCGATTAAGCTTGTTTCTGTTCTGGTTTTCGTTTTCTGCAGCAATTCAGGTTTGTTCGAACTCCTTACGATCTCCTTCTGACACTTCCGGTTCTGTTTATCTAAAAAAAAATTCAATCTTTGGTTCTTTTAGGATGTTGAATTAGAACACGAACAAAAGGGTTTTCATACTTTGATTACTAACCAAGAATTATCTAAACCTAAAGAACTCTGATTGTACCCAACTACCCAAGTTTATTAATTAGGGTCTTAATTACACATGTATCAGACCAAGCTGATATCTGAACTTCAATTTTGAATTCACGAATTGATTAGGTGTGTTTACTGATCTCAAGTAAGGGTATGTTCGGTATGAAGCTTTTTGGAGCTTAGCGGAGCTGGTAGCTTTTTGTTTCGAAAGAAAAAGCTACAAGTCATGTTCGGAAGAAAAAGCTTGAAGCTTTTTTTTTAAACAACAAAGCTCTAAAATAAAAAAGGCAAAAAGCTTCTTGAAGTAGCTTTTAAAACTAGCTGGGTGCTTTTTATATACCAAATTACCTAAATACCCTTTTTAATTGTTTTATAGGTCCTCCTATTTTTATAATTTGTCCTTTTTTTTGTCATTTTACACTATTAAGCTCCAGCTACCTGCTAATTTGCCAAACACATATATAATTAAAATATACAGCTTCCAACTATTTCCGCCAAACATACCCTAAATCTGGAACTACTAGAGTTATATAGGGGATTGGAAACTCTATTTTGAAACTATTGTGAGTATTGGTACGAATCAATTGGGTTTACTAAGATTAAAATTAGTATAAATGAAACGACTTTGGGGCTGGATTATATGTTAATAATCATGAATTAACAATGAGTCTTGAAATACATGGAATGGAGTGGCGACTTAGTTCTAAATACAAACAGCAACCCTATTTCTTGAGCTGAAAGCATGATCTAAACTGTTAGGAACACATCTGAACTTCAGTAACTGTAAACTTGAAGAGAACCTTTAAACTAGACTAGACTAGAATTGAGTAAACTGTTATTTAAGGCTTAGAATAATCATAGTCTTTCCCTTACTTGAATCTGTGAACTTTTAAGTGTTTTGAGATTCAAACAAGATTATATTCTAATAAGTAAGGCGAGACTGCAAGAAACACACTAGGCACTTATGTCTGAATGTCTCTTATTTATATCGATAAAACTAAAAAGATATGAATTCTAAATTACATATATAACAGGGTTACTGATAAAGACAACTAATATATTAATTAGGAATCAAAAGTTTGTTTCTTTAAAATCTACTAATACCATGGTTAGGCAACAAGAGCTTGGATTATATGTATTATAAGATAACGGAATCAACACTTAGGAAGTGATAGTCAATTTAACCAAACGGATCACCACTATAACTTAGGAAATCTACCTGATTTGAGAAGAATAATAATAGTGGTAAATGTTAAACCATAAAATAATCTATATTAGTTACAAAAGAAAATAACGGAAGTAGAGATAATACTAATAGTAACTTATATATTTTATAGACGGAGGAAAAGGGAACCAAACTTGAAGCTATTAGTAGCGTTTGGATATCTTGGATTGTGAAATAAGGTACAGATTCTTAGTTTCTCTTATAATTATTATAATCGTTTGTATGGAGAATATGAAATATCGGTTTTAAATTCCTATCATTCTTTCAGTGATGATCCTTGTTGTTGAAAAGTATGATATTTGAAATCTTGTTTCTTTTGATGTGCTTCTATTGTTGGATTTATGAAGATATTATGATATGATAGGAAATAGAATAGTTAATACTAGAGGGGGGTAAATGGTAACATGTGGGCTGGAGTTTGTTAGTAGTTCTAAATAAATAGAGGATAGTATCTCATGGCTAGTTAGGCAGAAATATATTACGTTTAGGTCTTGTATTGGGCTCGTAGTTTTGGCTATCGAGAGAGGGCTGTGCCCTAGACTGATCTTCCGCCTGTGGAGGATTGGGGTTTAATTTTGTGTTCAATTCTAGTTTTATCGTTCCTATTTTCATCTGTTCAAGTATTGATTTCCCATCATTGGTCCGACTTGCCATCGCTCTACCACAACAATTTCAATTTCAGTTCACGTCAGTAGGATTCGATTTCATTTAACGTTCTTTAGTATTTGACCTGCGCGGATTTGGAAGGTGCAGTTTTGGAAATTTCCGATTTGGAAATCTCCGATTTGGAAACTGTCGATTTGTTATTCAGCGATTGCCATTTGGACCTGTCGAGTTTGATTTTGGGGTTCTGCTGTTAGCAATATCTGTTGGTGGGATCTACGATTCGAATTGCAATACATTATTGCAATTTGTTTTCTGTTGATTGAGGATCGGTCCGATTGGGAATTTTCGATAGGCATTCTGTTGTCGCTGCTACTCACTATCTCTATTTCCTGATCTGTTTTTCTTTAATCCCCGATGGAAATTCGTTCTGTACAACAACGTATTGAGCTCCACGAGGAATCGATTCACCAATTGCAATCAGATATGAAAAAAATCAAAGCTGCCCTGAAGATCTTAGAAGTTGATCGAGTGGAGGATTCTGAATTTCGCAAACTCATGATGGCGTGGATCAAGGTCTGCAACATGTTTCTAGTAAGGAATCTAATTTCGATTTGTGTAGGGTTCAATCTGGGAATATCTTCGACTCAGGTGGTGGATCTGATCATATTTTTGAATCCAATGGTGGAAGTGAAGACTTTAGTGGTTTTGATTATCAAGTGGTGGAATCAACCACAATGGTTAGTGAGGAAGAACACTTGGATGTTGATGATCGAGGGCCGAATAGAGCGGTGATGGTGAAATCAATTGGATTGGCAACATTGACTTCATCAATTATGAAAGAAAAAGTCAGGCAGTTAAGGACTATTGCTAAATCTCTCACTGTTTGGGTTAGAAATGACATCGAAAGTCATATGTTCGTGACGGATGGGATTTGTTTAGCTGTGGGGTAGTTTTATGAAGGGCTCTACAAGAGTTTGACTCAAGCTGTTATTAATGAGGACTCTTGTCGGTTTGAGGAGATTCGGGTTCGCGATTTACCTCTGGGAAAACCACCGGATTATTGTACTTGTTTGGAAGCAAGTCTTGAGGACAAGACTTTTTTGAAGGCTTGAGTAATGATAGGAAATAGAATAGTTAATACTAGAGGGGGGTAAATGGTAACATGTGGGCTGGAGTTTGTTAGTAGTTCTAAATAAATAGAGGATAGTATCTCATGGCTAGTTAGGCAAAAATATATTACGTTTAGGTCTTGTAGTGGGCTCGTAGTTTTGGCTATCGAGAGAGAGCTGATCTTCCGCCTGTGGAGGATTGGGGTTTAATTTTGTGTTCAGTTCTAGTTTTATCGTTCCTATTTTCATCTGTTCAAGTATTGATTTCGCATCAATATGTTAAGTGAGTTGGAGAAGTTTCATTTTCTTTTATTAGATATGTTCCACATGATGCTTCTTAAAAATATTGTAGTATGCTTTTGACGCAACGAGCTATTTAACCACCTATAGGGGTACCATAGGCACATCATCGGGGCAGCAGTGGTGTGACACCTTATGTGGCGGTGTGATTAGTCCACGGCGTCTCGTAGGGGTTTGCTCCGAGAGCTATTTTGGTGAAGAGGCGTATGGGTCGACCCTAGACTTGTAGGTTATGTTATGGTGGATGATAGTGTGGTGCCAAACACCCATCTCACATTTGTAGGGTACATTTGGATCCAATGTACAAATGTACTGGCATTTGTCATATCTGTCTTTGACGGTGTGCAAGTGTATGCGCTTGGTAGGAGCTCGATGTGATACGATATGTGATTTGATATGAATTGTTGATATGATATGTGCGAATATGGTATGTTTGCATTTGACACCAATAGCCTTTTAAATGAAGTTTGATTCTGAAAGTATTTTGATGTGGAAGCTTTGATTTTTGATACCTTGGTGTTTGCTTCGATAATTATTGTCATTATCATGTATGTTATATATATCCGCACACTAGGCAATTGGCTCAACTGCAGTTTTCTTTTCTTTCCTCTGCGACAGGTGTTCAAAAGTGCTTCAAGGGGAAGAGATCATAGTTGTCAATAGCGAATAGCGGTAAATAGCGATGGCCTACCTATATGCTACATAGCGAATAGCGCTAAATAGCGGCCGCTATTTCGTATTTAGCGATAGCCTTCTAAAGTATAATTATATATTTATATATTAGTATATTACCTTAAAAGTCTTAAACTATTATATATATTAGAGAACAAAATATAATACTAAGTCTTAACCTATTATAAGTTAAATCAAAGATCATCTAAATCTTCATATTACTAATTAAAGGTTAAAAGTTTTAAAAAATAAAAATAAAAAATATTACCAAAATGCCATCGCTACCGCTATATGCTTAATAGCGGTCACCTAGCGCTACGCTACGCTATTCGCTATAGCGGCGCTATTTGGCGCTATTAACAACTATGGAAGAGATCAAGATCTAGTCTAGCAGAAGCTTGTAATGTAGTACTTGCGGGTTGGTTTTTGAGAGGTATTTTTCTTAGTTTTGCTCTGTTTATGTATGATGAATCGTATGTGTAGCCTCCGTTTCATGTTGAGACAGGGTGTTACAATATAACTCTCCCACATATTTCAAGTCCTTAGAACTGCATGGAAAGATCAAGAAACCTATTTTATAACTATGTAAATAATAGATTATAGCATACAAATTCTTGATATGACATAATAACCGTCGGATCAAAACAATTCTAGCCATCGGTTTTCATAGGCTACTAGTATAAATAGGTGGTGGTCTCATTTATTGCAAACCATCTCTATTGGTTAGGGCCCCCATGAATCTTTTTCATGGACCCGCCGTTGTTCATTTGAATTGTGTTAAGTGATAATTTACGAGTCTAATTATGATTTTCATCTGTAATTTTATCACTATTAAGCGTTTAAGCGTAAATCGATGAGTACAGAAGATAGAAGTTATTAAATCATTTTACTCTCAAGAAAAGACCATGTTTATAAAGGAAGTTTTAAAAAGACAAAATAAATAATTTTTAAAGTTTTAGACTAAACCTCTAGATAACATAGAAGTGTTTGGTTAATTTACTTCGACTGTTTAAACAATGTATATATTTTCTTTTCTTTATTTCAGGAATGTGGTGTAACACAAAATATTAGAAATTTATCAAGTGGGTTAATTTGATTTGTGCTAGTCATAACCCGATTCGTAATACTACTTCCTCATATGTCTTCAAGGGCCACTTCGCAACACTCTTTCCCAGCCTTCTAGTGGTAAATTATTATGCAATGATTAGGCAACAATCAAATTTAGGTCAATTGGTGGAATTATGGTAACGTCCGTTGTGACACGACCGTCAAGTTCCAGTGCGCTCCACCACACTGCCAAGCTTCTTCGATACTTAGCCGGGACTAAAAACCTTCAGGTGGGAAAAATAGTTCACGCTCGTTTGATTGTTTCTAATCAATCATCCAAAGACAACATACTCGAGACCAACTCTGTGATCCATTTTTACTCAAAATGTGCACAATTGGAATCTGCCCGCCATGTGTTTGATAAAATGCTCAAAAGAAATATAGTTTCATGGAGTGCTTTGATGGCAGGCCTTTTCCAGAATGGTTTTCCATTTGAAGTTCTTAGATTATTTAAATTAATGGTTTCAGAGGACGATGATCTGTGCAAGCCTAACGAGTATATATTTGCAATTGTTCTTTCCTCTTGTTCTAATGGTGGGTACCTTATATTAGGCAGGCAGTGCCATGGGTTCGTGTTGAAATCTGGATTAGTGTTCCATCAGTACGTGAAGAATGCACTTGTACGCTTGTACTCCATGTTTTCAGATTTTGTAGGGGCCATGGAGGTTTTGTTTTCAGTCCCTGGATCAGATATATGTACTTATAACCTGATCTTAAGCGGTCTTATTGATTATGGTTACTTGGATGAAGCATTAAATATCTTAACACGAATGTCTAGCGAACAGTTGGTGTGGAACAAAGGCACTTACATTTGCATTTTCGGGCTTTGCGCGCGCCTTAAAGATCTGAGCTTGGGGCATCAAGTTCATAGTCAACTGCTAAAAAGTGACGTTGAATTTGATGTGTTTGTATGCAGTACAGTTATTGACATGTATGGGAAATGTAAAGAGATTTCAAGTGCTAGAAAAGTTTTTGACATGTCCCAAGATCAGAACGTGGTTTCATGGACATCAATGTTGTCTGCTTACTCACAACACGGTTCCTATGAGGAGTCGTTAAAGTTATTCTTGGATATGCAACGTGAGGATGTTGTTCCAAACGAGTCTACCTTTTCCGTATTACTAAATGCTAGTGCTGGATTATCATCATCAGGATACGGGTATTCCTTGCATGCACTTGCAGAGAAAAAAGGCTTTAAGGGTCATGAGAACGTTGGGAATGCTTTGATCAACATGTACGCAAAGACCGGTGACATTGAAGCTGCAAATAAAATATTTGAAGGTATGACTAATCGTAATGTGGTAACATGGAATACTATGATATGTGGATACTCACATCATGGTCTTGGTAACAAGTCATTAGCTTTGTTTCAAGAAATGTTGAAAACGGATGAGAATCCTAATCATGTAACTTTTGTTGGTGTTCTTACCGCTTGTGGACATTTAGGGCAAGTCGAATTAGGGTTTTATTTCTTTTACAAGTTAATGAAACAAAAGGGCATTGAACCTACTTTGGAGCACTATACTTGCATTGTTGGGCTTTTAAGCAAGGCGGGGCGATTAAATGAAGCTAAAAAGTTCATGCTTTCAACACAAATCGAATGGGATACCATTGCTTGGCGTACCTTACTAAATGCTTGTCATGTTCACAGAAATTATACTCTTGGAACCCAAATTGGGAGCATTATCTTAAATTTGGACCCTAATGATGTTGGAACATATATTCTTTTGTCTAATATGCTTGCTAAGGCTAATCAATGGGGTGGTGTCACTAAAATCCGTGAATTGATGAGAAAAAGGAAGATAAAGAAAGAACCAGGGCTTAGCTGGGTGGAGATAAAGAATCAGACACATGTGTTTGTTTCACTTGACAATCGCCATCCAGAATTTATGGAGATTCATGAAAAGTTAAAGGAGTTGTTTGATAAGATAAAATCACTTGGTTATGTTCCAGATACTCGAAATGTGTTACATGATGTTGAAGATGAACAGAAGGAAGATTATGTTGGTTATCATAGTGAGAAGCTTGCGGTAGCTTATGCTTTACTGAGAACACATAAACAAGCACCAATTTGTATCATAAAAAATTTGAGGATATGTGATGATTGTCACTTTGCGATGAAACTAATCTCTAAAGTTACAAATAGGGTCATAAATGTAAGAGATGCCAATCGTTTCCATTGCTTCCAAGATGGAAGTTGTTCATGTGGAGATTATTGGTGACAGATTCGTATCCATCACTAGTGAATTGTGGCTATCAATGGAATGATTTGACTGCTTCATATGGGTGCACCAATGATTGAGAAGTGTTATAGAGATACATAATTCAATTGCTTATAAGGTATATTTATTTCGATTTAGCTAGACATTTTTGCTAATAGTGATACGAGGAGCAAGTGCAGAAATAGTGATACAAGGAGCAAGTTGCACCAATTCAGAGAGTCCCTTCCAAGGTGAAAATTTTGGTTTAATTGTTTAAAAATGGCAATGTCATTTCTTACTTGTGAATGGGTTGACTTGGGACCTTGGGTTGTGTTTTACTTCAATTTTCAAATGGTAAAAAAATCTACCTTAAAATCATGAAACTCATTCTTGTGTTTTCGTCTTTTCAGGTTTGGTGACTGGTGAGTTTTTGCAAAGAAGTCGAGGATTGGTTCTGAGTAATGGTTTGTGCCAAACTCAAAACGAAGGGACTACTGGCTGCTTTTCAGTACGTACAAAATGAAATAATAGTTATTATTGGATTGATGGCCTTTTTATTAGTTAAAAGAGCATATCAAATCGGTGGATAGTGTAGAGCAAAGCGGGGCTCATGCGTCATACAAGTGCGAACCAACTCACAAGCCACTCCATACAAAACTTCTTGAGGTTAAAACTGTTCCAACTTTGTCTTCAACAACGTAAGTTTAACTTGTACAATTCTTTGACTTCTGAAAAAAAGGGCCGGCTAACACCATGTTTAATTGATGTAAATATATATTCTGTTACAGCCTTCTTGAAATTATATGTTTCATGATAAGAATTCTTTTGTAAGTGAAGTAGTTTCCATAGTTTATGTTCATGCTGTTGTCAAAGCAGATACAAATCTCTGCAACTCTCTTGTATGGATAAACCCATTTTTATTCTCATCAAACAAATCAAAAGGTTTCCTTCACTTTGTCTAGTCACGGCTGTTCTTCAAACTGTTAGATTACATAACTCCCCATCTATTCTATTATATAGAAACGATATAAATATAGTACAAATAGGAAAACCCTAATGGGCCTTAAGCCCTAATCTAATGGACTTTATATACACATTAACATTCCCCCGCAGTTTGAGCGGAGTATGATTACAAAGACTCAAACTGAAACTAAAATAAAAAATAACAATAAAATACAATTCAATAAAGAAATAAAACTAAGAAAAAACGAAAAAGATGAAGTAAATGCTGGTGTCAGACAATGACAAACTTTTTCCACGCTTTTTTTTTCTACCAAGAGCCCAAGAGTAGCTAGACAGACAATGGCATAAACTTTTCTTGAAATCAGAAGAGGGATGAAAGGCAACCGATGTAGGTGAGTTTTTTTTTTTTGAGTTTTTAACAGGGTTTAGATAGAAGATAGAGTTGAGAGACTAGAGAGTTGAGAGAGAAAAAGGGTTAGGAGAAGTAGAAGGGTAAGAGAGAAAGAGATTTTAGAGAGAACAAAGAGGCGGAGATGTATTCGGCAGGGCAGCAGCGGCGCCTGAACATGTTTTTTTTAAATAGAAGATGGGAAGCTCTCTTGATGCACCGGAGAGAGATGGCCAACGATGTAGGTGGCGATAGTGGATACAGGCATGTAGCGGAGGTCGGCGGCACGATGGTTGGCGATGTCTTTTTTTTTACATAAGAAGAAGATAGGAAGCACTAGTCAACGGCTTAAGAGGAGCATCGGCGAACTAGGGAGATAGTGGTCGGCTATGTACGGCGGCATCAAAGGGGCGGAGATGTTTTCCGGAGACGGTAAGATTTTTTTTTGTTGGCGGCCAGGAACAGAAGTAGCGGCTGTGTAGGAGTAGAAACACACGGCGGCGATGATGTAGAAATATTGAGAGAGAAAAAAAATGGCCGGAGATGGAAGAGAAGTCCGGCAAGGAGAGAGTGACCGTCGATGTCTGAAAATTTTAAAAGAGAAGGAAAATATATGAAGGGAGGAGAGGCTAGAGATAAGGAGGAGGTGATACATCCGGTCACCGGAAATTTTAATAGAGAAGGAAAAATCCGGCAAGGATAGCGTCGGAGACTTTTAGGGTTCCGGCGGAAGGTACCTTTTGGACTGAGCACATGCTCTGATACCATGTTAGATTACATAACTCCCCATCTATTCTATTACATAGAAACGATATAAATAGAATACAAATAGGAAAAACCTAATGGGTCTTAAGCCCTAATATAATGGACTTCATATACACATTAACACAAACATGTTAAAAAGATTATCACAACTTTGTCAGAAAGTTCTTGAGAATTGCAAAAGATTCCTAAATTCCAAGTCACCATCCCCACTTTATCTCCTTGAATGCCCATCTCTAAATGAAGGTAATCCTTTTCTCAATTTGGAGTCTTGGTTCTTTCCAACAATGAGTGTTGGAGTGATCCAAGAAAAACCCTAATTGAGGGTAGTTTATGTTGAGAATTACATGGGAAAAGATGTAGTGGATGAATTCAGGTATCATGAAAGTCATGGTTAATGGTAGATGATTATTTTTTGGTGAAATGGAAGTATAGAATATGAATGTCAGTGAGTTTGAATAAATGTAGAATGAGATGTGTGGCTTTTATAAGAATCATACGTGCAAGAGTGTAATATTTTGTGCGTTTATTAAGAGGTGTGTGCTCGTTCATATGCCTTTTTTTTATTTTTATGGTTAAAACGCTCGCGTTTGCATCACATTCCCACTACATATACACTCTTCCACATATCCAATGTTGTGATCACTCATCGTCATACATAAATTCCTGGACAACTTACCACATAAAGTGTAAAGAAAAAACTTCCACCCTTTGGCCACTTCATGTGACGAGCATCGCACCATACTACCATAACGTCATATGACACCTCTCTCCCACAACTCGAATAATTAAGACACTAAGTCTACGTAAGTATCGAGCGGAAGTCGTTCAACGATGAGCCATCTAAGGTGCTGGAGCCCCGCCATGGTAGTTTCCTGAAAAGAGTTAAACAACATCAGTAAGCGCGAAGCTTAGAGAGTACATCACTCACATACTAAATTAGTTCATCAAGCATATCACAATTTCTCACTTATAACATAGAACATTCCCGCTACCGAAGTAGGCGATCTAAACATTCTCTCTACCGAAGTAGATGGTCTAACATTCCCGCTACCGAAGTAGACGGTCTAGCATTCCCATTACCGAAGTAATCGGTCTAAACATTCCTGTTACCGAAGTAAATGTCTAAACATTCCCGTTACCGAAGTAAATAGTCTAACATTCCCGCTACCGTAGTAGATGGTCTAAACATTCCCGCTACCGTAGTAGATAGTCTAACATTCCCGCTACCGAAGTAGACGGTCTAAACATTCCCGTTACCGAAGTAAACAATCCAACATTCCCGTTACCGTAGTAGAGAGTCTAAACATTCAATCACTGGATAATGGCATTGACATTTATCAACATGTCTCAATCTCAATAGATCCTAAGTTAGGATGTAAGTAAGGATACTCACGTGTCGCAGTTCAATCGCAAGTAACTGGAAATCACGAAGTTGTTTAGCTAACAAGCCCGACAACAAGAACCTACAACATATCTTACTGAATTAATACCGAGTACAAGTCCTTAACCCAATTTGCACAATCTCCAAGGGCCTTAAGTTGGACCCAACTTCTGGGTCGGACCAAAGTTCAAGTCCCTCCATACCCAAGTCGGGCCTTCCCAAGTCGAACCAAGGTTTAAGTCGGACAAGTCCCAAGTTACACAAGTCGGATGAGGTCAAGTCGCACATACACAAGTCGGACATGCCCATCTTGGTCGGACCAATCATGTCGTATGTATACGTATATATATATATATATATATGTGTGTGTGTGTGTGTGTGTGTGTGAAAACCAGGGTTTTAGAATCTTTCAAAACACAACCAAACTGAAATCTTTCAATTATGACTCATTTCTCCACCCATTTAAACAATTCCTTTAATATAGATTTGCACTTCAACAAGTATTAAAGGGTCTAGCTTCGAATTTTCTTCTCGGTTTCTTCATATAGAACAAAACCCCTATAACCCAAATGTCAACTACTCATTTCTCACTTAAACAGAGTAAATTTGACACCTACATGATCGCAGGGTAGTAAGATGCATTACCTGATAATTCTCTTAGCAATTCCTTGTATGAAATTGTGATTTCGCTCCCCTTCTTTCTCTCGTCTCGTAAGAATATACTCCCAGTTGAACTTGGGACCTTGGGGGCTGTAGCCTAACTAATCATTTATACTTGCTCCTCAAGGCCTAAGCCCGATACTTCCTATTTTAATTCAAGCCCATAGCATTTCATACTAATTTAAACAAAGCCCAATTAACATGCACCTTTATTATCAAGTAATAATAATAATGACAATCATGTAATAAAATAACGAAATGCACCTTTATTATTCAAGTAGTAGTAGTAGTAATAATAATAATAATAATAATGACAATAATGTAATAAAATAACAATTTGCTCTTTTATTGATTAAAAGAAAGCCGAGTATTACAAACATTTTTGCTTTAATTCACTTTTACCCATTTACCTAAACCGTGAACAAAGATCGTATATATTAATGACTATATTAACTATGTGTAACTATTGTGCACGTTGTAATTCCTAACTTAGAGAAGTTGAAGATTTCTTCAATGAAGAAGTTAGTGCAAATATGGCCACATGAAATTACTACTAGTAGTAGTCAGGGCCGGCCCTGCCTGGGCCATAAGGGCAGCCGCCCACGGCCCCCCAATTTTAAGGGCCCATTCCAGATATTTAGTCCATATATATATATATATATATGTTATAAGCCTAGTAATTTATGTTTTTAGCCCAAAACTTAGCCTAGGTCCAGCAACATATTAGAATGGATGGGGGTTTGGGTGACGGTACCTTCATTTGCTCGAGCAAACCGAAAGACGCTTGGAGAAATGTATCGACAGATGACACACATCGACTCTCTGTCTCTCTTTGCTCGAGCAAAATCAGCAAACCAAACGACGATTGGAGCCTGGAGATGTGGAATCGTCTCTTCGGTTTTCACAATTTCACCAATCACCATTCGTCCATTCCAGATTTCCAGATCGAATCGTTGTTGGTTTTCGTTTGTTCCTCATCAATCAACGCCTCACAAGTCACTGGTCACGCCTCACACAGTCACACGAGAGTCTTGCCTCTGTCCAGTGCTCAGTTGCTTACTACTGCTCGTCTGCTCCTCGCCTCCTCGGTCCTCAATCCTCAATCGAGACATCGAGTAATTGACCGAACACCGAGTACTCATTTGAAAACTCTAATTCGATGATTGGTATTCTGTATTTGGTAGTCTGCTGTCGTTTGTCTACTCTGAGTTAGTGAGATTGTGAGACATTCAGAGATTCAGAGTATGAGCAAATCCTTCAAGAATAAGAAATTCAAAATCGGCATCCACAATTGGGGCAAATCCTTCGAGGCTTCAATGAGGTGTATTACTTCCTATTTTCTGTCTATAACTTTCTTTAAATCTTTAAACCTTCATTAGTGAACTGTGATTGTGTGAACCTATGATTTAAATTTTGTGAACCTGTGAGGCTACTGATTAGTGATTTAGTGAACCTGTGATTCTGTGGATTGTGATGACTGATTAGTGATTTCTTAACCCTTCATTAGTGATTACTATCTCTGATTAGTGAACCTATGTTTACTTTGTGAATCTGTGATTTTTGTATAATTGTATTAGACTTGAGACTTCAATTTGTTATTCTATTAAACTGTTATGCCTCCTAAAAAATATTTATCGGGTAGCCAAAAAAGAAAGAAAAGGGAGGAAATTGAAAAGGAAAAAAAGTCTTTTACAAGGTTTAATGGATAAATTTTTTAAAAAGTCAAATTCTTCTACTTTGAATGAAAATGAAAACGAAGTTAATTTGAATGGAAGTGATATGAACTTGAATGACACTAATGATAGCTTAAATGATAATAATGACAACTTGAATGATACTAGTATAGATGAAAATGATTCTAATGTACACGAGAATGAAGATTATTTAGATGATAATGTTATTAATTTGAATGAAAATGAAGAACAAAAAGATATTTATGATCCTAGTGTTGGAGTATGCCCACTGACATACGTACGCCGATATCACTATCGATGATGCATAGGCCTATTGGGTCACACACCAAGGATTGATCTCGACAACAACCAAAGTGGAGGGGCTAAAAGGAATCAATGTTTATTGAGTTCCAAGTTTTGCCCGGCCAGAGGGAGTTCACGGCGTGAACTGTGTGCAGTCTGACAGTTTAGCTTTTGCTTTTGCCTCACTTCTCCACCAATGCATGTCTTTGAGTCATGATGACTTCTTGGCCGGCTTGAGAGCTCCAAAGGCTGTCCTTAGTGGTTATATAAGGACCTCTATGCTCTCTTGAAAAACCTTACACACTTACACTTGTATTAATATGTGAGCTACAAATCTTGAGTGTTGTGTGGTGTTCTTGAGCATAGCTTGCTGGAAGTCAGTTGGATGTTGTTCTACAAGTGATTACAAGACATTGTAGATCACTTGTTGGCTTGCTAGTACAAGGAGATCAAACAAACTTGGGGTGGACTATCAGTAGAAGAGGGCTTACTTTGGCTTTCTACATTCATCCATCAAGTTCGATTTCTCGAGCTCCAAATCGTGGATGGTATAATCTCTATCCTATCTTGTTTTTCTTGTTGCATTGCTTCATGTGGTGGGTTTTATATTGGCTTTTTGTTCTTTGATTCTTGTTCTCTTGCTTCCGTTGCGTGCCATGCTAAAACCCAACACCTACCTCATGGGATAGTCTTGATATTAAGTTAAGAGATCTTTTAGTTGAAAAAGGCCCATAAGAGAATTAAATATTGAGTTTCCTAGAGATAATGATTCTAGACGTTTTTCTTATTTTTATTATATTAGGAAATTGAGTAATGGAGAGTCAACCCATCGAAAACGGTTAATTTACTCAAAGCGTACGAATAAAGTGTTCTGTTTTTGTTGTAAATTGTTTAAATCTACAAATAAAAAAGGTTCATAATCACATGATGGAACTAATGATTGGAAACACATTAGTGTTCAACTTAAAGAACATGAGAATTCTTGGAATGAATTAAAACTTAGATTGGATAAGAATCAAACAATAGATAAGGATTTACAAAATGAAATTAAAAAAAAGAAAGAACGTTGGAGACAAGTTTTAAAAAAAATAATTGTTGCGGTTAAATATTTATCTAAACATACGAGGGTCAAATGAAAAACTTTATCAAGATAGTAATGACAACTTCTTAGGATTAATTGAATTGATGGTTGAATTTAATGTTATAATGCAAGATCATGTTAGACGAATTACAAATCATGAAACTCATCACGATTGTCTTGGACATAAAATTCAAAACGAACTAATTTCACTTTTAGGTGATAATGTCAATGGTTATATAATTAAGATTATTAAAGATTCCAAGTATTTTTCTATAATTCTTGATTGTACTCCGGATGTTAGTCATCAAGAACAAATGACTTTAATTATACGATGTGTTAATATTTCTAGTAACAACATAAAGATTGATGAATACTTTTTAGGTTTTTTTGAAAGTAGCGGATACTTCGAGTTTAGGACTTTCTTAAAGAAATGTTAAAAGAACTTGAATTCCTTGGTTTAGATATTAACGATGTAAGAGGTCAAGGTTATGATAATGGTTCTAACATGAAAGGAAAACATCAAGGTGTCCAAAAACGTTTACATGAAATTAATCCGAGAGCCCTATATATATATATGCCATGTGCTTGTCATAGTCTTAATCTTACACTTAGTGATATGACACATTCTTGTGTTAAAGCTGTTTCTTTTTTTTGGTGTTATACAACGTATATATGTATTGTTTTCTAGTTTGCCTAAAAGATGGAAAATTTTAATTGACATTATTCCAAATTTAAGTGTTAAATCTCTATCTAATACTCGATGGAAAAATAGAATAAATAGTGTTAAAGTAATTAGATTTCAAGCTCCTCAAATAAAAGGTAGCTTTATTAGAATTGTGTAAATCATGTGAGGATGCAAAATCAAAAAGTGAAGGAGAAAGTTTAGTTATTGCTTTAGAGAACTTTGAGTTTATACTTGGTATGGTTATTTGGTATGATATTTTATTTGCAATTAACATGGTAAGTAAAATATTACAATCTAAATCTATATCCATTGATGATAGTATAAATCAAATAGATAGTCTAATGACATATTTTGAAAAATATAGAAATAAAGGATTTGTTTCAAGTATGATTATTGCTAAAACAATTGCTCATGATATGGATGTAGAGCTTATATTTCCAATACGACGTCGAGTTATCAGGAAAAAATAATTTGATGAAAGTAATAATGAATATGAAACACAATCATTAGAAGAGTCTTTTATAGTTGAGTATTTTTTGGTTGTTGTAGATATGACGATTACATCATTACGTAATATATTTGAGCAATTAAAATTTTTTTAGAATATATTTGGTTTCTTATATGATTCAAGGAAATTGAAATCTTTGGATGATTTTGAATTAAGAAAGAGTTGTATTAATTTTGAAAATACGTTTTCTCATAATGATGTATCGAATGTGGATTTAGATGCTTTTTTCTCCGAATTAAAAGTATTACAAATCACTTTGCCAAACACTTTAATCTCTACGATTGAAATTTTAAAGTTTGTTAAAGATGCGGATTGCAATCCAAATGTTTGTATTGCATATAGAATATTACTAACTGTACTTGTCACCGTAGATTCGCTTAAAAAAGTTTCTCAAAATTAAAATTATTAAAAAATTATTTAAGATCAACAATGTCACAAGAAAGGTTAAATGGTTTAGTAATGTTATGTGTGGAGAAAGATATATTAGATGAAATCGATCTTGATGTAGTTATTAATTATTTTGCATCAAGAAAAGCTCAAAGAAGCAAATTTTTATGATTTTTTCTTCATTTTTGTAATTACAAGGAGTTATAAGAAGACTTGTAAGATTTGAGAGTCGAGATCAACAAGTAATAACAATGGTGACGTCATTTAATTGTAAGCATTTATTTATTCATACTTGTCTTTTATTTAAGGGTATATATGTCTACTCGAGATTTACTTAAGTTAAAAAAAAATTTAGGGCCCCATTTTTGAGATTTCGCCCGGGGCCCAAAAAAAAGTTTGGGAGGCCCCGGTAGTAGTGAGGAAGTTCAGATTCCAATGATTAAAGTGATGAAAGTGGAGGACTGTGTAAGTCTCGTCAATCTATTTCTAACCAATCCCATGTCTCTGCTGCGTAATTTGGAAAGCTCCAAGTTAAAACTTGTGGTTCCATTGAAGTGTTATTCAACATTGATTCGGGATCTTTTGGTAAAACCGAGGAAGTGAGCAGTAGCTTAAGACGCATTCATGTTGTGGATTCAGAGAATCTAATTGCAATATGGGGAATAGAAGGTGCAAATAATTCTCGTCACCTCCTTAGATGCTTTAAAGCTGTTGAGAAAATAAATATACATGGATGTAGGAGCTATAGTCACATATTCACACGTACCTCTCCCACTTTCAGCTATGTTGATATGAAAGCGCTAGTGGTGGTTCACAAGGGTGTCGTCGGCAGTGGTTGTTTCAATTTTAGAGAGAGAAAGAATGTTTTGATGAAGGAATGGTGATTTCAATTTGAGAGAGAGAGAGAGTGTGTGTGTGTGTGTATGTGCTTGAAAGAGAGAGAAAGAGAGTTTTTTTGAGGTATATGTATGGGTTATTTCATTCAATAAATCTAAGACAATTTTCTAGAGTTTAATAAGTTTATTAAACTAGAAAATATCCCTCTCCTCCCTTTCTCTCTCCCTACATTCGGCCAAACACTAAGGGTGTTTGGTTGGTGTCATTTGGAGGGATTTCATGGGATTGAGATTTCAAATCTCTCAAAATGTGGTGTTTGGTTTGGTAAAATGGGATGAGATTTTAAATCCCTCCAAATGTGGTGTTTGGTTTGGCAAAATGGGATGAGATTTTAAATCCTAGGATTTTATAAAATCCCACAGATGAGGGATTTCTAAATCCTTCCACCCCCGGTATATTGAAATCCCTGAGATGAGGTATTCTCTCCGGCTAATATTTTGATGAACCATCACCGATTTCGCCGTCGTCATCGACATCACCCGTTCGCTGTCGTCATTCGCCGTCACCCATTCGCTGTCACCATTCGCCGTCATCCATTCGCTGTCGCCATTCGCCGTCGCTTCGTTTTCCACCGTCTGAAACCCTTCGTCGTTGTTCACCAGTGTTCGCCTTTGCTGTTGCCATCGTTCGTCATCCACCATCAGAAACCCACCGCCGTTCGTCGTCTACCATCGTTTGCCTTCGCTGTCGCCATCGTTCATCGTCCATCGTCATAAACTCACCGGCGTTCGTCGTCCACCATCAACCGTCGTCATCGTTCGTCATCCACCATCAACCGTTGCCGTCGTCGTCCTTCCTCTTCGATGGTGGCAACAGGTGTGGTGGTTGGCTGTTGATGGAGTTTAGTGGTGGTGGAAACCCCACCTAAGAAATATGAACCAAATACAAGATGGGATTTTAAATCCCACCAAATGCAAATCCCATTATAAATGCAAATCCCTTCAAAAACAATACTTGAACCAAACACCCCATAAGTTTGGTGTTTCGGCTTTGTTTGATCGGAGTAGTATACACATTCAAGCGAGTTTGTGTTGGTTGTTTTCCGGCTAAAAGAATCTCGTTGATAATATCACGGGTGGACTAATCTTGAGTAACCTAGGTAACATTCTTATTGTTCTTGTTTATGTATTCTTGGTGTATTAAGTTCATGAGTTTAATAAAGTTCATTCATTTTCAGGTTTTAAAGTGTTAATCTTTGTTTATTGTTTAAAACCGTTATCCTTGTGTTGTATATATTAAAGTTTCAATTTTATATACTTAACCAAACAAAGATTGTATTTTTGTTAAAACTTGCATGGTTTAGTTTTTGACAGTTAAAACCCAACATGGGGTTTACCGAGGGATTAGACACCAACTAGGTGAACTCTAAGGAAAAACGATTACACACGGTTGAGGATTACGGTTGTTAATGACGGTTAATAACGAAAGAATAATAAATAATGATTACGATATAGCGGTTGATATGGATGAATTATATGAACACGAAAGATATGATTATGATGGTTGATTACGCTTGTTTGTGTTTAGATGATTATATGATTGATAATTTGATATGGTTTGTACTATTTTATTTGATGTACTTCACTATTCATAATTACAGGTTTGGGGTCAAGTACACAAGCGGGGATATTTGTTTATAATTCTAATATGATTATAAATGGTGTTTTAATATGATGGTTTTGTTAATGTGTATATGAAGTCCATTAGATTAGGGCTTAAGACCCATTAGGGTTTTCCTATTTGTACTCTATTTATATCGTTTTTTGAATTAGAAGATGGGAAACTCTCTTGATGGACCTTTATTCGAGCAAGAGAGACAAAGATGCAGATCTTCGTGAAAACCCTAACCGGAAGACCATAACTCCCCATCTATTCTATTACATAGAAACGATATAAATAGAGTACAAATAGGAAAACCCTAATGGGCCTTAAGCCCTAATCTAATGGACTTTATAAGTTCATATACACATTAACAGGTTTATATTCTATAAGCTTATTGTTGACTCATGAAGCATTAGCTAACACTTTATAGTTTATATCCTTACGAACTTGTATTAATATGAAAATGATTTTATGAGTTCGTAATGTTGTGTTTTCTTTTAACGGTTTTGGCCGATATAGTGATATTAATGATATATTCCGTTGCAACTATTTTGAATAATAATAATAATTTAATCAGGATTTTCGAGAAAACCCGACGTTAAAATGATTACATTGGATGACGCTTGAAATTCAGTCTTCAAGATGGACATTTTGCTGTTGTGTGAGAGTAAATAACGTCATTATAAGTTGTATCTCCTGCTACATCTTCTACCAATTCCCATAGTTCTTGTGACTTTAATAACGTCTTCATCTTGATGCTCAAATATTAAAAAGAATCACCTTTGAAATTTGAATAGTGGAATTTGTGGCGTAGTTACGTTAATCATATTCACATTGGAACAATAAATTTAATCATACTCCTTATCCAATAATACACATCGATCGCAGATAACTCTATGGTTTGAATGATTCAAAGGTTTTGTATGAAAATGCATCTGAATGTGACATGCTGTTTGATAACGGTTCTGAATGAACAATCTGAATCATGCAAATTACCATTTAAACCTTAATAATGATTTATTATATTATAAGATAAAATATGATATGATTGTTTAACAACACAACATGTGAAAAAAATGTATTAAAGTAAAATACTTTGTGTTTAATGATTCACAATCTACTTTAAGGTGGAATGATTCAGCATAGTTCTTTTGTTTCATTCAACATGGTTTTTATTGAGAGACGACATTCAAACACGCTAAATGCTAAACGATTCGGTGAACGCTAAACGATTCGGTGAACAAACAACTCCTAAATAACCAACACAAGGTTTAGACGGATCATGATTTTCTAGAAATATTTCATTATCAATTGATTAAAGGGTAGACCCGTAAATCTCGCAGCTGTATAACGTTTTACCAGATTTGAAGAGAAAAAAAATAATTGTTTAATTAGATTTTGGGTTTTAAGTCTTCCCTGGCTTTCACATATAATTAACCATTCATTGGTTTGGATCTCCTTTTCTTCTACGCGTACTTACACCTCATAATTTTATGCTACAAAGAAGAAGAAGCAGCAGCAGCAGCAGAGCATATCATTAATCAAAGAGAGATTAAGCAGTCGATCGATCCAACGGGTATTTTCATAAATGTATTAAATTCTTTAGCTTGTTCGTATTGCTTTGTGGCCTTCATGGAATTGTACGTTGACTAACACTCAAAGATGCGCAAGAACAATTAAATTTTGTCTGAAAACGGCACATCCAGTAAACAGTCCATCAAGACTTGATTTTCTCTTTGATGTTGACTTCTTCATCCTTAAGTCAATTTCTTCACCGGTTCAAACAAAAATCTTAAATAAAACTAGTCCAAAATCTGTATATTCATCTTCTTTCAAATTTCAACTGGAAATTCTTAGCAATTTGAGTCTCATAATGGAATACAAATTGGAAACGCAAGTCAAAGAAGAAATATTAGAACTTCAAGCTTGGAATCGGTACTCAAATTTAGTAGCTGATAGCACCTAATCTCAGTGGTCGGCTACTGGGTAAGAGCGTACCTTATCTCTACAAGATAGCATCAATTTTGCAAAACTCATATTCCAAGGCGGGGTACTTTGACAAGGTGAGTGATCTTGCCTAGTTGAGGTGAATCTAAGTACAGTGTCAAATTTGGGCCCAATTCTGAAACTCGGTATGATCAACTAACATGTGAACACTACAAGTGTGATGATCGCTAACACACTATGATCCAGTTCTCGCTTAGTATCCAACAAGAAAACACTTACACGGATGTGATTGGCTAAATGCAGTGTCCCTAGACAGTGTTTGGTATGGATGATTGAGAGAATGAATGGTATAAGTCATTTCGTCGTAATGGAAAAATCTATTTATTAATCACACATGCATGGAATGAAT
The DNA here is from genome assembly GCA_038502395.1 of Dittrichia graveolens. NCBI lineage: Eukaryota > Viridiplantae > Streptophyta > Magnoliopsida > Asterales > Asteraceae > Dittrichia > Dittrichia graveolens. The sequence goes on along the minus strand of JARJIL010000001.1, from coordinate 14,389,604 downwards.
CATTACATAAGGAATATGATTCCTTCTATTTAATTAATAATTAATCTAATTTTTTATAGTTTGTACTAACATTAATAAGATTATTTCTAGATATTTATAACATTTACCGAATATGATATTTTCTATAATGATCTTAACTAATTTTTAAAAATCTTTTTATGCTCGGTCTTTTTATATAATAAGTTATTGATCTACGCTCTTTTATTAAAATATTAACCGAGTAAAAGTAGAATACATATTAAAAATGTGTAAAAATTTGATAAAGAAAATATGATTTTCAAATAAAAATATATAAATAAAAGAAATATTTTCTCTTTCTTTAAAATTGTCGTATGTAATGATTATTCTAATAGAATTTTATTATATGTATAAAAACAACTTAATTGAATGATTCATTTCATTTGGTATGTAAAACAAACATGATAATGAAATGTAATAGATCATTCAATTCCATCACCCATTCCATTCCATTGTCCATTCCATTCATTCATCATTACATTCCGTCTAACCAAACATACCCTATAGTTTCAACTTGTGCACTTAACCAAATTCAATATAGCCTTTTTTTTTTACCAATTTTATGTGTGAGAGTGGATTTGTAAACCAATATAACATAAATACATCGTGTGAGCCTTAGCACTTTTGTGTCTCAGACGCGCTTTTTAAACTTGTATGTAATGGAGGTTTGTTGATTATATTGTTTTTGAAAAATTAAATTAATTGTATACAATCATAATTTTTTTTTACAAATACCACTAATAAAGAAAACTTTCAAAATTAATATTTTTTTTTTGTTTTCAAAAGTGTGGTATTCCGGGTTTGAGATGGTAGTTTATGGACCAAAAACCGGCTTTTCACTTATGACATAATTCCAACATCTTAGTAGAAAAGCAAGTAATACTGTGTAATAGAAACCGATTTTTGGAATATTGATTACTCGTTGATATGATAACACCTCTTTATTTTTGTACAGTCCGTGAGTGGTGAGGAACCGATTTTTTAAAAATCGGTATTTGGTTTAGTTGGTGATTTTAAGTTAGTGCTTTTAGGTTTAGATTAATTATTTTATTTTTAAGTTAATGGTTTGAGGTTGTTTTGTTAATGATTTTAGGGTTAGATTATTTGTTTTATGTGTTATTTTAAGGTTTATAATTATAAGTTAACGGGTTATAAATTAAAGTTTTGTATTGTGAAAATAAATGGTTAGTTTATTTTACATTATTATGTTGTTTATATAGATATTTGATAACTTTAAAACTTGAATTAATAAGTTGATTGATAACCTTACAATATATAACTTAAAACAATTCAAAGAAAAAAACATGACAAGTAGCAAATTCTAAGGATGAGAGTTTGGGAAGGTGGCTTTGTTTACTTGCATAACTAAGGCTGTCAATTTGGGTCGGGTTCGTGTTATCGGGTTCGTGTCGTTCGGGTTCGAGTCAGTTTCGTGTCGACCCAATTTCGACCCATGTATTTTCGTGTCAGGTTCGGGTCGTGTCAGTTTTTTTCGTGTCGGGTTCATGTCGACCTTCGGGTCGACCCATTTAGGCCAAATGTCATCAACGAGAATTTTTTCGGTTTTCGAATACGGTTTTTGGTACGATTTTTGAATACGGTTTTCGGGTATGATTTTTTAATACGGTTTTCGGTTTCAACTACGATTTTCTTTATCAATATTTCAAATTCCATGTTTGTTTACCAACGTTCGGCACAAATTTCGAAAACAATTTTCATTTATATTCTAACTTTAATAATCAATGTTTGTTTCGTTGTATTCAAACTTTAATTTTGGTATTTATTTCAGTTTGATTGAAAATTTGATTTTACTTTTTTATTTGCTTATACAAATGAATATAATAAAACTATGATGTATTACTATTCTATACAAATAAATAATGTCATTGAACAACCAAATAATATAAGATTATTCATAGAATTATGAACGATCCAAAATACTAAAGTATCACCTATCAAATAATCAAATGTAAAAGTATCAAAATCATATAGTAAAATAACAAATACTAAAATAATGTACCATTGTTTTAACTGTAAATCTTTTATTGTGTATTTTGAGTTTTTAACGTTTAAGGGTTTTGTACTTTTTTTAGCGGATTTTATTGTCCTAAAATGTCACTCTTTTATTTAAATTCATAATCTTCTTTTCAAAATTTAAATTTCAAGTATTAAAGAAAATTTTAAAATGTTATAGTTTTACTTATAAACGGGTCATTTTCGGGTTGGTGGGTTGACCCTAACCCGACCCATTTATTTGCGTGTCGATTTCGTGTCAACCCGCTTTTGACCCGTTTCGGGTTCGTGTCACTTTTTTCGTGTCGGGTTTCAGAAATTGACAGCCTTATGCATAACCCACATCTTCTTACAATGAGCTCGTTAGGATCACGGACATCCATCTCGTTACGTATTCTACATGCACGTCTCCGACCTCTTCATGTTAAAAGCCTTGATGTGTTGGATCTAATTCTCCAACTTGGGTCATTCCAATAGTGTAACGCCAGGTTTTCTCAAAAATCGTCATAATTTTTTTTAATTAAACAGTTGCAGCAGAATAGATCATCTAATAACATCATGTCGGCTAAATGACATAATTTATTCCCACAATGGTCACCTATTATATATGCTTGTTTATGTGGATGATATAATTCTCACCGGCATCAATTCCCGGCTCATTAACCACATCATTCAACGGCTGAGTGCTACCCTTGCAATCCAAGACATGGGCAGGTTGTCATACTTTTTGGGTATTGAGGTGATTTTCAAACGTCTTGACCTGATCCTCTCACAAAAAAATTACATTGCTGATATTATTCAGAAAGCAGGCCTCTCTCAGTCAAAGCCGGTTGACTCTCCCATGGCTTCTAGCTCTAACTTGGCTCTTGAAGACAGTCCTTTATTTGACAATCCGGTGAAATTCGGGCAAACGGTTGGGGCTTTACAGTACCTAACCCTTACCACATTACCTTTGCAGTCAACAAAGTTTGTCAATTTATGCACTCACCAACCGAAAATCATTGGTCTGCGGTTAAAAGAATTCTCCGGTATCTTCAATGAACATCCGCTCTTGGTCTGCTAATTCAACACAAGTCAGCTCTCACAAGCAATCTCTCACTGCCTTTTCTGATGCAGATTGGGCTGGCTCTCTCGATGACCGTCGATCCACGGGGGGGATTTGCCATCTATCTTGGGTTCAATCTTATTTCATGGCATGCTCGTAAACAACGTACCGTCTCTCGATCATCTACAAAATCAGAATACAAAGCCCTAGCCGACACTGTTGCTGAGCTAACTTGGCTTGAAGCACTTCTAAAAGAGCTTCACGTTTCTATGACATTGCCACCCATCTTATGGTGTGATAATCTTGGCGCCACTTATCTTTCAACCAATCCTGTTTTTCATGCGCACACAAAACAATTGGAGATTGACTTTCATTTTGTTCGAGAAAGGGTCGCTCGAAAACAACTCTCAATACAGCTTATAAAGACGGATGATCAAATTGCAGATGTGTTTACAAAACCTCTATCCTCACAACGATTTCTATCTCTAAGGTCCAAGCTAAAAGTTGCTTCCCGACATTAGCTTGAGGGCGGATATTAGGCCGAGATTATGTTCTATTTATGTAAATTATTGTTTCTAGTTTTAGGTGATAATTGTTCTATATATAGGTCCTTCCATGTACCAATATTATTCAATACAATACACAATTACCACCAATTATAAGCCGTTAAAATCGTTAAAAGAAAACACGACATTACCAACTTATAAAATCATTTCATGTTATTAACAAGTTGGTAATAGTCTACAATAATCATTCTAACTATTTAGCAAAGCTTCTTGCCTAACCAAGCAACTCCAATCACCTAAACGAGTACTATACATCATTTCAAAAGAACAAGTGTAAGCTAACGTCTCGTGAGACAATATTATAGTTAATAAAATATAGAACATCATATTAAAACACCAATTAAAAATCATAATTAGATATTACAACCAATAACCAACCCAATCTGTTTGTGTACTTGACCCAACTTGAACCCCTGATATAACACCGAATAGTCAAGTACATCAAATTCTTGTAATGGTTACAAACCATGTGAATCACATAATCATCAAAATAGAAACAACCTCCTTAGTAACATTTTCATATTCTAGTGATTCAATCGTATCAACTGTTATTTATTATTTACAGTTAGCAACCGTCATTGGCAACCGTAATCGTCAATCGTATGTATCCGTGTATGCATAGATTTCACCTAATTGATGTCTAATCCCTCTAAAGGAAAACCCCGTTTGCTACTCGCGTGACTTAGCCGACTCGTGCACAGAATGGCTAGCTATTCCTTTTATGTACCCGAACCCCTAATAATCCGTCCGCTTTCCCTACTCCGACGGCGCCGTAGACCATGTGTAGCTTGTATCGTTTAGGTAAAGCTAAACACGGTGCTCGATACACCTCTAACACCTTATGTGATATCTTGTGCTTGACCTAACCGTTTAGGCCACACATCACTCCAGTACGAGTCAATTAAGATCCATACCACTTGCGACCAAAGTTCTCTAAAAGACCCAGTAACCCGTCTAGCTAGCACTTTTATCCTAGAAGGCATCAACTACCTACTAGGCCCATATCGTATCCTTAAATAGGAACTACCCCCGACCTTTAAGAAATAAGTTATTCATTCAAATTAAAACAAAATAAAAAACATGATTAATTTATACCGCTAGATCAAAAACAAATAAGTGGTTGAGATTGTTTCTCACACTTTTCGTAAATAAAACATTTTTCCAATGAACTCTCCTATATATATAGGGGATGATCATTTGAGAACCAATTTTATTACGAGAACCGCGAGAAACAATCTTAACTGTTCATTTTGGATAAGAAATTCATGGATGAAGAGCATGGAGGATTGAGTGTGGCAAGGTGCATATAAGAAATTCATGGGTGGGCAATCCAATTGAAGGAGTGAGCATTGGAAGACTAAGATTGGTTCTCACGATAAAAACGGTTCTCAAATGAACTTTTCACTATATATGGGAAAGTTTATTTGAGAATCATTTTTATTGCGAGTACTGTAAGAACTAATTTTAGTCCTTTATTTGGTAAGTGACATTTATGGATGAAGAGCGTGAAAGGATAAAGTGTGACAAGATGAATGAAATAAATTCATGGATGGGTGATGCATTGAAGGAGGAAGAATTGGACAACTTAAATTGATAAGAACCGTATGATTTCTCTTTGTTGAAATTTATACTCTTTTTTCATAAAGAAACCTAATTACTCTTAATGAGTTTCAAATAGTTCATTCCTAATTACATGAAATAGAAAATCAACCACAAGTTGATCGAAATCTTGGTTATGGGTTTCTGTTAGTGACTTGAATGTAGTAGTACTGGATTTTGATACCGACCTTGATAACGAGATTAATTGAAGCTTTTTTCATTTTCTTTTATTAGTGCTTCATTAATCCATTGTATAATTGTATACATGACTAGCTAAGTTTCGGTACTCGCTTCTAATATCTTTTTCAGTTTCTTCTATTAATGCTTCATTAAGCCATTGTAATTGTATACATGACTCGCTGTTATTAATTACTTAATTGTTTGCAGGTGGAATATGGAATTTGTAGCTCCAGTTATCGATTCTGTTGTTGGATTTTTGTTTAATCGCGTTACAAAAGAGTTGGGTTACTGGGTTTCTCCAGAAAGAATGTTGAAGCTATGAATGAGGAAATGACAAGATTGAAAGCATCAGCAGAAATAATAGAAAAGCAAAAGGAGGACATTAATGATGTGAAGGGTATTCAGTCGTCTGCTGATGTCTTGATATGGTTAAAACAGTTTGAAGATATCAGAAAGCAAGCAGCAACAGTTCCAACAGCTGGAATTGGAATCGGATGCTTCAATATCAAGATGAGGTACAAATCAGGAAAACAATCCTCTGATATTCTTGAAAAAATTAAGACTCGGCTAAAAGACATACCTCATTACGAGTCTACCGGTGGAAAAATACTTGCTAAAGTCCCTTCTAAGTATCAAGCTTCCACCTCTGGAACAGTTGATGATGGTACCCAAAACACCTTCATGACTAGAGATGTGATCTTTGAACAAGCATTGAAGTGCCTTGAACCTATGAATAGTAAGACCCATATGATTTCTTTATGTGGTATTGGAGGTGTGGCCAAGTCCCACATGATGAAGCGACTGAAGGAGCGTGTGGAGAACACCAAATTGTTTTATTGGGTTGTGACGGTGATTGTTGGGCAAAACACCGACCTAAATGCTCTTCAAAATGCTGTGGCAGAGCAAACGGGTGGAGCACTAACTGAAACAACTAGCGACGCAAGGCGCATGGGTCTTAAGAGCAGATTTATGTCGATGTCACAAAACGGAAAACAGAAGATTTTGGTGATAATGGATGATCTCTGGGAGGAGGTTGACCTCCAAGACATTGGACTAGCAACTCCTTTGCCAAATGGCTTCAAGTTGTTGATCACATCACGAAATGTAGATGTTTGTGATCGTATGGAATTTGAAACTAGTTCGGTTTTTAGTATAGGCCCCTTAAATGATGTTGAAGCAAAAACTTTGTTTTTTGAAACAGTGGGACTTCCGAAGGATGACGATCCCTGTATCTATGAGATTGGAGAAAAAATTATAAAGAGGTGTGGTAATTTGCCAATTGCCCTAAAAGTCATCGCCTCCACTCTTAAACGTCACAAAAAGAATGATTCAGAATGGGAAAAAGCTCTTTCTCGTTTGCAGCACCATGACCTTAAAAATCATTATAAAACTGTGCACCAAGTTTTCCAGATAAGCTATGATCGTCTCGAAATGGATGAGCAAGCAATTTTTCTTCTTAGTGGCTTGTTTCCGGACGACTTTGATATTCCTGTGGAAGAGTTGACGAGGTACGCATGGGGATTGAAGTTTTTTCCTCATACTACTTTAGCAACAACAAGACTCCAAGTGGAAACTGTTGTTCAAAGCCTCGTAAGTGCAAACTTGTTGGCTAAATCCGATCATGTAGGATATGTCAAAATGCATGATCTTGCACGTGCTTTTACTTTAAGCAACTCTACAGAAGTGAACCAAGCGTCCATTGTTACCCATGATGATATTTCAGAGAAGCTTACAAAAGATGCAATTAAATCTTACCAAAGAATTCTACTGAAGTTCACAGGTATCTCTGAGTTCCCTAAAGACTTCAATTGCCCGGAACTCACATTTCTTAAACTGATGGATGGTAACGAGCAGCTCCAGTTTCCTGGAATTTTTTATGAAGATATGGAAAATCTTCAAGTCATCTCATATGAAGAAATGCAGTATCCGTCGCTTCCCAAATCACTTCGTCACTCCACCATTACAACACTTTGTATCCATAGATGCGAATTGATAGATGATTTGTCTCCTATTGGAGATCTTGTTAGTTTGGAAGTGCTCAGCTTTGCCGACAGTCGCATAAAAAAATTACAATCTGCAATCGGGAAGCTAAAAAACCTGAAGTTACTTGACTTGACGGGATGTTTTACTTACCTGAAAATTGATGACGGTGTCTTTCGCGATTTAAACCAGCTTGAGGAACTTTATATGAGAGTTTATGGCCGGCGAGCTATTAAGTTCACGCATACCAACTGTCATGAACTGGAAGTGCTTTCAAGTAAACTTTCTGCCTTAATGATTGAGTTCTTCAGGAACTTTGTCCAACCAAAGAATATGTCCCTTACACAACTTAAAAGATTCAAGATATCTATTGGTTGTTTGTTGGAAGGCGATAAGGACATATATTCATTCGAAAACACGTTGAAGCTTGTCACTAACAGCAGGGAGATTGTGGGATGCAAGATCAATGAGCTTTTTTGGAAAAACAGAGAAACTTCATTTACAAGTGAAGGACATGAAGCATCTTAAAGACATTTCAATGCAACACTCTTTTTCCAAATTAAGGGTTCTTGAGGTTGTTGAGTGTGCAGACTTGAGATTCCTCTTCACAGTTGCTATGGCAAGTAGTTTTAGGAAACTTGAGCAGCTCATAGTTTCCTCGTGCCCTGTTCTGAAATCTCTGATACATGTTGACGAGGGTGAGAATGCTGGAGCTCAAATGATTAAATTTAAGGAGCTAAAGTTTCTGGCTTTGAATGATCTACCGGAGCTGGGAAGTTTGTGCGACACTGATGTACGTCTTGAGCTACCCCAACTGGTGGAGTTGAGGCTTGATGGCCTTCCCAACTTCACTACCATTTATCCTGACAATGCAAGGCAACCATTCTTCAATAAACAGGTAACTAAATGTATTATAAGTTCTGGTCTTCATATATCCGGAAGTTACACATTATGTGTGTTAACAAACTTCAACTTAAATTCATTATTTACAGAACAAGCTATCTTTTTCTTGATCTATATAATTTCACAATGTACAACCATCTAATACATACACTGATATATTAATGCAAACATTTTTGCTTTAATTCACTATTATCCATTTACCTAAACCGTGAACAAATATCGTTTATATTAATGACTATATTAACTATGTGTAACTATTATGCAGGTTGTGATTCCTAACTTAGAGAAGTTAAAGATTTCTTCAATGAAGAAGTTAGTGCAGATATGGCCGCATGAAATTACTACTAGCAGTAGTGAGGAAGTTCAGATTCCAATGATTAAAGTGATGAAAGTGGAGGACTGTGAAAGTCTCGTCAATCTGTTTCCAACCAATCCCATGTCTCTGCTGCGTAATCTGGAAAAGCTCCAAGTTAAAACTGGTTCCATTGAAGTGTTATTCAATATTGATTCGGGATCTTTTGGTAAAACTGAGGAAGTGAGCAGTAGCTTAAGACTCATTCATGTGGTGGATTCAGAGAATATAATTGCGATATGGAGAATAGAAGGTGCAAATAATTCTAGTCACCTCATCAGATGCTTTAAAGCTGTTGAGAAAATAATTATACATGGATGTCGGAGCTATAGTCATATATTCACACCCCCTCCCACTTACAACTTTGTTGATATGAGAGCATTGGTGGAGGTTAAGACTCAAGATGCCGATTCCTTGTTCAAAAGAACATTGAAATCCCTCCAGCCTAATAACAAGACCCGCATGATGGCTATAAGTGGTATGGGGGGTGTGGGCAAGACCCACATGATGGAACGACTACTGAAGGCAGTGGTGGATTTCAGAATGTTTACTTGGGCTGTCAAGGTGGTTGTTGGGCGAAACCTTAACCTAATTGCTCTTCAAGATGCTGTGGCAGAGTCAATTGGTTCGCCTCTACCTAAAACAAGTATACATAAAAGGGCTAATTATCTTGCAAATAGATTTGAGGATATTTCAGAAGGCAGTGAAAAGAAGATTTTGATGATATTGGATGATGTTTGGGAGAATCTGGACCTCACAGATATTGGACTGCCGAGTCCTTTGCCAGATGGATTCAAGTTGCTATTAACATCACGAGATGAAAATGTTTGCACTCAGATGGGCGTTGAAAAGAGTTCAATTTACACAGTGCCATTTTTAAGTAAAGAAGAAGCGAAGACTTTGTTTTATGGATCTGTGGGACTTTCAGATCATAGTGATGCTGATCCTCAACTCCATGAGATAGCAGAAGACATCATAGAGAGTTGTCATGGTATTCCATTTCATATAAAACTTGCTGCCTCTTCTCTGATAAATGAAAGAGGCAAGGATGTATGGTTAGATGTACTTAAGCATTTAAAAGACAATATCTCAAGCAATGACTTGAACCAGAGGTTATATGACCTGAAGTATCAGCGACTCCAAACTGAGTATCAGAAAGAAATTTTTCTTCTTACTGGTTTGTTTCCAGGTGACACCCATATTCCTGTGGAAGAGTTGGTGAGGTACGTATGGGGATTGAAGCTTTTAGCTGACGTGAGTACATTAGCAGAAGCAAGACAGATAATTGAAACTTCTGTTGATGCGCTCGTATGTGTGAACTTCTTGACTGGAGGTTATAGTGAAGGATGTGTCACAATGCATCCCAATGTGGTTGATTTTGCTTTAAGCAACAACAGACATGTCAAGCATGCTTTGATCCACAATGGTAATATGTCCAAGTTTCCAGCAGATTTCAATTACCCTAACCTTAGACTTCTGAAACTTGTGGGTGAAAAAGAGCTACTCCACAATGGTAATATGTCCAAGTTTTCACAAGATTTTTATGATAGAATGAAAAATCTTGAAGTTGTAGCTTTTGAGAGGATATACAATCCATTGCTACCTCATTTCTCAATCAATCTTCGAACACTACGCCTTGATTCCTGCTCGTTAATGGATGATGATCTTTCTTTTCTTGGAAGTCTTATCAACTTGGAAATACTCAGCTTTGCTCACTGTCGCATACGAAAGTTACCGTCTACGGTTGGGAAGTTGAGAAAGCTAAAGTTGCTAGATGTGACAGGATGTTCTCATGACCTTTGTATCGATGACGGTGTCTTTGAAAACCTAGACATGCTTGAAGAGCTTTACCTGAGAGTTAATGGCTCAAAGGCTATTTGTTTCACAGATGCCAACTGTGAGGAACTGGAGATTCTTTCAAGGAAACTTTGTGCATTAGAGGTCGAGTTGTATAAGAATAAGCTTCATTTGAAAGATGAATCTTTTAAGAATCTTGAAAGGTTCAAGATATCTATGGGTTGTCAATTGGTTAAAGGTTACGACTTAATGCATTACTATGAAAATACATTGGCGCTTGTGAGTAACCTCAGCGAGGTTGTGGAATGCAAAATTAATGAGTTGTTTGATAGAACAAAGAATCTTTATTTACAAGTGAAGGATATGAAGAATCTTATAGATGTTTCGCTGCACTACTACTCATTTTGCAACCTAAGAGTGCTTAAGGTTTCTAGTTGTGCGGACTTGACATTACTGTTTACACTTGAAGTGGCAAGTGGTTTGACGACACTGGAGATCCTCAACGTTTCCTGGTGTCCTCTTCTGGAAACACTGATACATGGTGAGAGTGGAGGTGGGGGTGGCGTGATTATGTTTCCAAAGCTAAAGTCTTTGTCTTTGGAGAAGCTACCACGCCTGATGAGTTTGTGCGACATGGAGAATAGAGTTGAGCTGCCGAAACTGGTGAAGTTGTGGCTTGATGGCCTTCCCAACTTCACTACCATTTATCCTGACAATGCAGAGCAACAATATGCATTGTTCAACAAACAGGTAAGATACATACATACATACATACATATATATATATATATATTGAAAAGTTCATTTGAGAACTGTTTTTATTGCAAGAACCGCGAGAACCAATCTTAGCCGTCCAATTCCCCTCCTTCAATTGGATTGCCCACCCATGAATTCCTTACAAGCACTCTGCCACACTCAATCCCCCCACACTCTTCATCCATGAATTCCATTATCCAAAATAAACGGCTAAGATTGGTTCTCGCGGTTATCGCCAAGGGCGGACCTAAGGTATAGCCTGCGGGGGCACGGGACACCAGTCAATTTTGTCTGCGTAGTGTAAATTTCGATTTTTTTGAGGCGGTGCTACCACACATTTCAAATATTCCGTCCAGTGCTACCACTCATTCCAAATCCTGGGTCCGCCCTTGGACTTCTCGCAATAAAAACGGTTCTCAAATGAACCTTCCCTATATATATATATATATATATATATATATATGTTGAAAGTTACACATTACTTATATAGATCGGGTATTAAAATTTCATTTTATAAAAGTTCATTTCTTGTACGCAGGTACAAATTCCAAATCTGGAGGAATTAACAATACATTCTATGGAGAAGCTGATGCAGGTATGGCCGCGTGAAGATACTGCCACTGGTAGTGAGAAGAAGAAAGTTAACAATAATATTTCCATGTTGAGATTCATTGAAGTGGAAGGGTGTGAGAGTCTTGTTAATCTCTTTCCATGCAACCCGCTACCGTTACTAAATCATTTACAATTCCTTACAGTTGTACAGTGTTGTTCCATTGAAGTGTTGTTCAACATGGACATAAGAGGTGCTGGAAAGATTAACAACCTTACCAGTAGCTTGAGAGTTGTTCATGTAAAAAGACTAGAAAAGCTAAGACATATATGGAGGATAAAAGGTGTGAGTAACTCTGTCCTCGCCATCCGATGCTTTCAAGATGTTGAACACATATATATCGATAACCGTAGGAGGTTTAGAGATATATTCACACCTACAAACATCAATTTTGTTATAAAGGCAACACCCCGTGTGGACATGTGACAATGATGGAGGATTATCTTTATTCAAAAGCAAGAGGTATGTATACATCATGACTTTTCTATATCATAAATGATCTTAATTCGGTTTTAGAGCATTATCTTTATTCTTGCAGAGTTTCAAAGGTGCTTGGTAATCATTAAACCTTTATAAATACATTCTCCAAACAATTACCTAATTAGCTCAAGTAGAATATATATCCCTCTTGGATAATTGATGTCTGCTTTTCAATCCTCCTTTTATTGTGACAGCTTCATACAGAATTCTTGCTCTTAAAACTCTCAACTAATTTTCAGATTCATCTCCAACCGGCACTCGAGATTGAGCTTCGTTCAAGCAACACCGTACGTAAGAAATCATCTCGAAATAGATAAAGTCTAGCATGTCCCCCCATGATACCAACTCTTTCCAGGCACGTCTTTGATATTCCATTAATAACCTGAACAACCGCTTCTCCTATCCAAACAGCAACTGAGACAGTGCCGGATCATGAATCTCTACACAAAACTTAACAAGAAGAAACTCTGGGCTCAAAATTCAGTCTGATAAAGCCAAAGAAGAACCCGACTGACGGGTCGACCACCTTAACACTCCTGGTTATAACCAAAAGCAGAACCCTGCTCTAAAAGAATACCTCCCCAAACCTCCAACTTTGCATCCATAGTTGCTTTAGCTAATTTTCTTCATAAAGCCTATTCCTCATTTGCAAATCTCCATAGCCATTTTGCTCTAAGACACTCATTCTTTATCACCTAACCCCAGCCCCCAAAATCCTTTGCTAATATCACTTGATCCCATCACCATCATTCCAGAAAAAGATCTTCATAATTTCTTTAACTCTTTAATTATTTTTTAGGGACTTCAAAGTTCAAACATCAAAAAGTAATTGACTGGTAAATTATTAAAGACCGATCTTATAAAAGTTGTTTTCCTAGCTTTGGGTCCCAGAATCTTGACTATTAGGAACATTATTGTTAAAATATGCAATCTTATTAGGAACATTATTTTCTGTTTTCTTATTAACTGTTTGATTTTTTTATTTTTTTGTAGTGATATACTAATTTATTATTGATTGGAAATTGGAAATTTGTTTATTTTAAGGAGTATTAAAAAAGGAAAGCAGAGGCTGTATATTGCAATTTGTTCAAGGATGAAGGAGAGCTTTTGCAGCAATCTTATGTTATATAAATTGGCCCATTAGGTTTTTTCACAAAAAGAACTATTCTTACTCTTTTCATCTCCTTGATTTCTTTGTTCCAAAAGCATTTTGCTCTGTTTTAGCAGTCCATATGTGATATGACTGTATCTTTTTAGGTTTGTGTCCTCATAATCATTCAACTAATTTATAGTAGATTCATCTTGATTCTTCTTTGTATTGATTCACTACTTCTGTAGTGTCTTTCTTTCTATTTAATAAAGTATTTTTTCACTCTTCTTTGTATTGTTTCTTCTTTGTTTAGAAATCTTCACAATTATACTAGAGGTTCATCATTGAATTATGATCACACTACATAGTTTTTACTTTGAGTGATTGGGATTTTTAAAAGTAAACTCACTCTTTCATTTTGTTCTTGTTCACCGATATGGCGATATATAGTCTTATGAAGTTACGATTGATATAATGCAACATTCACTAGCGAATACTTTGATTAATCTTAGATTATTTGTATTTTTTGTGTGTGTTCATTTGAAAATTTAGTGTGTTAATATTGTTTATTATTAAAAACTAACTATAACATAAAAATGTGTCCATTCTTAATTAATCAGTGTTCATAAGTAAACACCGATTAATTATAAGAATTTGGTACAGTTGTTCATAGATGTTAAAAGATTTGTATTTTAGGTGCATTAAAATTCTTATATTTTTTCTGTTCTATAACGTTGTTCATTAATGAATAGTAAGAGATTTTTTTAAAAAATAATTATTTAGTTTGTTCATGACTGAACTTCTAAAAAATTGGATTTTGATATAAGTTAAAAGTTAGTTTATTAGTGATTAAATAAGTGGTTTAATTTTTTAGTTGGTTCATCGGTGAATATTTGAAAAAAAGTAGTTATCTATATTAGTTCATTAGTAAACTTTCGAAAGAAAAAAAACATGTTAGCGGGTATAACTTGTTCAATAATTAAAATATATAAGTAAATCACTAAAAAACAATAATTCTAGAAATTTAGAATTACAAAGTTTGATGATTTTTGACTTATTTATTTAGTGATTTTTTGTTTATATGATGATAAAAGAAACTTTATAAAAAAAATTCACTATAATAAAGTCAAAGAAAAAAACGTGAAAAAGAGAGAAAAATATGGAAAAAATTAATTAGAGAGAACAAAATTAATTAAAAAAAGAAGATAGAAAATATTTTTGTTTACTAATTTACACTTTATAATTAAATAAAAATATTAATTATGGTTAATGTGAATCCCAAGATCAATAACTAATCAATTGTTGAAATTGTTTCTCGCACTTCGCAAATAAAACACTTTATATATATCCATGAAGAAAGAATTTAAATTAAGAAGCCTATGAAGCAATCATAGCCCTTATTAAATTAAATCAAAGGTTGTGACGATTGATGAAATTATTGTAATTAAAAGGCATTTTAAAAAGAAAAAGTATGAAAATAAGTGACTAAAGGGATAAAAGGATAAAAACACATAGAAAGTAGTAGCTACTCTCTTAAAGGAGAGTAGGCCATTTAAAAAAACCCCTACTCTCCCCGAATTTTTTACATATGGTATCTTTTAATATAGTAAACATTTTTAAGAAAAAAGTTACACCATTAAAAAAATAAAATCATGTTCTTTCATTTAATATCAATATTGCATACTTTTTAATTTTTTTTTGGAATTATGTTGCACAATATTTGCATTGTGTTGTACCAAATTTTACACTGTGAAACATTACTATGGTACACATATTTGGGTTTAAACAATTTTTACAACATTTTACACAATGTTAACCGTTTCACAGCAGTGACATTGCGTTGCACGTTTATTACACTATGTTGCATAGCTTTACAATACAGCATTGCGCAGTTTTTTATGCGGAGTTGCAAGTGACTCTAGTACGCAATATATACATTGTTGGGGTGTATTTTACATGCAGATGCCAAAAAAAGTGCAAAAAAATAAAGTTTCACGTTAAACTATTTATTAACATCTAGATGAAAAAAAATTTAAATGATTTAGGGATCTATGTAAGGTGCCAGGAACAAATGGGAGAGAGAGAAAATCAAAGATAATGGCTAGTTGATAGAATTTTAAATAATTATAATTATACCCTTAAAAAATAGAGCACATGACACTTTTCTTTCTTTCTGACCTTCATATTTTAAACTCTTTCTTTGATGATTTTGATCATATATATACTCTAAGTAAATTTTACTTATTTAAAAGGAAAAAAAAAGATGTAAATGATTAATACACATGTCTGAAAACATGTTTATTCTACTTTTCTTCCACACATGCTACATAAACAAATCCATACGGACCATATATTCAACAAAAATTAGTGGTGCATCTGAGTGAATTATATCCACACGAAGAAAATTATTAAGAAAAGTTTTTTTTAATTTTTTTTTCATGAAGGAGTAATTAATGAAACAATACGTACTCATAAATCTGATCCGATAGCCTCGATGTTACTAGGAGAGTTTGAGAGGTAGAGCCAGGAGGTGATCAACATTAATCGAGAGCTTTGGAGTTTGGAGTTTAGAGTTTAGAGTTTGAAATGGGCGTTGTTAAATGTACCCTAATCTATTTTATCTTATTAATTTTATTGGTTAAGGTGTAATCATCTTTACTTTAGTTTAGGCTTAGAAGTAAGTTTATTGGTAAATTTTGTCTTTTACATAAATTAAGGTGTCATGTGACAATAGATTAGGGTGTAGGAAAAGACACCCGTTTAAAATACGTTAAAATAGGGAGAATCATGTATTACATTTATCCATTTAAATGTCATTTTTAATAAAATACTAATAAACTAGATTAGATGTCTTTGTAATACATGGGTTAGTTTTAAAACATAAAAAATATTTAAAACTAATAATAAAATATTAAATAATTATAAGAGTTAATTACAAAAATGATCATCTAGTCAAACACGAGATTTTCACATTCATTTTAAAATATTCGCTATGAGAATCATGTAACAACCACAGACTTTCACATTTAGTCATTTTAACTTTAAAAATTACGAAAATAGTCATTGTGGTTGACACTTTGTTTCGCTTTTGGTCCTTTACACTAACACCAGTTAACTTTGATCGTTAGTTAAAGGCTATTTTAGTCAACTTCCCACTTATTCTTGTTACCAAACACTCATTGGGCTTCTATTTAATTACATAAATATTCAATTCATTTTAAAATAATATTCAATATTTAACCAAGTTTTAATTAAGATTTTACACAAACTCCGACCACCGCCATTAACTCCAGCCACCTTCGGATTACCGCTATGAATAGCCTTAAACCACCACAAGCACAACCATAAAATCCCAATCACGGAAACTATAACAAAACAAGATTTTATTCATCAAAATCAAACCCAAACACACAAAAAATATAGAGTTTTTAGGTTTACAATAACACAAAAGACTCTCAATTTTGAATCTGCAAGAACATAGAAAAACATAAAGCTGAAAATCAAAAAGTAAAACCCTAGATCTACATTACTTTGTAAACCGAACAGAAGAACTGAAATATATGAAACCTAGATCTACATCACTAACACATCCAGATCTTGTGAGCGATGGGCGGTTGTTAGTAGCTTCCGAATCAGGTGAGCGACGGGCGGTTGTTAGTAGCTTTCGAATCACGTGAGCGACAGGCGGTGGTGTGGTTGGAAGCTTCTGAATCAGGTGAGCGATGGCCGGTGGTGTGGTTGGTAACTTCTAGATGTGAGCGACGGAAGGCAGTAGTGGTTGGTAGCTGCCAGATCTTGTGGTCGTGGTATGATTTCAGAGATTGGTGGCGGTGGTTGGAACACAACGGTGGTGGCGATATGGTGGTAAGACCTAGCACAAGACTTGAGATAAAGAGAAGGCGGCTGTAATCATATCAACAAATAGAAGTTATCTGGCAAGGGAGAATGGTGACGATGGAGAACCGGCAACGAGAAAAGCGGCGATGGAGGATCAACCGGTAGTTGAGAGGGCATATTGAGAGAGAGAGAGAGAGAGATTGACTATTAAGAGATAATGGTGGGGGAGGAGGATGAGTGTATTATAAAGCAAATGGGTGTTTGGTAAAAAGAATAAGAGTGGGTAAAAGGGAAATGTTTTTTGGAAACAAGGATATTAAATGCAAAGATTAAAATACCCTTTGACTAACGGTCAAAGTTAACTGGTGTTAGTGTAAAGGACCAAAAGCAAAACAAAGTGTCAACCACAGTGACTATTTTCATAATTTTTAAAGTTAAATGACTAAATGTGAAAATCAGTGACAACCACATGGACTATTTTTGTAATTAACTCTAATTATAATTCAGAACGGAATGAGAATTTTAAAAAAAATGATGACAAATGACGTCAACACCCAAATCAATGGTTGATGCATTGATGCAAAGTTGAGTGAAGACGTGACGGCAAAAAATGTGGTATGATGATTGCTAAAGCAATAAGATTAAGTTTTTATTAGTTATAATTATAAATAAGTTAAAATAATTATAAAATATTTTAAAATGATAAAATTAAAAATTTGGTTAAATATGATATTTTAAAATATTATAAAGTGTAAATATAATATTTATAAATTAGGGTAAAAATATGATAATTTAAGGTTTTGGAAGAACATATATGAAATTTCTCTAATAACTTTGATTAAAAATACCAAAAAAAGTCAAAATTGAAATTCCAATTTTGATTAAATATATGGTTAAGATTGAACATAAAATTTATTTTATCAAATAAATAGTTTGAATTCTTTAATATATTTAATACTTGTTAGTTTTTTATTTATATTAGAAGATAGAAGACATGAGAGTTTAATACCAAGTAATTCCAATACATCGTATGGAATTCCAATACTTCAGTCGGTCTATGGTTGTAGAGGTTGTCGCCGGTTTTAAAACCGAATCGGACTAGACCAAATTATTATGAAACTTAGGACTAAAGATTGACCGATTAAAAACATGTCAGTTTGGTTTGCAACAGTTTTTAGGCGTTTAAACTGTCACATTGGGTCAGATTGATTTTGTATACCCATATAATATACTTGATTGCTGGAAGCATCGATCATTAGCATAATCAGAACTATAATTATATAGTGACTCATAATTATCATATATCAATTGAAATGGTCCGGGCATCATCAAGTATATATAGTGAGTCAATCATGCCAATCACAATTAGACTGCATATATGCACCATCATGCTTTGTTCAAATGGCCGGCTCACTAATTATGAATAAACAAAAACTATTCATTTGTGTCCGATCACGTTAAATATAGTCAAAAGTGTTCAAAAATAACCAAACAAGGTCATTCAACATCCTAGCTAGCTACTTGGTTGAAATAGGATAATCATAGTTGATCACGGTTAAATGTGGTCGTTCATTGTCATACAAGGTTAAAGTAAGTCGGTAACCGTCAAAAATAGTCTAACAATATCAATCTTTGAAAAAAAAAGTTAAAATTAAATCCAATTTTGACTTTAAAAAGTCAAAATTGGATTTCAATTTTCATTAAAATAGATGGTCAAGATTATATAATTAATAGATGGTCAAGATTATATAATTAAATTTTTTATTCAAGTTAATCTTTTATTTATAATATAAGATAAGATTTTTCAAAAAAATACTTTGTTTCTGCTAACTTTTTAGGGCTAAAGTAGCAACGATTTTTTAAGCATAATTCGTTGTAAGAAAAAGCAACATAGTTTCCTGCAAAAAAATTTTGATGAATAATTTGACGGAAAATTTGATTTCTATTAATAACGATTCTTAAGTGGTTATGATAATCATGACGTCTTAAAAGGGAGTGTGAAAAAGGCGACCGCCCATGGCCTATGGAATAGAGGAGCTTATTTTTTCTTTTATGCGTGTGTATAATGTACATGGTTTAATACGCTACGCCTAGTTTATTTAATTTATTATGAGTTAATTTTCATAAATACTAAAATGTTTTAAAGGTTTGAGATTAACACTCTAGGCAGAAATGTTATATTCAATTACCAAAATCTTTTAGCCCACCACTATAACATAACACCCCTTTTTATGTTGGATAAATCCGTGAAATAAGGATGTTTCCCTTATATTTCTTACAGAATTGACCATGGATTGTTTTTTAGAAAAACCATTTCTCTCGGATTTCTAATGAAAATCATGAAATATTTGTTGAAATTTTGCTTTCCAACTCAAATCCGTGCGAAATTCATTGAAAATTCCCCACCAAATTTGGTCAGTAGGAAGTCTCTTTGTTATACCTCATTATCTAGTAGTGAATGTTTGGGAAGAGAACCAATAAATCATCAATTCATCAAAAAAATCGATTTTTAGTTTGTGAAGAAATCATACAAAATCGTTTGAACCTTTGTGATGAAGTTACACATTTTGAGAAAAAGAAACAAAATAGGCAATCACAATCTTTTATCCTTATTTGGTTTCGTTTAGAAAAAACGATATTCTAGACTTTTGTGAAAGGTAGAATTCAGAAATTTAACTTATTTAAGGCATATTTGAAATTTGAAATGCTTCTAATTTCTTAAACAGGTCTATACATTTCTTCAATCTTTGTTCCTTAATTTCTAGTTTAATTTTTATTCATTGTTTAGATTTCAATAATTCAACTATCTCACGTTTGCTTTGTTTAGTCAATTGATTATCCGGCAACAAATTGGAATTTTCATATTTGTTTGTTTACTGGTTTACTTAGTATAATTGTTTAATTGGTAATTTACATATTAATTGCTTATTTCGTAATTGGTTAATTAGTTATCCGGGAACTAATAGTCGTTAGCATATTAGCTTATGTATTTATTAATTAGTTTGCTTAGTTGGTAACTATTAAAAATTAATTATTGAATCACTATTTATTAGTTTTATTTAGTTTGTAACTAGTTGTCAATTGTACATTTTCGTCTTTTGTTGCGGTTTAATACGTACAATTGTAAGTTTTGTTACTCAACGTTTTATATAATTTAGTATTTTTATGTGCCTATTTTTTTGTTTTACCCGAGCCTCGAAAATAATTGAGATGGTCCAGAAAATAATTATTATCGGCATAATTATTAGAGGGGTTTCCTGTTATTACTAGTCACCAAATCAATATCACTAATCTTTCACTAAAAACCGTTACAACCCGTAGTAATAATGACCATTGCTAACTTTCACGTTAGCTCCAATTTTATTTATGTATATTAACAGATAATA
Source organism: Dittrichia graveolens (assembly GCA_038502395.1). NCBI lineage: Eukaryota > Viridiplantae > Streptophyta > Magnoliopsida > Asterales > Asteraceae > Dittrichia > Dittrichia graveolens. The sequence continues at coordinate 14,368,992 of JARJIL010000001.1, read as the reverse complement.
TAATATTTATAAAGTAAAAATTAGATTAATTTTTAAAAATAATCAAACTAAAGTAACATTAAAAAATAAACTATTACAATAATAAAAATAAATAAATTAAAACTATTCGGTTACAATAATTAAAAACTCTACTTCCAAAAATCGTGAATTTTACGTTTTGTTAATTCAGTTATTCTCCGATCATTCGCGTCGGTTACCCGTTTCATTGAGATAAATAAAAATCCTAGTTCATCTCGAATCATTCATGTTCATTCGGCTTCTTATATCGAGCTAAGAGTCACCCTCTTTTGCTTGGTCAAATAGGAGTTGCAATGAGCTAACTTTTTAAGCCCCAATCAACGAGATCCACTTGAAGCGAAGAACGTCCAAAAGTGTACAAATTGTCAAACTTTTCTGGATTTTATCTTTTTTTTCCTCGTCCAAGTGGATGAGGAATATGATCATCACCAAATAGCACATTCTCGTATTGGCGTTGAGATCAACAACAGGTTCGTAATCGGCTTTTGTAGCCCATTGTTTATTTTTCTTACCAACAAGCAACAGCCCAAGCCGCTATCCCACTTCTATAGGGCGCCATCTTTTTTAAGACACTTATGAAAATTCTCATGCCTTATATGAAGAAAATTGTTTTCTCATGTCATTAACGTATAATACATGGATTTCTTTTAACATGTCATCGTCATGCGCACCCCAGATATTCTCTTTTTGGAGCAACGTTGTATAGTAACAGTTGTACTTGTTGCGTTTTGTAGGGTCCTCCACTTGAAAGAAATTTGGTCATGGGTCCGTTTTGTTAACACAAGAGCTATGATTTTTTTTGAACTCATACCCAAAATGAGTTAGTGAGAGTTGTTAACTCTTTCATCCTCCGAGACATTGACCTAACTCTTGACTAAACACTTCTCTTCCATTGGGATCTCTCCAACTTTCTTCCCTATAGTTAGAACGGTCTTTTTACCTTTCTATCGACGAGAATGCTTGGAGGGCTCTGGCACAAAGTCAGCCTTAGGCTCCATTTGTAAAGTTTAGCGAAATGGTTGATAATAATGCCTTGGTGAGGGTTGCGAAAATGATTAATAAAATTGAGTTTGTTAAAAAAAAAGTTGTTGGTGTTGATAACAAAGTTGGTTGAATTGAGCTTGGGTAAATTATGATCATTGTAGCGCTTGTGACTTTGAGCTCAAGTGAATACTCGTCGAACTTGGGGAGAATTATGAAAAAACGAATCGTGAATACCGTTGTTATTGTTTTGAGTCATGGATTCAAGTTATATGTATATTTTTGGGTTGTTGATGTGTATATACATAGCATGCATACATGAGATTTATATACGATTTAGAAATGTAGTCGTTGGTAGCTTTGTTACCGTTGTAAATAAAACAAGTTTCGCAAGTTAATCTTTTCTTGGGGATCACGAGCTCAATCATCACAAACCAATAAGGCTATTAATTCGGGTTCGGCTCATGTTATTATGATCGGTTCGTGTTATCGGGTTCGCATCGTTCGGGTAAGTTTCGTGTTGACCCAATTTCAATCCATTTATTTTCGTGTCAGATTCGAGTCGTGTTATTTTTTTCGTGCTTGGTTCGTTTTGATCCATATTGGTCAAATGTGATCGACGAGTATTTTTTCGGTTTTCAAATACGGATTTCGAGAATGATTTTCCATTTCAATTACGATTTTTTTATCAATTTTTCAAATTCCATGTTTGTTTTTCAACTTTTGATAAGAATTTCAAAAATGATTTTCGTTTATATTCTAACTTCAATATTCAATATTCATTTTGATTGTATTCGAACTTTAAATTCAGAATTTCTTTTGGTTTGTTTCGAATTTTAATTTTACTTTTTATTAAACTTATATAAATGAATATAATAAAAAAGAGTTAATTACATAAATGGTCTTTGTGGTTGTCACTGATATTCATTTTTAGTTATTTAACTTCAAAAATTACGAAATTATTTACTATGGTTGCATTTTGTTTAACTTTTGTTCCTTTAAGCTAACTCCAGTTATCTTTAACCGTTAATTAAAAGATAGTTTAGTCTTTTTACACGTTATCTCTGCAATCAAACATGATTAAAGGACCAAACACAAAGTAACTAACCTTTTCTTTTATATTTTGTTTCCAAACACCACTTTTATTTTCTCTCTATCTTTCATTCCCTCCCTATCCCCTTTTGCCTCAACTCTCAAATTCTCTCTTCAACTTTCTCTCTCTAACATCAACGCTGGAAGCAGCCACTACCACAGCCTCCTGTCTTCAAGACCACCGGCCACCACCATAGCCCCCTTCCCTCTTCAAGATCGTCGGCCACCACCATCGTGCGACTACACCACCGCCACTCCTTTTTCTTTCTTCAAAACCGCCAACCATCACCCCTTTCGTCTTTCTCAAGACCGTCGTCACTAGATGTCACCACCACCAAAATCTTCTTATCCTCCTTGTTTTCTTTTCTCTTTTAATAGATTTGTGGATTTGTTTGTAGATCTAGTGGCTGGTTGTTAATTTTGTTCCAAATCTGAGTGTTTAGATTGCCGGCCACAGTCACCGCACAACGACCACCCCTTATTTCTTCAAAATTGCCTTCAAAACCATCGATGCGTACCTGTGGATAACCACCATCGCATGACCATCACAGCTACCACATCGAACGATCACCATTGTTGCAGATTGGGGCTTTTAAGGCTTGTTTTTGTTTGTTTATAGATCTGACGTTCATCTTCTTGTTCTTCAATGGCTGTGTGGTTTGTTTTAGGGCTTGGTACATGAACCCAGTTTAAATTTGCACATGCTTAGTAATTTTTTTAGCATCCTTGATTTGAAGATCCGGGTTATATTGATGGCTCTCTTTTTAAAGATACAAGTTTTAGTTCATAACCTATTGCTGGGATTTTGAGAATTGTTTTCATAATCTATTGCTTTCTCCTCTGTAATCAAAACATCTAAAAATAAAGATAATGGTTCAATTCATCTGTAAATTCTTTCTTTTCTTTTTTGTCAAGAACAGATGTATACAAAGCTATTTGAAAAGTTAATTGGTTTATAATTAAAGTAATTACGTTATTTATGATTTTCTTTGTTCATAATATGCATTTTATTTGTTTATTATATTAACCATTAAAAATAGTTAAAGTAATCAACAGGTTAATTTAAAAAAAATACCGATTTTATTTGTGTATTGAATTAACCTAATTTTGTTTGGATATAATTAAAATCTTAATTTGGTTTAAAGAGTAACAAAATTTTTATTATGTATTATATTCAACTAAATATACATTTAATTTAAATATATGTAATTAGAAAATCATATAAGGACAAAAGTATAAAAAAGATATATGAGGTTAAATAATAATAAAAGAAAGTTAAATAATAATAAAAGAAAAAGAAAAAGGTAAAAGGATGTTTGGTAACATGAATAAAGTGTAAAAAGACTAAACTACCTTTTGACTAATGGTCAAAGATAACTTGAGTTGGCCTAAAGAAACAAGAGTGAAACAAAGTGACAACTACACTGACTATTTTCATAATTTTTAAAGTTAAAGGATCAAAAGTAAAATTCAGTGACAACCACATGGATCATTTTTGTAATTAACTTAATAAAAAGTGTGATGTACTCCTATTGTATCAAGTACAAATAAATAATATCATTAAAAAACGAATAATTGAAAAAAATAATACATCAGGAAGTAGAATTATGAGTCGAGTTTAAAACATTAAAGTATCACCTATCAAGTAATTAAATGTCAAAGTATCAAAATCATATAGTCAAAATAATAGATACAAAAATGATTTACTATTATTTTAACTGTAAATCTTTTATTATTTATTTTAATTTAATGTTTAAGAGTTGTATACTTTTGTTTGACGGGTTTTATTACCCTAAGATGCAACTCCCTTATTTGAAGTCAAATTATGCACTTCTAAATTTAAAATTGAAGTATTTAAAAAATTTTATAATGTTATAATCTTACCTTTAAACGGGTTATATGAGTCACTTTCGGGTTGACCATAACCCAGCCCATTTATTTTCTTGTTAATCTCGTGTCGACCCGCTTTTGATCCTTTTCGGGTTCGTGTCACTTTTTCATGTCGGATTCGCGTCTGGTCACGTGTCAACTCAAAAATAGTCACCCTTACGAACCAGTAACATGGAGATCGCAACAATATAATACCCTTCACGAGCTTTTGTGGCTTGTAATCCCTTCAAAAACCAAGCTCACTCTGTAAGCACTTAAGAGCACCCACTACGGGTGTGTCACGAGTTCATATGACGAGTAAGTTACCAAAATCACGAGGCTTTAGCTCGATTTCCCCATTGCATGCCTCATTATTAGTACGTGAAGAAGCTTCCTAGTGGTGTTTGGTAACGAGTCTACATAACTCGTTATGAATTTTCTTTTTTCTTTTTTTCATCTAAATAGAATTTAAGATAAATATTTATATGTAGGTTCAGTAATAATAGTGACACATATTATGATTGTAGATAATTAATGATTAATTAATGAACACAGTAATACAGGTTATGATATTAATAGTGTGAAACAAATTTATATCGTGTCTACTACGGAGTCTACGGTGTCCATCTTTAAATGGATATGCTTACAATAGTTTTAAAGACAGATTCATAATTATCCTAATATTAATCAATTTAAAATATCTACGAAACTTTGTGTTTTTGTTTGTTTTTTTCTTGTGAGTAAGTTTTTATCCAAAATCATTAATTAAAAATGACTAAAAATAATTATTTAATCAATTAAAAATCATTAAAGGAATATTACTAGTAGTTTCGATAATTAGGATTAATTAAATTTCTCCTTCTTGTTGTCATTAACATAGTCAAAAATTAATCAGATTTCTCTTTCATGTGGTCAATTAACGTAGTCAATATTTTTGTACAAGTTACATATATGTACACTCAAACGTCATAATCATTTTTTGAAGAAGAGAAACATACTAATGAAATAAACATTTTCAAACTATATGTCGAATCAGACATATTAATTAATATTAGCATTTGTCGAATGTCGATGGCCGACGTGTTTTACGTGAAATCGACATGCTTAATTTGTTGGTATATATTACTAAATAAAGAAAAAAATGTATATATTTTTGAATGATTGTCGTTTGTATAGATGTTCACAAGCCAAAAATGATGGAGACATAGAGGTCTGGAAATTAAGCCACCGGTTCACACCGGTTGAACCGTATGTAGTTATGGGTCCACCCCATTATCAGCCTTTCATTTTTGCGGTTCATTTTTATCCTAATCCCAGTTCACATTAGGGTTCAAGTCAATACTAACTTGTGTATAGTGTACAATTATTATTCCATGACACTTAGTTGAATAAATGCATGTAATCTAGTTGTTTGTGTTACATAAGAGAGTGTAAGAACCAATAATTTATTTATGATATGTAAATGTTTTGTATACCTTATTACTACGCCTAAAAATCAATCTTCTAATATAAATAAAAGACTAAAATTTATTAATTTAATTAAAAAATCTTGACACTTATTTAATTAAAATTAATTATAACCATTCATTTTATTAAAATCGAAAGTCTAATTTTGACTTTTAATAGTCAAGATTGAAAACTCGGTTTTTAAGATTCAATTCTAGAGAAGATAATATAGGTAGTAAAAAATATTATTTAAATTTCAAAAGAACGTAAACATATTTGCTAGACAATATATGTAAATGAAGATTAAACATAATAAGATTAAAAAAACATATATACTAATTTAATATAATAATATTATCTAGAGTAACCGTATATAATATTTAAAACCCAAAGTTCATACAAATCAATTTTTCAACTTAGTTTTGATTTAAAATAAATTTAATTTTACATTAACTAGAAATAAATGTTCAAGCTTTTTATTATCATTAATTCATTATCTATGATTATTATATAATACAAATCTTATTGTAATTAAATCTTATATTATTTTTAAAGTTATCATCATTTACTCTTCTGTGTTAACTAACTTTAATATACAATTCTTTTAGTTTTCAAGAAAGTTTCATAATGTGTTTTTTCGTCATTTACATAAATGAATATAAAATAATACTTTATTAATTACCCATGTGTTTACACGGCCAGTTAACCTAGTTAATAATATAATAAGATCGAGACGCATGATAAATTTAAATGTGAAGAAAAAGAGAGAAAAAAGTGTCAATTGTGTGTCAAACATACGGTTTAGACATGTTTTTAGATATGTGGGTTTGTGTTTGTTTAAGAGGTGAAGATAAAGAAAATGAAAGTACATCAATCTTAGAGTATTAGGAGTGTTTGGTTCGTAGATTTTTTTATATGATTTGCGTTCTGTCAAAGAATTTACATTTTACAAGATTCTAAATCTTGTTTGGTGCTAGGTCGGTCTCGGTAGCAAACTTGAACAATTAACTTGGGGGCCAACATATTACTAACTTAAATTATTGTATAATTATCTTATTTGTATGTAAAAAATATTCAATAATATATAAAAAGACCAAATACATGCTATAAAAAGACAAAAGAAAAATAATTAAAGTAAATGACAAAAATTAAAAAATTTAAAGAGAAGTGAAAAACCTTATTTAGTTTTTAGATAACAAATGTACAAGATGCTTTATTTATTTTTTTAAATTCTTCATTTTTTACTCTTTATTTTCTTTTGTGTTGCAGATCTAGTATACAATCATATATTTTTTTTAATTTTCTACAACACTATCACAAGACTAAATTCAATATTGAAAAGGTTGTACCGGCTCTCTCTCTCCCTCCCTCTCTTAAGGTTGCAGCCAAGGACGGTGTTTTATAAGCAACTAGTCAAAACTCTTGTGCACTCTTGAGTTCGACTGGTCGATTGTTCTCTCGCTTCATTGGTATATCATTGTTGTATGTTGTCGAAGAACCACATCTCGCAGTCATCTGTCGCTAAAGACAAGGTTGAAGCAAATGGGTGCTTTGTTCAGTCGCATCGTTGTATGCAACACTAGGGTTCGCTTCATTCAATTGTTGGATAGTTGTTTTGGTTGAAGAAGATTGTAATTTGTTGGATAGGTGAGATTAACGCAACACTAGTAATACTTCAGATTTTTTTTTGTGGGGAGGGGGGGGGGGCGCACAACCCCTCCCTACCAATGACGGAATTCTTAAGGGGTAGAGAAAGATAATTCTTTTAGTTTTTCTTAATGTAAAATCATTAATGATTTCATGTACACACCTAATTGTGTTTTCAATCATGTTTGGTGCTAGTGAATACTTTTATGATATGATTCTCGCTCGTTAGATTCCACCTCCCGAAAGAATTCTCATTAGATCTTAAATTAGTTGTATAGGTGGGATCAAAAAGTTGGAGATAATGAAGGTGAGGTACTACTAAGGTAAAAAACTCTATAGAAAAAGTAAAGGTAGACGAGGCAGAGGGCTATGCTGGTGGTAGAGGAGATTGCTGGGTAGGCAATAGTCGTGGGTGGAAGCACGAACATAGTGCTTTAAAAAGGGAGAAGAAATGAAACTAATCCATGTGTATGTTTGTACGGATGAGATAACACGAGGGATGACAATTTACGATGTTTGTTTGTATAGGCATATAGTTTCCTTAAAAAGTATATAAATAAAAAACATAACTTAATATGACTACAATGAAAAGATAAATCACGGTTTAATCATAATACCTTCATCGTTTCATATTTGATTTATAGAAACAAATGTGAATTTAACCTACATAGTTATATTATAAAAGAAATTGAGAATTTAACTTACATAGTTATATTATAAAGGAAAGTGCGAATTTAACTTATATAGTTATATATTTTTAATGCTACATTTATATATAAGTTTTAAAAAATTTCAATAGACATAGATTATATGCTAAGATATATTATATTTCAATTTAGAACAAATTTAATAGAAAATTGTTATCAATATTCGCTCTATATTCCATATTTTAAATATTTGACTTCATCTATATCTACTATACATGGATAATAATTGGTGGATGATCATCTGGCCGAATGACAATTGTCATCCCTAGATAACATGTCCATTTTGTAAGTTTCTAATATACTCATTTTAATTTTAAAAAAATGTTTTGAGATCATGTGGCACGATATTTCCTTACACCCTGTCTTAATATGTATGAGATAAACAAGGAGTGGACTCTCCACCATAATTGGATCTTGTTTACACCGATATTACTCTAGATGCTTGATATTTCTTGCAAGCTAAAATGACCCAATCAATTATAATACATGCTTAAAAGTGATTATATATATATATATATATATATATTTAAAAGTTCATTTAAGAACCGTTTTTATTGCGAAAACCGCGAAAACTAATTTTAGCCGTCCAAATTCCTCCTCCTTCAATTGGATTGTCCACCCATGAATTTCTTACATGCACCTTGCCACACTCAATCCCCCACACTCTTCATCCACGAATTCCATTATCCAAAATGAACGGCTAAGATTGGTTCTCGCGATTGTCACTCTAATATTGGTTCTCAACAGAACCTTTTCCTATATATATACTACTATATAAACCATTAACATTCTCTCTCCTCTTTAATTTTAAATGTTCTTAAAATTCAATCAAGACAAAATCTCGACCTTTCATTTTATTTAAATTTATCTTATCCACTCAATCTTTAATCATTTCACTCTCTCTCATAATTTACTTTTAATTTTTATTCATGTAAAATATACACTTTCACACTAACAAACTCTCTCATGAATATCGATTTCTATTGTTATGATTGTTGAAATAAGTTTGCCATTTAATGGTGGACTAGTTGATCATTAGGCTTGAGTAACTAGCTAGTTAATGGGCAAAAGTAAATAATTAAATTGTATTAAATTAATTGGTGGGCTTGAGTGCTTATGTTGGGCCCAAGCCTTGTAAGAAAGGTGTGTGTATATATATATATATATATATATATATATATATGGGATTAGGGTGCAGCCCCCAACGCATGGTTACTGTTCCATTCACTCAAAGAAAATCAATGTGTGTTGTGTGTGTAAAACCTCTCGAAGAACAGAGGAAGAAGGAGGTCAAGAATCACCCTTGGGACTCGAAGAATTGTTAAGAGGATCATCAGGTAATGTTTCCTACCTCATTATGGTATTGTAGGTATCAATTTTACTTTGTTTAAATGATAATTAAATAAGTTAGGATCTGGGTTTTTGGGGTTTTAGTATGTATGAAAGAAGCCAGGAAAAGATTGAAACAAGAACACTTAGTGGGTGTTTGGTACTTACAGAAGAAATGGAAATGGAAATGGGAAAGAAATAGAAATAGGAAGAAATGAAAATTAGTAAAAAATATTCTTGTTTGGTACCATCAAGAAATGAAAACGAGAAATTAGGCTCAGGTCGCCGGAAGCTCGGCGTCGGCGACGGTGATGCCGCCATGCCGACGCCGGAATTCATCATCGCCATAAAACTAGGGTTCCATCGACGGAAATCGCAACAGACATCGGAACCGGAAATCACAATAGACATCGCAACCACAACGACGACCACAAATTAGGGTTCATCGCCGGAAATCGCAATCACAACAACGACCACAAATTAGGGTTCATCGTCGGAAATCGCAACCACAACGACGACGTTCAATCGCATGGCGACGACGTCTGCGGCGTTGGCCGCCTCGTTGTAAACACATCGCATCAGGCGGCGGCGGCGACGGGTTCAATCGCACGACGACGACAACAACGACGGCGGGTTTAATCGCACGATGAAGACGACGACGATGACGCCACCTCATTTCTCGCATCAGATGAAAACGAAGAAGACGCCGACAAAGACGACGGGTTCGATCGCATCAGATGACAACGACGCCGCTCCTCATTTCTCCGCGTTTCTCCAAAAAATGGAGAGAAAAGATTACACAAAGGAACCGGGAAAAGGAAAACAAATGAGAAACCATTTCTTCACCCCCAAATACTGCCAAACAAGAGATTTCCCCTCTTTTCCATTTTCCCCCTTTTCTTTTCCCCCTACCAAACATACCCTTAAATACTTGATGGAATACAAATCTGTATTAAGAGGAGAGATTTAAATAAGTGGAGAAATGATTTGCAAAAAGAACGAGTTGATTTGATTGAGTTTTGAGAAAGCTTGATTTTGGTTATGAAGTTTGTGGTATTTAACAATGAACTGACAGAGATAACCTTAAACCCATGCGACTTACACATAATTATTAAATTAGTTTTTCAAAAGCTAAGTAATACAAGTATTTTTCTTCGATCATGTTTCTTAAAAGGGCAAACTGCATCAAAATACAAGGAACTTTGGCTAAGCTACCATTGTATACAACAAACTTTATTTTTTTTAAAATTAATACAACAAACTTACAAAATCTTACCATTGTATGTAATTGGTTACCTGAACTACAGGTAACCGGTCACCTTTAATTTTTTTTTAATATTTTCTTATTTTAAATTCATAGTTCCTTTAAGAGTTCATATGTGTTCTTCAACTTTATGAACACATACAAGATATTCAAGCATAAACAAACCTAATTCAAGTAGATGAAGAACAAATCAGATGTGGTGATGCTATGCACAAATCAGAACAACTCATGAAACCAGATCTAGCACAAACCTTAGATCTGTAAACAAATCCTCAAATCATAAAGATGAAGAACACAAAATATAAAATCTAAACTTGAAAACCCTAATATACAGTCTAAACTTGAAATAAACAACCCTAAAATACAAAAATCGCACATGAAAACCCTAGATCTGTAACAAACCCCAAATCTCAAATCTTTAACCTATCTGTAACAAAATCGTACATGAAAACCCTTATACAATCAAAAGAACCGGTTGTTCAAACCTTAAATCGGTGGCATGAAGGCCGCAGTAATGGTGGTTGGACTATGAAAGTGGCAGCATGAAAAACCCATATACATGAAAAACCATCAAGGTAACGACGGTGGTGGTAGTTGGACTATGAAGGCGGCGGTGATGGTGGCTCAATCTTGACAAATCATAGATGAACGGAATCAGACGGTTGTGATTTGGTCGGAGAAAACCCATGGGATGGTGTGGTCGGAGAAACCCACATCGTGGCTGCAAACGGCGGCAGTTGTGGATTTTCAAAGTAGGGGCTGCAAACTACGGGGATGATCAAAGTGATACAAATAGGAGGATAATCAAATTGTCGATTTATTGGAGTGTTTGGTGAATTTATGATTTATGATTCATGGTTTAAAGAGTGTTTGTGCTAGGATTCATTTGGAGTGTGTGTGTGGAGTTATGCCTATTTTTTCCAGATTTTGTTAATTTAAAATAAAAAAAAATTGAAAAATAAAAGAATTTACCGGCTAGAAATTATTTAACCTTCTATAGAAGGTAATGTTGCATACAATGGTAAGATTTTGTAAGTTTGTTGTATTAATTTTAAAAAAATAAAGTTCGTTATATACAATGATAGCTTAGCCAAAGTTCCTTGTATTTTGATGCAGTTTGTCCTTCTTAAAACCATGTCCCGTTCTATTAATTGTTTCTTATATCATTTAACCATTTGTTTCGAGAAAAATAATATTGATTAAAAAAATAAACTAATTTATATGTAAATATGTTACGGTTGTCACATTAATTATAAGTTTTAAAATAACATTTATCCAACTGCATGTGTTATATAAATCAGCTAGTAAATAGTGCACATGAAATACATTAAAACCGATCATGAATTGTTTGGTACTCGTCTTATCGATGTCACTTTTTTATATTCAAACAACGAAATTATGAAAAACATATACACAAATTAATGTTATGTTATATATAGAGAGACACAAAGTACAATAGATCTATGAAACATGAAGTCATTAAACATCTTACCTTTAAAGGGAGAACAAAAATAATTAAAATAGTACAAAACATACTAATTAATACGATATATTTTATTTCGTTTGTAAATTTAGTGTCACACTAAAAAATCTTACTATAATTTAATAACGAGTTAAGTGGTACAGAGTGTATACTTATATATGTTATATTGAAGTCTTAAACCCAAAAAGACAGAGGTCAAGGACTCAAGAATCCAAACTTTAAAATTTAAATAGAAAATGCTTACAAAGAACGCATCAGGTTTTATCATCGTGCGTAAAGTTGAATATTGAAGCTGAATGGTTTTGGTGCTAAAACCGAGTCATGAAACTGAGTGATTAGCGTAAGTTTATTCAGTCCTTTGTTGCTATGTATTACATACTACAAACACTTATGTCTAACAAAATCTTACTCGTATTTGTCTATTGTATGAACTATTGGTGATTTTAGTGTCACTGGTTCATTTTGTGTAATGGAATTTATATGTGTGTTTCAAAGGGATTAAACTTTGTTCTTAAACAAGTATGGAGAGTGTGAAGTACATGTTTATATTAGTGTAGGTTGGTCCTGGTAAGATATAGGGAGCAACGCCTCCTGAATGAAAAACGGGGGTCCCGCTAATCCAAAATTTTTTATAGTAAAAGGTTTGTAATGAATATTCTCGATTATAGAGGGTTTCCATTATAAATTTGAAAACTTTGTAACCTCCGTTTTACAGTTTTGATATGCAAAAATGGATGTTTTTTGAAACACACGAATGGAAAACACTCCCTGGATTCTCTCTGGTTTTCTTTATCTTTTTTGTGTCAAGAACAGGATTTGATACTTCTACTATTATTCCAATTCGGATTTTGTGTAACCCAAGCACAAAAGATCAAAATATCAAATTTGAAAAGTGATTTTTACGATTTTAGAAGAAATTCAGTTACTCTTTTCTAACATGAACAAATGCGTGGGTATATATATATATATATTAGTCGAATATGTTAGTATAATGACAATAAAAAAGATAAATATGAACAGGAAGAGGTTGATATAGCTGTATATAGTTTTGTCGATTAGAAAATGCAGAACAATAATCGACATTTATGTTGACCTCGTGGAATGATCCAAAATAGAATGTTTAAGAAGACCACATAAGCAAAAACGTTATCTTACAAATAAAAAGTCAAAGATTGACTCCTTTTCCCAAATATTCTATTCTTCTGTATTTAAATTAAATGAAAACGAAATTATTTTCTGATATCGGGTTATGTTTAATAAAGTTTACGTAAAAAGTATAGTTCTAAAAATTTAATATTTAATCACAGGTAATTTAGTATATAATCATATGTGATTTGTAAAAGCATCACATGTGAATTACGAAAATATCACTCCCATCAAATTTTTAAAATTCAATCTGGACCATTAATGTCATTGATCCAAAGATTAAAATTAGTCTTTTAAAACAATGAATTAAGTACGAACTATATTAACATTCTTCTTGTGATATAATCAATGGCAAATACTAAGCAAACCTACGTGTTTTGCAATAATCGTCGTTTTAACCATTCAACAATATTTTACCTCAAGTTAATACTTAACTTTTTTACCTTAAGTATTATATTAGTAGAAAAATACTAGTAGTTCCTAATTTTTATATATTTTCTAGAACAAAATTCTACTTTTTAATCTTATACATTAGGCATCATACTCCTTATCTAAATTTTTATATAATTTCTAAAACAAAAAATGATAACTATAAACTTTATAAATAATTATGTGAACAAAATTGATAGTCTCCATGTGTCCATTTTTGTCTATTTAATATCTTCAGATCTACACTTTTATACAATGGGATGTTTTTTTGTAAATGCCTTAAAAGTCAGGGTGACACAGAATCATTAACAAACTTAATTTTATTGCTTTTTTTTTAATAAACTAAACGAAAACCCTAAATCATTATCATTAATATTATCATTAATAGTGAAATTTTTATTTAATAACCGTTTTTATTGCGAGATCTGCGAAAACCAATCCTAGCCATCCAATTCTCTCTTCTTCAATTGGATTGTCCACCCATAAATTCCTTATATGCACCTTGACACACCTAATCCCCCACGCTCTTCATCCATGAATTCAATCATCCAAAATGAACGGCTAAGATTGGTTTTCGCGGATCTTGCAATAAAAACGGTTCTCAAATGAACCTTCCCCATCATTATCATTAATATATATTAAAAGGATAGTATTATGGTGTTATCATCCTATTTTTAGAATTTTTTCTATCAATCATTTCTCTTTATTTTCTCAATTGCCCTTAGAATGAGTTGTTTTACATCAAAAACCTTAAGTCTCATATATTGTTCAGGATTTTCATTTTTAGGTGATTTAGTTTTTTAGCACTAAAATATTTTAACAAAAAAATTAGTCAAATCCATTTTTCTTGGTTATTTATGTAAACACCGTAAACCAATTTGATTACATTACAATATTGAATTTTCAATATTATTTTATTTTAGAAATCAATTTTCAAAAATAGCGCTATAACATATCATATTATCATTTACAGTACTTTCTTTCTTTTTTATTTTTGTTCTCTATCTTGAAGATCGATAAAAATAATCACGATTCAAGCTGCTACGTTTCACATATAGCAACTGTTTTTTCATTTTTTTCTTCACGTATACATTTGCTAAAAAACTCATCTTCTTCATTGTTACTTTTCAATTATGAAGAATATAAAAATGGATTACATCAGTTCCAAAGTAAACTTCAATGAGAGATAATCTTCAAGAAAAAATAATAAAACACGATTCATAGAAATACAGACGATAATCGTTTATAGAACATAGCATTATCAATTGCAAATGATAGAATAGTTCCACGGATGCATTTAAACAATATATGTAAGTGTATGTTTCATATTAATTCATAAATTTATTTCATAGTCATATATTATATAGCATTTCATATTTTATTATATGTTTCATTAAACCTAACTACAAATATTTATCCTCAAATAAATACCATATACTAAAAATAAAATATGAAACAAATAATAAACGCCCGAAATAGGATGGCCTAGCCCTATTTCACAAAAGTCCTCAAATTTTTTTCATAAGACTCACCAATTTTTCTATAAAAATATTTAAAAAATGAATTTATTGTTAAGTAATTTAACAAATTTATGCGAATTGCAAAGTTTCCTCTCCATGTTCTATATAACGCCAGCAATTTTTGACTCGACACAAAACACATCCCGAACCCAATACGAAATAAGCGACACAAACCCGAAATATGTTAAAAGCAGATCGACACAAAATTAAACAAGTCGGGTTAAAATCAACCTGATAACCAAAAAGTAACCTGTATAAGGATAAAACTATAAAACTTCTACCTCATATATTTTGGTCATTGAATTAAATCCACCAAGTGCACTTGAAAGGATTTTCTATCTTTGATCAAGGTTCTAATTTTTGCTATCTAATTAGTTCAATTTTATAATAAATATTACGTGTTGGACCCGAACCGATTTTAACTCAATCCGATATTTTCCAAGCTACGTTTTCCATGCATTGTTTTTTTATTTTTTATTTTTTTATTTTTTCAAAAGAAAAAAATAGAAAAAAGCCAATCACATGGAAATAAATAATTACTTTAGAAATTCACTGTACCACCCATACAGCACGCACACGCTAATCGTACAACTCAAACCAGAATCGTAACTTCGAATATTATTTCTACTCGTTCACATTCATATTTTGTCTTTGTTTTCACCACTTTATATACTCCATAATCTCCACTCTTTCCATATCAACACACACTTTACACAAAAACACACACTACCTAGCCATGGCTACCTCCATTAACGGAGCTCCGATTAGCTTCATTGCTTCCTTGTTTCTCTGTGTGTTGGTGTTCGGATCCGGTGGTGTATGTGAATCCGTTCCCGGTATTTACGTATTTGGAGACTCGTTAGTCGACGTCGGAAACAACAATTACCTTTCGTTATCACTCGCCAAGGCCGATTTCCCTCACAACGGCGTCGATTTTCCTACCGGAAAAGCCACCGGTCGGTTTAGTAACGGAAAAAACGCTGCCGATTTTCTAGGTATGTACGATTTGGTATTCGGATACGATAGCTGATGTTCTACGGTGGAAATTTGAAGGAATTGAAACTCGGTTATGTTTTAATGAGAGTTGTGATTTGTGTTTTGTATTGAAACGTGATGTGATGTGTGAATTGTGATTTGACAGCGGAGAAGGTCGGACTGCCGTTGGCGCCACCGTATCTGTCACTGGTGTCAAAATCGAAAAAACTGAGTAGCACCAATGCGACGGTTACCGGCGTCAGTTTTGCATCTGGAGGTGCCGGAATTTTCAACGGAACGGATGAACTCTTTGTAAGAATATTTATATCTCGAAAACTAATAAAATTCAATCATGCAAACTTCAACTTCATGATTCATATTTTAGTTTTCATATACGATTGCTTAATTTATCAGAAATTATGAGAAATGATTTGTGTTGCTAGCTGCAATTTACGTAGTTTCAAGCGAGCTGATGTATACTGACACGTTATTTAAATCATTAAAACACTAAATAACTTAAACATTTTTTCGTCTGTAAATACGATAACTCTTAAATTAAGTATTGTTAGCAGCAAATATCACTTGGTAAAAATAATACTTAAAAATAATGAATCCCAAAAATATGTAAACCACATCAATAATTAGATAGTGAAAGTATGGTGTAGAGAAGTAGATGTGTGGGGTTGATAATTTAAGTTTGGTCTCTTTGGTTTTCAAGTGGATAGTAGGACACTATTTATATGTGAAACTAGAAAGTGTCTTTTTCAGTTTCATCTGATAAAACTGAACATGATATAATCTAAGATTAATCACTCTTTAACCCAACTTAACAGAATTGCATAAAACATATTGTTGTTGTAGTTAAAATAACATGAGTTAAGATTCTCTTATGTTAGAATCAAACATGACCGTCATATTCTCTCATAAATATGAAATTAAGTCCCTTATTTTAAGTCAAAAATAAGTTTTTTTATAGATCTAACTCATATTTGATAAAATAGTATAGAATATAAGTTTAATTAATAGATCGATGCATTATATACGATGTAAAACAATTGCTTGATTTCCAAACGTTGGTTATGCTTTAAAAGAGTATTGATAGTGCTAAAACACAAAGTCAGCGATTCTTTTGCCACGGTACTTGTTACATAAACTTTAGAACATAGTGGGTGGTACGTGTTTGAGGAGGTAATGGTAGTTTAATTCAAGGAAAAATCATTTTAATACAGCTAAACTTTATCATTAGCCTTCATTTAAGAGTTTAATCACGCAAAATTTTTATTATTATTATTATTATTTATTGGAAAAGTTGAGTTTACATATATTAATTCTTGACAACAAGCTAAACACCATCCTTATGGTTTATACAATCATATTTGCACAAGCCTTTTTCCAATTTTAAACAAATTGAACCCATAAGAAAAGCTGGAAAAAAGCACTAACAGACATTTTGGTGAGGTCCAGAAAGACCCAAACCACTAAAATCAACTCAAGGTTCACATATGCATGGAATATTGGAATCAACTCCTTTTCATAAGTGAATATTTTTTGCGCGTTATAAAAAATGCCCAATATTTTTATTGAAAATATTCGAGAAAATAAAAACTAACACTCAATTTTCACCATTTTTCCATACATAAACATATATATATATATATATATATATATATACACACGCAACACTTCATTTGATTTGATCGGATGGTTTATATTTAGTCTTTTATTTTATTCATTACCCAACCAGACAACCATGAATGGCGACAACTATGAATTGTGACAGATGAATTACGACCGTTAGATCTAATATATCAATATCTAATCGATGACTAAGATTTGTTATCTCATTCTCAGCTAAATATACATTCTCATAATAATTCTCCCTTATTTTTAGATATTTATAAACAATCATTACAAGTATTCATAAAATTTAATTATAATTTGATATCAAGGGTTTTTATACATATGATCAATTTTTTATGATAGATCAATAGTTTTGTCACCTCAATATATACATTTTAAGGTATTTTCATCATTAGACATTTATTTATTTATTTTGCAACACGACACAGATGCATTTGATCAAAAAAATTAACCATATAATGAACTTAATGAAAAGTTGAATATATAGATCTTACTCGTACCATATAACGCGTTTTAAAGCCATGAAGGACAACTCAAAACGGACAATATCGTTGATCGGTTCCCTAATTACGATCCTAACATAAGCCACACTCACATGCATTGTTCATTCTCTACATCTTTAAACCAATTGTTACCGGTTTGTAAAACAAAACGAGTATATATAATTAATATGCATTTTTATTTATACTTTATTAAGCATACAGTTTGATTTCAATTGAACCTATAAATCTTCTTAATACTAAGAAAATCTAGACATTGAAATCTATACTTTATATAAGATTTTCGTTAGGAATAGCCTTGTGAATAAAATATCATTATACTTTTAATAATAATATTTTAATTATTGTGCCGTAAAGTACGTATAATTTACAAAATATATAATAATCCATATAGGACTGAAGTTATCGATTTATTTATAATAATAAGGGTGTGTTTGGCTTTACAAAATAAAAAGACAAAGGAATGGATGATGTAATGGAATGAGTAGTGATATGAAATTATTAATTACATTCATTTATCATGTTTGGTTTGTATGAATAATATAAATTTAATCACATCCGGATTGACATGTTCAAAAAAGTAATTTTTTATTAATATATTTTAGTTTGACTATATATTTTTGTATCAAGCTTTCATGTTATATATATACTTCTAGATATATATTGCACTTGTAGTTAGTTCATAATTTAATAAAAACTATAATGTTTATTTAGTAACATAGAAAAATTAAGCATAAGGAATATTAAAAAATATCTTTATTGAGAATTATGAAAAAATATTTCTTTTTTTAAAATTATAATTATGTTAGTAAAATGAAAAAAAAATATTAAACATTGAATTCCTAGAAGTATTAAGTTAAAAAGCAAAAACACCACCTCTCTAAAAATTAAAAATGAGAGAATGACATTTTTTATAGAATAATCTATTATAATCTTAAATGAGTAACGAACACATTTTCTTAATTATGTTATAATAATCTATTTCATTTCATCATTAATTCATGTATACCAAAAATAGCCTAATAATAATTTGTCATATGAAACTTTAGCTTAAACACAAATATATATTATATTAATTTATTCGATTCGATTTCAATTTTCAAGACTATCTTGAACATTACTAAATATTTTTTCTTTTTAAACGAAAAAGTACTTTTTTAGACTACTAGGAAAATGCTCCCCACGAGTCCACGTGTGTATAGAATCAACAAAATGCAGCTTCCGAAAGAAGAAAGTTTAAAAAATACCAAGCAAAATTGAAAACAATGCGGTGAACGTGGATCGAACACGTGACCTTCAGATCTTCAGTCTGACGCTCTCCCAACTGAGCTATCCCCGCTTTTGTTTTTCCTTTCTTAAATAATCTTATTTATAAATGCAGAAACAATCAATCCCGTTAACAAAGCAGGTGGGCTACTACTCGCTAGTCCATGACCAACTGGTTCAAGAATTGGGCTCATCTGGTGCTCAAGACCACTTAAGAAAGTCCATATTTCTAGTTGTGATTGGAAGCAATGATCTCTTTGGCTACTTTAACAAAGACTCTAAGGTCTCTATGCAATACACCCCACAACAATATATTGATCTCATGGCATCTACCCTCAAAGGACTTATGAAGGTAAACTATCTTCCCATCTTAAACCCACTCCTAAAAGGATTGCGTTCATGTAATAAGGTTTTTCGCATTTGTATTCGTCAAAAACCAATTCTCGAGTTTTTTTAAAAAAAATGATAAGATATCGATCATTTAGAAATAGACCAAAAATAGATCTCCAGTTTCGTACAAGAATGAAATTTAGAGGAAATGAAGGGAAAGCTTAGACTTATTTCACGTTTAATCTTTTTCTCCGAAAACTGAAAGGATTCTAAAGAAAACAATCATCTTTCTTTCCCTTTCTCTCGTCTTTTTCTTAAAATAACACATACAATAAGTTACATATGGGTTGAAAATTTGAGTGACTAGAAAAGGACACGCTGATTAAATCTGACTGCTATATGTACAGAGATTGTATGAGATGGGAGCGCGTAAATATGTGGTAAGTGGAGTTGGAGTTATTGGATGTTGTCCTGCACAAAGAAAGCAAAACACAAGCAGTGAGTGCAATGAGGAAGCGAATTACTGGTCAACAAAGTACAATGTTGCTTTAAAGGCATTGTTACAGGAACTAAAGTCAGAATCATCGGATATCAACTACTCCTATTTTGATACTTATGATGTTATGAATGGCCTCATCCAACATCCTCAAACATACGGTACTACTACTACGACTACTACTACGCCTACTCTTCAACAACGAACATATATAAAAACCATATATGCACTCTTTAATTTTGGTATGGTTTTGTATGTATGTTTCAGGAATTACAGAGATAAAAGAAGCTTGTTGCGGACTTGGGAACCTAAAAGCGGATATCCCATGCATCCCGATTTCAAGCTTGTGTTCCAACAGGAAGGACCATCTGTTTTGGGATCTCTACCATCCCACGGAAACAGCGTCTAGTATATTTGCTGGCTTTATTTACAGCGGCTCGCAACAAATTACGACTCCCATGAACGTACAACAGCTCGTTAATGTCTAAACGTACGAGCGCGAGTACATGAAATTAATTATAGAGATCAGATCGATGCACATAATACGCAAGTATTTATATACATTATTCATCAGAGAGAAATATATATATAGTGGTATTTATATATAAATATTTATGGAGATCATATGAGAAGTATATATTCTTTTTACGTGCATTCAAGTGTTTGTGGATTGAGTTATTGTAAGTTAATTAGTTTTGGTATAGTAGTGTTAATTAATGGTTGTTTCTTTTTGTTATGTCATATATATATAATCTAAAGTACTATTGATATGTTGGAATAAATTATATATGTTCGGATAACTACATATTAATGTTCTTGTCACTGCTACAAACATTACTGCCAATAACAAACAATGATTTTTTTGGCAGCGACTTGATAATTTTAGATGATATATTCTTACTTTAGCGACGAACAAAGTGTACGTAGTAAAATCAGGTTTTGGTTTTAACAATGAATTACTCTTTGCTAAATACATCGTTGTTTCGTTTTAGCAATGAATTATGCTAGAAAGTCGTTGCTAATTTAGCCTAAAACTACCAACGACTTTCTGGTCATTGCTAAAAAAACATTGATAATAACATTTGTTGTAAATATAACAACGAGATATTCACCATAAATATTAGAGTAAATTACTTAAATGAAAGAGAATTTTAGTCATTTGAGCATTTTAATATTTTAAATATTATGTGAATATAACAAGACCTATCTTAAATACCGTTGATTACAAATATCATTCCTTCTTCTTTTCTGAACAACTGCATTTTTTTATAAACACTAGGGGTGTTAAAAAAACGAAAAACCGATCTACCCCGCATGAACCGAAACCGAAAAAATCGATATCCGTAAAACCCGTAACCCAAAAAACCCCAAAACTAGGGTACCTGTTGAACACGGGGCGGGTTCGGATTTTAAAATTCGATATTCGCCCCGACCCATATGCTTTGAAATTATATATATAGTCAAAAGTTCATTTGAGAACCGTTTTTATTGCGAAAACCAATCTTAGCCGCCCAATTCCTCCTTCTTCAATTGGATTGCCCACCATGAATTCCTTACATGCACATTGTCACACTCAATCCCCCCACGCTCTTCATCCATGAACTCTATTATCCAAAATGAATGGCTACGATTAGTTCTCGTGGTTCTCGCACTAATAATGGTTCTTAAATGAACTATCCCCTATACACATATATATATATATGTTAATATGAAATAACAAAAGCAATTAGAAAACTTAAATTTCTTAAAACTACCTAACTTACCTCTAGCAGCCCCGCCTAGGGCTGTCAATGGGGCAGATCGGATAGGATCTTTTTAAGATCTGACCTGACCCGTAGACCCATTTAATTGGATTTGGATCTGACCCATTAGCATTAAGATCCAATTGCTTGGATTTGGATCGGATTCATTACTAATGGATCTTGACCCAGAGAGACCCATTTAATATTTTATTATTTATATTATAATTTCTCAAATATTTTTTCAACCACTACCCCTCACCCTACGTCCCTACCCTACCCCACCCCACCACACCACCACTGCCGGCCACCACCGTCACCACCACCGTCGACTACCCGCCGCCGACACCGTCACCGCTATCGTCGACACCGTCACCACCACCACCGCCCGCCACCACCCACCACTGTGACCACCACCACCGCCGACTACCCGCTGCCGCCACCGTCACTGCCGGCCACCACCGGCCGCCACCGTAACCACCACCACCGCCGGCCGCTGCCATCACCACCACCCACCGCCCACCTGCCGCCGTCATCTTCACCGCTAGCCACCACCCGCCACCGCCGCCACCTTCACCACCGGCCACCACCTGCCGCCGCCACCATCATCACCGGCCACCACCTGCCACCACCACCGCCAACCACCAGCTGCCGCCATCGTTGTGGGCGGCGGCGGTGGCGGGTGGTGGCCGGCGGTGACGGTGGCGGCGGCGGCGGCGGGTGGTGGCCGGCGGTGACGGAGGCGGCGGCGGGTGATGACCGGCGGCGGCGGGTGGTGGCCGGCGGTGAAGGTGGCGACGGCTGGTGGCCGGCGGTGAAGGTGGCAGCGGCTGGTAGTCGGCAGCGGGTGGTCGGCGGTGGCGGTGGTATCGGCTATGGCGTTGGCGGCGGCGGGTGGTTGCTGGAGACGGTTGGTGGTCGGCGCCGGTGGATCCAATAAATGGGGCAGATCGGATCGAATCTGGGGCAAGATCTGACCCATTGACAGGCCTAGCCCCGCCCCCATTGTCTCTCACAATTATTTTTTTGAGCTTCGATATCGAAAGTTTCCAAGCTTGCAACGGTCGAGAGTTCAACATGGACATACTGAAATCAATCAACAGTGCCGATTTCAAGCCTATCTGTTTTTTGTTTCTACAAGACACTTATTGAAGATCTGTTTGATTTCTCTCAATGATTTATTCATTATTGTTGACTTATTTTTAACATTCTTTATTGTTGACTTGTTTTCTACAATTGTTTATTGTTTTATTATGAATCTGAACTTGCTAAAACCAACAAAAATGAAAAACAACTCAATTTTAAGGTACCAGTGACCCGATCCATGAATACCCGTCTCCCTTCGGATACCCGTTGTCTGTTGTTTGGTTTCGGTTTATAAAATTAGGTATCTGCCCTGCAGTAACAATTTGCAAAAAAATCAACTACCCATCCCGCCTAATGAACACCCCGAATTAACACTCCCAACAATCTAACAAAATTCTAGAATTACAATATAAAGAAACCAACAATACAAAGGAAAAAGAAACTAGCCAGATACCTCAACAATTGGGCTATTGCACCAATTTACCATATTTAGTTTCTTTTCCTATATCACCTTTTTGTTTTCAATAAAAAAATTAAATAAACTAAGTATTATATCTCATTCAATATTATGTAACCTCATAACAAGTTGCATCATAACTACTACGGTAGATTTATGTGTTGAAAAAGAAAAGTCCACAAAGTACAAACTACTAAACTATTAACTATATATAAAGAATCTAATAAAAGTTTGACACAAGTTAAGTTACGATCCACGAAAAACCGATTGATGGGATCGATCAGTCAATTGATCATCCATGTGCACGCAAGCATTAGAGTATTTATGTATTATTTCAATATAATAAAGTAAATGGTATCGATCATTACACTCCACGTCTTTTGATGACGGACCCAGGATTTTTGTTTACTTGTGGCATCATATAATAACAAAAATAAAATTAATTAAAATTGAGGGTGTTGTTCGTGCTTTTTTCAGGTTTTCAGTTAATCGGTTCGGGTTAACGAGGTATCAATCAATCGTTGTTCCGTTATTTTAGGGCCAAAATGTAAACAAAACCCAAATTATATGAAACCCTGTTAGTTAAATTATTGTTTTTAAGGTAAACTAAAGTATTTTAAAGGTATAAATCGAAAATTGAACTATATCTTATTATTTTTTAAAAAATTTTCATTTTTCATTAGATTATAGTGACATTGAAAAAGCACTGATGGCAACCCAAAATTTGACAGATGACACCAACTCGAAAACGTTGAAATTTTCCACCCCGTCTGCAAAATTGACTGGTGCCCGTGCTCTAAAGTATACCTAGGTCCGCCAATGTGTAAAAGAGTTGATCTATTAATGTGACGTGTATGTGAAAGAGAGGGGAGTACATCCAACAACACCATTAAGGTTTTAAGTTAAATATTTCATAACTTCTACAAAAAAAAAAAAGATTTGATTTAAATAATTGTGAGATAACATATTAGTCATGTTTTGCAACAATTTAAGATGATCTCATACTAAAGTAAATGAACTTGTCTGATCATGTTAATCATAAATAGTATTAAATAGATGAAGAAGGAAACAAACACAATAATTAAACATGAATCATAAGTTGATGATTAGATATCCACATACTAAAAGGTCAATTATACAAAAAGTTAACCACAACTTACTGATTAAGTAACCATATATATCTAATTCCATAAAAAGTGACAAAAATGAGAAAATAATTTGAATTTTTTAAATATAAATTAGGAAATGCGCGATTACATGTTCATCTATCTTGATACTATCGCTTCTTAATTGTTGTGGAATTGTTGTAGAACAAGCCTTGTTCCCATAAGATCGAGATGTTGATACACCTAATAACGAAGAATAATGAGCTCGTGGTGTGTGTGTCATGTTGCTCTGTCTTGTTTCTGATCGGGTTATTTTAACTGAGCTAGTGAGCTTGTGATGCTGGTGACGGCCATTTCAAGTCTTTGTTATTTTTTTTCAACCAATGAAATGTAAAAGAAAATAATTTATATGGATCTAGTAATGACCGTTATTACTCTGATCCGGGAACGTATTAGTATTTGGTTAGTAATATTAACGTGACTCTTAGGTAACACTGATGTAATTATTATTTTGTTCAATCTAAATGAGAGTATTCGTTTGACATTAGTATTATTTTATAAAAGTATGTATTAGCTAAACATCGACAATAATAATTATTATTATATTTAAAATTATATGTAAATAAGAGATAATGACACATACTTCTTTACATGGATAACCCAAGTCAACTAATTGTATGCCGTGTATAAACAAATTCAAGGTCTTTTTCTTAAGATTATTTTGTAATATAAACTTTATTGTTGATTTATCATAAACTTATAGTGTCTATTATTAATTATTAATATTTAATTTGTGAAAGAGATGTGAAATAATAAATCTTGAAGAGTAATTTGTCAACGATATCTCAAATGACATGTTTTTATTGTTGTTCTTTTAGGAGCATCTATGCTAGAATAAAGGAAATGGTTGAGTTGCACAACATGATGGGTGTTATCAGTGTACCAATACCGGTGAAAACACCACCTGGCTACCATTCTATCCCGCCAAACATGCACCGTCAATATGGTTGTTCTAATAAAAGATGTTTACATTTTGAATATTCTACCATTGTAATTTTTTACCCTTAATTTTAGATATAAAACTCCGATTAATTATATATATTTTTCTTTATTCTATACTCTTTTAAAACTTTTAGACACTCTACTCACTCACTAAACGTCTAAACCCATGGATTCAAGCAAAGACAAAGGTCAAAAGAAACATGAGAAGATCAAATGAAGCTAGAGAAAGTGTTAGGGATCGAGACACCCTTTAAGCGTTAAAAGAATGCGGATAACAAAACAAGATAAACACGACACCAAGATATAACGTGGTTCAGTCGTCAGGGGCATGACCTACGTCCACGGGCAGGAACCAGAGACTTCTTTATTATGACTAAAGTGTTTACAAGATGTCACCCTAATGCGCATACATATGACTGAACCCTAGGCTTGATATTTGTAACTAAACAAGAAACCCTAATTTTAATTAGGAAAACCTAATTATCCAAAATTAGAATCGCCGCCGCCGCAAAACATCAAAAAACAACTTCGGGTTGAAGTTACCTGCTACACGCCGAGCACCTTGTTTTTTCAGTTTCAAATATCTTCTAAGCCATTTCAAGTCATATCTAAACAATCTCCACTTTGACTTGAACTCTTTTGGACCAGTCAACAAAGATTATCAAAGAACAATCTCTTTCCTGCCAACCTCCTCAAAGGTACTACCTCCTTACATGAGCCACGAAGTCCAACAGTGCATCACGCGATTTTACTGGGGACCATCTCCATCCGTGTCGTCTCGACTTTGTTTGATCAATTTTTCAGCTCCATAGACGGTACATGCAACCTTTTGACATCTGGAGGAACAAACACCGCTTCTGATAAAGCTTATCACCAAGTTTTTTTCCACGGACTAGCAGTCGTCGTTTTTGCCCGAACGTCTCTTTCCACCGCAAACCATGCTTTTGCCCGAATGTCTCTTTCCATTCTCCCCCATATCGCCTGGAAGTTTATCTTCTCCTTCTAACACTGCCGCGTAATCCTGCTGGACTAGACGTGCCACCATCTAGCAAAACTGCAGAACCTGCTTTTGCTTGAGATCTTCAATCAACAATACACGAGCCAGCAAACCTGGCTCAAATACCACTTGTTAGAGATCGAGACACCCTTCAAGCGTTAAAAGAACGCGGGTAACAAAACAAGATAAACACGACACCAAGATGTAACGTGGTTCAGTCGTCAGGAGCATGACCTATGTCCATGGGCAGAAACCAAAGACTTCTTTATTATGACTAAAGTGTCTATAAGATGTCACCTTAAAGCGCATACATATGACTGAACCCAAGGCTTGATATTATAACTAAACAAGAAACCCTAACTTTAATTAGGAAAACCTAATTATCCAAAATTAGAACCGCCGCCGCCGCACAACATCAAAAAACATGTTGCACGCCGAGCACCTTGTTTTTTCAGTTTCAAATATCTTTCAAGTCATATCTCAACAAAAAGTGTCCGACATATTCTTCCAAATTAATAGAAGGAGAAATAATAAAAGTTGTGGCTCTAAGTATTTTTATGTTTTTTTAAAATAATCTTAATTAGTTGTATTTTTGCGTAATTTTATCTAATATACTTTTAATTTTTAATTAGTGTTATGTTTTTAATTAGTTTATTAATTAAGTATTTTATTTAAATGTTAGTATAATTTTCTTATTTATTAATTAAAAAGGTTAGTAAGTGGAAAGATAAAAAGATTACTACGGAGAAAATGAGAAACTGCTAATAAGGAAACTGATTAGTGGGCAAAATTTGAAATAGTCGAATTTTGTCTCTTGACCATTATACATATGATTTTGTGGATGGGATTAGTAGGTAGTGGGTTAGTATGGGTAAAAAGCTCTTAATTGTTGTGTTTAGCAAAAAGTTGTTCACAATCATCACCTTTTTATTTATATATAAAGATTAAAATTAATATACTCGATCACTAAACCTTATTATTTACATCAGATTACAACTAAAAAGGTAGCGGTGATGATCAAGGTGATAGTGTTGGAGCCGGTTCAAGTTGGTAGCGGCGTAGCGCAAGAGAGAGAGGCTTCGCTTTAGTGGAAGTAGATTTTTAGGGGAGAGGGGGAAGAAAAGGAAGAAGAAAAGATGCTCGGAGTATGGAGAAGAGAAGGAGGCGGTGGCAATGTGAGTGGTCACAAGAAAGTTTTCACAAGGAGGAAGGGAGAGTGAGGTAAGGGAGACGGTGTAGAGAGAAAAAAGCGAGGGAGAGGTTGGGTTTTATGTTAAAATAAAAATAAAGTTAATTTAATAAAATGAATTAGAATTAAAGATAGATAGATGAATTAAAATCTTGAAAAATAAATAAAATAAAGAGGGAAGGCTATTTTCTTCATTTTAATTTAGTCAGAGACCAAAAACCTAATGGATTCAAGTTGGGAGGGACCAAACCTATAAAATATAAACTTCAGAGACCGTATCCTTTATTTGGGCCAAACTATATCTAATAATATGCATTTTATTTGGACAAACTTCTTTAAAATAAAATAAATTTACCATTTTTGGTATTTTTTTAATATAGAAGTGATACATTTTGTAATGTATCAAATTTTAAAAAACTAGCTTATCATATCAATAATAATTTAAAGTCTTACTTTAATATACCTTATAAAAATCATATTTTTGAACTACATAAAATAATAAATTTAATTATTATAAGAATCATATTTTACAAATGTATGCTAGAAATATAGTTTAAATATTATTATCGCTAAATGTTAAAAAATTAAGTTCCATAATTTTAGAGAAATTTTTATATTTGATGTTTGTTATTGATATTTTTAGTTCCATGTTTTATGTACAATCTTTACCTTATGAGAGTATATAATGATCTTGAAAGACATACCATTTTCATTAAATCCATAATTTAGTCAATCAATGAATATTAAAATTATATATTGTGAATTCACTTTTTTGTAAACACTTATATATGATAGATGTAGAAGCGATGCCTATGGACTCATCCAACACGACCATAGAGGATAAAGAAACAAATGTTGGTGGTTTTAACTTCCATATCTTTGTTATAAAGATCGGTAAATAGGTTGTGTGTTACAATTGATCTGAGTAGTAATGAAGTGATGAAGATGGTGGTAAAATTGAATGAAGAGACAACTAATACAACTTTTCTTTGTGTAATGAAAAATGTATGTTAATCTTTATTGTTTAAATAAGGTGTGCAATTTTTTGAATGAATACATGTTTTAATAACATAACAAATGTGTGTAGAAGCAATGTAAAGGTCGCTTTGTTGATGTTAGTAAATAATTGTGGGGTAAAATTTTAAATTATGCAAATTAATACAATTCTTATATATATATACACACACACACATTAGCATGTTACCCGCGTAATGCGGCGATGATGAATAATTCATACTCGATAACATGTCTGTTTTTTATAACGTACGATATGATATTCACGCACTATGATGACATCGAATAACTTTCATTCGTAGCATGTTCATATTCTTTCCCTCTTTTTAATTTCATCTTATTTATTTCTTAACTCTTTCGTTAATTTCTAAAATATATTTTGAAAAAACAATAAAATAAGAAACTAATCTCTACTTATAAAAAAGACGATGAAAACAAATCAAATACTTTGTGAATTGTGTTGATTTGAATGAGGTGTGTTTTAAAAAATGTACAAGTATTCAAGATCATATTAGTAATTTTCTATTGCTTAAATTTTAAAAGTTCTAGTAAAGAAATGTTAAATATATGATAAATGAAACTTTTTTATAATAATATTTCTATGGAGTTTTTTTTAATTTATAATTTGTTTAATATCTTATAGGTTGAAATTTAATTTGCATGGACTTGACATTTTTAAACATTGTTTCTTATGGAAAGTTTAGTCATTAAAATGATTTTTAAGAATCTAATTAAATTCATTTAATAGTTTCCTTTTAGGTTTAAATAAGGTGTAAGTTAGTAATTTCAATTTACTTAAAATCTAAGAGATTTTTTAGGAGAGAGAGTACTAAATGATTTATATATTAGTATAGATATGTATGTATGTATAGGAAGACTTATTTGAGAACTATTTTTATTGCGAATACCGCAAGAACTAATTATAGTCATTGTTCAAAAAAAATAAAAGGTCCGGATTAAATAATTGTTAATGAATAACTTTAGTTAAATCAAAGCAAATCTTATGTTTAAGGTAATTAATGAGGGGTAATTTGGACATTATTTTCCCTCATTTTCTTAAAAATAATATCTCCTAAATGCAAATGTTTTAGAATATGAAAATTATATTAAAAAACAAAAAGTTTATTCTCTTTAATATGATGATATTGTTACTCTTCTTTAAAGAAAAACATCTACTTTTGCGGGGTTTTTTTAGCACAGCTTTAGTTTTTATGCACATATGCACCATATTACTTGGTTTTGTTCCGGCACATGTCAAATAGGTGCACACGTGTGCCTATATGCACTTGTGCATGTGCACATATGCAAATTGAATTAAAAAAAAATAATCAAGTGCAAGCAAATAGATTGACTTTTCTTGATTCTTACAATTATGTTTATTGTAAATTCAAAATATGATATTTACTTTCCATCTTTCTTCCCCCTTTTTTCTTTTGATTTGGAAGATGGGTATTGCGTTTGGTTTGAAAGGCATGATTTCTTTCAAAATTCAAAAATAAAAATTTAATAACATACTTATATACATTTTTTCAACTCAAAATTATTTAATACCTAATATGACATTGTAACAAACTTGTTGAATAAAATCATTTTCTATACTTATGAGACATTTCACCAAACACTTGGTGCTCATAAAATAAAAAAAAATAAAAGTCACACACACACCATATGTTATGGGTGATTTAAAATCAGAAAATAAATTAGTACTAACCATTAACCCAAAATCATGAAATCGATTATTAAAATAGCTTTACAGTAAAATGACAACAAACAAAGCATATGTTACGTGACAATCCAATATGTATCACAACAAAATAGTTATAAATACTCTCTAAGTTCCCTTTATCACCACTCAAACACTCACTTTCTTGCATCAAGGAAATTATAATAAAACTAGTATCTATGAAGGGAACTAGAATTTACCTTGTATTAGGGCATTTTAGATACTAATATATCATGTGATTTCATTAATTTTACCCATGGTGAGATGTAATATCTTCAAATTTCATCCACCTTAAGCCCTATGTAACAATTGTTACATGTAGTGATCCACGAAGAAGACCTGGCAACAGTGTTTTCCGAAGCAGTGGTCGCTGGTGTTTAAGGCGGCCATGGTCACCGGTGTTCAAGGCAACCATGCTCACGAAGTCGAGAATGAAGAATCTTCAGATCTGTGGGCGATGGATGGTGGTCAAGGGTCTCAAAAGTCGTAGGTGGTTGTCTTGGATGGTAGGAGAATGTTCACCGGTGGTGGCTCCATGGCTAGAATTCTATTGACAAGAGTAAGGAACCGGGGAGGTGGGTTTTTTTGTGTGCACAAGTATGGTGATGATGGTGTTTAGAGATAGATAGTTGAGAGACGTGACTTAGTACATTTCGAATGAAATTAAAATTCATATATTTCCCTCTTGATTTTAATAAGGATGTTTTTGATAAGGTAGTAAATGATTGGTCCAGAATGGTTCTCGCAATAAAAAACAGTTTTTTATTGAACTTTCCTATATATAATATATATATATATAACCAAAAAATAAAACAAACAATTTAAAGCAACGCTCATGTTCACATAGACCTTTTACAATCAAGAGTACACGAAACAAGTGGATTTTTGGTACTCGGCAAGGCTCGTTATCAGCAAGCTCGTGACTCCTACCACAAACACAAGGAATAAATGTTATTTTAAATATCCTCCTACGATTCAACGGATACAAACCTAAAAGGATACAAACCAAACCCAATCCTAACTATATGTATGTCACACATGCAAGTGTACTAAAATACCAAACATGTAACACTTGATTGTTGTTTAGCAAAAATACCCTACCAATCTTATTTCAAAACAACAAAGATGATCTATCTCGAAGGAGAAGTATCCAAACAATATGAAGAGGAATGCTTGGTTGAGTGTTGGGGACTTGTGTCAATGTCTCAGAGGATAAAAACGCTGGTAGCTCTCAAAACGCTAACTAAGTTTGGTCGCAAACTATAGAGCAATACAATGCTCTTGTGACACGGCAACATACCGTGACCAACTTACTTCCAAGTGGAAGAACATAAATTTCAATAATCAACATTTATAGGTAACATACAAGGGTGCTTCAAGGAAGACATTATGGTATACGAGATGAGGAGGTGCCGAAACAAACGTGTGTATAATATGCCGATGACATAATAAAACAATTTTCGTCATGTGAAACGTGGGAAGTTTGAAAAAGTCGTCAGAATGTAGGGGCTAGTAATACATATATCATTTGTAAAAACCCTTCTAAGTTTAGACATCTATTTGCAAAACCATTCTAATTCAAATATAGACATCAATATGCAAAAAAACCATTCTAAATCTAGACATCGATTTGCAAAAACATTCCAAGTCCAATGCATAATACATTGCACCTGTTTGGCGTTTTGGGGTTCAACCGAACCATGATTTGTTTCAAATCCAATCAATCCATGTTGAGTCAACCATAATTTTGTTGAATCAAGCACACTATGTTCAATCAATCCATATCTTGGGTGATTGATATCTTCTTTCAGATGGTGGCACTTAAGGGTGTACGTTCGGATGGATCGATTTAATCCGATCCGATTGAGTAAATCTAAATGGATTTCGGTTTGTAAAGCGAGATCCGATTCATCCAAACAATCTTAAGCTCCAAACCAAACCATCCAAATTACAATTTGGTTTGATCGGTTTTTACAATTCGATTTTCATTCTTATATAAACATATGTTTAAAGAGTTGAGATATTTTAAAAACTATATTTGATATATATACTATTAAAGATTAAAATATAGTTGTCCAAGTTATGATAACTAGTGGGACTAGTAGCTTTAGCATAAATATATAATTACAAATAACAAGTTATAAATAAACATACATGACACGTATGAATTACTTTGTTCTAGTAGTGTTATATATATATATTTATTTATTCGGTTTAAACAATAGTAATCAGAACTGAACCGAAATCCATAATAATTATTCAGTTTTGATCCAATCCAATCAGAAATATCCGAACCAAATAGTCCGATCTAAAAGTTTCGGTTCGGTAATTCGATTTTATCCGATCAGTGAACACTATTTACAGGCTTTGAATATAGTACACTGTTCATTGAAACTGTGGTCAATTGACAATTTAGTTTATGATATTTAGGAGAAGGGTCTTGTAATATTACATATTAATTTCTTTTATAATAACGATAAATCAATTAATGATGATGTTTTTTTAGTTTTTAAATAGATTAATTATTATTAAATTTTGTTTTGGTATAGATGTAAGTTTATAGGTTTTATAAGGATATATATATATATATACGTAGTTTCTAACTTTATAAAAATATATATATAATTAATAAAGTTTTTTTTAAAGATATAAACGAAATTTTCTAAGTTTATATATATATATATATATATATATATATATATACACACGTAGTTTCTGTGGGACTTATTGATTTGGAAGAAGATATATATATATATATATATATATATATATATATATAGTCTTGATTTTCTAAGTTTATATATATATATATACACACGTAGTTTCTAAGTTGGATGGGATTCTTATTCTAAATGAAACTCTCAACTTTTTGAAGAAGAAAAACAAAAAAAGTATGGTCCTAAAAATAGATTTTGAAAAAGCATACCATAGTCTTGATTGGGATTTTCTATGGGACTTATTGAAGCAAATGGGGTTCAGGATAAAATGGATAAAATTGGATGAAGATCTGTCTTCTCTCTGCAAATATATCAGTATTGATCAACGGGTCCCCTTCAAAAGAGTTTAAACCGGAGAAAGGGGTGAGGCAAGGTGGTCCATTAGCACCATATTTATTTTTGTTAACTGCTAAAGGGTTAAACGTGGTGCTGTAAGAGGCTATGGAAAAGAAGATGTTCGAAGGGATAAATGTGGGGTCAGATAAAGTTTTGTTATCTCATCTACAATATGCAGACGATACAGTAATA
Source organism: Dittrichia graveolens (assembly GCA_038502395.1). Classification (NCBI taxonomy): domain Eukaryota; kingdom Viridiplantae; phylum Streptophyta; class Magnoliopsida; order Asterales; family Asteraceae; genus Dittrichia; species Dittrichia graveolens. Next base: position 14,335,295 of record JARJIL010000001.1, on the reverse strand, counting down.
TTGGAAAGCTGGAATTACAAAAATTTAGAGGCAATTAAATCTCTGTTAAAGTGTTGGCAAGAGGTTTCGGGCTCAAGATTAATTGGAGGAAATCAAGTCTAAGAGGTATAGGTATTAAAAAGGTGGATCAAGTGGATTTTGCGAACAGGTTGGGATGTAAGGGTGGAGAGAGGCTTTTCCGATACTTAGGGGTTCCGATAAATGTTTATATGAAAAATAAAGCTCACTCGGAAGTTGTGATACAAAAAATGGAAGCGAAAATCTCAAAGTGGAAAGTGAGGAAGTTGTCGTTTGGCGGTCGATTGACTCTGTGCAAAGCGGTTCTTTCTAGTTTGCCGGTGTTTTTCCTGTCTGTGTTTCGTGCTCCCCCGGGCATTCTCGTATCCTTTGATAGAATTAGGAAGCATTTTTTTTAGGAGGTGGGATTAATGATAGGAAAATTTGTTGGGTCAAATGGGTCAAATTGGGCCTCAAAAGGGATTTGGGGGGGTTGGAAATGGGTAACTTAAACACTTATAACTTAGCTTTACTTTTCAAATGGTGGTGGCATTTCAAGGTGGAGCAAAACGCTCTTTGGGTCAAAATAATCAAAAGTTTGTATGGGTCTTTTAGTGGTCTGGAGATCGAACACATCAAAAAAGGGTCGGGGGCTTGGGAAGGAATAATTAAGGCAGGTGGCAAAATTCAAAACCTTGGGATATCATTATCCTCCATTTTAAATGTGGAAGTCGGTAATGGTAAAAATATTAATTTTTGGAAGGATAATTGGTTAGGAACAAATAACTTGGCGTCGACATATAACAGACTGTACAGAAAATTTGGGATCGATAAGATGCAGGTTGCAAATATGGGAAGATGAGAGGTGGATCAATGGCAATGAGAGGTTGGTAATCAAAGGCAACTTACTGGAAGAGTGAAGAATGAATTTCAAGCCATAGCAATTCAGCTGGGAGCAGTGTGCATGAGCAACAAAAAAAAGATCTATGGTCGTGCTCTGGGAAAAAAGATGGAAAATTTTATGTAAAATGGCTTCGTGAAGTATTGGACGAGAAAACACAAATGCAGGGGTACTCTTTATCTCCTACTTTTTGGTCGTCTCTTGTGCCAAAGAAGATATGTATCTTTGCGTGGAGGGTGGATTGCAATAGATTACCTACTTTGGTTAACTTGGATTCAAAAGGAGTCGATTTAGATTCAATTCTCTGTCCGAGATGCAAAAATGAACAAGAAACTGTCTCACATGCAGTTTTCTCGTGCAATAAAATAGAGGGTATATGGGATGCAGTTCACAAGTGGTGGGGCCTGAGTTACGTGGTGGGGGGGTTCATCTTTCAATCAATTTCTATCGACTGCAAATGGGGTATTTTCTAATTGGAGCTATCTTATGTGGGAGCTGGTAATTAGAACAACGACATACTATGTGTGGAAGGATAGAAACGAGTTCATTTTCACAAACAGAAAGCATGACGAAAAGCGACTATTCTTCGACATACAAATGATAATTTTTCAGTGGATAAAATTTCGTGCATCAAGAGGAAACGATTACAATGGAGCGATTAGTTAACAAATCCGAGTAGCATCGCAGATCTGAGGTAAAGGTGGTAATGCCGTTGGGGTACGTTGTATAGATATAGAGTTTTTGGCTATAGCTGTTAATCTTCTAATTGGAATAGATGCGATTTCATTTAGAGACTTAACAACGATGGTTTAGAAAAAATACATATATATCCTCAGATTAATACCTCTTATATTGACCGGACGGTATATCCTTGTAATTTGGGTGCAAATTAATATATCTTGTTGCTTTTCAAAAAAAATAAAAAAAAAAAAATATATATATATATATACAAGTAGTTTCTAACTTTATAAAAATATATATGTAATTAGTAAAGTTTTTTTTAAGGATATAAACTAAATTTTCTACGAAAAGACATAGTTTTTGAAATTCAAATCAAAATTAATTTTGTTGGAATATCCGAAACCCGAATTGACAGTAGCAAATGAATACGAGATGCGCACTCCCCACTGTTTCTTGAATCTATATACATACATATATACACACATGCACCACTGTGTGTGTGTGTTTTCTCCCGATTTCTTCTTCAATCGATCGATTTCCCTCCAAACATGCCCTTATTTTCGTAACCCAAGTCCACAACACTGCAGAAAATGGCGGCGCCTTCAACTGGATTCGTGTCAAAAGCAAGGACGGCCTTCCATTCCGCCGCTGCAAAAGCCGAGAAAGTCTTTACAGATATTAAAAAATCCGATTCTTCCACCGATCTAGGTTTATCTCTTATCTCGATGTTTTTATTTCAACTCAAGATTCATATTACAATCAGAACCCAAGCGTTATATTTACAACTTTGAGTTCTTATTTGGGGTTTATCTGGATCTTGACTTACTATTTTCTTGTATCCTTTTTTACTAAAGATGAGGCCTGTAAACAATCGTCGATTTCTGAGAACAACGATTCTCCTAGTGACGTGATCGATGCTAAGGTGAGTTAATTCCAATCTGACAATCGATATTGTTATCATGATTTTCACTTTAGTAATTCGAAGAATGATCGATGAAGACAAGAAAATAATCAAAAGGAATTCGAATTCCAAATCCCCCCCTTTCTTTTCTACATGGAATATATAGATTGAATCCATTTTTAGTAAGCAATACGATTGTTTTTTTCAAATAAAGACTTGATCAAAATAGAACTATTGGGCCTATGTGTTGAATTTGATCTCGTTGGTGCATTTAACTCTTGTTTGTCCACAGGAAAAGAATGCAAGACGGAGGCCAGAGCCAATCAAGACAAAGCAAGATTGGCAGGAGAGATTTAAAAACATAAGGTTTGGGAAAAAGGGAGTTCAAGAAACTGATAAAACCGATGACTCAGCGATGTCTTTTCCAATATTTGATGAAAATCTGTTCCTACCTAGTAGAAGTCCCATGTCAAAGGTAACAACAAAATTTAATATTCTTAAGATTTTGTGTATGTAGATGTTGTATTAGTGTTCAAGGATTATGTTGTAAAATGAAATTTAAGCTGTCCGGTTTCGTTGGGTAGTAGATATTTCATACCAAGTGTTATTGACTTAGGGCTCATATCAGAGGCTGACTAACTAATCTGTGAAAAAAACTTAAAGAAGTTACTTTTTTCAGTAACAAAGACTAGTGTAGTAGTGTGCATCTTGCTGTAATTTCAATGTAGAATGGACAGTTGCTGGGATTGTTCTAAACTAGAGACTGGTTTTAAGCATATGCACTGGAAAAATGAAGAGACCCTTCTTAAGCATAAGCACAAAATATGGATATCGACTATCGAGATTGATTACTTTTGATAATTAATAAGAATTTTTATTTTTATGTGCGGCATTATAAAACCGAAAGTAATGTTAATATCTCGTAGGAACCAGAAGGTGGTTTATTGGGTTCTGATGACTCAAATATTGATATCTTACCATCAGCATCTGTGCTTAGGCAGCTAGCAATTGGTATCGAGTAAGTTCTACTGTTTGATTTTGTTAAAATTTCCTGCTGATTCTCTTGAAATTTTTGTATGTGAGATTCTGAATCAAAACCTTTTCTTTTCAGCATAATCTTCCAATTTTTTTGCTATGTTCTTAAATAAGTAAAGTGAATAATAGCAAATGTATCAAAATTGATGCTGTAGGAGACGCCATGGATAATCAAGTTATTAAATTTGAGAATTCCCAAAATTAAACTTCTCTGTGTGTGTCTGGTTTTTTCTTTTCTTTCTTCCAGGACCACGAGAATGGTCAGGTCAATGAAAGATTTACTCATGTCATCAAGAGATTCTTCCCCTGTCAGAGAAAAAACTGGTTTAAATTTCTCCACAGTGAAGTCCTTAGTAATGAGGGATAAAGAAGATAAGATTGATATTGAGTTTAGTGCTGATGAAAAAGTTTTTTCTCTCATGAATTCACTTCTTGGTGCAGGTAGATTCTTTGTGTTGTTGAATGTATATTAGTACATAACTAAAAAGAAACATCTTTACCTAATTTTCTTGCATTTCGCCTTGATGATTTCTCAATTTCTTGCAAGATATTTGCAGAAGGACATCTTTCTGGAAGGAAAAGTAGCCGTAAATTGGAGATAAATACGACAGTTACATCTTTGGTAAAAGACCTTCATGGTGCACCTCCTGACAGCTTTGTTGTAGAGCTTGCTGAAGCCATTGGAAGTTTGAAAACTGTAAGGAGAATGGCTTCATATTGGTGCAGGGTTGTTGCAGAAGTAAGTGAGTTGTTCTAATCTTAGAATTTATAGAAAATAAATAAAATAAAATAATCAAAGGGCCACCTGTGTCATTTAGATTTTCACAGATAAAAACACATTTTGAAATCTTTTGTTTTTTTAAAGATTCTATATGTTAAATTTCTGTTTTTTTTTGTTTTTCATCAGATTAATCTTTTAGTCATAAGGCGTTCTTTGATCATACTATGGTCGCAAAATATAAAGTATGAAAATTAGGTCTCTCCACTGTATGTGTTGTGGATCTTGCTGTAGCTTATGCTCTTTATTTGAAGTGCAAATGTCATAAATAACAAGTACTTTCGTTAACGGTTCGTTTTGGTGATTACAACTTCTTGTTACGTTTGGTAACTATGCTTCATGTTGATGTACTGATTTTGTAATTATACTGACCAAGGTTGTCCCATTTTGGTAATTATACTTTTTGGTAAAATTACCAAATTAGCACATCAATATAGAGTATAATTACCAAAAGGCCAAATTTCATTTAAATGGAATGTAATTTGTGTCAATATCTTTATTGGGATCATACTTTGTAATTAATTTTTAAGTGTCTGTATTGAAAAATGTATATCTTATGGATTGAAACAGATTTTTGTAAGTTACCTATGATGATGATGTGTAGAAAGAATTCTAAATACTAGAAAACACAATTTAAATATAAATTCTTTTTAACCCTGATTACGTTAGATAAATATCTTTTACGTACCATCCTTAAAATCAATCAGAAAGTACTTTTAAATGCAAAAAATGGTTTTAGTCCGCAAATTAAATGTCTTATGAACCAAGGACCTTAAATGTTCATTTTCCAAGTAGGCCGTTGGCATATTTTAATGCATTTTGCCCTAATTTGAACTAGCTGTATTATGTTTTATTTATATATTTTTGCCTAGTGTCTTATAATTTTGTTGGAAACATTACTTTAAATTGGTCATTTTGTGCTTGACTTACCAAAAGTCTTGATATATTCTAAACTTTTGATGTGCAGTTGAGGAGACTATGGTCTGTAGGACAACATATTCCTGGCATCCCTACCGATAAAACTCCAGATTTGAATTGTTGTCTATTGTATCAGCAGCTGCAGGTTATCAATTGCTGCATTTCTAGAAAACACCGCCATCAAATTGCCACAGAATCACTTGAGTTGGACTTAAAACGAGCCAATTTCAATGTTGAACATTCAAATGGAGAAAATGCACCAGCTAGCTCTCTTATGTATGCTAGAGTTAGCTCTGGAGAACTTGTGCTTCGATTAGGGGCTGCCAAGCCATGTGAGAATTTAACACTGTTGGAAACTGGTGAACCTGTGTATGCCCCTGTTATGCAGGTTTGATCAGTTTTAGTGATTCAGCTTAGGGAAAGTTACATAGATAGCCAACAGTTGAGGTAGTATTTAACAATATAACACCTCCCAAAACATTTTTCGCGAAGAGTTTAGCGAAGCTAAACAACAAATTTTACAAAATTCACAAAATGACAAAAACACACTAAAATAAATATATGAAATGACAGTTACGTATAAAATTTTCTTGTGAATGACAGTTATGCAACTTTTTTTTGCAAAATGAAATGGCTGGTTTAGCACAAAAGAATTGTTTGCTAAGCTGATGCTATTTTTTTGAGAAATGTTTTGGGAGGTGTTAATTTGTTAAATAAGCCCTCAACTTTGGGCTATTTCGATTTACGCAATTTTCTACTAAATTTATTTGGTATTGTCAAATAGCTTGCTTTTATAATGTTACTATCTTCATTGGTCGGTTAACAGGAAGAACCTTTGCTTACAGAAGATCTTGTTAAGGAAACAGAGGAATTTATATTACGTACAGGGAGGTCAGTTGATATAATGCTCAATTAATTTTACAATTTTTGATGTTACAAATATGATTTCTAATAATGCTTTATGACCTTAAAATTATATTATCATGCACACATCTTTTTCTTGATAATTAGTATATTTAATATTCTTCTGTGTGTGCTCAGTTATGGAGCTGGATGCTCGCAACTCCTCTCCGACATGCAGGCTTTCAAGGTGAATTATAGGCTATAAATCTCAAAATATATTGTATATATTATCTGCCAACTAATTACTAATGGACTAGTGATATTGATTATTTTGTATTGTTAGGCTGCAAATCCGGGGTGCATATTAGAAGATTTTGTTAGGTGGCACTCACCCCCTGATTGGATGGAGCCCACGACAGATGATGAAAGCAAAGAATCTAGTGATGGTGATAATTTATCTTCTAGAGGACGCTTAAGTATGCGAATGCAGAAAGAAGGTATATATATACAAAAAGAAACTTTGGTATTTTATATGCTGCAAACAGAAAAGGAATGAAATGGCAAACTCCTTTGAAATGAAAAAGAAGCTGTTTCTTAATTGTTATGTTTGTTGGAATGGAATTGATCATTTCTGAAGGAATGTGTCAATGTGATTCCTTCCACTGGATTTATTACATGGAAGGGAATTAGGGTGCTTCCTTTTCTTCTCCTTTTTCATTCCATCCTGGAATGGAAAAGTAGAGTGTGACCCAGTTTTATTTATGTAATCCTCAATAAAATATAACCATTTTAAAAAATTAAAAACCTTCACCAAGTTACTTTTTTATTTTCCAAGAATAACTAGAATGTCTTTTTTTATATTCTTAGTTAAGGTTTTAATGAGCTTTCTATTGTGTTTAGTTTGTACATAAAAAAATCATATATTATATTTAATAGTTTAAAGTGGAGGTAGTTTTATAACCATTCTCTTTATAGATAGTACAAGAAATTTATATGAAAGCTCATTCCATTCCTATTGCACAACCAAAATATGATAATGAAATGTATTAATGTCATGATCCATTCCAATTCTCTTTAATTGATGTTCAGCCTCTTGATATGTGCAATTGCTGCTGGTTTTTCACATTCTGCTGTTTTTCTGGTGGTGTTTAGGGAATTTGTGGAGAGAGATCTGGGAAACTGCAAAACCAGTACCAGCTGTTAAACAATCTCCGCTATACGATGAAGATTTGTCTGTGTAAGCGAAACATGTATATTTTTCGTCATCAAAATCTTGATGACTTCAATGTTTGTAATCTAACAGAACATGTACACTTTGATGGTTCATTATGTCTATAGGGAAGGCATTCTGCATGGCTTAGAGGATTTCCCGCCTTATGATTTTTTTGAACAACTATATATTTCCCTTGTAAGCATTTTTCATTAACTGTATGATTTCCTCTTTCTTGCTGTCATGGTGGTCTTTGATTTCCCTTTACAAATATATAAATGTATTATACTATCTCTTTAAAATGTTGAATGATGCAAGTTTTATTTATTTATTTATTCATTTTTTAACAGCTGTGTTCAGGATGTGCGGTTGCTGAGACAAGAACCTCGAGTAATGAATACTTGAACAAGCTGTTCCTCGAGTGCAAAGACTACATTGTTGCTACTTGTCAAAACAAAAGTTGGTTTGAGAAAGTTGATGACATATGCCAGGTTTGTTTCTTTGTATGTGTGTGTATAATCATTAGTATGAATGTATATATGTGTGTATTTATTATCTTTATTTTCATGTGGTAGGTATATGATACAGTGGTGATGATGGTATTGAATCCCGATGAGTTTATCAGGCGCACAGAGTATCAACAATCTGATGATACTCCTACAGCCTGTGAACAAAAGGGCCGGTTTAGAAGACTAAGCTTCGTGTTTGGTAACAAGGATAAGAGCCTGAAAAGCACACCACCAAAAGACCCAAAGAATGTAGAAGAAAACCCGCTACGGCAATCCTTCTCATCAATGTTTTCAAAGAAACCACCAAAAGCCGGGAGTGCATCGCCAGTTGAGAAACCGGTTAGCTCACTTCAAGATGATTGGGTAGATGTATAATGATCTTTATTGTTTCTCTACATTCAATTGTAAATTTTCTTGAAATAATGAGCTAAAATTTAATTTATTCTTCTCCGGGGAACAACGGGATGCTGTTTTTCATATACAGGAAAGACCAAGTAACTGTACATTATCTCATTAAAGACAGCTACATGAATGAAAATCTTCCAGTAGTTGGATCCTTTGAATCCCATCTTCGGTTTCGAACTAACTATTACTCGTAAGGTTTTTTATCTTTATCTGCATCGTCAGATTGGAGATCTTTCATGATGATATCTGGCACCACAAAGTTGGCAATCCAGTAAAGAAAGATGAACGCTGCACTGTCAGCCAGTTACATTCATAAGAATTCTTCAAAATTTCATTATAATTGTGCACAGAAAAGAAAAAATAAACACACGCAGAGAGTTTTAGATGATAAGAGGTACAAATTTTGACCCATTTACTAGGTTTAAAATGGGTCAACTAAGAAAAATGTTATATGCAGTACAGTTCGAATGGTGTCAAACAGGCTGAAAGTTGCTCGCTTTTCATAAAAAAACTTAAAATTATTACTGTACCTAGTATTATTATTGTAATCTTAATGAACCATTTGACTAGGTTTAGCTCAAGAAAAATGACTAACCGGAATTATCTGATATGGTTCGGTTTTAAGTCAAAACCAACAGTCATATACACAGATACCCTGTGGTATACATAAGTGCACATACTAAGAAAGTAGAATTTGAGAGGATAGTGAAGAAACCTTGTGGGGATCAGCACTGAGAGATCTCCGGTGGTGGAGGTGGCGGTTGAATTGACAGCAAGAACCAGCAGATGAGAAGAGGTGACAGCCATGGGCTTCGTCCTCAGCTGGTTTGGCAAGTGTTTGTGTAGCGCATGTCTAGAGAAGCAGTGGAGTTGATCGGAGAGGGTGAAGAAGAGTGGTGGTGGTGTATGGTGGTGGATACTGATAGACCTCATTTTTCAAATTTCAGTTTAATCCCCAGAATGCATATTATGCCATTAGATGACTTCTTTGGAATTTGGGTGTGGTGTGGATAACATTTTTGGGGTTTACTTTAGGGTATCTTTTTGCAATCCACACTCTATCACGTGCCTATCCACGTGACTTTTTTCATTTCACATTAATAAAAAAGTCGACATAGGAGTTCGAAACCGTATGTGTTTCTGTTAGGACCCCTCAGCGTTCATCCTACGATATGAATAATTTATTTTGGTAAAAATAAATTTAATTTTGACTTTAATTTAAATTAAAATTATTACGTATGTTTATCATGTACGGTTCATAAAGCTTATCTTAGGTATTTCTGTATTAAGGTTTTTCTAGTTTAGTTATAAATATCGTAGCTAAGAGTTCTAGTCATATCTGTAAACACTTTCGGTCATAATAAAGAAATCACTGTTCCTGGTCACGGACGTAGGTCGTTTGTTGGCCGAACCACATTAAATTTGGTGTGTGTTTAGTGTTTAAGTTATCCACATCTTCTAATGTGTTTTTGTTAAGGTTTCAAGTTCAAGATCCCCGACAAGTGGTATCTATCCTTTGCAAGTGGTATCAGAGCCACGGTTTTCTTTGGTGACTCGCGTATTATTGATTGAAGATGTCATCTATGAGTTTGATTTGGAGAAGTTCAATGGATCGAACGATTTCACATTGTGGAAGGTAAAGTTGAAGGTTCTTCTGTGATGTTACGTGACAACGATAGAAGGAGAAGATAAACTTCCAAAGGATATGAGTGAGGATGTGACGAGAGATGTTCTAGTAAAAACATATTCTGCGATTTTACTGTATTTGACTGTTAAGGTGTTGGTGAAGAGGTGGATCAAACAACGGCAACTGGTTTGTGATAAAAGCTATGTGGAAAGCTATATCGAAAGTGGTATTTGTATACCCTCCGAATGTCAGAAGCTACGCATGTACTATCCTTGGAGCAAAATTGATCAGACAAAGTCAAGGCATCACGGATGGAGTTAGTCTTCGCAAAAATAGCGTGATGGGTTTTCCAATTTCATAGCTCGTACGAGGAGGTAGTCTCTTCGAGGAGGTTAGTAGAAAGGAGATGGTTCTTTGAAAATCTAGCTGACAGTTAAAGAGAATTCAAGTCAAGAGGGAGATTGTTAGGTATGACTTTATTAGAAGTACGATTAGAACTAGAATCTATATCAAGGGGGAGCTTGGAGAGGTGTCCGGTTACATGATGTGCAACATACGAGACCAAGATCCAGATTTGATGAACACGGTGGCCCATAACATGAAGCATTTGTACACGTCGAGGAGAATGTGAACTTTCGAAGACTCCACGTGTGGAGTGTTTGTGTACGCTGTGGGGTGTTTGAGTTGTAATCCGGATTGGTTTGTTACGTATGTTTGTCATGTACCATAGAACTTACCTAGGGTATTAGGTTTTTCTAGTTTGGTTATAAATATTGTAGCTAAGGGTTCTAGACATGCACTTTTTGGTGACATTTGTAAACACTTTCAGTCATAATAAAGAAGTCTGTGTTCTTGCCAGTGGATGTAGGTTGTTTATTGGCCGAACCACATTAAATCTTGGTGTGTGTTTATCGTTCTAGTTATATGATCTTCTAACGTGTTCTTGTTAAGGTTTCAAGTTCGAGATCTCTGACAAGTGGTATCGATTATTTACACCTATTGCCCTTTAATTGAAACAATAATGATTGATGTCTTGTACAAATACAATCACGTCTCCTTGTATCAACTTACCACGTTTCTGCCATCACGTCTGTTATTCCCTTGCAACAATGCTTCCACCGCTGGTCCGAGAGTGTTGACGCCGTGTGTCTTCCTTTTTTAAAATTCTCAATTCTGTCACTTTTTATAATTATTTAATATTTTTTTTATTAATATTCAATATTTATCATTTTTTAAACCAAACTGTGTATCACATAAGCATTTGATTCTAGTTCCAGATATAACATAAGATTGAAATAACATTAACATAAAAACCTTATATTTATAGAAAAAGGGCATAATGCATGAAAATAGAACAAACTTCATCAAAATTGTAGTTGTATGTAACAAATTTTATTTTATACCTAAAAATACAAACAATTTTTAAAACTACTTCATTGTATGCAACTGACCTGTTATTATAGGTTAACAACCGGTCATACCCTTTTTTCAGTAATATTTTTATTTTATTAATGCTTTTACTTGAAAACATTTATGAATATTCATCTTTTAGTCAACATGTGTGCTTCATCCCTGCATTTCATCTTTTATAAAACTGATTAGGAGAAACATAGTACAATGGCTTGAAGATCCATAAACAAATAGACTTGCCTTTCATTTTCAAACTGCAATTAAATATGTGTTTTCATTTACATCCTCCGCCGACCCCATGCTAGACACTACTTCAAAGTTGTGGTTTTTTCTTCGATTAGGTTTTTATCTCTGATTAGGTTTCATATGCGATTGTTTCTAATGCGATTAGGGTTTCATGATGGTTCAAGTTTCTATTGAGATTAGGGTTTCATATGTGGTTCTTTATGATGTGATTAGGGTTTCCAACACCTGCTTGTTCAAGTTCCCTCAAGTTTTTGCTCAATCCACCCATATGCGACTCCGATACTATTAGTACTTGTGGTTGATTTACATATGCTCTTTGTTCAAGATTGTTCGTCTTGTTCTAGTTCTTGGTAGATTTCTCTGATGCGATTAGGGCTTGTAACAAGTTTGAGTAATATTGTTCCTATCTTGTTCTTGTCATCTTATGTTATTCATTTGATATTGATCTTGTTCTGATTTAGGTTCTTGTTTAGATTTTGTGTTGTTCATATTAAGATTTTCTACTTTTCTTCTTCAGCTTTTGGTTCTTATATTGTTCTTGTTCAAGAACATGAAAGCTTCAAGAACTATCAAGAACATATAGAATTTTAGTTAAAAAAATTTAAAATCCATAAAAATAACCTGTAACCTGATTATTAGGTTAGCGATTGTATAAATTGAACCAAATTTGTAAGTTGTTAGTATTTTTAGGTACAAAATAAAGTTGTTTACATACAATAACAATTTTAACATAGTTTGTTTTATTTTCACGCACTTTACCCACATAAAAATCAATAAAATATTAAAATCATATCATAAATACTTATAAAATTCATATGTATTGTCTGAAAGTTGAATAAATATTTTATTTGTCATGTTTTAACTTTTGCTGTTGTTTTTGTTTCATCGTTGATTAAACTGAAATGGTACATATGACAAAAAAACCAGTTTGGGCAAATATATTTAGAAATACGACATTCATGTATAAATAAGATAAAAAACAACTTTTTATCTCTTAACTTATTTTTTTAGACGACAACATTAATTTTTGCTGTAATTTTATCTTTCAACTTTATTTTTTTAAATAACCTTTATTCAAACTTATTTCATAGTTAACCTTTATTTTATCCTGAAAAAAAAGATATATACTTTGACCATATTCTAATCTTGTTTAAGTTTTTTAATAAAAAAGTATGCTGGATTTAATTTTTTTTTCTATTAAAAATCTTAGAATTTTTAAAGTTCACGGAGTGAATTTAGGGATGACAACGGGGTTGGGGTATCGGGGATCGCTCTTCCCATCTCCATCCCCATCCCCGTTCCCCACCCCTAGTCCCCATCCCCGCCGGGAATCGGGGATTTTCTTCGTCTACAAAATCGATTTTTCTAAACTGATTACTTGAGAATTTTCATATAAAACTACATTTATAAATTTAACTTAACCTTTCCAACCGGTTAACATCAAAATGTAACCAATCAAGTATTTTAATAGTTTCATTAGATAGATAATATTCTTGATAAAAGATATAATATATTTATTAAATAGTTCTATAATACGGTTAACATTATTAATAAAATAGATGATTTCTCTAATATATATGTTTATGAAAGACGCTTATAATACTTTCATAGATGGTTCTACAATAACTATATTAGACGTTAGTCCATCGTATTGTTTTTGTCGTTCTCTATGTTTAATGAATCGTATGAAAAAATCATGTATGCTCAAACAAAAAACCAATCTTATTGATATGTATATATTAGTAAGAAAGTTAAATTGGATACAAATGCATATTTATATGAGAAATTTGACTTAAAAATTTATATATATATATATATATATATATATATATATGCGGGTACGGGTTCGGGGAACCGAGGGGTATCCCCATCCCCGCCCCCATCCTCGAATCTAAGTTCAGGAAATCCCCGTTTCCATCTCCATCCCTATTCCCGCTTAACTCGGGGATTCCCCGGTCAAATCGGAGACTAAAAATGGGTTCCTCATCGGGCACGGGGTTTTTTTACCATCTCTAGGAGTGATTAGGAAGTATTCAGAGCACCAAAGATGAAAATGGAATGTAGCCCACTCCATCTCAACTTTTCAAATTGATGTATGGATATTAAGTAGGGAGAATTTCATATATATCATTTTAAAACTTCTAAATTACATATATGTTTATTAAACTTAAAGTTACATTTATATCTTTCTAAACTATTTAAACTCCCATATATATATATATATATATATATATATATATATATATATATATATATATATATATAGGGGAGGGTTCAAACGAGAACTGTTTTTCGTACGAGAACTGCGAGAACTAATCTTGGCCGTTCATTTTGGATAATGGAATTCATGGATGAAGAGCGTGGGGGGATTGGGTGTGGCAGGGTGCATGTAAGGAATTCATGGGTGGGCAATCCAATTGAAGGAGGGGGAATTGAACAGTTAAGATTGGTTCTCGCGGTTCTCGTACTAAAAACAGTTCTCGTTTGAACTTTTGCCTATATATATATAGGAAGAAGATCAAATAAGAGGCATTTTATTGTAAGAGGGGTAGGAGGGAATGTCAAAATGACACGTGGCAGTAACCTTTAAAGGGTATTTTAGACATTTTTATAAACTTTAAATCGGTCTTCCATCCGATTTTGTCGATTTAGATCTCCTATTTCTTTGTCGATTTAAATCTCGCTTTTCGGTTTTGTGCATTTAAAATTGATGAATATTTGTTTTGCCTATTTTACCCCTATACGCCTACATGTCAGTTGATTGATTCCATATTTTTAGTTTTTACCACTTTTACCTCATCATCAAATCCAATGGATGAAATTGACTCTTACAAATATATAACTCTTACTATATCCCTTCCTTATATATACATATATATCTAAATACTTAACTTATTCATTATTAAATCATTTATTTTTTAATAAACATTATCTTCAAATTGATTTATATATAAAGATACCAAATTGCCCCAATACAAACAAAAAAAATTATAGTGAAATACCCTGAAATCCTGAATCTTACCCCTTTCCTCACCTTATCGTTCCTTTTCCTCTTCTCCCCTTTTAACTTGCTCTCAACTAATTAATCCCGCTTGCATACTTCCGGTCACTTCATCTTTGTTCACCAGTCAAGTTCCTCGTTGCCCTCAACCCCCTAATTTTCTCCTTCTAGCATCGTTTCCACTATGACCGTCGCTCACGTCTTTCTAATTTTACATTAGCTTTCCATATGTTTGTCGGAAGTCGGAAAAATTCTTGGTACAAAAACTTGGTATGTAATTGATTTCAACTCGATCTGCTTCAATAGGTTTTCTGTCGTCTGTTGCATAATCGAATTGGGGGTTTGCGCCATTGATTTGAGATCTTCTTGTTTTATGGGATTTTAGTGGCGCTTTTGGTGGTATTGTAGTTTCATACTTTGTTGAATTATGGGTAGAGTAGACTGAGTAGTTCGGGTGTATTTTATGTTTTGTTTTTAGTTCAATGTTCCTAATGATGTTTTTGCTTTTGGGCAATGCTGCCAATATTTAGATTGCTAATAGTTTTGCTCATGATTACATTGATTTGCTAGCCAATAATGTATTTTGTAATTGTTACATACAAAGCTCTGCATACCATGGTATCTTGATGGAGGTATTTTAGTAACTTTATATGTACATCAATTTAAAAATAATGTTTATTAATACATAATGATTTAATAATGACTAAATTAATCATTTGGATATATATATATACGAGAGTTTTAAGAGTTTAGAAGGATATGGATGTAGTTTAAGTTTTGTAAGGATATATATAATTTATAAGTTTTAGAAGGATACATATAAAATTCAAATGCCTTCAAAGTTGTAGGTGAGCACAAAATATGTTTTCACTCTATCTCTTTATTCGTCTATCTTTTTATTTTAATTTTTAATTGGTTAACTGATATTAGGTGAATTCTAAACTGACATGATAATATTGTGAGAGTAATGAAAAGAGACCTTAACAGAGGGATAAATAGTTAATTTTGAAAGAACTTATTGTCAACCTCTTTCAGATATGAATCTATCTGATTCAGAAGGGAAGAACTTGTATCAGTATCTCAATTTCAATTCAAACATAGGTTTGATTCACACTCCATGTTCTAAGAAATATTTACCATCCGAAAAGAGGAAAAACAGAGTGTTTGTCTAAAGAAATGCGTTGAGAAAGGGCAGATGTATATAACTTTTCAACTAGATAGAAAAGTAAACATGACATTATTTGTTTTCGTCGACTTTGTTGCATATATGTGGGGTATTATATTAACATAACGTCATATATGTATATAATTTCATCATGTTCGCGAACACTCCATTGATCTCTTATAAATATATTTGAACCTAGCTAGCTATGATTTCTATATAATAAAAAAAAAGTAACAAACTAACTCCTTGTTTATTCATCAATCAATCAAGTTATAACTATTACAAAAAACACTTTTAGGCTTCCCTATTCAGACCCGGTTTTTAAAAAAATCGTCTAAAACCGGGCTAAAAAGCCAAACGCGTATTTTTTAAGATTTAAACCCGGTTTTTTTTTTAAAAAAACATTCATGGTATAAAAATTAAAACATTCAGACCCTGTTATTTAAAAAAAACAGAGCCTAAATTTCATGATATGCGCATTAGATAATGTATAAACACATTTAGACCCTCTTTTTTCTGAAGAAACTGGGTCTAAAATTTAAAATGGATTTGGATCCTGTTTTTTATAATAACACCGGGTCTAAATATATTTAGGGTTTTCACCCCCTTGGACTTCTCTAACTCCAGCCTCCATTTCCCAATTTCATTCTCAAACACTTCAATGTCCTCATCTCTTCACTGATTCTCGATTCAAAGAAAAAAAAAATCAAAAACGTGGGTTGTTGATTCATACTTGTCGGCGACAAAAGAAGGACTCGTTAACCTGTTGATTCTCATTCTCGACGACGAGCCTCTCTTCTCTCTGCCTTCGTGGCTTCGTCTATTCAATAGAAACCTTAGTTAAGTTCAGTCGACTCTCTCAATCTATGAAAGGGATTACTTAATTTTGCATATTCAAACTTAATTAGGGTTGTATTTGTTTGTTTAGTGCCTGTTACAATTTATTTGTTGCTTAATATTCTTGTGGCATGCTGCACTTTGTTTGGTTTTTGAATCTTGAACTATCGAACTTTGTTATTTTGCATTTGAATCGGGAACTATTGAACTTTGATTTGTTTGTGTTTGAATCAATGTGAAAAGCCTAATTCTGAAACCAATATGGAACCGATTAGCTTTCTTTTATGTAATGTTAATGGGGTAATTTCCTTAAAATCCAAACTATTGGTTTCCTTTGGGGGTAATTCTGAAACCAATATGTTAATGGGGGTAATTGCAAGTGCTACTAAGTTCATGTATGTATATTATAACTAGTTGTTTATGGCTATATGTTCTCTCACCTTTTTCTTGAACTTAATGCCTGATGCCTAAACTATTACTTGGTTTCAAATGGCGAAGTCAGCCGGGACATGAAAATGAACCAATACTGCACTCTGGTAATGCGTAATATAAACGGTGTTGATCCAGATAATGCTTCTAGAGCTGCAGAACCCGGACAAAGTTCTCAGACCACCATGGCTCCTTGGGTATATCCTTCATTTTGAATCACTGTTAAAACCTTCTTTTTTGTTTTTAAATTTATGCATAATAACCAAGGTTACATACATGTATAGATCAGCCCATATGTGGACGCTCCCGCCGGTGTAGAAAATTTTCTCTTGCCGATGCCAACAACACCCCCTGGAGTGTAGAGACTTAAGTGAAGTTGCATGGTTGAAGTGAATGGTATGTGTTTGTATATATCATTATGTTAATGGAGCTGGATTTGGTTGTAGTCGAGTGAACATATAATAGCTTGAAATGATTTTCAATTTGGTCAATTGTAAGCACATAATGTATTATATATTGTATTAGAAGAATATGCGTAATGACAAGTAGATTAAAATTCCTTGTTTCATGAGGATTGCTTCATCAAGCCTGTTTTATTTATTGTATGTTTTTGTCATTGGTTTGAAGTTGTTTTTGCTTGTTTCATTTAGTGAAGATTGATATAACCTAAGTTCTGTGAGCTTGTTACTAATTAAGCATGTTATTATCGGTCTGCAGATATATATATATATATATATATATATATATCAATTTATGCAGGAAATTGTTTTAATTATTTTTTTTTTGAAAAATAAGGAATTAGACCCGGTTTTTTAAAAGAGAACCGGGCTTGAATGCCATTACAGACCTGGTTTTTTAACCGGGCCTGAATACCCTCTTTCAAGCTCCCCCTCTTTCAAGTCCTCCCTTAAAACCCGGTCTGAAAGCTCTAAAAAACCGGGCCTAAAGATGTTTTTTGTAGTATTATATATATATATATATATATATATATATATATATATATATATCCATTACACAGAGAGAAACTTATGACTTAATTTTCTCCTCATTTTACATTTTTACCCCTACATTTTCAGGCATTTTATCCTACCTTTTACATACCCCTTATTTATAGAGCTATGAATAAAAGTAAAAAACAAAACAAAAATTAAAGATATTGCATAATCTTGTTTGTGAATTTAACTCCTTTTCAGATTAAACTAGCTTCTTTATATTTTCAAGATAAGAGGGGTTTAGTTTTTCCTTTTTTTAGAATAAATTTTTTTATTAATAGCAGAATGTACACACCCAATAAATTTATATCTATTGGAACTACGTCGTTTTTGAATCCAAGACTACCGGGTACCGCCCAGTAAAAGTCATTTGGTTTGTTAGAGACTAATTAGTTATGGATTTGTACTATTAAATATTAATGGGGTATGTTTTTTTATTGAAATACTTAATTTGATTCTTAGGTAGTATATATTTATGTAACATTCAAAATTCCAAAGATGTCTCTCTCTCTATATATATTATGATTAATTATTAAAAATTAGTATTATAATTAAACAATTATATCTCAATTTATAAGATTTATTTAGAGTATTTTATTCTTTTTTATAGTTATAGAAGGCCCTTATTTTTACATGCATCACAAGTAATCATATATAAACATATACAAATTAAAGACCAATTCGTTTTATTACAACATAATATAATTAAAACCATCGTTTACTTAATTATGGTTTCAATTATTAAATTAATATAAAACATAGAATTAATTAAGCATCAATCAACACTCACAACCATATATGCCATGCATGCAAATCGTAACTGTTTACACTTATGCACGTCATTTCAAATTTCCCATATATGCATCCACTCAAGGCAGTCCACCTCCAAAACCTCCGCCTGAACCACCACCAAATCCTCCACCAAGTCCACCAAGCCCACCAAGCCCACCTCCTCCTCCACCACCACCGCCAAACCCACCACCACCACCTGCTCCTCCAATTCCAGACCCACCACCAGCTCCTCCTCCAAATCCAGACCCACCACCCAATCCACCGCCACCACCTCCACCAAACCCTCCTCCACCACCACCACCTCCCAATCCTGAACCACCTCCTAATCCACCACCCGCACCAGCACCAGCACCACCACCTAGTCCACCACCTCCACCAAATCCTCCACCACCACCACCTCCGGCTCCAAGCCCACCGCCATAGAATGTCTTTTCATCCCGGAAAGACTGCTCTGAACTGGAAGCTAATTTCCTAGCAGTTGAGGTACAAACCATAAGTATACCAACAACAACAAGAAGAAAGAATTTAGAAGAAGAAGAAAACGCCATATTGATATCAATTCAAGTTATGATGAGAAGATGAATGCTTGATGCTGCATTTATATAGGCTTAAATAACGGCCACTTGCAGAGCTATATGTATAATCTATATAATGAAAATACACAGATTTTAGATTAATAATGAATGCAAAGGTATAAAAATGTGGGGAACATAAATGGGGATCTTGCAATTCAGCAATTTCCCCAACCGTCTCTTTGACAAAATCCACGAGTTTATCATTGTCTTCACCTACCTGCACAACTGGCCGGAGTAGGCCACACACACACACACATATCACATCTAATTAAGTGTATAAATACGTATGACCAATAAATATACATATTTTCAATATTTTTGACTTAAAAATAGTTTATCATAACAAATTTTGTTCAGGAGCTAGATTATATATAATACTAGCCTTAATTTTATTTTGCATATATACCTCAAATTGGCCAGTTTACTTTGGGCCTGTGATCGATGTCAATATAAGCGTTGAATTTTTAGCTAGTAAATTGTGTTTCTCTTTCCTTTATTAATAATCTGAGGAGAATAATTATAATAATAAAAAGAAAATAAGGAGAACAAAGAAATGAAAGTTTCGTAGGTGAACATAGAAGAATAATAATAGAATTTGGAACCTCACACTTAGGGGCTAAAGGAAAATGGCCCAAACCATTAATTTCTGTCAAATCAAATATTTGAAACAATACGTGATACCTAATATATATTATTTAAGTGGTGTATCCATTAGAAAACAATAACAGGCACATAATAACTTTGTACGAATTGTATATATATATATATATATATATATATATATATATTAATATATATATATATATATTATAAATTATAAGATGTGTTAAAAAATACAAACAAAAAAATATCATGTGAAAGGACAAAGAAAAGTTTAAAAAGAGAAATTTCTTATTAATAAAAAAATAAAGCACGTAATTGAAATAACACGATAATAAAGGAAATTAAAAAAAAGAAAAAGAATTTGGTGGATAATTAGGCAAAAACGAGGGCAAGGGTTTTAGAACACTTGACAAATTAATGTTTATATTTAGAATTTGTGATTTTTTTTCTCTCTAGTCTCCATTCAACACCACTATATATTATCGTCATTAGCGACCACACCGTTTTGATTCCTGTCATCACCGACCACCATCACTTTCACCGACAGGCAATGACTACCGTCGTGCTTCACGTGTGCAACTTTTCAGCAAATAGACCAAAAAATGCGACTGATGTTGTATCCAAATCATAGTTATGTTATTGGCATGTATAGTGTAATTTGTGTTGGTATTTTGTTTGCACACATATACTTTTGTAATATGATCTAGTGTTGGGCTGCACATGTACAACGTTCAAGTAGAAAAAACTCATAATTTTTATAGAAAGTATATCAATTAATATGGGTGTTAATTTTAAGAGAATATACTCACTAATTTGATATGATTATTTTTTAATTTATATCCTTTGTCTATATATTAAAAATATTTTCGCTTAAAAACAAGGAGTCAAATTTCAAGGGATTTATAAGAAGTAAAATTATATGTTTTTTATATTTAATTGAGTAGCAAACACACATACGTATTTAGACCCATATATGTCTATGTCGGGACTTGAACAGCTTGCTTAAATTAATCCATCCACCAAAACTATTCATCATATATACATTGGTGTACGTATTTAGACCAACATACGTTTTTATAATTTTACATTTAAAAGATTCATACGTATGGATCGATATGTATGCATGCAGATCTTATGACACTAGTTAATGGATACATATCGAAGGACAAATTAAAGGATTATTGCTCGTTGTAATATTTTAGAGATTTTTTCTGTCTTCATGTATAAATTAAGCAAATATGAAGAATATATATAGTATATGCATGAACTGGTTTCAATAACATAAGAAATGCCTAACAATTACAGTATTTCCGAATTGAAAACGCACGTACGTACATGTACATATAAATATGCAAATGATATATATATATATATATATATATATATATATATATATATATATATAGACGTCAAAGTCTTAAACATCTAATTAAGCGAGGGCAAAGAACAAAGGACATACATACTAGTAGAAAGAAGAAATTTTTAGAAATGGCATTGACTCGTATACGTTCGTTCCTTTGAAAAGCACGTAATGATGTGGGTGGTGGTGGTGGAAGTTCAAGAATCGTTGTTTACTTGGTCAAATATAGGGCTAAATGTAATTTGTTAAATTAGTCCATGTGGTGTTACAAGCCTTTAGCATTATTTTAAGAGTGGTGATATATCATTATATTCTCCTACTCACATGATCAACATAAGTGTTAAAATCAATAGAGGAGATGAGAAAAGAGGATTAATTAGTAGAATTCACATGTCATTTTATAGTAAGTAGGAGGATGAAGTAGAAAGAAGGGTTTACTTTTTCAAAATGTATTAAACTATACCCTAAATGTTAATGTGTGTATCCACATTTCAAAAATGTTATTGTGTGTATTGAACTTTTACTTTGTTATTGTACGTATTTTGATTACATACATACAAAAGCAAAAAAAGTATAAGCTTAGTACATACAATAGGAAGTTTAATACACACAATAACATCATTTTTGATATACACAATAACATTTTTGGAATGTGGATACACATACACATTAATATTTTAGTATAGTTTAATACATTTTGGATAAGTAAACCTTAAAAAAATAAGTAGGGAGATATATCATTTTTCTTATTTTAATTATTTTGTAAACATTATTTTAATATAATTTTGTAAAGTTTGCACTAGAGCTAACGGGAGTACCGACGTACAGTTGTAAACCATTAACTGTTTGGAAAATCATCACCATAACTTAAAACCCGACCTTAATTACTTTTCGGGTTTGTAAGGTTTAACCCAAATAACTCGATTTAGACCTCCAGATAGACCCTATTAAACCCAACTCTGTTTAGCATAATTCAGTTCGAGTATTTTTTTTTGACACCCCTAGCTAGTTTTCGGAGTTGGGACATTGGGTTAGGGGTTGTAACCGCCTACTGATCATATGTCAACTTGCATATAAAAAAATTTGTTGTATTAATATAGAAACACTAGAGTTATTTATAAGATAATGTCGGAGTTTATTTGTACATATCAGAATTGTCCAGACGCAACAAGTACAAATAGTTAACAACACATGATACAAGTTGATAATGCATAAAGTTATTATGTATGGATAATTTTGTTGTGTACGAATCACTATCTTATTTATATACAATGATATTTTAAACAAAGTTTACTGTATAGTATAATTTGTCCAAGCATAAAAAAGGAAATGATCATATAGTTTATAAACCATACGAAGCATAAAATATAAAAACTTTAAATTAACAAATAAAAAAAAGTTTTGCAGTTGATAAGGACATAAAATCTTATGACTACTAATTAAAGTGACAAGCATATAAAGTCGAAGTGGAGTTTGCCATAAGAAAACCGGTTTTTATATAAGAAATGAACATGTAATTTATGTTATGTGTTTCTTACATTTAATTATTAATTAATTTGAGAAGTAAAATATCTATACTATATTATAAAGCATTTAGATATTTTGCTTAATCTCTTAAATTTTAAGTCTTTTAAAATTACTAAATTAACCCTCATATAAACTAAATGGAAACTATTATATAAAGTAACTATTAAATAGAGTTAATAAAAATCTTATATTATATTTTAATAACTAAACCTTCCATATTTAAAAAATTCAAATAAATTAACTTAATAATTTAAAAATACTTTCATAATCAAACCTTTTATATAAAATATTATATCATGTAATAAATATTTTAACATAATCTTACTCCTATATAATGTATATACCACCTAAAAAACTCTTAATTTTAAGAAGAGTAAATTTACTAAAATACTCTTCCTTTATACCTCTCCTTTACCCCTCATTTAAGTCCACAATTAATGTATTTAAACAAATAAATATTAAAAACATAATCGACAATTAATGAATTTAAACCAATACTTATAACTGAATTATTTATAACCATATATTTTTAATATTAACTTTTGATTCATGAGATCAACATACTTATAACTGAATTAAGTTTAATCATATATTTTTAATATTAACTTTTGATTCATGAGATCACCTAAATTCATGTTTTCAATAAATCAAGTTTAGGAGATTTCACAAACACCAAACAAATGAAAGAGTCAAAGAGTTGAAATTTATAAACTTTGTATTCTAACTCAGTTACATAATAATTGAAACTATGAAACATTACACACACATATATATACATATATATAATTAGCAACTTTATGATTCAGCCATGCGACAAAACTCTGTAACAAACTGAAAGACAAATAACTCAGAGTTAGCAATTTAATTCTTAATTTCAAAGTGGCTCTTGCAAAGAATCTTCACAAACTCATATTATTTTCATCTCGCAAGGAATCTTCACAAACTCATATTAGCTCTTTGTGATTATTCTGCACAAAACTCATCACAACCTCCTTTTTATTCGCCGCCGTCGTATTGCGCGGGTACCCCACTAGTTATCAGAAAATGTGTACAAGTTAAACTCATAAATCTGAATAATCTATAATAAGAATTTATAAACATATATTTTAAAAAATTTTATATAGCTCATATAATTAATAGTTTCAAATTAGTTTACTATTTTCTTAATCTCTTAATTTTAAATAGTTTCAAATTACTAATTTACACTCAGTATTTTTATGCAATTTAACTTATTTTATAAGTAAAGACTTTTTTTTCTTATTTAATTGTTCTCAAAGTTTATTTAAAAATAATAAAATAGTTGATTAAGAACAGGAAAATAGAGAAAATAAAGAAGATAGACTTGTTACCAATGTAAAATTATTCGTTGTCACCGTATTACGTAAATTCCCAAAACGAACAAGTTATCGAGTAGAAACTATTTGATGCCGCCGCATTGCGCGGATACCATACTAGTTTTTTATAATAGATTTAGCTATTAATTTATATGTTAGATTTTGATATTTATTAAAATTTTCATTAAAATTAATAGTTAAAATTATCTGATATATTTTATTCTTATTAATCTTTTATTAATTTTAGAAGATATATATGAATAAACCGTAAAAAAATGCAAGCAAGAATAGAAGTTGTATTTGCAATTTGGGCCTATTTCTGTAACATGGTTCAAACCTTCGTTAGTAATAAAAGCCCAATTCACCAAATATTTTCACCTCGCCTGATTAAAAGTAAAGACACAAAAAGAGTAGCTAGGTCAAAATCGGTTCAAGTTTATTAGTCAAAGTCGGACCGGTTTCAGACGGGCTGGTCCCTGTGACGGTCTGAACCAGCGGTCTGGGTATGTTAATCCTTTTCGATCCCCAAACAGCCCCGCGCAGTCCTAGTTCCGGTCTAAAGTCGAACTGGCCGGTCCCCAAACAGTCTGATAAAACATTAAAAACGGATTGGTTTTTGTTAATGTGGTGATGTTTGTTTTTTAGACAAAACACATATTATTTGTTTTCTACCTCTTATATAAAGAGGTGGTAAAAACCCTTTTTTGTAAATCAGGTCAGATTGTTATTATAACAAAAAACGAAGAGATTTTTCTTTTACCCTAAACCAGAATAGCAGCACGCGAGGCAAGAACTCTAATCGTTTCCTACGTAACTTAAAAAATATTTTGACCCTTAAAATCAAAGACAGAATAGAAACACTAGCATTAGATCAAATCGAGTCGTTGAGAAAAGCTTTAAGATTGAAATCGAGCAAACAATAGCATTCTTTGGAGAAACAAAAGGAAATCGTAAACATTCCTGAAGAGCAAGTCAACGATGAGGCAAGATAATATCGAAATAATGCACGCAAATCAATGTACAACTAGATTGAAACGGCGTACTAAGATAGACGACCACGATGAGTGAAAGATATGAGATCAAAGATCATTAAGATGAGATCAACGAGAGAAGTGGATGAGATCGATGAGTGAAGCAGACCAGAAAGCTATAAAAGTTTAGGAGAGAATGTTTATTTCTTAAAAACGGTTGGAGAGTTGGTCCACTTGTTTTGTCTAAAAGAGGAAATTAAAAACCCTTTTCAGTTCCTTAATCGGTTTTATTAATTATTAACTCAAAACAGATGGTATAAAACCAAATTAATGATTCAGTTTATGATTCCGATTAAACCGAACCAAACTTATAAATTAAGCCGGACAAAAATGCTAAATTAAAAAAAAAGTAAATAAATAAATGGGATCGATTATATAGGATCATTTATGTAGCCTCACAAACGCACCATTCATGAACTCACAGAAACTGTTGATTATGGAAGCAGGAAGGTAATATCAACACTGCCATGCAAAAGATTTTGTGACCACAGATTAGTCATCTCACCTCACCTCACCTCAACTTATGGGCATTTAATACCTTCTTTATCAAATGGTTTATAGTCTAGTGGTATTATGTGTTTTCGACAAGGTACTAGATAACGTGAGGTGTGGCGTGACGGCATAATTAACCTTCAAGCCTTAGAAGCTATGGTGAGGTCACGGCGTTTCACAAGGCGTAACTTAAGACGATAATTTTGCATATAAATCATATTTATGTATATAAAATTATACAAAAAATATAAAAAAACACATAATTATAGGTTTATACATAGTTCATCAATTTTATTCTTTGTTTTAGGTATATCCAACCATCTTTATAACTGAATAACTATATATATTCGGCTCAGTACCTCTTAACATGCCTCAAAAAACACGGCTTATAATAGGTAAAATGTATGTCAAGCTAGACCTTAGCGTACGCCAAGCCTTACGCCCAATCCTTGGACCATGTCGTGACGGCATGGTCAAGCCTCAAGCCTTGGTAGAGCCATGGTTAAGCCAAGGCGGGCTTTTTAGAACCACGGTTTTCGGTGCCTCACAAGTTTGTAGGTTTAATTAGTCCCATAGTAAACAAAATAGTGTAGAATATATTAGGTTAGGTGTAAGGAGTTTGTGTTTAGCCATTCGGAAAAAAATAAATAAATACCTTCTTTTAAGCATATCACATTGTCAACTTATTAGGATGTTGCTATTCTTAACATCTTCTTCTTATATTTTTAACATTTTACATTAATTGATTACAGTTTTCATTATAAGTTACACACTTAGGGTGAAGAGAGTTCATGGTTTTCATCCCTACTCCAGTTACCACGTACATCAAGATCACGTCAACTTTTATCTGTTTACCATTTCATCTAATTTCTATCCCAATGAAACTTATGTATTGATCATCTTTCTATCTTATCATCTCACTAACCTTTTTTTACTTGAAAAATTAGAAATATGTACAAATAATTAAAATAAAAAATACTTAATTAATTGATTAAAAATTACAACCCATAAATGAAAAACTAAACTACACCTACTAAATTAGTTTAAAAGTAAAAAATACAACTACTATTTAGCCTAAAAAAGAAAAAATTAAAACATAAACTATTACAATGATATATTGTATGATAATACCTCTATAGATATGAGATTTGAAATAAAATAGCATGTATAGCAAAAAGAAAGTCAAATTACATAAAAATATAATGAGTTTTATATTAGTTATCATTGTATATAACTAACTTAAAATTTTTAAAAATAATATAATTAACTTTTATAATTTTCTCATTGTATGCAGAGAACTTTTTTATGTGTCTGTTGTTTAGTTATCATTGTATACAATGAGTTTTGACATAACTTCCATAGTATACAACAAGTTGTATACAATGTGAGAACTATGAAGGTTGGTTGTATTATTTTTAAGAAAATAAAGTTTGTTGTATATATATAATGATAACTAAGAACAAAGTTCATTATGTTTAATGCAATTTCTTCTAAAAAGAAATAACCAGCTATATGCCCACAATTAAAATGAAAAGTAATACACTATATTGAATACATTGAAAATATAGTATG
The DNA here is from genome assembly GCA_038502395.1 of Dittrichia graveolens. Classification (NCBI taxonomy): domain Eukaryota; kingdom Viridiplantae; phylum Streptophyta; class Magnoliopsida; order Asterales; family Asteraceae; genus Dittrichia; species Dittrichia graveolens. The sequence goes on along the minus strand of JARJIL010000001.1, from coordinate 14,308,124 downwards.
TGATCCATAAAATATGATATATTTAAGAAAAAGGCATAAGTGGTATATGAAATGATTTAAGATGTAAAATAGTAAATATGGTTACGGAGAAAGTATGGATGACTAATAATCTAAATATTGATGAAGGAATATAATGTTATAAGAATAAAAAGTTGTAAGGAATTATACAGTATTATCTAAGTAGTAAGTTACAAAAAGACAATCAAAGTCTGGTACGATTGCTAGTTAAAAAGAAAGAGTTATTATGAAAGCGTAGAGTTATCAAGAGATAAATGATATTATATTAGAGATTAATATACCTGTAATTAATTGATATAGTTATTGAGATTCGGTAAATCTTATTGGATCTCTATAGATACATATATACTAACAATTATACATATACGGATATATTGATACAGTATTCATACAGATACGGATATATAGTTACGGTATTCATACAAATATACTTACAGTTATACATATAAAAATATACAAATACATTATTTATAAAATACAATTACACTTGTATAGATACAAATATTATAAAGATACCGTTATAGTTGTACGGATATAAATACGTTTACTGCCATAAAGATACAAAAGTATGTATTATATAGATTAAGTCATTTGTACAAATATGTAAACAATTATGATACGGCCATTATAGATACAGTTTTTGAATAGATACATATAAAGACACAACCATTATACAAACATAGCGATGAATTACGGAAAATATTGAGAAAATAAAGTTGTACTAATATGTAATCATTATTTGTAAGTATTTATTTAGAGCTACCCACTGGGCTATTTAGCTCATGATACTCAAGGTTGTGTGCAATTTTTATACCAAATACTAAATGTCTTCAAATTACATATACGTATTTGACATATGAAAGCAATTTAATTTTTCATATTTTACACTTTCGAAATTAATTTTACAGAAAAAGGTTTCAAGTTACACATATTTATGAGTAGTTTTATAGCCAAATTAGGGCCTTACATTTTGATAATCTAATTTAACATAGATAATATAATGTATATGAGTGTGTAACGTATATAAACTGTACTTGATTAACGTAATATATTTGTAATATAAGACGAAAATAATCCAAATAATAGTATCGCTTTTTAAGGGGGAAAAAACTTAATAAAACGTCATTAACTTTACGTCTTTATCTTTTTCAAAAAAGTCAAAATTCTGAAAGTTAGAAGACTTTGAAATTAAAGACTGAAGATGGTATTTCCTAGACAAATCACAAATGCTAGTTGGGGACTTGGGTTCCTAAATAGTAAAAATAAATAAAATAATTGTATTTACTTCTATTTTTATTATACCCTGTGTGAAATAAAAAAATTGGTCTCATATATACACATATATAAGCAAAAATTCACTAATACTACGATATTTATTTTATCAAAAACTAAAATAAAAGAAGGATAGTAAAATAGTTTATCTGCTATAGTTATATGAATCGTGAGATCTTCTAACAACTTAAGTTTTGAGAAACTTATTTATGCGGATGTACAGTTACTGGAATAGTCAGCAAGACTATATATGCAATAATTGCATTGGGAAAACAATCAACTTCTTTCAGGTATTTTAAGACATCGTTAAGTTGGATAGTTTAAATTCCCCAAGTAAAAACGTATCAAACAGTTTCAACTCCATATAAAGTTCATTTGCATCCAGATCTGATTGTCCATCATCCTTAAGCGCGAATTCGAGACGACTATAACATGACTTAAGATCTTTGACATCAAATTCCTATAACTTTTTAGGAAACAAAAAATAAAATACTTTTTTATACTCTTTGTACTATTCAAATCTGATTTTAAAAGAAGCATTAGCTTGATCAACCAATATATAAAAACTACTTAACTTTAATATTATATTATATATATATATATATATATAATATAAGTAGGCCCTCTTTGATACGTGGACATTATGCAGCCACACATCCTGTAATCACTCAAAAACACCCCTAATATTTATCTATTTAAACTTTAAAGATTAATTAACATAGGTAACATTAATTTTTTCTTTCTACATTTTATTCGACTTGATCTAGTTGGTATGAGAATAAATATTAAAGGTTTTTGTTCTAACGATATTAAGATGTATTTGATATGTTTATTTCTTTTTAAAGTTAAGAGTTCAAATTCTATTAAAAATATATCATATTTCATTTTAAAAAAATAGTAAACCCTCCTATAAATATTAATAATAATAATAAAAAAATAATAATAATAGTTTTAAAATTACTTTGGGTATACAATCTGCTAACCCTCCTTGTCCTTTGACTGTCGTCTGTTTCTGTTTGCATGTATGGCAGTCAATTCACTTATCCTGTTGGTCATGGCACTTTGAGCATGAAAATCTTAATTAAATATTTATGGATAAATATATAACTTATAGTTTTGATATAAAAAATATATTCATTCTTATCTAAAAAAATAACTTACAATAAAGAGGGATGTTTAGTTCGTACTTCGTAGAACATCTTTTAATGAAATTGAAATATGTGAAAGAATTCAAATTTGATTTAATTCATTAACTATCGCGAGTAATTGTGTAATTAGGAATTGAAATTTGAATATAATTCTATCATCTTATAACCACCTAAGAGTGTTGTTTGGTGGAGTTGTTTGAGTTGAGTTAATTGGTTTTGAGGTATTATAAAAGGTTAATTTTATATATATCTTTATTAAAACATCAAAATAACTTATTTGCCAACTAAACTTATAAATATCATATATATATATATATATATATATATATATATATATATACTTTTCTTAAGCTTTCATAATATATTATTTACGTAGCTTAACTTATAAATATTATATATACCCTTATTAAGTTTTCATAATATCTAATTTGTCCAAATAATTATTTTTATCAATTTTTAATCATTTTAAATCAATTATAATTATAAAATATAATTAAATGACTATTAAAAAATTTAACCTATACCCTTAATAAACTTTAACCTATACCCTTATTAAAAAATTTAACCTCTTTTAAATCTATTAAAAAATTTAACCTATACCCTTAATAAACTTTCTAAATATCACATTTATCCAAGTTATATATATTATACATACATACATATATATACACTAGCATCATACCCACGCAATGTCGCGGAGTCGAATAGTTTTTGTTTTATAATATATCGCTTTAAAAAATGTAATGATATATTATTCGCAAAATTCAATGTCACAAAAAAATTTCTTTAGCAACATGTCCCATTTTTTTTCAATTTTTCTTTTATTTGCATAAACTATTTTATTAATTTTAAAAATAAAATCTAAAAGACATTAAAATAAGGAAAAAAAATCATATTTGTGAAATAAGGATAGAAAAGTTAATAAGATATTAGAAATTATGTTGTTATGGGTGTGTAATTATGTTTGTGTGAGAGTATATTTTAATTGAATAAAAAGTTAAAGTAAATTAGGAGAGAGATTGGAATGGTTAAAGATTGAGTGCATGAGATTAAGTTAAATAGAATGAAAGACCAAGATGTTGTTTTGATTGAATTTTAAGAAGTCTTAAAATTAAGGAGGAGAGAGAGTGTTAAATGCTTTATATAGTAGTATAGATATATACGATTCTATTAATTAATTTGGATGATCGAGTACAGTTCATATGTGTGTATAAGGAATTAACATCCCAATCAAGAATTACGCTAAAACATATTTTAAAAACAATTCTAATTCCTTCAAACAAAAGCATTACGCTGAAAACAATAAATTTTTAAAACAACATTTTTAAACACAAATTTACTAATACATATGAAAGATAAGAACATCATTGGAAGTAAATTGCCTACAAACAAATGAATTACGATAACATGCAAATATAAAAAACCATTCAATAGTAATTATTCGTACTACCTGAAAATATTACCTATCAAATTTATGCAGATGAGATGGTTAAGCGACATTTTTTGGCTCCTTTCACAAATAGATTTATAAAGTAAGGGTATAGGTGAAATATTATAAATAGATTTAAAAGAGGGTTTATAATAATCATTTGATTATATTTTATAATTACAGTTAATTTAAAATGATTGAAAACAGATATATATAGTGATTTGGGCAAATAAGATATTATGAAAGCTTAAGAAGAGCTAGTACATATGATATTTATAAATTAAGCTGGGCAAATAAAATATTACGAAAGGTTAACAAGGCTATATGTGATATTTATAAGTTAAGCTGGGCAAATAAGATATTTTGATTTTTAATAAGTGTATATATGAAATCCCCGGTAACAGAACTGAACCGAATAAGGTTTGGGTTTTTTGAGTTTCGAGTCGAACCAAACTGAATTTTTTTTCCTACCCGTCACTCAAACCAAATAATATAATTATAAATCCGGTAACCCGAACAACCCGGCCACCCGAAACCCATAACACGAACTTGAATCGGGTTATTCAATTCGGGTTCAATTGTATATGATCCATTGATCCTACAAACCCGAAATCCAACTGAAATGAACCCAAAGCTTAATAGGTTTGAGTTTTGGATGAAGTTTACTTTTTTAAAAATACGATAACCCGAAATTAACCTAACGGGTTGACCCGATTAACACTCGGTCGGGTGAAGGAAAGGTCGTGGTGGCCATTGGAAAGAATCTGAATCCTTTAGGGAGGGAAATAATCTAAATTCGTTCAAATAAATGAAAGTTTAGATACAAATGATTGTAATTTGATCCTGTAAATTAAATGATAAACCAAACCCATAAATCCATAGAACTAAATTTCAATTCCCTCTTATTTTAGAAGATTCAAGCAAACTAAATTACCACCTAAATACATTTTGACGTACGTACATATTAACAAACCAGATAAAAACAAACGCTATATATGGTCACCAATGTTAAATAAATATTGTGACATACGAGTCCAGGGGCGGACCCAGGATTTGAAATGGATGGTAGCACCGGACCTAAAATTTGAAATGGATGGTAGAACCATCTCGAAAAATCTGAAATTTACACTACGCGAGATCGAAATTTACACTACACGTACAAAATTTGATGGTATCCCGTAACCCCGTTCGGTAACACTTGGGTCCGCCCCTACATACAACATCCTCATATAAAAAACAACAATTAATGTTCATGCATGCATGCATGCATTTAATGTCAACCCCCCCTCGCGCGATCTATAAAAACCACGCCATCTCTTTAATTTTCTCAAAATCATTTCAGCAAAAATGTCATCTTTTACAGCAAAATTATTTCTCTGCTTTCTAATAACCGGTGCTCTTCTTTCCGCCGCCATCTCCGCAAGAAAGCTAAGGGAGATTCCGGCAAAAGAGGTGGAAGCAAATGCTAATCTATCCGGAAGCTTTGGTGTGGGAGCTGGAGCTAACATGGGCGGCGGTGGCCTTCTCGGCGGAGCGATTCCTGGAATGAATACGGGAATAGCTGGCGGGATCGGCGGGAATATCGGTACTGGTCCTGGTGGACTTGGCGGAGATGGCGGCGGACCTGGAGGAGGGCTTGGTCAAGGTTTTGGTGGTGGCGGAGTGTTTGGAGGCGGTGGGGCAAGAGGTGGTCAAGGATTTGGAAGTGGCGGAGATCAAGGGATTGGTGGTGGTCCAGGTGGTGGGGGTGGGATCGGCCGGAGTATTGGAATTGGTGGTGGAATTGGATCAGGTAACACCGGTTTGGGTAATGCGGGAATCGGTGGAGGGATTGGCGCACAGCTCGGCGGTGGTCTAGGTGGGTTTGGCGGAGGCGATGGTGGTGGCCCAGCGGAGATAAACGGCGGAGAGCGGTTGCCGTGAGTGCATGCATCTCCGGCCGGTGTTCTTTGCATGCATGCATTGAGAAACTCGTGTTGTAATGGATATTATCTAGTTAAGGTTGGCGTTAGTAATAAATAATATTTAGTATTTAATTAGTATTTACATGCATGCAGTTTTACGAGTAATTAGTACCTTGTTAAAACAACTCGCAATCTAACGGTATATGATGTTTTAAGTTTTTTTAAAAGATTGTAGGCTAGTTCAAGTAGTCATATTGTAAACAAAATATATAAATTTAGGAGTACATAGAATTAGGGGTGTGTTTTGTTTTTAAAAAAAAATTAACCTACATATATTATATATCCTATAAGGCCATGTGTATAGGCCTGAAAACTATAAATTTTAAAAATATTGAAAATACATGTGATTTGTAAATTTTTGTAGAATGTAGATTTTCTGTCTTTGATCAACAAACCAAATTTTAAATTCCGGTAAACATGAATGTAAAAAACAGAAAAGAATCACAAAGATTGAAAAAGTAAATACTAAATAGAATTCTCATGAATGTAATCATGTGTGTAAAATTTTAGAAAATTGAATTAGAACTCAAAAAGATAAGAAAAATGGGTGCAAACTGTAAGACCATCAATAACAAATAATTGTACATCTGACATCAAAACTTGTACATCAGGCACCAAACCAAATAATTAATTACATGAAAGAAAAAAGCATCTACTTTCATACTAGTTCAAGAAATATATGGAGAGAGAGTGTGTGTGAGAGATAGAGTGAGAAAGACACCTTATTGGGAAGACGTAGAGGTCGCCGGAGAAGACGCCTCCGCCGCAAGAGAAGTAGCCGCCGCTGCTGCAAGAGAGATACCGCTGGAAAGAGAATGAGAGAAACGGGGGATAAGAAGTGGTGCCAGTCGGATGGAGGCGCCGGTCGGAAAGACTTGTTAGCCGTTGGTGGGGAAGGTTTTTTGAGAAGAAAGGTTTGGTGGGGAGAGCAATGTATGTTTTCAATTCCCTCCCGATTGATTTCATTCCCCGGTGCCTTTGAATTTTGATTTACGGTAGGTAGCAGAATTAACCTAGAAAATGTATATATCTGGATTAAATTATGGGGCCCTAATAAAAGTAGGGCCCGGCCTGTTCAAAGGCACCTTCTGAACTTGGGTGAGGCCAGCTCTACTCCTTGTGCAGTTGTGCTATAATCCTAAATCTAAGTAAGCATGGGTGGACCAAACGTCTTTGGTCCAACGGTATAAATGTTTGAAAAATGTGCTCTCGACCTTGAAATTGTGGGTTATAGTCCTGGTTTAAGTGGGTGTGTGTTTAGCTAATTAAAGAAAAAGCAAGTAGATGCGGATTTAGGCGCCCCAATTAAGCTATACTAGAAATTTAATATATATATATATATATATATATTATCGACGGAGTAGAGAGAAAAAGCTGGCATGGTAAAAAAAATGATGACATCATCTATGACGTGGAAATGTGACGTGACGATTGACCAATTCAAATATTAACCAACTATAAGATTAAATTGCTAAAATATTGTTAATAACAAGTCAAACATTACACTTATATTTAAAATTAAAATATCTTTAACATTCAAAAATTAAAAATTATAAAAGTTATATCAAATTTTCAAGCTTTTTATTCTCGTCGATTTGACACCCATATTGTTATACTTTTTTTCATAAAATGTTAACCTGATTAAAATAAAGTCAAACATCTACTTTAAATGTTTTTAAAACAAAAATTAGTTTAAATTATAAAAATTATATTAAATCGATGAGTATTTTGTTTTTTTTTTTCATTTAACACTTATATTGTTATTGTTTTTTTATAAAGAATCATTTTTTGAGTAAAAGGTTACACCAACGTAATATGATTATTAATCAAATATTTGCACATGGGTTTTTAACAATAGTAACATCAATAAAACATGTGAAACCAACATCATGATCATAAAATTGTATACGATTATGGTTGTTTTTATGAAGATTTATTGAATGGTCGCTCATGTGCAATACAAAGGTGTATTTAGCAGAAGTAACAGCAACAACGATGCAGACATTGGTAACGACGGTAATCAACAGTGATGTAAATTTAAGAGAGAAAAACAATGTAAAACATATTTAACCATTTTACTCTTTTTATGTGTGTATGCCACGGTTCTCGTAATAAATTTGGTTATTTAACGCGCATGCACACATATAATATAGGGGTGATTCCTTTAAGAACCAAAATTATTACAAAACCACGAGATTCAATCTGAGTCATATATCAATTTGTTTTGTATTCATTTTGTTTTTTAATGAAAATGGTAAAATGGTAATGTAAGTTCTACATTGATTCTCTAATTGTATTTAATATCACTACTACCACGATTACCACGACCACCATTAGTGACCGCACCTTAAAACTCAATAGCATAAATGTGACATACTCAAAAGCATAGTCGTTTTTTTCGTGAGCTAAATAGCATTGGTTTTCCGCTATCGTATACACACACACACACACACACATATATATATATATATATATTGGAAAAAATATCCCGGACAACGGACGGGTATAGCACTAGTTAATATGAAAAAAGAGATATATCCAAGCTCATGAATTATACATATATAATATGATCAAGATAACATAAGGAGGCTTCACTAGTCTCTTTAAATGGTTTTTAGAAATCCATTGAGGAGCAGGTTGCTCTTTAATTAAATCGCCCTTAATTAAGCTCGATCTCCTCTAAGTTCTTATTGTAATATGCATGGTTATGAATTAATGAAGTTTCCAGTTTTAATTTTTTATGTTTTTCAATTTTCATCTGAATTTGGGGGAGCTCCAAGGTGTCGAGGGCACGTCAACGGCCCACGACCAGGTCACGATATATAGGGTATCTGGCCATCTGGGTATATATGTCATGATCATGACTACTGTAGCACTGTGGTCATGTTAAGTCTCAAATTAATATATGGAGATATATAATTAAGGTTATGAAAATTTATTGGAAAAACATGTAAATTAAAATTAAAACATGCATGTATTGATGTATAGCACATCAGATTGTACGTACGTGTGATGAAATTAAAATTTTAAATTCTTTAACAAGTTTCAAAACTAATGATCGATCAACTCGGTAGTTTTGATCGGATAATATATGTTATGTCTGTTGACAACAGAGTTTATGTCCACTGTATCACATATTTGAATTATTTGATACTCTATCTATTTTTTTAATTTATTGCCTTACCTTTTCCTTTATATAGGATCTGCTTTTCCAATATATTTCGATTTCGATGTACTCCTTCCCCGTTTGAATGAATGAGAATTAACCTATAAAAATTTGATATGGTATCAGAGCAAAACTTAGGATCCAAAACCTAGTTTTTGCTTGCCATTCTACTCTAAAATAATAGTCGGTGACATTGATATCACTTCTCCATTCTTCCTTACCTCTGCTGTCCCCATGCCAAAAGATGGATCGCCGGACTTGATGAGTTGGAAAAGATGCAATGCGATGGTGAGAGGATGTTTGTAAGCTCTATGGAAAAAGAGAGAAAAGCTAGCGTTAAGTACGCTACCACATCAAATGATATTTGGCATTTTGGCTCGAACTTAAAGAAAATGCTCCTAGATTATTTGAACTAAGGAGAACCATTAGCACTATCCGGCAAGAAAATATGACCATTTCTGCAAATTACACAAAACTGAAGAGTATTTGGGATGAGATTCAATCCATTAACCCGATGCCAACCTATACTTGTGGTCGATGTACATGTGATGTCACAGAGGAGACTGCAGGTATGCGAGAAAAGGAGCGCATGTATGATTTTCTAATGGGTTTAAATAATGAATATGGTGCTGTCAAAACGCAAATTCTAAGCAGCAGACCGCTTCTTACTTTGGGTGATGCTTTTCATCAAGTTAGCGGTGACAAATTAGTGCAACCCGCAAAGTTGAAACTGAAACAACAACATTCCAAGCTTTTGGAAAAATTGGGTCACGACCATCGGGTAAGACCAATTCACAAACTTCAAACAAAAAGGATGAAAAAGGACGAAGCGGGTGTAACACCCCATTTTCTTAATAATATTTTAAAATAATTATTCGTAAATAAACGAACTTCATTGCAACCAAAAATTACAATTTATAAATAATAGCGGAAGCATGTGCTGAAAATCTTTACAAACACGTAATATTTATAATATTTGATTTAAAAGTCGGGGAAACAACCGGCACTAATTAAACTTTAAATGATTTGGTTGCAAAACACGAGCTCATCCATTGAATCAACATCCATAAATCTTTAAGTACCTGAAAAATGTTTGAGTAGCTCATGAGCTATAACGCCTTGTGAACAACCCAAATTAAGTACTTATAAAGAATGTTTAGGATCTTGTTAAACATTATTCTTTTAATACATTCTGTAATTCATTACTGCATTTATAACTTTGTATATGGTTGATGTATTTATATTTGTACAATAACAATATCTGTGATCATGTCTGTTCTGTGGATGTATCTGTAAAATTACTATATCCATATCCGCATGATTGGACTATACTAACATGATAATTGTATCTGTATTTCAACTACTCTAAACGTAGTTGTATTCACACATCGTAATTGTATCCCCTTTATATGTATAACAATTGCATCCGCATAACATTTATATTTGTGTAATAGTTGTGTTTGTATAACACGTGTATTTGTACAACAGTAACTGCTTGCATTTTAAATATTGTATAATATATCTATATACGTATATATACATCTGTGTGTATATTTGTATGATTGTTACTTTCTGTAGTTGTATAACAATTTCTGTATATGTATGGCTACTGTATTTCCATACCAGTGTGTATATCTGTAATTGTATTAACATGGATATTGTACTTATATATATATATATATATATATATATATATATATATATATATATATATATATATCATATCTGGATATTGTATTTGTGTAATTATAAGACTTGTACCTGAACAACTATTCTGATGTATATATAAGTACTGTATCGGTACAACTTGAACATAATTCTCATACTGTTACGGTCAATATTCCATTCGTATAAATTTCATATGTCTGTATATCAATACTTGTACACCCACAATTATTATCTATACAAATATCGTATAATTCTTCATATATAACATTTATTTGATTACTTGAATACATTCCATACAAAGGTTCTATTACCTTACTTTCAAGTATTCAATATAACTTACTATCATCACATTAAGCATTTGACTATTACAGATTATCCGTTCTTGATCTGTATACACTTATACTATCCCAACCTTACATCCACACACACACACACACACATATATATATATATATTCATATAATGTAATTATCTTTCATAAACATAATCATATAAATGCGTTAACTTTCATGATTCATCATTTACACGTATTAGTTTGAGATACTCAACCGAGGTCCCAAATGATTGTAACTAACTTGTAGTGGTGTCCTTTATCCACCTTTAAACATATAAATATAACCCAAATATCAACACGAGAAAAGAAGCAAGATATTATACATGTTGACGATGTGTCGTGTCGCGCTTGCAGAACCAGATGCAGGTTCGTATCTGCACAGTCAATCCGTTCTTAAATCCTTTAATTCGATTTTCAGATGAACTCTAGTTATTCCTACACTCTTTAAACTTCATATTAAGTCCATTAACATATATTAAAACCCATTTTAACAATCAATTCAAATTTTAGGTCAATTTCACCCATTTTAACGTATTTGACCCATTTTATCAAATCAACCCAAATTCCAACTTGGTTCATTAATCTTAACTCAAATCGGTATATAGAAGCTGTGGAAGTAATTTCCTAACATTAAAATCATTTCTTAAGTGAAACCCCTCAATTACTCCATTAACACCTCATTACTTCAAGAACAACAAGAAAGGTATGTATGTATACTTACAATCTTTGAACTTAAATCCATTATTGGCACTTGGTTTAGATCTTGATCCTTTGTTTTAATCCATGGCAGATTTCTTGAATCTCCTCTTCCCAACCCCAACAAGAATGTATGTAATTATGTATGTGTGTTTGTAGAAAGAACTGAGATAAAAGAAAGAAACAATAAAAGAATATACGGGGATACCGACTTAAGTCGGTTATTTCACTTTTAGCGGGTATCCCGCTTCTCTATCCGACTTACAACTTATCTCAAACGATATCCGTAGATTCTAACGAGGATATATTTGAAATAACTAGCATGTTACCTGCGGAATGCGGTAACGATAATTAATTCATTCTCGATAATATGTCCGTTTTCGGTAACGTAGGGTATGGTATACACACTATGATGACGTCGAATAATTTTCATTTGCAGTATGTCAATTTTGTTTCCTTCTTTTCCATTTTACTTATTTCTTTATTATCTATCAACTCTTTCGTTAATTTCTAAAATAACCTTTGAAAAACAATAAAATAAGAAAAAAAACAATCTCTACTTATAAAATAAGATGATAAAAACATATCAATGACTTGGTGAATTGTGTTGATTTGAATGAGAAATTGTGTAGGCATGAGATAATATGTTAGTGGTTGGGTTGGTGTATTTTAAAAAATGTAAATATATTTAAAACTATATTGGTAATTTTCTATTACTTAAAATTTAAGAGTTCAAGTAAAAAAATATTAAATATATTATAATTTAAACTTTTCATTTTACTTATATGAGTGTTTATAAATTCGGTTACATGTTATCAAGTTTATGAGTTTTAGTTATACGAATTTTCTAATACTTCAATTAAATTATTTGGTATATGATATAATATTTAAAATAATATTTCTATGGAGGTTTTTTATTCAATTTTTAATTTGTATAATATCTTATAGGTTGAAATTTAATTTGTATTGAGTTGACATTTTTAAACATTATTTTTATAGAAAGTTTAGTTATTAAAATGGTATTCAATGGTTTCCTTTTAAGATTTAAATAAGGGGTAAGTTAGTAATATCAAATGACTTAAAATTTAAGAGATTAAGACATTTAGGAGAGAGGGTGTTAAATGCTTTATATATTAGTATAGATTATTTTAAACTATTTACTAATTTATAACTTTTATTCGTTTTTCTCAACTTGTATTCAACACCTCATTTTAATAACTTTTATAAGTTTAGGGTGTTACAACAGGAAGAATGATGATCATTGGTGTTCTTAGTGTCACCAAACTGGACACGTTATCAAAGGCTATTTCGAGCTCATAGGATATCCAGAATGGTGGGTTGGAAAAACTGCAGCATCAAAGAACCAAACGAGAAAATGAGACCTTAACCACGTGCAGCAATTATTAATGAAGAAACATTCACACCAAGCCTTACCAAAGAAGAGTATGACAAACTACTCCAAATGATTAGAACCACAAAAGTAAGCGAGCAAGCTCTCGTGACACTCACTGTTAAGATTGATTCTTTCAACTCTTGGGTTATGGTAACACTTCTATGCAAGTGCCAAATGGGGATTCGGTACCCGTCAGAGGAGTGGGTAATATACACTTGTCCAATGGTTTCGATCTAAAACACATGTTGAATGTGCCGGATTTTAAGTACAACTTGTTATCTATTAGTAAATTGACACGTGATATGATTGTTCATTGACTTTTTTCCGGTTTCATGTGTCGTACAAGACTTACGTTCGAGGAACCTAATTGGGATGGGTAAAGAATGCAACAGTTTATACTACTTGCAACCGGTTGAACATAGAAGGCTGGCAATGTCGGTTAAAATTGAACCTAAAGTTTGGCATAGGCGTCTTGGTTATGCTTCGGAAGGTGTTCTTCGAAAAATACAACTTGAATATATTAGTATATGTAATGAGTTTTGTGATTCTTGCATCTGTGCAAAACAAAGTAAATTACCTTTTCCTATTAGTTTTTCCAAGACAAATGAATGTTTTGATAATATTCATGTTGACATTTGGGGTCGTTACCATCATGTTTCTCTTAGTGGAGATCATTATTTTTTATCTATTGTTGATGATCATAGTCATGGTGTTTGGGTTTATTTAATGCAAAAAAAAATTGAAGCTGCAAAGTTTTCAACGTCTTTTAGCAATATGGTAGAAACTCATTTCAGCAAAAGAGTGAAAAGAATACGCACCGATAATGGGTTTGAATTCCAATCTCGTTTCATGAGTGAATTCTACAAGGAACGAGGAATATTATTGGAGACGTCGTGTTCATATACACCAGAACAAAAAGGCGTTGTAGAACGGAAGCACAGACACTTATTGGAAGTGGCTCGAGCGCTCCAATTTCAATCCTCTTTACCGATTGAATTTTGGGGAGAATGTGTTCTTACAGCAACTTATATTATAAATAAGTTACCAGAAAACAAAATACCACACGAAATACTTCTTGGAAAGGTCCCTTCGTATAAACATCTTAGAGTCTTCGGATGTCTCGCATACGCACATAATAACGTGTGCAAATGCGACAAGTTTCGCGAAAGAGGGAGACCATGTATCTTCTTAGGTTGTCAAAGGGATACAAGCTCTATAATTTAAAAACTCAAAAGGTGTATACAAGTCGAAATGTCACATTCCTTGGGAATATTTTTCCTTTTAGTAGCAATCTTAAAGAAATCATGACAACTAGAAAGGAGAGTTTACATATTCTTTACATGACATCCATAGTTTTTCTAATGATAAGGAATGTCATGTGGACCAAGACAAAGTAGACACTCGTGAGCAAGTTGAAAGGGATGATGGATCACAACCTTCCAATGAAACTGAACCAAATCTTGAAGATGCAATCCTAATCATGTCAACGAAGATGTAGTACCATGACAAAATGTGGGAGACACACATCAAAGTACTCGAACAAAGGCGAGGCCTAAACATTTTGAAGTATTCGTAACTGACTTGCCTCCCTCGTTGGATCATTCACAACCCATGTTCACCTAAGGTTCCTCCACAGTATATCCCCTTTCTCATTGTTTCTTACGATAAGTTTTCTAAGTCTCACAGAGCTTTCTTAGCGGCCACAGGCAGTTAAGGATTCAAAATGGAAAGAAGCCATGTATAAAGAGATTCGTGCTCTTGAAGAAATTGAGACTTGGACTCTAACAGGACTTCCTCCAAGAAAGAAGCCAATTGAATCAAAATTGGTTTATAAGATAAAGTACATGCCAAGTGGAAAGATACAACGCTCATTTATGGCAAAATTGGTTCAATGTGCGTTGGCAGTTGCTTCTAAAAGGAATTGGTAAGTCCATCAATTAGATGTAAATAATGCATTTCTACTCGGTGATCTAGACAAATAAGTTTACATGAAAATGACATAAGGTTACCCTAAAATAGATGGTAATCATGTTTGTAAGCTGCAAATGTCGATTTATGGTCTATGACAAGCATCTCGCAATTGGTACCAAAAGCTTACAAAATCTCTTCTTACTACCGGTTTCCAACAATCCAAAGCCGATCATTCCTTGTTTGATTTCAAAAAGAGATTCTATTCATGTTATGGCACTCATATATGTTGATAACGTCATCTTAATAGGCAATGATTCTAAGAAGATACAAAGCATTAAGGATCACTTGCATGCACAATTTAGCATCAAGGATCTAGGTCCGCTTAAATATTTTTTTTGGGACTTGAAGTTGCTCGGTCACCGCAAGGTTTTGTTATTAGTCAAAGAAAACATACTTTAGACATTTTGGAGGATTGTGGAGTTCAAGCAAGTCGACCAAGTGCCTTTCCCATGGAACAAAATCTCCGTCTACATAAAGATGATGGCAGTCCCGAAGTTGATGCATCTCAATATCGTTGTTTGGTAGGAAGATTACTTTACCTTACTATTACCATACCAGATATTGTGTTTGTTGTTAATCAACTTATTCAATTTTTAAGCAACCCATGACGTACACATATGGATGCTGCTTTTAGAGTACTTCAATACCTAAAGGCCACACCAGGACAAGGTTTGTTCTTTCCATCAAGAGGAAATTTACAGCCCACGGCATATAGTGATGCAAGTAGGCTAAGTTGTCCATCTACAAGGCGTTAATGCACGGGTTAATTCATCATCCTAGGGGGCTCGCTAGTCTCATGGAGAACAAAGAAGCAAAGCATTGTGTCTCAATCTTCGGCCGAAGTCAAATACCGTGCCATGGCTACTACCATATGTGAGGTGTTATGGTTGCGATGACTTCTTAAAGATATGAATGCAACACAATCTGGTGCTACTCCATTACTATGTGACAACGAAGCTGCTCTACACATTGCGTTTAATCCAGTATATCATGAACGTACAAAGCATATTGAAATGGACTGTTATTTCGTCCGTGAACACGTAGATAGTGGAGAAATCAAGCCGTGTGTCGTCTCTTCTCAATTTCAAACAACTGACATTTTCACCAATCAATGGCTAACCCAAAGCCAAGCCGTTGGTGGCACGGGACACAAGCCAATTTTATCCGCGTAGTGTAAATTTTGATCTTTTCGAGGCGGTGCTACCACCCATTTCAAATCCTGGGTCCGCCCTTATCACCAAGGCACTTGGGTTGGATCGTTTTCAGTTCTTACGAAGCAAGTTGAGCATTCCTGACCTACATGCTCCAACTTGAGGGGAGTGTTGACAATAGGATCTGCTTTTGATACTCCATCTTTTTTTTAATTTCTTGCCTCATCTTTTCCTTGCATATAGGATCTGCTTTTTCTATATATTTCGATGTACTTCTTCCCAGTTTGAATGAATGAGAATTAACCTATCAAAATTTGATAGTATCCGTACTTCAAATTGGGATCGGAAAGACGTGTCTTTTTATAGAAGATTTTTAGGCTATATGTTGTATAGGTAAACAATTGTTGATCAATTCATGGCCGAACTCACTTAGGGTCTCTTAGTACCGAAGATTGGACCTGGAGATATATAGAGCTTAAAGTAGTTATTCGAGTTTTCGACTTTTGTTGACTAAGACGATAGTTGTGTAATTAAGATTTGTATTCCTAAGACACAAAATATAGTGGCATGGTTAATAATACAAAACATATAGGCTTACAGAACTATATAAGTCAAAGGTTGAGTGTTAAGTTGGGTGTGTCCTGTTTTGAGAATTCTAATCCTTAACCTCTTTTTTATCACTTTTTTAGAAGGTAACAACACACACAATACACATAAACATGGGTGAAAGAAGATCAAAGGGAGGGAAGCTTCATTTAATCATGTTCTTCTTGCAAGAACTTAAACTGCATTTAGCTTGTGAGGTTTTCTTCAGTTCCTTGCTTACATACCTTTTGAAGGTCATTCTTCACACCTTGAACGTAGAGAAGCTTCAAGATCATTTATATATTTCGCCCTGGCACATTTTTGGTTGTTGAAGATCTTTCTCATGGCATGAATGTCCTTGATAGAGAGAAAATTTTGGTACGATCAAGATCTTTTTTTACAGGGTAGGAAGTGCTCGGTGCGAGGAGCAATGTAAACCCTCGCTCAAACTAGCAAAGCATAATACTACATACAAATTGAAAATCAATATGATTCTTGTCACTGTTAGACAATTAACGGCGAGACAATAGCTTTTCTATTATTTTAATTTTCTTATTTTATATATGTTGATATCATTGTAAAATTTGAAAGGGACGGTATGGCAGAGGAAAGGTTCAGTGTGATTGCTGAGTGATGATTAATGTGATTGAGAAAAAAAGCTAAGGTGGTGATAGAGGAAGGGTTCACACCGAGCCATGTCAGCTTTTATCTCTATCATACCGGTAATCACACACCTATAACACTATATTTATAACCCATAACACAAAAAAAGATAGGGAATGATGTTTAACCAACGTGACCAAATTTTTACATTGGCCATCTCATATTGACAACTCACTCACATCTTGGTATGCACTCACATTACTCGCTTTGATTTTTCTCATGCCTCACACTCCCCCCTCCCTAGTCCCCACGTGATTATTGCTTTCTCCTCACTCACGGTGCGAGTGCCACTCCATATTAGTGTAATGGTGTGATTGGATACAGGTTCAGTATGATTGTTGTGCGTGAGTTTAAAAAAGTTAATGTAACGGTACAAGTGAAGGGATGCAACCCTGACATCAACATAATGATGTGATGCAACATATAACAAAATACATCACAGTTCAAACTGTGGTTTTAGAAGTGACCCTGTTGAGTAAACCCAATAGAGGAATATTCGATTGCAGAATCAAAAAAAATATCTAAATTTACAAAATCGAATTAAATATTACGACAAAGGGAGTATAATTCTTTAATTTATGATTATACACTAAAGTTTTAAAACGACCTCTGTTTGGTATCAATACACATTCTCAAAATTGTTTGCTCAAAAACTTAATACGCCTTCCAGAAATCAAAAGGCAGTTTTCGGATTCACAAGCAAAAGAGGTTAAACATTTCTGATACACACAATCGCGATATGAAACAGTTCTTAAATATAAAAAAAAGCCTCGATTCTACACTTTGCCTTGTGTTATTGCTGGATGAGAGCTACATCCTTACTTCAATGCCTTTCTTTAACAGATGGGCTTTTACCGACTGAATTGGTACCTGCAAATAAACCAAAAACGAGTAGTTCATATGGCGTATATATTCATAAGCGATTGCCGCTTGTTATTTATTTATTTTTTTCTAAAACAGGCACGCCAATATTGCTATTCGTTTGGGCATCTCTAATTTATGCATCAAAGTTTACAGTTTTACACCAAGCTTGTAAGTCGTCTGTATTTTTAGGTATAAAATAGAGTTGGTTGCATACAATGACATTATTGGCAACATTTGTTGTATTTTCACGCACTTTGCCCTTATATCTAATGGGTTTAGTTTCCGAAAACGTATAGAATTTGTCATCTTTTGCTATTGTGCATCCAACTTTAAAAACTACCATTTAATGTACTGAAGTTTCAAAATCTACCATTTAGTGTATCAAGACCTTTGATAGTATGGTTACCAGCAGGTCACCATGTTTCCCCATACACTAAATGGTATATTGTGTAACTTCAGTACATTAAATGGTAGTTTACAAAGTTAGATACACACAATAACAAAAGGTGACAATTTTGATACATTTTTAGAAACTAAACCCACATCTAATTAGCAAAAAGTAAAAAGAAAGTCAAATAGGTAACATAATGGGTTAAATGGTTCATTTGGATCAAATCTCGCCGGAAAGGTAGTCAAATGCTTACAACCTACTGAATCATTTTCTCCAGCTAGATTACATTTTTGTTACCAAAATTAATAAATCAATTATATGTAAAATTCAACGAAATGGAGATAAAACTATTGGTGCTCACCCAGCCCTCTAAAACCCACAAGAATTTACTCATTTTGACCGGTGATACGAACCAAATTGATATATTGATAATTCAGAACGAATATAATAGTCGGCGTGTTTTCGAGAGGCACCTGTTTCACCTTAACCTACTTTCGAAAGATAGGAGCTCTCCAAAATAAAGAAAATATCAAAATAACTCTTAACTCTCTCCTCCCCAAATGATACCCCTAAACCTCTATTTATACTACATAAATAACTTCCTAAAATAAAAGATTACTATCCTAAGATAAAAGATTATCTACAATTAAAATAGAATAACTACTAAAATTAAAAGATCTATAGAATACTGATGATATCAATCGGTTAAGTGTTTGGAAGTTAGGATGATTAAGAAGGATGATACCTCTTTCCTATGGAAAATGCCAGCGGCAAGACCTGCAGAAGCATTTGTCTCGGAGAAAACCTCAGAGAAGTGTTCAACTGTCCCTGCACCACTACTTGCAATTACAGGAATGCTAACAGCATCAGAAATTAGCTTTATTAGATCAATATCGAATCCTTTTCCTTGACCTGAAAGGTAAACCATAGCACTATTACTCTTTATCTTTGTTAAAAAAAAATGGGAACAATGACTTTTTTCTTTAGTACGTCCCAAAATAATAGATTCTGTTATTGTGTTTTAAATCACTCATAAACTAAAGCATTACAATTTTGATACTTCAAATTTATATGGCAAAAAAATTGCAATCAAATGGTAATAAGTTATAATTAAATACCATCACAGTCGATACAGTTGAGCAATATCTCTCCAGCTCCCAGTTCTTCAACGGCTTTGGCAAGCTCATAGGCTCCAATTGGACGACCCTCCCGTCCACCATTCACCTGTTTATATTCCCAGAATCCAGATAAAATAAATAAAGAATTTTCAAGTTAAATTTTCCATATCATGTAATTAAATATGACTCCATTGTCAAGAAAGGAAAACTTACTGTGCACTGATACCAGGCATACTCTTCACCATTTGGTCCTGAAAGCAGTAATTAGCAAGTTGGATGTAATGATGTATAAAGTTCTCAGAAGCTTTCATTTTCATGCTTTAAAGATCGTATAGGCACAAAATATTCAGAAAAAATTAAAAAATTTTGACTTACCTAAGTTCCTTAGTTTAACAGACTTAAATCCAACTTCATAAGGACTGGTCAAATATTGTCTACGAGGATCAATGCTTACAACCACCGCCTGGTAAATGAATATAAAATCAGATACTTGTGCTTGTATATACATATCAGAATATATTATTTCTATATTTTGTGACTTATGAATAAAAGAATGTACGAAACGCATACAAAAAGAAAAAGAAAAACAATAACCTGATTCCCGTAGACTCTAGATATTTGTTCTAAGCTGCTTTTCCCAGTTTTAATCTGTAAAAAAGAATCAGATAAACGAAACAAGTATTGAAATAATACAATAAAAATCAAGTATTTTAGAATATATTGAATAAAATTCAATTTCCTACTCCGGTTTTAAGATACTCTTCTGCAGCATAAACAGCATCACTTCCAATAGAAATCTTATCTGCGCCAGATCTGAAATATTCTGAAGCAACTTCCAAACTAGAATAGTACCTATGTGAATAAAAATTGCAAACATATATTAATAATAGATTCCTATACAGATTTACATGTACCAAAATAATTGTCTGCTAAACAATACAGGCAAGTACCTGCCATTTGCATCAGTGAAATCACGGATACCACCGCCAACCGTTAGTGGTACAAAAACATTCTCTGATGTGTACCTTAAGATCTATCAAACAAACCCCAAGTATAAGAAAAACATAAGATCAAACATACAGAAAAATAAAAGAGCATACCTGCAACATTGGCAGATCACCTAGAGGGAAATCACGAAAACCGGTAATATTCAAAAAGCTAATCTGTGATGCATTGCTGTTTGTTAGAACCGCATATAAACAATACTGATATGTTTGAGTTTGTGAGTGTGTGTGTGTATGTGTTTTCCTTTTTTAACAAAAAAAAGAGGTACCTCGTCAGCCCCATCTATGTAATACTGTCCAGCAAGTTCAACTGGCTTGCCCAGGTTCCTCACCTATAGAAGCAAAACACTATTGATTAAAAAAAATTATACTTACAGATATAATATTTCAGTGAACATAACATCTTACAAAATAACATCGGATTAAAAATTACTTTCATGTGTCTTTTAATAATACAGGAACATTGCAGAGTTATTCAAGTCTCAAGATAGTATCAACAGATGCTATTTTAATTTTGAAAAATATGCTCAGAATACCTCATTATCTTTTGTTTGTTCTCTCACATCATACTGGTCTCCTTTGGTTACAACAAGATCTCCTTTATCATTTGTTCTCACATCAAGACAAGCAATTACCTGCAATTAGGCAATGTAAGTTAGTACAATACTCTAGATCAGTTATATAAGCTTGTTTATTATTAAAATTTAAGTATATAACTGTGTAGAAAGTTATTTCAAATATGTCACAACCATAACATGAAATTTCAGTTAAAGTAAATTTGACTAATAAACCATAGAACTCACCCTCTTTGCAAGTTTGGTAGCTTTCCCTTCAAATGGCTTCTGTCTTCATATTACGGTGTTAGGTTGTTATATAAATACAAGACACATAAAATATTAAATTAAAAAAATTTATCAGAAGCTTAAAGTCTACCTTAGTTAACGAAGAATTTGGTAACAAAAACTTTTGCAGTATCGAAAGACCAACATCTGAAAATTTCATCCGCGATTAAGTAGAAGTGTCATAAATAAAGAAAATTTTACCCTTCGAGCTTAACACATTTATTTTTTCCATCACTAAAAAAACTAAAATTATGTAACTTGCCTCCACTCTTTTCAGGGTGAAACTGAACAGCATGTACATTTCCCTTTCTAATGGATGAGATAAAGTCAACCCCATAATTGCAGATGGAAGAAACCCACTCTTCATTTTCTTCTGACTATATATAAAACCAAAAGTCAAAAACTTAATTTACCATCAGGCATCAGTGAAAGTAAGAAGATTTAAAGGATGGATAGGACGAGCAAGCATACCGGGAGAGCACGGTAAGAATGGACAAAATACACATGTCGATTTCCAGTATCATCTAAGATAACTGAATCTTTTTTAATTTGTAAAGCATTCCAACCAATATGAGGTACTCTGCAACCATTAGAAGAATCAAAACGTCCAACCACCCCGGGAATCAATCCAAGACCTTTCACTGAGATAAAATTTGATCAATGCAGTTAGAAACAAGCAAAACAATTCTGACTTAATGATTAATATATTTCATTATGATAAGACAATTAAAAACATAAGCATAGAAAATTATTAAAAAATTCAAATTTACTTTTCATAATTAAACATCATGAATACCCACCAGGCCCATTTTCTTCGCTCGACTCAAATAGTAGCTGCAGACCAAGACAAATGCCTAAAAACGGGCGATCATTCTCGATGTAAGTGCGCAGTGCATCAGCCATCCTAAAAAAATCAGAATAATAAAAATGATATAATGAATCTCGTTTTTCTTGAGAATATTTCTATAAGAAAAGAGGCTTCCTAGACATAAGTTAGCACGCAAAAAATGAGAAGTCACTGCATCCTTTAGAAAAGTAACTGCAGATCTCTTCACGTAGGGCCTAACTAGATATGGAAATCTAGCAAGAAAACTTCATCTCCATTTAAATCTCAACATCTTGTTTTCTAGAAATCTAGAAACGTAAAAAAGAAAAAAAATATTTAATGCTTATATATATATCTTTATTGCCTTCTTTTATATTTTATTGAATAATTTCTATCTAAACCTTATTCCAAAATTAGATAATAGGGAATAGGAGTTTAAATAACAATAAGTTAAGAAATAAAAATTATTATAGTAACACAATTCTGGTTTGGATCCAAGTACCTGACTTCATAAACTAAGCAAAACAATAATAATAATAACAACAACAACAACAACAACAGAAATATAAATATAAAAAACATACAAAGAAAATTAGGCAATAGACAACATAAACTAAGCAAAATAAAATAAAGTAAAATAAAGATAAAAAATAAATTAAATAAATAAATAATAATAATAATAACAACAATAATAACAATAAAGGTATATATAAGCAATAAAAAAAGAAGTCAAACCTAAACAAAGAAATTTGGTAGTATACATAATAAGAATAACATAATTACGAATAAGAGGATTCGAAAACTTATAAGCTTCTTAGGTTAGTAATCAATTAATCATCAAGAGAAACGAACTCAACAATAATAACACAAAAAATTCAACCAAATTTAAAGAAAACTAATTATATTTTTACATAGTGTCCCTCTCTTAGCACGTGCGGCAGTAGGCATAATAGAAACCCAGAGAAATGATGATCACCGGAGGTCATGTCCTAGCCGGATGACAAGTGATTCTAGGTGACAGTAGGACGACTTCTAGGGGTGAGTCTAGGCCTCTAGGGTGTAAGATAAGACTGGGTAGCTGGAATGTTGGTACCTTGACTGGAAAGTTCTTAGAGTTGGTTGATATTTTAAAAAGGAAACATGTGGCATAGCATGCATTCAAGAGACCAAGTGGAAAGGGTCGCTATCTAGAGAGGGAAATGGATATAAGTTATGGTACTCGGGTACAAGTAGGGCTCGAATGGAGTAGGAGTCATTATTTTGGCGAAACTCAAGGATAATGTAGCGGAGGTGAAGCGATGCAATGGTAGGATTATGGTAATCAAATTGGTTATAGAAACAATGATAGTTAACGTGGTATGCGTGTATGCTCCACAAGTACGACTAGCGGAAGCTGAAAAGACTAGTTTTTGGGAAATGCTAGATGGTCTAGTGAGAGAGATACCAGAAGATTAGCTTCTGTTTATAGGAGGGGACTTTAATGGACATATTGGGCAAAAGGGCAAAAAGGTTACTTACACGTTCACAGTGGGCATAGTTTTGGAGTTAGAAATGAGGAAGGGCGGGCGCTTCTAAAGTATGCATTGGCGCATGACTTGGCAGTGGCAAATTCTTTCTTTAAGAAGAGGGACGAGCATTTAATTACTTTCTATAATGGAGCCCATAGGCCATAACACTCAAATAGACTATTTCCTAGTGAGAAAAGGGCACTCTAGGCCTTGTACTGTTTTCCCGGGTGAATCATGTGCTTCTCAACGCAGATTATTAGTCCTCAACACTATATTTAAGCGGGGTACCAAACAGAGGTGTAGGGCGGACAAACCAATAGTTCTGTGGAAAAACCTTAACAGTGAGTCGGTGACTTAGCTAAGACCTTTAGAGAGAAACTTACCGCAGGGATGGAAAGCCCCATCTCGAGTGACGCTAATCAGGCTTAGAAAACTATGACCCACGACATTATGGTGGCTGCTAAAGAAACCCTAGGAGTGACTTCAGGATCCTTTAGGATGCTCGGAGAATCTTGGTGATTTAGTGAAGCTGTTCACGAAAAGTTAGGGCAAAACAAGCCTGCTTTAGAGAGATGGCCTTGTCTACAAACTAGCAAAAGCTAGGGAGCATAGAAGACGTGATATAGGCAACGTAAATTTTATAAAAGACGCTAATGGTAGAGTTGTAAAAAAAGCTAAGGACATTAAGAGTAGATGAGGAGACTAGTTCCGAACCTTATTTAATGAAGAGCAAAGGTTTGTTCTAAGGGAGGAAGTAGAGGGCCCTAGTGGCACTTGCCGCTCCCCCAACAATTGCTATACTAGGAGGATCTATAGAAAGGAAGTGACCAGACCAAATCCCTATCGAGGCTTGGGGGTGTCTTGGAGGTGGGAGTGAGGTGGCTAACAAACCTCTTCAACATGATTTTACGGACGGGAAAAGAATGCCAAAAGAATGGAGATGTAGTGTAGTGCTTCCTATATACAAGAATAAGCCCGAAGTTCAAAATTGTGGAAACTATAGGGGCATAAAACTGCTTAGCCACTCCATGAAGTTGTGGGAGAGTCATAGAGACTAGCCTTCACCATGTAACGAGAGTGACAAATAACCTACTTGGATTTATGCAAGGAAGATCGATGATAGAAGCAATTCACCTTATTAGAAGCCTTAATGAGAAGTTTAGGGAAAGGCAAAGAGACCTCCACATGGCGTTCATAGACCTTGAAAAGGCGTATGATTGTGTCCCGAGAAATATAAATTGGGAGACCCTACGATAATAGAGAGATCTCGAGGAGCTATATTAGGGATATAAAAGATATGTACAAAGGTGCGTTGACCTATGTTTGTACACTTGTAGGCGACAAGGAGTACTTCCCAGTATAAAGAGGGCTACAGCAGGGATCAACCCTTAGCCCTTACCTTTTCGTAGTGATTCTAGATGAGCTTTCACGTGGGATGCAAAGGATCATACCATGGTGTATGCTCTATGCTGATGCCATGATGCTAGTTGCAAAGACACCGTCAGAGTAAAATTCTAGGCTTGAACAGTGGAGAGCAGCTTTAGAGACTAAAAGACATAGAATTAGCCATGATAAGACTGTTTACCTTAGGCGTGACTTTTATCAAGTTAGAAATGATGAGAGAGAGGAAGTTCAAATAGGGGACAAAGTTCTGCACCGTAAGGAGTCATTTAAGTATTTAGGTTCCTATCTACATAAGATAGGGAGGATTCATGAGGTGTCACACACTCACACACTGCATTAATCCCTTTGAAATTGAAGGGAAAGTTCTATAGAGTAACGGTTAGACCAGCTTTGCTATATGGGACGGAGTGTTGGCCAACTTGCAGAAATGATGATGTCAAGGTGGACTTGCGCAAGACCTTGCTAGACACGATCCCAAACGGACCTTTTAGGGATGAGTTAGAAGTTGTGCCTATCACTGAAAAGTTGAGAGAAAGAAAACATTGCGCTGGTTTTGTCACGTCAAGAGAAGACACGGAGCCTGTTAGGAGAGCATAGTTGGTTATAAGTACTAGTAAGAGAAACAAAGAGAAGAGGACGCCCTTTCAGACAGTGGGAAGATAGGTTGAAGCTTGACATGGAGGATTTACAACTCTCAGAGGACATGACATCAAATAGGAAGACGTGGAGAACTAGGATTAGGTTTAAGGGTTAGAGTTAGGGAGGCCTTGTGTGGAGATAGGATGATTAGTTGGGTGAGTTGCCTTTTTTTTTGCTCCACACCCACACTCTCGATCTCTTATATACACATTCACACTCGCTCTTCTATCTACAGTTAGATAGATATAATTTTTTCTTTTTTCAAGCAAGTTTCTCCTGCCTAAAATGATGTTAGTAACAATATTAACTAAACTAGAAGAATTATAAATATAGTTATTTTTATGCATCTGTGTACACGTTCATATATAATTCAATTGTTTAAATTAATTTCTTTCTATTTAGTAAATTATTATATTAATTACTATTATATACATATTTTTTCTCTCTCTTGCCGGAGGTCTTTCAGGAAGCAATCTCTCTACTTCG
This sequence comes from Dittrichia graveolens, assembly GCA_038502395.1. Lineage (NCBI taxonomy): Eukaryota > Viridiplantae > Streptophyta > Magnoliopsida > Asterales > Asteraceae > Dittrichia > Dittrichia graveolens. The sequence continues at coordinate 14,281,584 of JARJIL010000001.1, read as the reverse complement.
GTAGAGGTATGACTGTCTACATCTTACCTCCCCTATACCCCGCTCTGGCGGGATTAGGCAATGGTGTTGTTGATGTTGTACATGATAATAAATCTAATGCAAATGCAGAGTTAACAAAATACAGCATGCCAGATATGAAAGTTACCCGTTCTGGTTTAGCACGTCCATCATTGCAGCAAAAGCTCCAACACCTGGAACTATAAGACGCTTTGCATTCAAGATGTCCTCTGGTGTCTGAACCTGGAAGAAGGGAAAGTAAAGCCAATATTAATTTTAAAAGCACAACATATGCACTACAAAAAAAAAAAGATTTACAAAATTAGATTGTAGTCTAAAGCCTCCATATAGTTCCCGGGTTTATAAATATTATATCAATTCAGCCCACCAATAAATGGCAGCTTCAGTTAGATTGGCAGGTCAATTAGACGATCACTCACACTATGTATGTAAATATTAACCTAAAACAAAGAAGTTAGCTACATTTTGGTGCAATAAACCATATATATTCATACACACAATTATAATGTGTGTTTATATATCAGTTCATATAAACCCTTGAGTAAACTAAGATGATGCATACACCTCTATTACTACATCTTGGTCTGAATGTAAAATGTAAACCCATAAGCAATGCATACAAACATGTCATCATTATAATCGAACGTTAGTGAAGAATTTAAAATCCCAATGCCAATTGTTAGCAAAGAAAAAAAGAACATATGTTAACGGATTGCTGAGCAGAGAGAGTGTCCGATAACCTACATCTTTGATATCGAGACCAAGATAACGGATTGCATTTCTAATACTTTGTACATTGCCAGCGCCATAATCAAGCAGAGTCACGGCTGCAAGTCCAAGTAAACAACAGCTATAGATCTGTTTAACATGATTGCAATTTGAAACATGCAGCAATTAGAACTAAAACTGAAAGAATTAGAGATAACCAGAACTATCGCCTCCTACGGCGGAGGCACGAACAGAAAACTTTGTGGGAGATTTGAAAGTAAGGCTAGTTCGGTGTAATCTCAGTGGCCACTTCCGTAAACCTAGCGAACCGTAAACCGTAGTAAATTGCGAAGAATTGAGCGTCGCCGCCTCCATTTCCAACCTACAACACCGATATCGCCGCCGCTGCTTTAAGTCGAGAACCTAAGTATGGGCAGAGGACTGGCGGCGATTTCAAATCCGGTGGGCCGATATTTTTGTGAACCCAATGTTAGGGTTTTACCAAAGTAAAATTGGGCTGACCGTGTTGAAGTAAACTTAGACAGCAAAGTAGCAAACCTATTGGTATCGGATGTTTTCTCGGAGTTTCGAGGATTTCGACTTCTTTTAATTCAAATATAACTTAAAACCCCGTGTTTTTAATACGGCTGATTATTAATGTAAATTTTAAATACTTATATGTGAACCATTAATATTAAACACGAAGTAAATTCATATATCAAATACAAATAAAGGAATATTCATGAAAATCGGAAGATGAAGAAAGAAAATTGATATATCACATATTTGCGCTGATATTTATTAGTGGAATTATAAATTAAGAATTTACATGTGATCCGATAGTTATTGGTGAAAATTGCTCAACAAATTTGCGATAATAGTTGAATCATGGGTAACCCGTTTCTACTAAGGATCTGCACCAACTCAAAATTCATGGCTAAAGGCTTTTTACGTAAAAAACTCTTTATCAGTTAGCCACTTTAGGAAATAAAAAGGGATGATTATTTGGAACAAAATTCTAAAAATATAATGATGACATCATAACATTTTTATATATATTAAAGAAAGATAAAGATGTGTGATAAAAACTCTATTTCCTACAAATATAAGAAATATTTTTAAATAAAATTCTATTCCCTTCATTTTTCTTCGGTTGTACATGTTATGTTTTTTTTATAAGAAAATGTTTGATGAACATATGCTTCCACTTTAGTTATAATGTGAAAATTTAAAGATATTTTGTATGAACTTTATTTTATAAATTGGGGTGTTACAATATATATATATATATAGTGAAAATCTTATCCATCAATTAGATGTTACTTTATTTGATTCTGAGGTCGCTATTCAGCCGTCGCAATTCATGGTTAGTATATATATACATATATTGTGAGAATCCAGCCATCAATTAGATGTTAATCTATTAGATCTCGCGGTCGTTATTCAGCCGTCGCAATTCATGGTTAGCGTGTGTGTGTGTGTATATATATATATATTGTGAGAATCCTAACCATCAATTAGATGTTAATCTATTAGATCTCGCGGTCGCTATTCAACCGTCACAATTCATGGTTACGTTATGAATAAAATGAAGGACCAAATGTAGACAATCTGATAAAATCAAATGAAAGACCGGGATTAAATCTTTCATTGTCACCTAAATATTCATTCTTAATCGATCTATATATATATATATAGGGAAAAGATCATTGAGAATTAATTTTATTGCGAGAACCAATCCTAGCCGTACAATTCCTCATCCTTTAATTCAATTGCTTGCCCATTAATTCATCACATGCACTATGTCACACTCTATCCCCCACGCTCTTCATCCATGAACTCCACTTACCAAATGAATTGCTAAGATTAGTTATCGCGGTTCTCACAATAATAATGGTTCTCAAATGAACCCTCCCCTATATATATATATATATATATATATATATATATATATATATATATATATATAGGGGAGGGTTCATTTGAGAACCAATTTTATTGCGAGAACCGCAAGAACCGTTTATAGCCATTGATCATAATTAATCAAAGGCTAATATTAGTTATGGTAAACATGTAATTAATAAAAGACACGGCGTCATTTTCAATTTTCAAAAATGTTTGTCACACCCTGCCTTGGCGGAAACACGAGGTGCGACGGAGATGATCGTCATAACACATTGATATATGAATAGAAAAATTTACTAAATGAGTTTACACCAACGTGTCACGACGTTCCCCGACACAAGAGAAGACTTGTGTCGTGGCAAGTCACTTCACGACAACCATAGTCAACAATTTAAAACAAGAACATACGAAATAGTTGTTCCCACAACCCGGGACAAGTATACGGGGCTACAAGCCCTAGATTTAAAAAATCCAAGTTCATAATAGCATAGTTAAATGAAAGAATCCTTAGTCAACTGCCCATGTCACGTTAAGACTATCTAGGGTCACATAAGCTCCTTAGGCATGGTTATTAGCATTACCTGAAATGAACACTCGAAAATGTCAACATAAAGTTGGTGAGCTCGCAGGTTTAAGGTAAAAGCATAGTTGCCGTGTAAATTGTTTAAGTATGACAAATGTGCACGTATAGCATGTTAAGCGTGTAGATATTGTACCAACATCCAAACCACCAGGTTCAATAGGAATCAAATCATTGTCTTCCAAGCAGTTATTATAGCATACCCAGCTAGAGCATAAACCGTTGGCTCATAGGAATATAGGAATCAATAGTCATCAACCAACAACAAGTAGTCTTTGCATATATGTCACATAAGTTGTCCAAAATAAATAAAAAATAGTCATCACGGCATAAAAAGTTTAAAAAAGAGTTTGAGTGTCATTCTCCCCTGAGAAATATAGTAAAAAGGGGTCACGAGTACTCACCTTAGTAAGTAGCTTAATCAATCGAGTCTTAGCACGCTCAGAAATCTACAAACAATTAGTTCATATAGATTATATTAGATTCACGAGTAATAGTCTTTTTATACGTTATCCTTGAGCTATTAAATTTTATTTAGGATTCGCGATTAACTTTTACGCTAGGTTGCATAAGTGCATCCATTTCTTGGGTCTAACCCCAATATGTATATCTTAGTTTTGAAATCTTGTTTATTTTCCTTTTAAATTGTGTAGGTTAAATACTGAAATTTTGGGCACTCTTCGTATATTTTCAAATTAATCAAAATGTCCTAATTATTTTCCTAAGTTTTTATGGTAGAGACCTTAATGTCTCTATTATTTTATATAAATTTTCTAGAATTTAATAACATGTTTATTATTTTATAACAAATACTTTAATTGGTGTGGGTCAGAAAATGCCTCCAGTTTACGCGTCATAAAGTTTTTATTTATTTAAAATATTAAAAAATTTTATTAAACTCTAAAAATTTTACAGTAACTTAAAGACATATAAAAATTCATTCACACAATTGTTTGTTAATTAATTCGGATGTTTGGATATTTTACAATATTTTAAAACTTTGAATATGGAAATTTCAAAAATTCCAGATTGGACAATTAAAAAGTTTTCACTCAATTAAAATAGAAAATAAAACTAATAAATCCTAATATTTTCCACCATGATTAAAAACAATCCAAAGTTTATTCATATTAATTTTTTGGCCTCTAATTCGAGATCTAGGATTAATTATGATGATTCAAAGTCTGTTAAAGGAAACCCTAGGTTTTCCAGATTCAATCACAAAAATATTTTTAATTAATTAAAATAGTAAAACAACTTAATAAATTCTAAAATTTTTATAGGACTTTTAAAACTCATGAAATATGCCCCAGATTAAGTTTGAAGAATTTTCGTGATGTTTAGAATAGGTTTTAGGAATTTCAAAGTTGGTAGATTAAACTGCCCGAAAACACAGATTTGCACAACTAAACGATTTTAATTATTTGGGCGACCAAATGAACTTAGTTTTGTATGAAACCAGTTGGAGATGAAAGGAGACTCAAAGAACTTATTTTTAGTGTCAAGAATAGATTTTTTTCATTCTGTTTTGGCCGAGATATGGCCTATTAAAGTTAGTACATATTCTGCCCAGATTATAGGTTCTTGTTCTTTAAATTTTAAATCAAATAGACCAATCCATGGGGTTTGATATTCAACCAAACACATCAAAATCATAACTTTATGTGTGATTAGGATGTGTTTAATCCATCAACCATGTTTTACATGCAAAGAAACAAGAAGAAGAAATTAAAGATTATAGAGGAACATTTACATACCTAAACTCCTCAAATGGAGATCAAAGCCACAAACTTTCTTGAGGATTGAAGAATAATGGTTATGGAGGTGTGAAAGCTTGAGGAAAATTGGAAGAGAGAGAGATAATTCTGGCCAAAATAATCGTGGGGGTGGTGATGGTTTAGGGGGGTTTGTTTTATGGTTTGTTTTATGAGTTAATTCAAATTTGCATTGCAAAATCTTATCTCTTTTTTTTTGTAACTTGCTGGCTGAATTGGATATATATGTATATATATATTTGTAATATTTATGATTATTATTATTGTTATTATTTTTAAATTAGTTTAGAATTAGAAATCTTGTTTTTAATTTGAATTAATGATTGGTCTTATCCTTTTTTTTAATTAAGCCTTATTCGATTTATATATATATGTATATGTATGTAAATTGTATTATTATTATTACTTATTTTAAGTTCATAGTGTTGTATATATTTATTTCTTGTAGGTGTGTTTAACCATTTATGTGTTATATTGACTTATTAAGGTTACCACTTTGAGTGATATTTAAACTTGCCATCTAGTATCAACTATTATCCATATATTATAAGTATTAGTGTTATACATTTAGTTGAGGGATTCATTCACCCATACTCGCTCTAGAGACATTTGTTTGATAACCTTGTACACTAGGAATCGGTTAAATGTTCTACCACCTTATTTGAAAATTTTAGACATATTTAACTCCTATTTCTAGCATCTACTAGACCTTATGTATCACACAAGCACATAGATTTAGGTTGTATAGCTGGCAACGGTGTAGAAGTTAAACTCAACTAACCTGTTTTCGGTGACGGATGTCACAATGTTGGAGGGTTATTTTAGATAAATTGACTAAATAAATGGGGGAACCACTTACCCCCACTTTCTTAAAACTAAAATATCTACCCAACGAAAAAGTATTAAAATACGAAAATTATACTAAATTAACAAGAAAAATATGCTCTTTAATATGACATCCATATTGCTATACTTTTTTAAAGAAAAAAAATTTCATTTTTACCGGGTTTTTTTTAGCACAGCATGAGATCTGTGCACATGTGCATATAACACTTGATTTTTTTCAGGCACATGTGCATATATGCACCACATGTTCATACTGCATATGTGCTTCTGGATGCATATATGCACCATGCACGTGTGCATCTCGTGCAGATATACATATGCACATGTAGACATATCAATTGCTTTTTTAAAAGAAAAAAAATTGCTTTTGTTGGGTTTTTTCTAACACAACATCAGATATGCGCAGATTTGCTTATTATAGTAGATTTTTTTTGGCACATACAATAAAGTCGCATATGCACGGTGCATATGTGCACAACTTGTTCATATTGCTAGATTTTTTTAGCATAAGTGCGTCTGGGTGCATATATGCACCGTGCACGTGTGCATCTCGTGCATATATGCACATACACATGTACATCTAGATGCATGTGTGCACGTTAGGGTTGTAAACGAACCGAACGTTTAGTGAACCATATTGAATGTTCGGTGAATCGTTTGTGAACTGTTTGGTAGGAAATTCATTTATGTTCGTTTATTTAATAAACAAACGAACACAAACAAAGATACTTGTTCATTTAGTTAAATGAACGAACACGAATAAAGACCTTTGTTTGTTCATTTATGTTCGTGAACGTTCATTTATCCATTTGTTTATGTTCGTCTATATGTATGTATATATATGTATGTGTGTACATATATATATACACACATTTTCTCTCACACACATTATATATATATACACGTAGTTAATGTCTGTTTATATTTAATAATGTTAGGGTTGTATTATATTTGTATATGTGTTCATTCGTTTATGTTCGTCTAAAGTTAAACGAACGAATATGAACACAAATATTCGTTCGTCTATCCGTTCGTGTTCGATTTTTATGTTCGGCACTTAAACAAACGAACATGAACACAAATATTCATTCGTGTATTCGTTCTTGTTTGCTTTTTTGTTCGGCTAAAGTTAAAAACACGAACAAGCCCCGTTCGTATTCGTTCATTCGTTTACAATTCTAGTGTATGTACAACTCAAAGTAAGTTTAGTCAAACTTTTTGTCAACTCAAAAAATTCTAACAAAAAAGATCTGAAGAATATAAGTACTTAATGTATAACTCAAAAAAGTTCAACAAAGATGTAAAATTATGGTGATTAATAAATAACGAATATAGTAAAAATATAAAATAAATAAAAAATAACTTTTACTGGAAAAAGAAAAAAGAAAGTAAAAAAATTAAAAAAAATTGCATCACAGTTATTATTTATAAAAAGCAAAACAATTCAATTGCATCAAGTTGACGGCGTAAAAGAAACCCAGCAGCGCCGTAATGATTTTTGTTAATTACAATCATACCCTTGTTAATTTAATTTAATTAATTAAGACAAGATAATAATTGATTGGTCTATAATGGTTCTCGCGGTTCTCGCAATAAAAACGGTTCTCAAATAAATTTTTTTTTTCTCTCTCTCTCTATATATATATACACAGTGAGGTTCATGCGATAAGTGTTTTTTTACGATAAGTGAGAGAAGCAATCCTAGCCTTCAACGATTTTAATCAATGGCTACCATTATTTATGGCAATTTAAATAAACTTAAATACTTCGTACTTAAATAAAAGAAGGGTAAATGAGTTTTTTTAACAACAAATCATCTCCCCTTTCTCTCCCGTCTTTTTAATACATGCAAATATCATCTAAATTCTCAAACCCTAGCCTCCTCATTTCAAATTCTCTCACTGCCGCTACCCAATCACTGCCCTAGCAAAACTCTCTGGCGACCTAGCCGCTGCCCTCAAGCACCTCATCAGGGCAGCGTACCACCTAGCTTCTCGATCTTTTGCATCTCCTCCCCCTTTTCGTGTTTTCGCCGCTCTATAAACTTTAATCAATCCAAGTTAGGCTCTCACATTATTAGAGGGCAACGAGATTCAGACGGCTCATCAATAGAAGGCTGCCGATCGGAGCATCGGAAGGTCGGCGGTAGGAGGCCACAAGTAGGATCATTAAAAGGTTGGCGATAGAAGGCCACCATAGCAACAGTCAACAGGTTACCGGTGGTAGTGATATCCGATGATAAAGAAAATTAAGGGGTAAATAAGAGATGCAGTAAGCTTTTGTTTGTTGATGGAAGGCTAAATATGACTTCATTGTTGGAACTCAGATGAAGATAGGGGATGTCGGTTGTAACATCCTGATTTTGGCCTAGTAGTTTTGTAGGCTTTGGTAAGTTCATACTTTGTTATAATTTGATTATGTGATAATTAATTATCTAATTAATTGATTTTAATTGGTATGATTAATTAAGGATGGTATATATGTATATGTGTACGTGTGCATGAGTAGTTAAATATATACTTGGGAGTTGGTTATTAAATTAAGAAATTGCATGCCTAGAGATTGACACCTCCTGCTTGTTCAATAAAGAGGTGTATGTGTACGTGATAATGGATAAACATACAATTTAAGTAATCACCTTTCAATTGTAAGTTTGTTGAAGTGTGTGTTTGTGTGTGTTTTAAGAAAGAAAACAAAGAACAAAAGAATTGAAGTTGGATTGTTTGAAGTTGTAAGATTCAAGTTAAGGTTGGTATGATTCTTTGTTTGTTTTGAATCATGTTTAACATGCTATAGTTACTGTTAATAACTGATAGGTTTCATAAATCACCATGGATGAACATGGAGGAAACCTTCATTGGTGGGTTTTGTATGTTTCAAGTGATTATATGGTTAAAAGGTGTTTATGATGCATGAAAACATGTTAATAGATGTTTGGATATGTTTTTGGTAAACTTTAATAAGTTTTGTTAGCTGTGGAAATGATCCATGGGTGATTGAAGTCGGCTGGTGGTGATTTGAAGAAGATGATGAGATCCGACATTCATGAATCCGGAATTCATGAATCAACACAATGATGAATCCGATATGATGAATCCGATGATGAATCCGGTGTTGATGAAATCCGACACCTTGAATCGGATTTTCTTGAAATCCGACAATTGTAGACACGACGCGACGCGTCCTCGACTAATTTTATGTTTTGAAGTTTTTAATGCTTTATGTGTTTACATGTTGGGTGTTTCTAACTTGTTGTGTATAGTTGGAATGGATATAAATATATGTGTTGATATATATTTATGAATCGGATATTGATTTCAGTTTTCTTGTGTTCTCAGGAACGGACAAGGCTCGGTAATATTAGACCACTGAGTATAAATTGAGAACAGGATGTGAGTGGATGTTAACTCACGGATGATATTAGTTGTAATTGGTTTTGGTTGCAACTGTTTATGGATTGATGCATGGATAGACTATATGTCTTATAATTGATTAAATGGTTTTGGTTAATTAATTGTTGCGTCAGTGATATGTATACATGTTTATTTGAGAGGTCAGCTCGGCAAGGCTATGGGCTGGGTTTGTTTGCTATCGCCTAATCAGTATTTGGATCTTTTGATGCACTCGTTGCAACTTAAGGGCAATACTGTGTGAAAATAGCAAATGAAATATCGGTAAACCTTTGCTTTTGCCGGTATTGGTTGTAGGTTCCTGCAGAACCGCCGGTCTTATTAGGGCACGATTATTTGTTGATTTAATATCTTGCGGTTGTGGCTGATATTCTGTTGTAGTTACTTTCATTCACTTAGTTTTGTGCTAATCCCCCACCTCTCACTCTTTTTACAGATTTAGGTAAGTCAGCGGCTCGGCTGAGATTGGTTAGCTTGGGGAATAATTGACTGACCCTCTGATATTTATTTATGAAGAGCCGTAGTTTTTGTAACACTAATATTTTGGAATATGAATGACTCGGAAAACTGTGTATATATTCAGTTGCAAATATTTCTAGTTTATGTTATCACTCTAATATTGGTTCTCAACTAAACCTTCCCATATAACAAGAAAATCGCAAACTTCAAAAAATTACATATTTTATGTTAGTGATTTTTAGTCACATAGTAATTTCAGTGTATGGAATTTACAGATGAACAATGGAGTTCAAATTTATTTTTATTAAAGGTATGAGGTGCGGAGTGCACATTTGTATAAAATGAACTTACTTGCAGTATGACCAAAATGGCAAGGGTCAAGGGGCTTGCGTTCCCTTACAGGGGTCCTAGGAGCAACCCCTTGCATCAAAGTTGATCTTGTAGAATTATCACAAAAATCAGTTTTTTTTCTTACCTGCCATGAAATACTAAGTATACATACTCAAAACATATGCATTTGGACTATTTGGTCCTCTTTGGAACTCGAATTCGTTCTACCATTCAAAAACTCAAACTTTGATTCAGTGCCTTAAATCAAAGTTGATATTATAAAATTATCCCTATAATTTGAATTTCAAGATAATCAAACACAATGGTCGAAATATCAAATTCAAAAAGTGATTATCAATTTTTTCTAAATTTTAAAGGAGAGCGCTAATATCGATAGAGAATTTAGCTACAAGAAATTATAAGAAGTCGCATTATAGTCGAAACCCACCGGATGATTTTATTGCAATAACTTAAGTGTATCACGTACTTATATTTTAAGAAATATAGCATATGTATGAAGGACAAGTCGAGAATTAAATTGTGGGGGTTGTAACTCAAAACCAATTGTTACGAGTGAAGTAGTCTAAAATTTTTATCAAACACATTACATAGTCATTTTTCGTCCGATGTTGGACATTACTCAGCATGGTCCCTCACGTGTTAGATTCTTTTTTCCGCACCTGACTTGTGGATACTTATGGGTTACGTTAAGTATGTGTGGCCTTAGACCAACCACGGGTAAACCTTTCCCGATACCATTTAAGTTTGTGGGGTTCCATCTCAAAATCAATTCACTATGAATGGAGTAGCACATAACACTTAATAAGTATATTACAAATTTACTTTTCGTCCAATGTGAGACATTACTTAACAAAAACTCAAAAAGAACTGAAAGGGCGGTGGTGAGGATGAACGAAATAAAGGAGTAATGAAACGACAGAGCCATAGGTTGTAATTTCTTAGTTTAGGGAAGGGTGTTTTAGTAACTTTATATCTAAATGCATTTGTAGACATTTAAATAACCTTAAACTAGGTCTTTGAATCTAGATAGATTAGAACTTTTAAAATGATATATGTGCAATTTGAATGTTTATAAGGGTATATACGTAATTTTAAAGTTTTACATAGACGTATATGAAATTCTATGCCATGGAGAAATACAAACCTTAGACTAAAATGAACCCAAACCAAATCAAATAACACGATTGGATTCCGCTTCCAATCATCAAAAGAAAATGAAGTTTCACTTCACCCAACCAGCCTTCGGATTGATGCACCACTCCAATTAACAAACATCTATATATTCCGTTAAATAACAACTCTGTTGACTTGTAAGAATCATATCATTGAAGATTGAATCGTTACAGTTTCTTCTTATCAAGTAGTCGGCTCTCGAAAGTATCGATCGCTTGCAACAATTGTTACGTACGGTTTGTCCTTGTTCATTAGATCATGGGTCGAGTCTCAAATCACAGAAATGAAGTTGGAGCTTCACAGATGGAGTTCTAGGAATATAAAAATGTGCGATATGCTTGGTAGAAATGTTGTAAGGAGATATGGAGGGGATAATTAAGTTATACATGCAAAACACATAAGATATGAATGCATGGATGCACACAAACCGTGAACCTAACGTACACCGCCTTATATTTTGAAGGTCGAAGAACCCGTAAATCATTCTTGTCATTACCGGGCTCATGGGCGGACCTAGTTATATTTGGTGGTGGCATGACTCAACAGTTAATTTTTTAAAAATTACAACGTTTTCAAGTGGGCATCATATAGTTCAATTTTCAATTTATATCTTTAAAATACTTTAGTTTACCTTAAAAATAACAATTTAATTAATAGGGCATCGTATAAATTGTGTTTTGTTTCAAATTTTGGTCCTAAAATACCGGAACAACAACTAAAACCTCATAACCCGACTCAATTAACTAGAAACCGGGAAAAAAACCCAAACAACACCCTCAATTTCTATTCATTTTATTACCATTATATGGTGACACTGGAAAACAAAAATCTCGGATCCCCGGGCGCTTTGAGAGTCTGAATCTAAATTTGAGATTGTAAGAGATTAAGAACTCGACAATATTCGACCAACATAATTCCCGATCCTAATTAGTAATTCCCAAAAGCCTTTGGTTTTGAGAAGAGTTACATTGTAATTGTTATATTTTGTATTTGAGATCATGTTTTCAAGAGTATAGTTAGTTATTGTTTGTAAACTATTTCTTAATATTATTCTCAAAATCAAGAAACCTTGATGCAAACCCAATTGTAACACTTTGTTTGCCACCTTCATCATTATTTTCCAACAAACAATCAAAACTTGCAGAACACACCATTCTTTCAACATCAACATTTGAGACTGTAAGACTCAACCCACTTGACTCGATACGAGTTGACCCGGTGCCATTTGACTCCATTCCATCGTCTGAATTCATGGAAACAATGTGCTCGAAAATCTTTGAACTTTCTTGAATCTGATTACTCCTAACTGTCATCCAATCTTCTTCATCTCTCCAATTGGGTAAACATGAAGGTGTAGCTCTAATCAACCGCTTTACCCTCTCCACCGGAGACTCACCGGAAAAACTAACAGAATGGGCTGTCGTCGGTGAAGTCTCCGCCACCTCCAAAGAACCCCAAAAATCTTGATCCAGTACACTAGTCGGCGAATTTTTCGTAAATTCTTTTGCTTTTTGAAAATCTGGGTTCAAATTATACACAAATGGGTGTCTGAGAAGTTGTTTTACAGTGTACCTTTCTTTAGCATCTCTTTTCAAACAAACAGTCAAGAAATCTTTCACTTCCGGCGACAACCACCGTGGTATCTTCGGCAACTCATCGGAATACCCAATTCTGTACAATGCAGAAACCGGATCACTCACCTGCGGCCATGGGTTACACCCGGTTGCCATTTCGATTACCGCACAACCAAGAGCCCAAACGTCAGCTGCAAACCCCTGTTCTTCGCCACGTGCAACCTCCGGCGCCATGAAAAACGGTGTACCAGAAAATACAGAGTCATTGGCTTCGCCTCCTTCCACGGATTTAGCACAACCCAAATCGCCGATTTTAACCCCATTTTCGCCCACTAAAATGTTTTGACACTTAATATCACAGTGCACCAAATTTTTCGAGTGAAGATGATCCAATCCGAGAAGAATTTGGTGAGTGTAAGATCGGATTAAAGATTCGTCAAGTGATCCTCCGTGTTTCTTGATCATAGCGGAAATTGACCCGCCAGAAGCGTACTCCATGAACAGATTAAACATGGGTATGTTGTTGTAGTAATTAATATCGAAACCCATGTAGGAAATTACATGTGGGGAGTTCAATCGGGAAAGAAAGTGTTGTTCTTTTTGCAAGAAAACAGAGGTGGAAATCTCGGCGGATTTGACTGCAAAAAAGTCTCCGGTGACTGTGGTGGCGAGGTACACAGCGGCGGAGGAGCCCCGACCGATAAAGGGACCTCTTTTCCACTCCATTGTAGCTACTAACTAGATAAAGATATTGAAGGTGTTTCCACTCTGTTGTGTGCTTCTGTGTATATAAATACTCTATGTTTTTGAAAGGTGTGTGTATGCTTTATGAGTTATTACCTCATTTAGAATTTTGGATAATTAATTTGTGTGTTAGAAGTTGTTAAAAAAAATTACTTCTCTCGTATATTCATATATGTTCAATTATTAAATTATAATTTTCAATACAGTTTTTTCCCTCACAAATGTCATATCAAGAGGGTGGGGGCTATTTATATATAAAGAGATACCAATAAAATCATTCTAAAAAAACTATAATGTTTTACCAATATAATATGGTATATGTTTAGGAAAACATGTTAATATAGTGTTTTACTTGTTTTTAACTTATTAAGTATGTGATCTTTATGGTTATGAGTTCAAATTACATAGTAGACATAAGACGTAACATTAAAAAAATAACGAGTCATCTCTCACTAGGAATACGCTTCAACAATTTCGGACGTGGGCCCCAATACCTCAGATGGATCCTCTAACAAGGGCTCCAAGAGGAAGTAAGATGTTGAAATCAAACACTTACATGAAGTCTTCCAATGCATATAGTCACTTCAACCTCAATGATGAAAATGATGATGAGCTTGAGATAGAGGGACCTCGACAACCAGTCAGGAGGGATAAAGGGAAGTGAGCATCGTCAAGCTTAATGATATTGGAGTCGAAGGAAAAAAGGTAAAATGGTAACTTAGGATTCTTATCCTCTCATCTTTATGAAATAGAATGTTTAATTGGCAAGCAAAGGCCATTGATTTGAAAAGAAATTGCACACCATACATACATACCTGCATCATCATTTAACCCTTTACACTCTTCAACCCTTTTTTCTTGTCCCTTGGCTCTGGCCCACTTTAGCATGGTCCCTAATCACCTCCAACTAGACATGAACAAAAAGACACATGATTCCAACCTTGGTGTGGTCAAAAGATCAATTAAACCTTGTTTGATAAATTGTTATTTGGTAAATGTCTTTTTAATAAAATCTTGTTTTTCAAGTCACTCTTAAAAAGCTAGGTGAAACGGTCTCTTTAAGCACCTTGTAGTATGCTAAGCACCGTAAATGATTGGAAACTGGAAAAAGGACTTAAAAAATCAAACCATTTCGAGGCTAAGCGCAGACCACAGAAAAAAAAGATCCGAAAACCATATTTGGACTGTTTTGAAACTATCCGAACAATCCCAAAAGCATATATGTGTATATTGGCCATGTGTTGGTTTTAATTAAAATATAATAAGTTAATTCATGCTCACCCTTGTAAGTGTTCGAATCAAGTTAAGTTGGGTAATACTTAAAACAAACAGATTTTATTCTAAGTTGTTAGAAAAATGTGGTTTTCTATTGAGTATGTTTATTCACAAGTTTATTTATTTGGGGGCCAAAATTTATCATCAAATAAAACATATTTTATTAAAGTATGCATCAGCTCAAACTTTATGGTTTTTAACACATAATGAAGTCTTTTAAGTCAACTCTACTTCTCAAGAATTAACAATTCTTTAGAAAAGGTATTTATATTTTACTTAAAATGTAATTTAATGTAAGAATCAGATTTTTCATATATCTAATTTAATCAAAAAATTTAATAAAATATTTTTAAGGGTAAAATGCATTAAAATACAATTAACTTTGTCTTAATTATCATTGTATACAACTAACTTTAAATTCTTAAAAATAATACAACTAACTTTCAAAAAAATTTCATTGTATGCAAACAACTTTTTCTGTGTCTAGTCTTTATCTACCATTGTATACAATAAACTTTTTCATAATTTTCATTGTATACAACAACTTGCATACAATAGGAAGATTATAAAAGTTAATTGTATTATTTTTAAAAAAATAAAGTTGGTTGTATACAATGATAATTAAGACAAAGTTCATTGTATTTTCATGCAATTTACCCTATTTTTAAATGCATTTACCACCTAAAAACTCTTAATTTTAAGAAGAGTAAATTTACTAAAATAGCCCTTCTTTATACCTCTCATTTACCACTCCTTTAAGTCCACAATTAATGAATTTAAACAAATAAATATTGAAAACATAACCGACAATTAATGAATTTAAACCAATACTTATAACTTCATAATTCAGCCATACGACAAAAAATTTTCAACAAACTGAAAGACAAATAACTCAGAGTTAGCAATTTAATTCTTAATTTCAAAATGGCTTTCGCAAATAATGTTCACAAACTCATATTACCTTCATCTCGCAAGGAATCTTCACAAACTCATATTAGCTCTTTGTGATTATTCTGCACAAAACTCATCACAACCTCCTCTTTATTCGCAACCGTCGCATTGCGCGGTTACTCCACTAGTATATATATATCTTTGGTTATGAATGATAGATATTTGTTGAATACACATGTATCTCCACTGTATAAATGAAGGCTGTGTTATTGAAACTTAGGAAAGAAAATAGTAAAGAAACGGTTGACACTTTTGAGAACATATTCCTTTGCTTTTGTTGCATAACCACAAAACGCGTTAGCATTTGCCGACAGTATTGAAAATTTAATCATTAAATGTTGGGTCTACGTTGATATCCAATTAATATTTTGTCCTACCGACCATTATGTCTTACTTTTTATGTCTTACACACATATATATACATGAAAAGGTTTAAAAGAGAATTTTGAAAACCAATTTTAGTCTTGGATTAAAATTAATTGATGATTAAGTTTTTTGACAACTCATTAATTCTTTATTAATGACTCGTTAATAACGCATTAATTAGAGTTATTTTGAAAAAATTAAGTCTCGCAAATAAATGATGGCTCACCCGGATGCAATTCACGGTTGGGCAAATATATAAATTACCAAAATATTCCCATTAATGACATTAAAAACATTTCTCGTTTGAATTTTTGTTTGTGTGTGTATATATATGTGTGTGTGTGTGTGTGTTACTTGAAGGAATATCTTCTGCGAACGATACATTTCGTTCGCAAATTGTGAACGCCGTTCAACGAAGGTAGGCAATGATATATATATATATGTATGTATGTATATTATTATTATTGTTGTTGTTGTTGTTATTATTATTATTATTATGTGTGTAAAAATAAGATGCAGTGATTTTTAAAAAATATGTATTGATTTTTAAATGAAAATCCACCGATTAATTCGCACATGATGGACTAATTTTAAGAGAACTCCATGTGTTTTTAGATATGATGCAATGATTTTAAGTTTGATGCAGTGATTTTATAGACTAGATGCAGTGTTTCTAACATTCCTATTTTAAAGACTGTTTCTATTGAATCCTCACCCTAACCCTATGTTACTTAATGTCAATATTTCATTTGTTTAAAATAAACCATATTAGATATATGTTTGTTACATTATTGTAAATGGTGAATAGATAAAAGAAAGTATGTATCAATGCGGTTTGTCTATAAAAAGTGATTAGTTTATGAATTTTATTTTATTTTCAAGTATAAAAATAAGTAATTTATGATTTTTTTTGTCAACCTTTTTGTTTTGGCTAAATATATATTTTAATCATCTGTCGAATCTTGTTGAAGTCAAAGTTTAAAATAATATTATTATGAACAAATATAAAGAAAGAATCTATAAATAGACAAAACAATGGTATAGAGAATGAAATTACAGATAAATGATTACAGAGAATGGAATTGCAGAGAAAGATAATTAGTCTGGAGAATGGGAATTGAATCTTCTGTTTGGTAGGACAGAGATTTCAACAGAGTAATATAACAGAGAATCATTTCTTTTGTTTGGTAGCGCAGAGATTTCAGAGTCAATAAACCGAAATCAGCCCTCACACATAATCAATCACGCTAACAACCCTATAATTAATCATGCTAACAAATTCAAGAACAGCCTTCTAAAACAAAAAAAGAAAGATAAATAGAAAAAAATATAAATCAAGAACAACCTTCAAATTCAAGAACAACCTTCAATAAAGAAAGGTCGTCACCGCTAGAGTCGTTCGTCACCGCCAGAGGTCGTCGCCGTTGGAGTCGCTAGAGCCACCGCTAGCGTCACTGGAGCGGCCGCTGGAGTCGCTGGAGCCACCACTGATTTAAGCGGAAGGATGCGAGGCTGGGGAGGAGCGCTGCCACTTGAGTCGCCGCCATCGGAAGCGAGGCGAGGGGTCACATGCGTGAAGGAGGAAGAAGGCAAGGGTCGGCTGAGGAGACGTGCGATTTTTTTTTCACCATAGAAATAATATATTAATTCTCCCCATTTCTCCTCTTGTTACAGAGAAAGCAAAATAGAGAAAAGGAATTGAAAGATTTCTCCTCTCCTAATTCTCAGATGTAAACAAACAAGGTATTTCATTTTCATTTCTCTACCCCCAATTCTCCCTACCAAACACCCCCTAAAATCCTAATCCTAATCCTAATAGTTAATACTTAATACTTAATATGAGTCCTAAGCTAAACGGGTTTCTGCTAATAGAATGGGCTTCTCATATAAAACTTATATAAGTTTTACGTATCTCATAAACATCTGTACATTTATAAGTCTATAAAACTCGTGTACGTATGTGTGTGATAGACGTGTGACTGTTTATGCGTGTGTATGTGTAATTATATAAACAAGGTGGATCATGCCCGTGCGTTGCGCCGGGTTGATATTTAAATAACCACATTTTACTAATTTAATTTATATGTAATATTATTCAATGGTTATTCGAAGGTAGTATACCTACATATTATTTAGTTTCATAATCATCCTTTAAAAAAAATAAAAAAATATAGTTATTTTTAGCAAACTGTAGTTATTAAATAGCTAACTAAACTAAAATTATTTGTTGGAGGTGCAAGTGTGACTGTTTCCTAGAAAACGACCATGACTTGCAATAAAATATACATAAGAAAGTGTGTATTTTTTAGATTACATATCTAATTTCATTTATCAAATTTTTAACATTAGATTATTACTCTCCTTTATTTGTTTATAAAGTTAAAAACCCCTTCTTTTGACATATCATGTCTATATTTTTCGAAGACTTGATTGTCTACCATGTCATAAATTTTTATAATACAACGTTATTATTAATATTGTAAAGAACTAATATATAATTCATTTTAAAACCATGTAAGAGATATGTTAAAAGCTGAAAAGTTGAAATATATATAATTCATCTAATTATTTATGTATAGTTTGATTATGAATGCTAAATTTTAAATATAAATAAGAAATTTATTTAATTATTTTTAGATAATGTTTACCTTAATATTGAAAAATAATTATTTTGGTAGAGTTGAAAAAATTTCGTGTCACCTGGTCATAACACTTGATATTAAAATGATCATTAATACTCTCAAAACATGTAAATAAAAGCAACAAATTTATTTATTAGGAACATGGATATATTATGATCATATATGCTATAATTTAAATAGACATGTTTACATATGGTTGTGTGTCATATGAAAAATCTTATATTTTATTGTACGAATCTTTTATAAGTCATATTTAAGCTTGGTTACACACAATAGAAAAGTAAGATAAATTGGATACATAAATATCTTAATAAAAATATGATATTTAAGAGTTTGTTACATAAAAAGTATATTTTCGAGTAATATACATACAAAGTAAAACATGTATATGAAAATGTTAGGTGATACTAGCACTATGTAGCTAAAATTTTCTATTGTCACATTAAGTATCTATACTACTATATAAAACATTTAACACACTATCTCCTCTTTAATTTTAAGACTTCTTAAAATTCAATCAAAACAACATCTTGGCCTTTCATCCTATTTAACTTAATCTCATACACTCAATCTTTAACCATTCCAATATCTCTCCTAATTTACTTTAACTTTTTATTCAATTAAAATATACCCTCACACAAACATAATTATACACCCATAACAACATAATTTCTAATATCTTATTAACTTCTCTATCCTTATTTCACAAATATGATTTTTTTTCTTATTTTAATGTCTTTTAGATTTTATTTTTAAAATTAATAAAATATTTTATGCAAATAAAAGAAAATTTGAAAAAAATGGAACATGTTGCTAAAGAAATTTTTTTGTGACATTGAATTTTACGAATAACATATCATTACATTTTTGAAAGCGGCATATTATAAAACAAAAACTATTCGACTCCGCAGCATTACGCGGGTACGATGCTAGTAGATCATAAATTATGGATTGATAAGTAAAATGTAAAATTACATGACTAATTTACCTTTAAATTAAGTTAAGTTCCACTAACATTATTTAATATTTCTCTAACATATGTACTTGGATACTTTATAGTGTTATTTGTAATATTATTTTATTTATATTTGTATATAACTAAATGTATTATTTTAGTATCTATTTCACTTTATTAAATTACTCTAAACAATTTTTAATTGTTAATTGATCGTCTTGTCTCATGCTGAATTCTCACTTATCTATATATTACTATATAAAACATTTAACATTCTCTCTCCTATTTAATTTTAAGAGTTCTTAAAATTCAATCAATACAAAATATTGACCTTTCATTTTATCTAAATTAATCTCTTCCCCTTAATCTTTAATCATTTCATTCTCTCCTAATTTACTTTAACTTTTTATTTATTTAAAATATATTCTCCTATCTATATCTATATCTATACTACTATATAAAACATTTAACATTCTCTCTCATATTTAATTTTAAGAGTTCTTAATATTCAATCAATACAAAATCTTAACCTTTCATTTTATCTAAATTAATCTCATTCACTTAATCTTTAACCATTTCATTCTCTCCTAATTTACTTTAACTTTTTATTTATTTAAAATATATTTTCCTACACTAACACACTCTTTTACACATACACAATTATCCACCACATCAACATAATTTCCAAAATCTTATTAACTTCTCTCTCCTTATTTCATAAAATATAATTTTTTTCTTATTTTAATGTCTTTAGAATTTATTTTTAAAATTAATAAAATAGTTAATGCAAATAAAAGAAATTTTGAAAAAAAATTAATATTTTGTTGTAGAAACTTTTTAGT
This sequence comes from Dittrichia graveolens, assembly GCA_038502395.1. Classification (NCBI taxonomy): domain Eukaryota; kingdom Viridiplantae; phylum Streptophyta; class Magnoliopsida; order Asterales; family Asteraceae; genus Dittrichia; species Dittrichia graveolens. Next base: position 14,261,010 of record JARJIL010000001.1, on the reverse strand, counting down.
GGCACTGAATCGCACGAATAACATACTATTACATTGTTAAAAGTGACATGTTATAAAACATGAACCATTTGCCGCTGCATTGCGCGAATACAATGCTAGTATAATCTTATATGCTTAACACATTTACTTATATTCAAAGTTTTAAAGTTCTATGTAATCTAGTTCAGCCAAAAACATACATAGAATAGTTGAAGTAATAAACTAAAAGAATAATAATCATAATTAAACTATAAATTATGTTATGATCTAAATTGTAATTTTGTATAAATTGAAGGTGAAAAAATAAACTATTTGAGGGTAAAATTTAAGAATTTGATGATTAAATGCAACTTTTATAAGTTAAAGGGTGAAAAATAAAAAAATTAAGGGGGTAAAATAAAATTTAAAATGAATAATGATTTTTTTATGAATTGATATAATGGATAATACATATGTTCATAAAATCCTTGTTATTATATCATATAAAAGGTATATTCATAATAGTTTATAAAAAACAAAAAAGTGTTTGTAGATAAACTCACTTTACTTACCCTTTTCAACTTACACGAAATTTACTAGGTTTGATTTGTATCAAAGTTGGATTTTCCAGGTGGGCAGATTTTATAGACTAAAATAATTTAACAAGATAAGAATTATTTGTAATTAAACTAAATCTTTATTTAAAAATTGTTTGTTATTTGTCACCTCTATCTGCAAGTAAAAACCATCTAGAAAATCTAGGAAAAGCCCGACCCTGTGATCAATTTCCTTGAAGGCAAAGCAGTTCATTTGACCATCTAAGCCAAGTTAAATCGCTGTATTGGCTCGTGCTTGAGCTCAATGAGCCCAATCTTCGGTCGGACATTCAAATATATCAACAAAACAAAACTTTCAAATAGGTATCAAAGTCGATCGAAAACTTATCAGCTAAAAAATACACAAGATTAGCCATCACAAGAATGCGCAAAATTTGGTGCAAAACACATATATGTCCATTAAACTTTCTAAAAACGTATTAATCTAGCAATTACCCTCATTGTTACCTGCTGCTAAACAAGTAAAAACTCTACTTAAAAGCCCTAATTACCCTCATCACTAATTAATTACCTGAAAAATGAAATAACATTGCAGAAACCAACACACAATCTCAAAGTCTCAAACATTCCCATGCTCTGTTTCTAAAAATCAAAGGTTTTGAAATGAAAAAGATTCAAAACTGATGTGAAGTTTAGTATTTGAAAATCAAAGTTTTTTTTTTTTTTTTTTTGACAATCTCACCCACCCATAAATCATTTTCATTTTAAAACTTTAATTGTTTATAAAAACTTGGTCATAAAAGCTTCCCAGCTAACCTAATCACATGTATTTACCCACTCATTTTGCGAGGAATTCAAAAGGCCACAATATACAAAAAAAAAAAAACAAATAACGAGAAACACTAACATTTGAATGAAGGGCAGCTGGGAATTGAAAATTGGCAAATTGGTCATCTCACCATAATCAAATCCACAGAAGCAGAAACAAATTAAACGTGCGAGACTCTTTGCCGATGCTCTTGAATCAGGCAAAAGTCTGACATGGATTATTACATCATACAAAAGTATATAACTAAGTAAGAGATCACTAATTTAAGCAAAGTCTTATCCTTTTACCTGTTGGGAAGTGAAAAAAATCCAACAGAAGTTCATCTTACCGAACGCAAAATGTTGAATCACAACGATTATTTTTTCTTTTTTTTTCACATTTCTAGTAAATATAGAGAGTGCTTGTAGCAGTAATGTTCTCATTTGTAACTCTGTGAAACCTCCCAAACCAGCTTATCCATAAATTGGCATTTTTTGTCAAATCCCCATCCTGGGTTGCTCTGCATTGCAAATGTTTTTCAGGATACAGTTAGAGCAAAATGGGTGTCTTTGTTAAGAACTGCCTAAACTGTAATCAATAACTCATAGCTATATTCAAAACAATTGGAGCAATTACTTTTTAAATAAAGTTAACATAATCATATTAATTATATTAACAAAGGATCATGGATAAGGAATTAAGGAGACCACCTAATAATTCAATTTTCTTCATCAAGTCCAACCAGCTATTGAAACTACTTACTATGTCACCCAAGTATGTATAATTGTATATACTTTTGTTTATACCAATTCCAGACAAAAACATGTTTGATCATGAAGATAACGTCTTTCCTAAAGGTGGCCAGGGCCTATTATTTCTAGTTGATTTATGAATCAAGGTGGACATAGGCTAAAGTTTTCATAAAGAAAAAAAAAAGAAAAATAACCATGGTTTTTCTACTTTGTAAGTAAACAATTATACAACAGTCAAAATTTTGAAAGCGAATTCATCTTTAACACTTGTTTTGCGGCACACTCAGGTGCCCTATAGAGTAGCTTCATTAGTTAGGTGGCCTTAATGCAAAAAACTGAACAATTTGAGTCATATTATATCCCTCATTCATAATCGATTATTATATTATTTTGACTAGATACTTAGGTGATCTCCAGACCTATAAAGTAGTTTCAGTAGTTGAGTGGCCATTGAAACCATCATCTGATGGCCTACCGGGTAGAGCAATTGCTTCCCATAGGGGAGGTCACGAATTCCAGACACACGGGAGTTTCAATTAGGGATGGCCAGATGGGATGCTTCAGAAACGGCCACGGGTTTACCGGTTAAGCCGCATAAATATGAGTCAAAGGCTCAACGCACCCTGGGTGACATGTAAGGGGAACACCCTCGGTTTACCCGTAGTATTTAGTGGCCATAAAGGAATAAATTGAATAGTTAGGTGGCCTCCATAGTCCATATATAATTATATATCAACCCTTATCTTAATATATAGTTTACATAATCACGTGTATTATGCAACTTTTTCAAAAGAAATTGGAAAAAGGGACAAAGAAGTGTTGAGGCATTGGTGGATAAGCCCTACTTGTTCTAACATGCTATCCCACGTGCCCAATTTTTAGTCTATAATGCCATGCATAGTTCATAAAGGTAGAATTAGGTCAAAGTATACAAGAAAGTCAAACCTTAAGAGAGAGTACAGCACGGTCAGTAAAACGTTTTACAGAAAGAGGTGCACTTGCAGGCAAAGTTTTTGCGACTCTTTCAAGTTCCTCGCCTTGTCTTTTAGCAGTTACCTTATTAGGTCCACTGTAATAATCTACAAGCTCTTTCATTAATGGGACATTCTTCATCGTTTCTTCCACAATAGCCTGAAAAGAAAGGGTGAATTCAACAATTACAAAGGAAAAAAATCGAAGTTTTTGCTAATTTTCTTGCCTATACAAGTAATTGGAGACAATAGAACAATTGACTGTTCTTTTTTCTTTTTTGCATAATTAGAGTTGGTTCACGTTTATACAACTGTCGTACCAACTGAAAACTGGCCATAACTACTAGAGTCTACAGGTGGCAATTTTGACCTGTTTGGTTATAAATGGGCTGATTCAGGTTCTCTTTATCTCAAAGAGGTCAAATCAGGTGCAAATAGCTAAGGGCCGAACAGGTAAACAAATCGAAAGTCACCCTAAGGATACCTTTAATGCATACGACCTCAAAAATTCTTTATAAAATTTACATACGAAATATTTTGGTTATTATTGTAATAGTATGATTGTAATCAATATAACGCATCAATTACTTAATAAAAGTCTTAAAATTGTTGAAATGATAGTTAAGAGTCATTCCAACCTGAACCCATTTTGAATTTCAATTCAATACCCAACCCAAGCATCTTGCCATCTTAAGTTAACCACCTTCGTTTAGTGAGAATTCAAAAAGACAACAGATTCATCTAACAATTCTACAACTCTTTACCCTTTAGTGAACATAATAGCCATACGTAAACAAAGATCAGATGTATAATAAGAAGATTGAGGATCTGTTTTAAGTTTGTTAAAACTAACTTGGTATGTTGGCTTACCTGCCATTCTTTTTCGGTTTGAATATTTTCATAAGCCATTAGGAAAGGCTTCATTTTCTCAAGAGCATCTCGAAGAGGTATGGGAGGCTTCTCGTCAACGTCGGGATTAGAATCGAACTCGGCCATTAAGTACTCTGGCTCACACTCCAACTGCACGCATAATCAAATAAAAAATTAGTTAAACAGGTTACCAAACACTTATGAATAGAGGTGACATTTTCAAATCATTTACTTATGAATAGGTTGATCCATGTTATGTTTTATCTCTAACAGATATCTATTATTGAAAATAATATAACTTTGTAAATCGTATTTGACACACTAATTATTTATGAAGTGTTTAAAATTTAAGTCAACCCATCTTGTTATAAACCATACCCAAAAAACAATGACCCGTTACCAAATAGATCATAAGAAAGTCGATACCAGAAGGTTGGTATGCATTGCATCCACATGAGCATCTTCTTCAACTGAAGGCAACACACTTGCACTAGCTTCTTCAAACGCTTGAACCAAAAGGTCCATTTTTTCGGGCCCGAGAAATTTAGCAAGCTTCTCATTATTAACTTTATCAGCCTCGTTTTCTTCCTCATCTTCATCATCCTCGTCATCATCATCACGATATGATGTTCCCCTTCTTCCCCTCCCCCTCCCTCTACCACCCCGCTGTCCTCTGCCACCACCTCTTGTCGCCGCTCCTCTAAATCTTCCTTGGGTCCCACCAACACCACCATCTTCCGCAATACCACCACCATCCCTCGAAAGAGCACCCCTAGCCTTGTTAACCGCCTCCTCCCGACTCATCTTAGGGGACACGGGCCGAGGTTGCATCGATTGTTGTCGAGGTTTGAGATGGCGGTTCACTTCCTCAACCTTATCATTAGCAACATTTGTTGTAGGTTGAGCGGACCGTCCATGCCCCGCACTAGATAAAACCGACAAAATGCTTGAAGAGATTTCGCGCTCGTCTTGTTTCACGGGTTGATCTTGGGTTGGTGCTTTTGGTGGTAAAAGTCCATCATCCTTGCGGAAAAACATTGGCGTTTTAGGTCTTGAATTTTCTTCGGATTGAGGAGATGGTGTCCCCGGTGGTGGCACAGTGCCACGACCACGGCCCACAACGGTACCTCTATTAGGGCTCGGAGCCCCAAAAGAAGGAAATTGAGGAATACTTGTAGGGGGTGTGAGGGGTTTGCCTCTCCCATGACCAAGTGGGGATGGAAAGGATGCATCACCTTGAGGACTTGTTGGCTCACTCTTTTCAAGATTAGAATCTACAAAACCAAACTTTGGGAAATCAGATCCCCGGCCCCGACCTCTACCACCACCACCACTGCCACCACCACCATCATTTCTGGTCGACGCAGAGAAATCAAATGATGTCAAGAAAAGGGCTTTTTTGCTCGTGTGTCCAATAGCTGGGTGTGAAAGCCTTCCCAAGCTCCGTCTCATGGTTGATCAAATGCAGATTCTAAAGACAGTTCAAGACAGAAAAATTCAACAATCAGATTCTAGAAAATGCTAAATAGAATAATGGCGTACAGCCTTACAAACCAAAATATCATGATTCTTGTATTATTAAAGGGTAAAATATTAAAATCAGAATCTTAGTTAGTAAAGAGATACATCACAAACTAAATGAAATTAACATACGCTACTCAATCATTGATAAAAGTTTAAGGGTAGCATTAAGAGTAGTTAGCCCTGAAGTCCTAAGCATTCACAACTTAAAATGATAGTTGTAATAAATCACAGTACTAAAATCCACATTACAATTCCTGAAAAAACATTCCAAATTTTCAGAGAAATAAGCAAGTTATTTTATACTTATTTCCCTGCAAATATTAAAATTTATCACCAAGGCAAAAATTATATTACATAAAACTTTTACTAGATGGGTTACAATGGATCCTGAGAGCAAATGACGGAAAGAGCTCTGTTTGAAGTGGCATGTTTAACAAAGTTTACTGATGGCAGAAGAAACTATTATAACAATATATTCGGGTGTTGCAATGACTTTGAGCTGTTACTGTTCCATTGATATGTTATGAATTTACTTTCTATGTGCCTGATATTTTCCAGTTGGCTCCCATAGTGTAGATGTTATAAACTGAGCAATTTATCTGGAAGCACATATAAAGCCCTCGGGTCAATAAACAATACTGAATGTGATACGAATGGTAATGTATTGATGCCAAAAGACTATAGGCCTAGAATTCAGCATGTGTATTTTAGAAGGGGAAGAAGGGCAATTCCGTTAGAAGAGAGAGAGGAATAAATAGATTTGGGTGGTGATGTTATTGGCATGTTAAGATTTCCTAAATTGTATTGGCTCTTAATGTTTAGAGCTTCTTAAGGATAGATGAGACAGAGACTCAAAAGATAACAACCAACAAGGAGTCTGCAATCCTCAAATAGATATAACTCAAAAACAGATTATGAACAACAAACAGATTACCATCAAACATTATGAACAGTGTTGTAGAACTCAGCCTAGGCGGCCAAGTACTCGACAACTAGTCGCTAGGCGGGGCTGGACCTTGGCTTACAATGGCTACTCGGACTAATTACTCGGTTCTGGTCAAACTCAGTCAAACTCGGGGCTAGGCGGGTCTACTCGGGCTTGGCGGTCAACGAAACTCAACTTTTTTTTTATTTTATCAAAAGCAAAAATGGGACAGCCCCATACAACCTACGTCAAAAAAAGTTTCTCGTTGGATTTCTAGTTTTATTTCAAGTTTTATGTTGCCGTTGGATACTTGGATTTCGATTCTTGCACAGCAGGCAGTAGCACATGTTTTCGAGTTTTATTTTATGTTGCTGCTTATCACATTAGTATTTAATAAGCGCTAAATGTTGTTGTTATTAATGAGTAGTTTTTTAGAAAGATTTAGACTGTTGGATTTCAATTCTTGCACAGCAGCTCATGTTTTCGGGTTTTATGTTGCTGCTTATGACATCAGTATTTAATAAGCAATTAAGCACTAAATGTTGTTGGTAATTATGTATTTGATCTCAAATGAGTCGTTTTTCAGAAAGATTTAGTGTTTTCTGTTTTGATTACATCATATGTGACTATGTGTTAACTACAATTTGCTTCAAATCTTTTGGGTTCATGGGTTATTGGGTTGTAGATGAAACTTGTGTTTGAACTAGCATTTAATGTCTTGAACAATTATATTAGTGTTTCTAAGCATATGTTTGTTGTGGTCCCTATCTCACACACTCACAAATCTTCCATGCTCTTCATCATGGATTGACTGAATAAACCCATTAACCCTAGCGGCAATTTCGGTAGGGGGGTGGGGGGTGGGGGTGTAATCGAGCCGAGACAGTGCCAAGCTCAAGCTCGACCGAGCTCTAATTTTCAAGCTCGAACTCAACTCGATAACATAATTGACACTCTTGAGCTCGACTCGGCTAAAATGTAACTAAATGAAAACAGCATGTATCCACAATTTTCACATTTTTTATTTACTAGTAGCAAAATAATTCAAACACAAGCTTTGAAACACTTAGCAATGAAAAAAGCATCTGTGTTGAAATCGATTAAACAAGATAAGCATCTAATGGAAATGGACAACATTCTACATACACATTATAAGTATACATAAACATGAAGAACAGAAGCAATTTCAGTTTTGCAACTTCAAATAAAAAATAACTACAACAATAGCAATTTCAAACACTTAAGAACTTAATAACTACAACAATAGCAAGATCAAATAAAATATACGAGCTTTGCAATTTCAGTTTCCATACATCATTTTCGCTTACAACAAATTAACGTTAAAAAACATGAACCTCGATCTCAATCAAACGAGTAGAACCTCTTCTTTAACATGATTCAGACATATGCATTGAAGAACAATAGTGAACCAACAAATCAATCAAGAAGAGGGATAAGAACGTACGATTTCGTGAAGAATAGCAGGCTTGATTGATGAACAACAGGCAAGAACTTACGATTTCGTGACGAACAGCAAAGCCCTTTCTTTGATTACCCGAAGAACAACGATTTCGCAAACTAGGGTTTTTGAAAGTGACGGCTTGAAGTGAGAAGGGAAATGGCAGGAAGAGGAAAGGAGGCGTTTGTTTGTTTCTTGCTTCAGAATTTTAGCTAGATGAAGAACAGTATCGATCCATTTTCTACTCCAGCCCTTCGTGAGTTGTGACGGCAGGAAATCGGAGGGGAAATGGCACTCTGTTCTCCAGTTTTAATTTGGCAGAAAAAAAAGAGATTCGGAAATAAAAAAAATAGTTTGGAGAATAGGATTGAATCTTTTATATGATAGCATGGAGATTTATGTAAAGAAATGTAATACGAAATCATTTCTCTTGTTTGATAGAGCAAAGATTTCAACCGAGAATTATATCAAATTTATCATTTGCATCCGTATTATTTTCATAACAAACGATCAATTTGGCTCAATTGACAATCCAATTTTTTTTTCAAATTGATTCTCTTTGCAAATGAAAGCCACAAGTATAATTGCTAATTTTCTTAGTGGTGATGCTCAAATTTCAAATAGTTGACTAGTCCACTGAAGGATCTATATTTTCTTGCCTGTTGTTGTCTTTGATATCATACATAACTCTATTGCTCTAAAAATCCATGAAGACAACTATCACAGGCTGCAAAATTTAGAACCATTTACTCCTTGTTAGGAGGAAGAGGACGATGAGGGATAGAGAGATACCTTGGCAGGGGAGGAGAAGGTGATGATGGAGGTCGAGGTTGCCGCTGTGGATGTTGAGTTCGCCACCGGAGGCGAGGCGGGGAGGAGAAGGCAACGATGGGAAGAAGATAAGTAGTCGACGACGACGAGCAGAGCTCGGTAGTCGGCGATGACGGGCAGAAGGTCGGCGCTCGGCAATGGCGAAGGAGGCAAGGAATGATAAGGGAAGGAGCAACGATCGATGGGTCTGCAAGTCTCCGTGTTTTTTAAAGCCCTAGAGAATTGAGATGTACTTCTTCCCGTTTCTCTTTAAGGGGTGTTTGATAAAAAGAAAAAAAATCGAGAGAAATGAAAATAGAAATAGGGGATAAATAGAAATGTGTGAAAAAATGGAATTGATTCTCTTGTTTGGTATCACCAAATAAATAAAATAGAAAATGGTGGCTCGGGTTGCCGGATGGGGGTTGGGCGTTGGCCGCCTCACCGGACGTCGACGATGATGAGTGGAACACCGGAAACACAGCGCAACCGGACATCGACAACGATGAATAGACATCAGCTGCCATTTCTCCACAATTTGAAGATAAATGAAAATACAAACCTCCTTCCAGAACTATAATTATTTCTTACAAACAAGAGAAACCAATTCTCTTCATTTCTTTTCTCTGAAAATAAAAAATAGAAAATAATTCATTACTCCTTTTATAATTCTTACAAGTAACCGAACAAGATATTTTATTCTTATTTCTATTTCTCTATCCTCAATTCTTCCTACCAATCACACCCTTATAGTGGTCGGTGTGGAAGGTAATGGTTGCGTGGAAAACAGACCATTGCGTAGTGGTGGGTAGCTCCGCCACTCCATGGTGGCGTGGTCAAGAAACGGCATGGCAAATAATGCGTAGGGGAAAGCGGTGTGGAGAACTAGAGATGGTTTTCTTCATTTTTTTGACCGAGTAAACTTAAAACGTGGTTGGTTTTTCCTTTAATTCTTCTCTTCTTTTATTTCTTTGCATTTGTATGTTGACAACTATTGCAAATTTGAACAGATGTCTTTGATGAGCTTGCATGTACCCTATCCTTTATATTTAAAAAATCTTATTTAATTTAAACATGCTGACATACAGACCATTTATTTATTTATTAAACAAATCTTATTTTTATTGTTTTATAAGTCTTATTTTATTTTTATTCAGTGTTATTAGATTAAATAAAAAATTAATGCGAGTCCTAAAATTTGATGTGCTGGATAATGACCATTAGGGGTTTAAGTGGTGAGATAAGTAGTGGGAGTGAAAAGCTAAGGTAGCAATAATGCAATATGGTGGGTGTAGTAGGGAGTAACCATTTCCCCCACTCTTACGCCCTGTTCTCGAGTTTTTTTTTAGGGTGGAAAGGAAAGGATTTGAAAGGAAATATACCTAAAAAGTGTTCTTGAGTTTCATTTAAGGAGGGAAAGGAAAGGGAGGGATTTGAAGGGGAAGTGTAAGTTTAATTTGTTCAAAAATCTTTCCTTCCAATTTTGGGATAATTTGGAATGAAAGGATTTTCTTTCTTCTCCTTTCCTTTCCTCTTCTTATTAAACTTGAGAACAGAGCGTTAAAGAAACAAGGGAAATGATTTAGAAAGAAAGTTTGGTTAACTTTTTTCCGTAATTCTTTCTCCCAAAAGTGGGAGAATTTTGAAGGAAGGAAAACAAATTTTTTATGATTTTCGGTAAATGTCTAAATTACCCTGAATCACAATAAATATTTATTAAAAGTAAGAGTATTAACGGAAAATGGCTATTTTTATTTTCTTTCTCTCCAACTCGGGAACAAAAACTTATGTTTTTTCTCTCTAATTTCATTTATTTTCTTTCCAACTCAGGAACTTGAAAAATCAAAATCATTATTCTTTCTTTTCTCTTATTTTCTCCCGTTAATTTTCTTTTCTTTTCTTACTGTATCTCGAGAACACAGCGTTGAGGTTTATTTTTCTTTCCTCTTAGTACATGAATGCATATGTAATTTGTGTATATATAAAAGTGTAAATTGGTAATTTAAGAAGCTCGATTAGGCTCGCGAGTCTGACGAGCTGAGAAATATGGAACTCGAACTTGGCTTGAAACACTACTCGAGTAGCTCGAGCTCGATTCGGTTCATGGCAAGTCAATTTCGAGTATTTTTCGAATTGATCTCGAGTAGCTCACGAGTTGTCTCAGCTCGATTACACCCCTAGGGAAGGTATTGAAGTATAATTGGAAAACCAAAAACTAAGATGTATTTTGCAAATATGCTACCGACAAACCCTTAATACTGCGGTTTGGTTTTGTTTTAACGTTTGTTCAATTCGGTTTTTGACAATTGGTTAAGTTCAATTTTTTTGGTCGGATTTGAAACCTAAAACAGAACCGAAATAATCAGTTTTTGAAATTTCAAAAACAAAAATCACTTGTTCTTATGGTTTATTTTTCAGCTTTTTTTGTTTTAGTTTTTACTACTCATCCTACAATATAAGCAACATGCATGTCATGCCCCGATTTTTTAAATAATAACGATGATTAACTAAAACACAATCAAATGATACATAAATATGATTCATGAAACTTAAAATATAAGCTTTTATAAGCCAAACTTGGATATACATAAAAGGGTCAATAATGGTTTAACTATCAAAGTTTTACTTTAGTTTCAGTTTAATCATTAAAGTTTTTTTCAAACAGTTTTACCATAAAGTTTGAATTTGTAATTATTTAATCCTCAAAGTTACACCTTCTTTTTTATTTAAACCTTAAAGTTTTTTCTCAAATGATTTAACCCTTAAATTTTTGTTAAAAATGATTTAACCCTCTAGGTTTTGTTAACTTTTTAATAAAAAGTAAAATGCATAATCAAGTATAAACGGTAAAGTTGAAAACCATACAAAACTTAAGTGATTAATCAGTTTTTTTAATAAAACTTCAAGGTTTAAATCATTTTAAAAAATTGAGGTTTAAATTATAACAAATTCAAACTTTATGGTAATTTCGTTTGGAAAAAAACTTTGATGATTAAACCGAAATTGAACGAAAACTTTGATGGTTAAACCATTATTAACCATACATCAAAAAGTATTTCCCCATGTTGTGTATATATTTAACAAAATATCTTCCAAAGACCTTGTCACAAAAGGGGGCATATGTGGAGTACAGTGGCTGTTGTTTAGGAATTTTTGGGTTTCGGATATATCAGATCGAGTTTACCAGGTACATTATTCAAAAATGATCAATTATCCGAACCAAATTACAATTCGATTAGACAAATATCAGTTATTTTAAATATCGGTTCAGGTCGGTTAGTATTGATTATATAACAAAAAACTTTTTTTCATTACATAAAATAGACATGTATAATTGTATATTGTAGCCAATTAGCCATATACATTTAATATTATCATTTCTTCCTAATAATGTGATTATCATTTATGACACTTAAATAATAAAGATACAAAATAAATGAAGGAAATGGTATATATACATGTTGCTCAGTTGCTGGCTTCTTGTCAGATGATGGGTTTTAAGGAATGATTACTATCGACGGAGATAATATGGGAAGATTCTTCGATCGCCGATGATTTGTTCCGATTTCTCCCTCTCACTTCTCTCAATTGCAATTGCTCCATATCTGGTAAGTTTATTTCTTCTTTTTATTTAATTTAATTTCTTCCTCTCCAAAAGATTGATTTTAATTGCATTTCTGCTTTAACTTCTTGATATCTACCGGCAAGTTTGAATATTGTAACACCCCTAAAAAATTATAACAGTTCTCGTAACAAATCACACAAGTTAGATGAGTTTCCGATCAAATATTCATAACCACATGCCAAACACACTGGACTTTCGGTGAAATTTAAACATCAAATTTGTTTACAAGTATTCTTAAGATTGTTCGGTATTTAATAAATGACGATTGCGGAAGATTAGCTATCACGCTGGGGTCTCTCTTATTTACTTTATGATGGTCCTAAAAATATTCAACAAATACGGGTTAAACATAAAACTTGGTAAGCACACTACACTCATACATTACATCGGATAGTATATTCAAGCATGTTATACACATCACATCAATTATGCTACACAGGCGGGGTGACCATCTGTCATACAAGCTATCTGCTTTAATATGCCACACAGGCGGGGTAACCATTTGCCAATTGAGCCATCTGCTTAGATAACATCACAATATCACATATGAACACTTATCGCAACATAAGATATAAGTCACTGAAACTCATCTACTCAGCAACACAACATAATTACGGTAATTCTATGAAAGTCAAAAAGTCACACAAATCTGTCAGCAGAAACCTAAAAATTGGGTTCCACTAAGTTAACACTAGATTTTGATTAATTGAATAATATTAATAATCTAGGTTTTCAATTCTAACAATACACACACGCACACTCAAATTGAGATGCCATACAATTTGCGATTCATGAATCATAATTCACCATTCAGCCCTCTATTTACGATTACCTACACATTTGGGATTCGGAACACTACCTATACATTTCCCATGTTTACGATCATTTAAGGTTGTGATGGTTAAATTGCGATTACAATTCTCGATCCACTTATTCTCCCTGCTTTATGAATCCTACTTGTCTGGTTTACGATTCTAGCTTTTGTATCAATTACGTTTCGATATACATAATGATTTACGATTCACGAATTATGATCCATCTAATTCAACTGAATTGCGGTCCACTCTTTCGATACGAAATTTGTGATTCGGGGAATCCCCTAAGGGACTTGACCCATAATTACTTTTCCGACTACCTCGTACAATAATTTACGATTCAACTCATGTTAGTGATTTATGACTGCAACATGTACACCCACTAATTTTCAATTCACCACCGTCTATCACCGTTTTCGGTTCATATTGAGATTTACGATTTTGCACTCCTCAAGAACACTTGCAATTAACATATTAACAATCTATACTTTCCAAATCTAATCTTGATCAATACCTAATCATTTTGTTTGATTCTTAATCCTATGGGTTCCTAACACCATTTAGGCAAAACCCTAGCATTTAATTGCATTTACCACGTTTAGTGAATCAAATACCCATTTTTGTTCTTTGTTTCGTCCTACACATCGAATAGCACTTAAACCCTGCGAAACACGAATCCAATCCTAACTAATTACGATAAAACCATACATGATAGTTTATGAAGGATTAAGAATTGATACCTGATGAATCCTTGATACCTTGATGCAAAAACGATGAAGATCCTCACTCCTATTGTAACACCGCCTTTGAAATCAGTAATTTAGTAAAATTCAAGTTTTGAAATTGTGTGGGTCCATTTGTAGATAGAATATTTCCATAACCTGTTATTTTAATCGATGAGACCCAAAACAAGCAGCGGAGATTTTAAACAAAACTCTACTAATTCATACAAATGTTAAACCCGTATTTGGCATATAATATAAACAATTCAAAAACTGCCAAATCCAATGTCTTTGGGTGTTACTCTAACCACAACCGACCACATAAAAAGTATACTACAACAACACGAAGTGTTCCTCCAAAAGTTATATACAACCAACAACATGTAACCCAATCTCACCAGGCCACCTAATATTTACCTGTAAAAGGGAAAACAATACAACATTAGCTATAAATAGCTAGTGAGCACAAAATAATCACAAGTATCAATAAAGCGAGTCGCAACATAGGAATAAACAAATAATGTTATCCTAACACATAGCGGAGTGCTAACAAGATCAGTAGGTGTCATATATCGCGGGATAGCTAATCCAGCTCAACGACCCAAACTGGGGTATCAGACACAATCAACCGTGCTGGTGTGTGAGCATATAGCGGTTTACCGTGCACATTACGGATCTCTAAGCTCACTTGGGTTCAGCGAGTAGCCGAGTACCCCAACTGTTAAGGAACGGTGGTCCTGCAGAACCTACGGCCTGGAATAGACCCTCGAGTCACCGTTGATCCTGAACTTTGACCCAAAGGTCCCCTGGAATCCAGTCCATGACCGACCTTAACCAAATAGCCACAAAAGGTCTGGAACATAACACATAAATAACTCATTCCGGGTCCAATAACATGCATATATTTCATAACAAATAGATCTTAAGCATTTCATAACATACCTAATACATGTATAACATATCAAAACAACATGGAAATGTTCAATTCTTTATCTCTGACACATATCTTGGGATTTAGGATCTACACATATAGCTCACAATGATATTTGATTAACTAGATTAGTTAGTTACCATTTAATTCTCTCTTTATTGAAACTCACGAAAGCCGGTACTCACCAGTAGAGCTATAATAAACAAATATAATGCTCCAGTCTTCTGGGTCGTCAGGCTCACCTATACAAACATCCCAAATACCAGTACTAAGAATAACAACAAATTGTTTGCTGTTACAAGGCACCTTGCCGCCACAAGCCAACTCCCTTGCGGCCGCAAGGCTCTTTCTTGCGCCCTCAAGCAAATCTACACAGACCAGTGTCGAACAACTCTTCGTTCAGTGCAGTTTTTATACCAAATCAATGCCAATCAAGTTCAATCCAATTTCCAATGTTCACATATGAAATATACACTATAACTAAGTTACAAACACCATTTTTTATACACTTAAATATCCAATTCATGATTCAACATAAAAATCACCATTTTTTTGACCCATTTAGGCAATTTCTCCAAATTCAATCAAATTCAACACTTTAATTCATGTAATTGATTCCTAAGTACTTAGAAGTGATGTAAGAACAAGGTATCATCAATTTCTATTCTTGATGTCATTTTGGGCTTTGACCAACTTGAACCTAAACTCAAAAGACGAAGAGCATGGAGAGGTAGCACTTACAAAGGGAGATGAAGCAAGAACACAACTTGATCAAGATAAATCAAATTCCCAGAAGTTTGAAAAAGCAAAGATGACCTATGAAGCTCCTTCTTCTTTAAAGCACAAAGAAAACCAAGAATGTGTGTGTTAGGGTGTGTATGCATGTGTCTGTGTAAGGTAAGAAGGGAGAACCGACTTTGTGGTTCTAATATATCCATAATGGGTGTTTTGTTTTCCTTTTCAACTTACAACCCAACTTTAGATTACCCGTTTTAACTAACGGAGATATTTTTGAAATCATTATTTCAAACCGTTTAATATTCTATTAATTTTTATCTATTCTAGTATTATTTTTATAATCTCCTTTAATAACTATCTTTCATATTTTCATATTAAAATCTAGAATATATATATTTATTAATTTATTTAATTTAACACACGTACCTATTTCGAGCACGACTAAACTCATTTGAGGATGTTACACGTATTCTTCTTATCATCAAGAGCACACACAACTCCTGCAAAACTTCCAATTGTGGCTACGGTAAGTATTGGTATTGTGCCCTAAGTTGGGGTATTTATACCCTTTTATGTGTTCTCTTGTCCAAACACTCTAAATCCTTATATAGTATTCACTAATACTACAATACAAAAATATCTTTTATTAATTCAATCATAATTTAAAATTTACATTTGGGGAAACGAGTATTACAAATATGCATACCAAGTGCTTGATTATATGCTTGAAAGTCCGGAAGGTGAGATATATGGTATAAAATGGAATAGCATGGGATGCTGATAATAAACACATTATCGGAATCTTGGTTAGTTTCGTTTAACATCTACATTGTCACCAATACCTTTTGCAAGTAAGATTAAATAATATAAAAAACTGCAGCAAAGTCGTCCCTATTTTTTTTACTATAATAGTCATTCAAATATGGTATATGAATTTTAGAGGGTGTGAAAATGTAGTTTTCAAACTTCTATTTGTTAATGACTTAAAGAATATAAAAAATATTGTTCGTTGAAGTTGAATATTTAGTATTTTAGTTAATAAGACACTTACTCTCAACAATTGGTTTACTGTGTGTCTAATTTTGGCTTTAAAAGGTAAGACCACTGCTATGCTTGCAGTTATAGTCTTGAACTTCCTTTTTTATAGCATTTTTGTCATGATACCTTAATTAAAAAAAAAGACTCGGTTATGACAATAATGCTTAATTATGCCTTAACCTTAATAGAAGCTAAAAAGTTTCTTTGGGTTGCTTATGAAATAGTTTTAATAAAATTAAAATCATATGATTACTTGAAATTATGTATTTAGTTGTGGAATCTATATTTGCATGATAATAGATTAAATGTAGGTCAACAACCGGTAGAAAATTTGGCCGAAGTGCAGAAATTAATGGGTAGATGATTGTGATTATCTATGCTGTGAGGTCAATAACAACTAATTAAGGCCTCATTCCATTCAAGACATTACTGATTTATGTATCCTCTCCTTTTTTGCATTTGCATTTGTGTATAACATTATAAAAATGATATATTCTTTTACTTTTTTCTTATACTCCATCCTTATATTCATCATAAGATAACATATGAAGTTCACTAATTCTCTTTTCTCACGTCCTCTATTGATTTTGACACTTGTGTTGATCTTATAAATATGAGAATACGTACGAGAAAAAAGTAGCAGGATATATCGCCTCTGTAACATTTATTTTTTAACTCTGGCCACAAGAAACGACGGCGTATCGCCAATTTCAAGATATCTCTATTTTCCGGTCTTTTGAGCGTCATCTCGTAAATCTGGTACAGGCTAATCTCCCTCGTCTTCTTCATCTACAGAAATACACAACCCATAACTAACCAACATTCATCATCTGCAACTAAAATGGCGATTTTAGCATCTCTCCCAAACCCTAAATTATTCTCCTCCTTCCCCTCAACGCCACCGCCAACCCCACAACAACCTCCTACCACCATAAAATCCCCAATCCCAATTCCCAAATACCCACCACTCAAAAAATCCCCAAAACCAGAACCCCAATCCAACCCCGCTTTCAAAACCTTCCACCGCCGCTCCAAATACTACAAACCAGTCAGAGACGGTGACGTTGTCTCCTCCGACGGCGACCGCTCCGTCGTCGTTGGTGAATCCGGCGTCTCCTACCAGCTTCCCGGTGCCCCATTTGAGTTCCAGTACAGTTACTCCGAGATCCCCCGAGTCAAGCCGATTGCCATTCGTGAGCCGGCTTTCCTTCCCTTCGCACCCCCGACTATGCCAAGACCTTGGACTGGTAAAGCGCCACTGAAGAAATCAACCAGGAATATTAAGCTTTTTGAGTCATCAACTCCGGATGATAATAACAGTAATACCAAGCGATTAGAAATGCTGAAGCCGTATGAGCTTGGCAATTTTGAAGTGAAGCCGAGGGAGGAAGTGCTTGGAAAGCCGTTGAGTAGAACAGAGAGACTAGAGCTTGTTAAACGTCATGTTTCTAGTAATCGGCAGGTCAATCTTGGTAAGATGTACATATAATTGCTCAATCTACAACCTGCTTATCGCATACTTTTGTTAGAATTGATCTCGTTAGCATCAATCAATATTGTTATGAAATCTGAGTTATCAATGTTAAACTACATATACTGTTGCCAACTTGTTAGGAAACAGATCATCTTTTAAATTACTCAGCTGGGTTTTGTAGGAAGGGATGGATTGACACATAATATGTTGGAATTGATACATTCTCATTGGAGAAGGGATCCTGTTTGTAAAGTTCGCTGTCTTGGAGTTCCCACTGTTGATATGAGAAACCTTTGTCGAGTTCTTCAGGTTCTTTAACTCAATTTAAGCAATCCATTTTGGGAGTTCCAGTTCTATTCAAGATTTCAGTATAAAAACTTTTCATATTTTCAGATTTCATCATGTTTCAGGTTTTAATTTTGATCTTTTTTATGTCGTAGTGGGGTTACCGTTTCAAATTTTGGATGGAATTAATAGTAATTTATCGATCTTTTGGTAGCTATATGTTAAATATTAGTTTAAATAACAGGAAAAGACAGGCGGTAAAATCATTCTTAGAACCGGGGGCGTGCTTTATCTTTTCCGTGGTAGACATTATGATCCTCATAATCGCCCACAATACCCTGTGATGTTATGGAAACCTGCAACTCCTGTTTACCCTAAACTCATACAAGAAGCACCAGAAGGGCTAACTAAAGAGGAAGCTGATGAGTTGAGAATGAAAGGGAAAAAACTTCCTCCCATTTGTAAACTAGGTGCAATTTTATATCTGCATTTACATATCTGTCCATTGTGTTGTCATCGTTACACATTTTTTACGGTACTCTTTTTGTTCAAAAGCTTTCCTGTTTGTCGTTACTCGATGCTGAAGGTTGTTTTTGGCATTGGACTAATTAGTCAAACAGTTTTTTTTTTCAAAAACTATGTTTAGAGTCAAACAACAATCTTTCCTTTTTGGCATTATTTTCAAAACTAAAATGACCTAGTTACATTGTATAACTACTAATAAACAGTGTTGTTTATGGGTCAGAAGATTCTTATACTTTCAAGACATGCTATTATTCAAACATAAGTCTCAAAACAATATACATTGTTAAACGTTGCAACAACAAAAAACAGAAATAAAATAAAAAACAACAAAATTCTGAATTTTATGTTAGTGGCATATGAATCCCTCTATACATGATCTATCATTTGTGGTATTTTTTGGGTGCATTTATGTCCCCCGAAAAAGATAGTGCTTCAGTTTGTGCTTGATGGTTTGGATGTGTTTTTCTTTTCACTCTTAACAACTTCCTGTTTAACAGCAAAAAATGGAGTGTACCTTAATCTAGTGAAAGATGTGAGACATGCTTTTGAAGAGTCTTCATTGGTAAAAATCGACTGTAGAGGGATGCACGCAAGTGATTACAAGAAGCTTGGAGCTAAGTTAAAGGTTCATATATCCTTTCTCTATTTAAGTTAATCTATTACAATGTCTCCATTAAATTTACTTTCTATTGTACTTCAACTAAATGACTTGTTCTCTAGGAATTGGTCCCTTGTGTGCTACTATCTTTTGATGATGAACAAATCTTGATTTGGAGAGGTCATGGTTGGAGGTCTATGTACCATGGTGCACCTATATCTTCATCCCCTACTTCTCAAAACATTGCAAATGATCCTAGTTGTTCGGGTAAGTATGAAAGATGGTTGGGTTGCGTAATGGGTCAAAATGGGTGCATTTTAAAAGGGGTGAGATTGGGTTGGGCCAACGCACAAACTCTTTTTATCCATTTCTAAATTTTTATTACTAATTAATGTGCTAAATACTCATTACTTCATTAGATGAACTTTATTTGTAAAAATTTAACAAAGCGATTTAGGACTTAGGATGGAGGTTTTTTTCCTTTCGTAAGTTTTGAATCCACCAAACAATAGAAATCAATTTACCTGCAACTTCTGTACAAAAATGTCAATTCTTGCAAGATACGTACCGTTAAGTTACATTTTTCTATAATGAACAATGGCTTAATAACTCTTTTCTGGATTATACTTGTGGAAATTTGGTTTGTCCTGTCATTCATTCATTTTGTTTCTTGCATCAGTAACCACGAAAGTTGACTTTTACAAGTCAGAAATAAGATCATCGATTTCAAGCCCTAGAATGACGTCATTATGGAGGCGGGCCATTGAGTCAAGCAAGGCAATGCTACTGGAAGATGTTGGTTTGGGTCCTGATGATCTTTTGAAAGTGGTGGAGGATTTTGAGGCGGTTTCACAAGTAACAGAGCATTCATATCCCGCAGTGATTGTGTCAAACAAAGAAAGTCAAGCACGTGATCCTGAAGGGGAGGATTATAGTGAAGATGAGGACTACTTTGATGATGAAGAATCCGATGACGATTATTTTGACTACCATGAGAAGTCAGCTTCCCCGGGATCTCTGCCAGTTGACTTTCTAGCAGAGCAGCTTAGTGAAGGTGATGATTGGAGGCCAAACCGAAGCAGGAGATGAGAAGGATTTCAGATTATTTATTATTTTTATGAAATTGTAAGAAAAAAGAACCGAATGTTGTAAAGAGTAATATGTTTCTAAATATAATGAGAATATAGGTGGGAGCAGAAATGTATATAGCATGTGTTGTCTGAAAAGTGTCATTCTTGAACATGCTGTTTGATCATCCTTTATGCTTTCTGGAAAACCAAAGTTGGTTTTGTAAACTAAATTGGATGTTTTTATGTTCTAATTAGAAACACGCATAAGTTTGGTTTTACAAAGTTGATGTTTCTGACGAGAGAAAGAAAATACAAAAAATGATCTTTGCTCATATTTTTCAGAGACATAATAGTGATCTAGATTATACTAAATTTGTGGTCAATTAGTCTGTCTATATTGTTTTTATTTTTCTGTCAAACAATGACCAGGACTAAAGAGATAAGGATAGTAAAAAATAAACAATGAACAACGTACCATTTAGTTACCTTTTTGCTTCGATCATTTAACTCATCACTCATCAATGTAATAGTCATTCTTTACCCCCACCAAATCAAGCCATTTATTATGAGTAACGCGTCTTACCAATCGGGTTTTACGTGACATCAAGAAAGCTTAAAAGAACACCATTACGCATTTACGCCTCTTCCCCTACCCAATCCGTTCTTCCTTTTTGCCTTCACCCACCCAAGAACCACCCCTAGCCCCTCACCCTCACCCTCACCCTCTCTATCTCTCTTCTCCTTCTCTCTCTTCTCCCTTCTCTCTCTTCTCCCTTCTCTTCTCTTTCTATCTCTTCATTTCATAAATAATAATAACAAAAGTGGAGGATTAAGAAAGGTAAAACTAAGATTGTATAAAGGATATTACATATTAGAGAGTGAGTGATGTGGAACTTATTATATGGCAAGAGGAAAGAAAAAGGGAAAAAAAGAGTATAATAGATATCACATAAAAAAAATAAACGTTGACCTAACTCTTTTCACTATACATCTAATTGTACAAGAAATACAATTACGTTTCTTTATATCATAATACCATTTTTTGCCGTCACATCTACGCTCCCTCTCATGTTGACGCTTCCGGCCTTCTAACGTTAGTCTAGGTGTTAACATTGTCTGTCGTCATTTACTTAAATTCTCATTTCTTTTGTGTTTTATAATTAATTAATATATTTTTATTGATTTTTAAAATTTATCATTTCAAACCAATTCATGTATCACATATACATCTAGTTTAGTAAATCTAAAATGAATAATTATTATATAAAAGATAACTAAGTATACTTATGAAAATAATTAATTACGAATTATGAAGAGATATCAACAATATCATAAGAACATGGATAGAGTTATATCTAGAATAGATTGGATGTTTGTGTGAGATACGAGTTAAATAATAAATATTAAACATTAATAAAAAGTTATTTAACATTATAAAGTACAATAGAAATGAGAATTAAAAAATTGGTGATAGAAGACGTCAACAACCATAATAGTAGCGTTGTAGCTGATGTGTCAACGCAAGGGGGAATACATACGCGACGATATAAACATTGCATCATGATACAAAGAGACGAAATTGTATTTGTTGTACAAGTCATCGATCATTATTGTTATAATAATGAGCAATGAATTATAAATAAAAAGAATTTAAAATAATTATAAAATATTTTAAATGATAAAACTAAGAACTTAGTTAAATATGAAATAGAAGACTAATTTGAATAAAATCTATCAGACGGTCATAGCCAATGTTGTAGATAAATATCAAATTTGAGCAATTTATTATGTTAAAAATTTAAATCTAAAATTTGACTTTTATTGGTCAAAATTAGAATGATTTTTGACTTTAATTTGAATCAAATTATTAAAGAGAATTTAAGATATGCCTTTGTTAAACTTTTAAAATATCGTATTTGCCCCCTATAATTTATAACTATCATATTTACATTTTATAACATTTCAAAATACCATATTTAGCCAAATAATGATCATGATACCATGTTGTTGTCATCACTTCTACCCTCCCCTCATGTGGACGCTTCAATCGCCGGTTTGGATATTGACGTCATTTGTCGTTATCTTTTCATAGAATTATTTTATAATTATTTAATAATTTTTAATATAAAAAAATAATACATACAACTAAAATCATCTAACTTAGATTATATTGTTCTGACATATCATTTAAATAATTAAAACACTTAAACCAGCTTAGTAACTTTTGTTTAAGTGAAATGTGAAAATAATATAACCTAAGTTACTCAAATGCATTCAACTTTCAAGTATCGTTTCCTTTTTTTAATATTTATCAGCAGCGTTATTGATATTAGAAGAAAATAAAGAAGATTATATAATTACCTTTTTATTTAAGTTGCGGAGGAAGGGCAAAAATACACATCTCCGTTTGTGTTCCGGAAGCCGTCGGCGAGAAATATTAATTACGATCGGAAAATGCAGTCGGCCGAGCAATTGGTACTCGATCTCAGCAGCCCTGATCTTCGCGAAAATGCGCTTCTTGAACTCTCCAAGGTACTTCTACTTTCTGCACTTCCGTTATGTTGGATATGGTCGTTCGTTTTATTCAGGAACAATTCGATTACGGTGGATAGGATTAGATGTTACAACTGAAGAACATGAAAACGTGATATAATTTGCGAAGTCATAGATATATGAATGTGAATATGATCAATTGTTGTTCCAATTAGGTAATCATTCAATTTCCCTTTTTATTGAGAGAATAATATGTAGTATCAACTCTAAACACTGTTTGTGCCTCAACCTAATCTGTTTTTATATCCAGATAATTATTTTTATTTAACAGCGTAATTAATCGAACCTACAAGTTTCGCTTGTTGTTTACTGAAATGTTCATTAATGATTAGGTCTGATGACTGTAAACGTGAATGTTCTTTCAATATTGTGCTCCTTTGGTTTGTGATTCTTTTCTCGACAAGCACACCGTGCGGTGTTAGTATTTGGAACTACACTTCAGATCAAAACAAGTAAATAACTAATGAGGTGACTAAAAGAGAATGCAAAAGAGAACAGGTGGAAACAAGAACACTTAGATTTGTTGAAAGGACTTGTAGAAGATGTTACAAGGGATATTTGATGTGTGTTGTGCCAAATCGTGACAAATGAGATCCCCACATATCTATAACAGTCCCTCATCAAAATAGATGGTTAAAATTTATCAAAAATAATGGTTGAGATGAACTCACTTGAAACCATCATGTAAATATAAGACTGGATATTTACATGCAGGTTCTACGCTCTTCAAGAGGCAAGATCTTTGGAGAGTAATTAGAGTTCTTTATCTCGGTCTTGCACCTTCTTTTTACTAGTGTGGAATTCTTTGGAATCCCGAGTATCTGATCGTGAACTTGGCAGGTTGTTAGATATAGTTCTAGCCATCAAATATGACTTATTGTCTGTGTCTTTGTTTGTTTTTTAGAAGCGGGAGCTGTTTCAAGATTTGGCTCCATTACTATGGAACTCCTTTGGTACTATTGCAGCTCTACTGCAGGTACGCTCTAATTTGATGCACCTCATAAGTCATAAGATGCTTTATGTCTACTTCATATGCCTGTAGATTAAGTTATAAATATGCCATGCATCTGTCTTGTAGTAATTTTCAAGGCTCTTATTCATGAACAAGGACTGCTTGTGCCTTGTGCACTTCAATCTCCAAATCTTCTATAGAGAAAATGAAATATATAGTATGATCTAGTACATTGCTTGAAAGGAATGAATGGAAATGTAAAATTTTGGAACATAATTATCAGGAATTCAGGATATTGCATTCCTAAGACGTTAGCTGATTACATAACACCTCTAATGTCTCTTCAATATTGTTATGCTGTTGGAAATTTGACTAAGGGTATTAATCTTGGGATTTGTAGTTACCTAAAGGCCTATTGCCATTGCCTGACACACTGATTTATTTGTTTTCTATCTTTTGTTGCACTGATAACCTACATACATGTTTATGTAAAGATTTATAACAATTGATGCCAAGTCTTGCATACTTGCAGGAGATAGTTTCGATATACCCTTTTCTATCACCACCTAATCTGACTCCTGCTCAATCAAACAGGGTTTGCAACGCCCTTGCTCTTCTTCAGGTGCATCTCCAGAAATTCATACCATATCTTTTTTATTGCATTTTGCCATTTTATGGCTTTCGTATATAAATCATCTTGGTTGAAATGGTAAACATTATAGTTGCATCTTTTTGTTCACGTGTAATGGTGAAAATAGTTATTTGTGATGTTAGGATCCCGTGTCACCGTTCATGAATCTGATTATAGTCATAGCTCGTTTGATGAGTCATACTATTTAGAGTTTGGGATTGCATTTTTTAAAGTGCTTATAGCTTATTGTGTTTTTTAAAAGCTAAAACGCGCTCTGTAGAGTTTAGATATGAAAAGTGCTTAGTGCATTTTAGCTTAATGTATAAAGGAAAATATGCTTTTTTACAAGCAGTTTCACATCTGCTTATTCTACAAGCACTTTTTTGCGTATAAGCTATAAGACAAAAATAAGTAATCCAAAAACTCCCAACTTAAATTATCACCTTCATCTAATCTATTGCTTTAACTTTTGTAGTGTGTAGCTTCACATCCGGATACAAGAATGCTGTTCTTGAATGGTAACTTCTAAATCTTAACAAATCACCTTCTTTTCCAGTAATATTTGTTTTTAAATAAATATTATCATGTGTGCTTGTATCTCTTATGAACCCCAAATCATTTTAGGCATGCCCTTTTTGCCTTCATTACAAATAGTCGAATAGTTGATTTCTATGCAGAAAGAAATAAGGTTTTCCTGATGAGGGTTGAGAAGAATACAAATATGAGAAGATAGAAGTGTATGAGAAATTATATTCCTTTCTTTTTTATTTTTCAATAAATTATAGTATTATATCAAATTAACATACTGAATAATTAACAAAACCCATGCTAACAGGTATAAAACACCCTTGCCCATTCATCTTATCAGCTTGTATTATAAGTAGGTGGTAATATTGACCCATTTCTGATGAATGAATTGATTTGGTTTGTATGTTATCTCACATGGGTCAGAATTTAAAAAAGAACATTAGCTTAAAGGAAAATTGGTCAAACGAGCTGAAGGTAGCCCAGAGTGTTCTGAATGCATATAACCTCCTACAGTGCTTTTATTCAAAGATGTAGATTATCATTGTAGTAATATTGTTTTTGTAATCATAAACGAAGCAAAGAAGAATAAGTAAGACGAATTAAAGTCTATAATTTTTTTTGAAATTGCTTTCAAGTTGATTCCATGTAAAATTATTACTTCTATTATTACTTGTTCATACTTGTAATTGTGTCAATTTTCTTAAGTTTTTCTGCAAATTAATGACAATCCTCCAACATATTTGTTTTTTGCAGCTCATATTCCTTTATACTTGTACCCTTTTCTCAACACAACTAGCAAATCAAGGCCATTTGAATATCTGAGGCTTACTAGCTTAGGTGTCATTGGTGCCCTGGTCAAGGTACCTAATCTTTTCTGACTGCTTCTGTAAAACATTGTCCATATAATAGATAAATAAATAAATAGCAGAATGCCAAATATTACACTCTATGCATTTAAAGATACAATCAAGATTTGATTATAAGAGTTATCAAGGGTTAAACAAGAAAATGGTAAGTGATTACCATCTTGTTCTAAAGGTGAACAATTAAACTAAAATAGAAATGTCGAAGATAATTTTCAGACGGAGGGAGAATAATTTTTTTTCAATTTTTTCTTTTTGTTTCTTCATTTTTATTTCTTTCAGTAAATGCAAAGCAGCTCTATTAACTATTCAACATAAAACTTGTTTCTTTTGTTTACCAGGTTGATGACACAGAAGTTATCAGTTTTCTGCTTTCAACAGAAATAATCCCTTTGTGCCTGCGCACAATGGAAATGGGTAGTGAATTGTCGAAAACAGTTGAGTTTTTTGCTTTTCCTTTCTTCTTATGCTGACATTTTGGTCCATCTCCAATACTGCACTCTCTTGGCTTTAAGTCCTTAACCATCTAACATAAGCACTCCCTTTTCTTTTCCTTTAGTCTTTTGGCATTGGTTCTCAGATTTACTAGTTGTCAGCTCCTTTTCTATTCTGTTACAATGTTTTTTTCTTCTAATTATGTCACTTTATTCATATCTAGAGATTGCGTGTCACTGTGTGGAGAGAATGAATTTTGACTTGCATGTTTTTTCTTCTTCCAAGAAACAATTTATGTTCAATTTGGTGATTTTTGTATACTTGTATAAAAAAAATTGTGGGGATTGTTGATTATTTAATGTGCATGTGTCAGTAGTTGAGGTGGCAAAATGGCTGGATCTATTAACTATTAATATGATAGGTACAAAAGACCATATTTTTACAACAAGAATCTAATTTTTAAACAGAACGGTATACGAGGTTGTAGGCATATTAAATACCCTCTCAGCAACTCTCAACCCACTCAATTTGTTCCGTTTCTTATAAATAAAACCACCCATGTGACTGAAATTAACCAGTTTGATCTTAAACCAGTCGAAATTCAACTAATGAACTCTTAGTCAATGTGGTTGTGTTTGTGATATGTTTATAGAATAATGCAATATTTCACCTTTTAATATACTAGTCAATATAATTGGTATAAAAATTTCGACTTTCTAGAAGTCTGATCAAAGCTTGGATGTTCCTAGGTTGCTACATTTATAGTGCAAAAGATTTTATTGGATGATGTTGGGCTGGACTACATATGCACAACTGCAGAACGGTTTTTTGCAGTGGGTAGAGTTCTGGGGAATATGGTTGCTGCACTCGCTGAACAACCCTCTTCTCGCCTCCTGAAGCACATCATCCGCTGTTACCTTCGCTTGTCGGATAATCCAAGGTTAGTGGCGTGTGTCAGATGTACTATTTTTAAGAAGATTAAAAGTTTATTACACACGACGTTTTAAAATGGAATTACCCTAGAAATACAACACACACGGGCAGCGAACCCACACATGATGTATAGGCTATTGTAAAACCGGATACTGAACCCAGGGAACGACATCTACCAACACTCAATCATTACCATTGTTTAATCAACAATCAATTACAACTAAAGATACTAACGAAAATAGAGATACCCACACAAACAATTCAGAACACAAGCAGGTGAAAATCTAGTACAAAAGAGGATTCACTCAGAACTCAAATCCTCCCAACTAGTCATGTGACAACTGTACATGCCTTTAAAACCATATTAAGACGATTTCAAATAAACGAAGAATAATCAAGCTCCCGTCAAGGATACTTAATCAACAAACTGTGCAAACAAATATAAACTAGGCTCCTGTCAAGGTTACGTGATTATACAAACTTTTGGAAGCTAATGTGATGAAACACACACCAACCACCTCAATTTGTTCTTTCAGGCGCAATGATAATAAAATATATCTTTTGTCAATCTGTATTTATCCAAATCACAAGTTTATAAAAATCTTTACTTCAATTCCTTTGAAAGTTCCAATCTTTACAGACTTTACTACTAAATGACTTGTCAAAACACACCAAACACACAAGCTTTCCAACTTGGTGCATAAGGACATAATTATGATCAAAAATCCCAAAGTTTCATACCATCATTCATCATTCCTAATGTAATGCCACACACATACATACCAAGCATAACCACACCAATAACCCACATTTCTAGTGTATAACTAACATGGACACACTTGATTCAAGTATACATACATATGAAGATAAACAACCCACACATAAGGTTTTCCAACATGATATGCAGATAGCCCACATGGAATGAAAACTTCATCATAATGATCATACATAATTCTTCACTGATTCAAATATATCATACCACCAAGAAATCATTAAAATCATGATCAAAGTAGCAAATACAAACCAAAGCTAGCTAGGATTCATCTTGTTCCAAGTGAATTAATGTTTGTTTCTAGCCCAGAATCTTTATAAATACGTCATAAAAATAAAGTAAAATATGCTCATACATTCTGTAAATTTTGGAAAGTTTATACCAAAATGAAGAACAAGGATGAAGGTAATGAAGATGATGATCCAAGTAGCATGGTGGCTCCCAAATGATGAAGATGACACCTCCAGATGACCTTGAATCCTCCTAGAAGCTCTCTTCGAGTTGTAGAACTGATTTGGTAGAGAGAGAGAGAGAGAGAGAGAGAAGAGGAAAATGTAAAAAGTGGGAACACTGAATCCGTGTTTTATATTTCTGTTTTTAAAGAGCTTCAGAGGGTTCTTCACGGCCATGAACTAGATTTTTCTGAGAGGAAAAGATAAGGCTTCATAGCCTCTTCACAGTGTCTTCACAGCTGTAAAGAGGGGGTGAAGGCCTAAAATCCATCAAATCTTCCTATCTCTTCTTGATTTCTTCAATTATGCTTCGGTTGCTCTTGATTTGCCAATTTATACCTGCAATGGTGAAAACAAACCAAATAAGAACGATAGTTCACAAATTGAATAACGGGGAAAATGATAAGATAAATATGTATAAATTAGACTATATCCGTTAGTTTCTTGACAATGGGCCATGCTGGGAGATTTGCCCGGTTTATCCAGCGGGCACTTTGCATAAACCCTATGGATTAGTGGGGACCCTGGTATCGCTATAAATTTGATTTTATTAAGTTTGGGTTCTTAGTTTGGGGGTGTTAAGAATAAGGAGGAGAACTATTTACTATGCTTGATTAAAATACATACACTAGTAGCTTAAAGATCCGTAGGAGAATTGTTTTATTTGTTGAAAATACTGTTATTATTTCTAATAAATTAGAATTAGTAAGATTCTTAGTCAGAGACTTGTATAAATAGGGATTAAGAGTAGCATATTATTATGCTTGATTGGGGAGAATACGTAGAATATTAGCTTGAATGTCATTAGTTGAGTTGGCTTGATTCTCAAATATAAGCCGTTATCTTGTTCATTTACATCAGTATTTTATCTTGATTACAGTTCAGATTCTTTAAAATTTCTATTTGGGCTCTGTTTATGATACAGAAATTTATGATATAAAATTGTCAATATTTGAACATTGTAGGGCATGTGATGCTTTGAGAAGTTGTCTTCCAGATATGCTACGAGATGCTACTTTTAGCAGTTGCCTTCGTGTAAGCATTCTGTACTCTAGCTAGTGTGGTAAAATTTGTTTGGTTGGGTGAATTTAAAACGATTCAGTTAGGTTTATCCACCAACTTTTTTTCTTTTCTTTTGTCTTACTTTGATTTATACATTATAATGTATTAAATATAATTACGAAACTATACTCTTAAATTAGAGTTGGCAAAATAGGCGGATTGAGTAACAACTCAAAATAGGTAATGTTGTGTGCTAATTAAGCGAGATTGGGCCTGGCTTGTCCATCTTTCTTTTGTATTCTGGAAGTAATTGACAATACTATATGTGATAATATGATATAGGAACTATGTTATTAAAATAATATCTTGTAAATTAAAAAGATTTTAAGGACATTGTAAGCATTTGAATACACATTAGGTGACTTTTAGTAGTTGCATTCATGTATGCATTCCGTATTAGTTAGATTTGGTAAAACGATCACGTTGGGTTCATTGACAAACTTTTTCTTTCATTTTCTTTGAGTTTGTAAACAATGAATGTTTATATATATAATACACACACATTTGAATCCCTTTTTATAACTTTAGATATTTCTTAAATTATACATACATGCATACCCATTTGATCATTTGAAATAAAATATAACCCAAATCAATTGTATTTTGACACTATCCATCTGGCTTTGTATTTCAGGAAGACCCGACAACAAGGAGGTGGCTTCAACAGCTAGTTCACAATGTTCAAGGACCTCGGGTTGGTCTGCAGGGAGGCGGAGGATTTGATCATATGCTGGTGAACTGAATGTTGAGTTTCAACTGATCAAAGAATGTTTGATAATTGGTAACTGCTTTTATATCTATTATTGATAGACTCTGGTCTGTTACTGAAACTTGCTTGGTTATGTTTAGCTTGTTTATATATTCTCGCTAGCATAATTTCGGCTCTGTTAACCTTAAGAATGGTTGGTGCCAGCGGTCAGTGTCGTATGTATATTAAACTACATTGCTTAATCTTGATGTTTCTAATATTGAAATTAGAGATATGGTGTCACGGTGGTGTTTGTGATTTTTTTTTACCATGAGAAATAAGTTATTAGTTTTGGTTGAGCTTGAGCTTGAGCTTGTCCACTCATTTGCAACCGTACATCAATGTTTTGAAGAGCTGGTTTGGGAAATGGGAGACCCACCGGTTTGGTTTGTTTGGCTAAGTCGCTTGTCAATGAACTGCCAAAACTGGCTGGTTTTGGTCAAAATCATGCAAAAAAACATTAAACTTTGTCTTTTGTTTTTTTTAAATATTTTATGGTTGCTTGAACTCTACAGCGAAATAGGCACAAAAAGAGCAATAGTTCGGACCGGCCTACAAAAACGAAATGGTCTTTGCGTAATTAGTCATAATATTAAACAAATCATTTTCGCCTTTGGTAAATTTATGAAGGGTTTTAGTCATCATAATCCTCCTATTCAATTACTTTGACCATGTACAAACACCAAACAGTATTTCAGGACGTCCCAAGAGTCCATTTATGCATGATTTATTTTAATCAATTGTAGGCTAAAAAATCACTAATTAAAATACAATGTCATGAACCAAACCTGTCTAGAATCAATATTGTTTTCTGAGGATTCAATTCATTTTAAACTCGCTTTTAGGCTTCTTTTTTTTTGCATTAGTTAATAGACAACCCGAACTCGATTACCTTTTCATAGACTCATATCATTACGGAGAATTTTAAATTTAAAGTCTCCATTTTGTGTCAAAGACGGGAAAAGAAGGTGCCCTCCAGGTCAAAATAATCAAAATAGGCATATTAAAACGACGTTTCTTAGCTTAATAGCAGACGTGGAAAAAAATTATCATAATAAAACGTTAGAAAAGCGCTATTATTATTTGCTAAATTTCCTTTGGGCTTTTCTTGTCATCCAACCACACTATGATCACCCTCACTGTGCACCTGTCTCTTCTTTCTCTCGCCCAAAGAGAGAGATAAGCAGTAAAAAAGAAACAATGAAATGATTGTTTGACTCACATAAAAAATCTCACAATATTTGTTCATCATAGAGGTGGTAAAACGGACGGGTTGGGTCGGATTGGATAACATGTCGAAATGAGTTCGGGTCAAAACTAGTAATTTCAAAAAGTATCAAACGGGTTCGAGTTAGAATTG
Source organism: Dittrichia graveolens (assembly GCA_038502395.1). NCBI lineage: Eukaryota > Viridiplantae > Streptophyta > Magnoliopsida > Asterales > Asteraceae > Dittrichia > Dittrichia graveolens. The sequence continues at coordinate 14,229,266 of JARJIL010000001.1, read as the reverse complement.
GTTCGTCAAAACAGGTTTGGGTTGAAACGGAAACTCCCTGATTGTTCTTCCTCCGTTCAATCAATTCAAATAATTCATTAGTTTTTGAACAAATTAATGAATACAGATAAAAGGCATATGGTTCCCAAAACAATACTTTATCTTTCTTCAATCACTAGGAAAACTAAGAATATGCAAAATGATAGAGAAGATCTCGCATAACAAGAAGTCATTTCTTGTAAAAAGAATTCACAAACATAAACTTATTCATTTAGGTATATATTAATGACAGATATCACGCACACATGAGGAAATCAGAAAGACAAGTAAAATCATATTCTTAGCACTCGAATTCGATAACTACACACCTTCAAATGGCGGAAATATATAAAGAATTCGTATGTACCTTTTAATTAACACCTTCAAATAAACCCTAACACCTAAATTGAAACCTGTGAAATCAAACCCTAACACTCTATCAGGAATTGATTTTGTGAAATCGAAGCCTGTGAAGCTGTGAACCGATAGGAGTAGAGGACGGTGATTGAATTGATTTTCCTTGTCATGAAGCTGTGAAATCGAAACTTGTGAGCTGTGAACATGAGAAATCGAAGTCCTTGCCGTTGGTATTTTCTTCAACCCAAATGAACCCACCCCTAATATACTTCCTGCCCAAATAGACCCGTTTGGTTTACGTACAATTTTTTTTCAACCCAAATTAACCCGTATTATAACAGTACCCCATCCAAAAAGACCCGTTCATTATAATTTTGCTACCCAAATTGACCCTAACTTTAATTTATGGGCCATATTTGCCAGCTCTAGTTCATCATATCGTGGATTAAAGCCAATTTCCTAAAATAACATTGCACCTTTGATGAGAAAATGAAATCTAACTGATATGTATATACTCAAAAAAGTTAAGATTGACAGCTCATGAAAAATAAAACTGGAGTATACAAACAATTATGTGAGAAAACTAAGGATTAACACAGAAAAACATGAGTGGAACATAATTTGCAAGCATTGTGGTACAATTGATTAACCAGCCCGCTAACATAATCCACTCATCAACTTCCGGAACTAACAATTCTTCTTCTCAAAGACCACGAGTCGCATACAAGTAGACAAAATAGGAATAAAATATATATATGAATAACAAATGACATTAGTCATTTTCCTTGGCTTTTGCAAGCATGTTTCCGATATACAGGGAGGACACCAACAGGCTTTGAGTTATCAAAGAACCTTGTTACCTTTTAAGCTCCTAAACAATCTTTTAGCTACTGCTTTGAATTTCGTCAAACACAAACACCTTTGATGATCGATGGTCAACCATTAGGTTGACATTTTCATAAAAAAGGCCATTATTACTCCAAGGACAGCACCCGCTGCAACCTGCATTAGAACCCATATGAGGATCAATGATTTTCGAAGATACTTTCAAGTTGTTATTTTTGTACTAAAATAAAAAGGCATACTCCAAGAATATGGATAAATACTTTTCACTTTTTACTGATATTGATTGATATATGTGAAAACGTTTTTTAACCATTTAATGCAACATACTTACCATGTTACATATCGCATATTTTGGAAAGAAAGGATAAAACGATAGATATGCTGCACGTTAAATGGTTGAAAAAAGTTTGTTGCAGATGCCAGTAAAAGGTGAATAGTACATTGCAGTTTCTTGCAGTAAAGATGATGTTTGGCAATTTATAAGCAGCTTTTACAAATAAAGGGGAATGAAATTAGATTCATATGAAGATAAAAAATAAATACATTCATGTGAAATAAAATGAATATGTGAATAAAAATGTCATTCGATAATTGATCTCTCAAAACGACATAAGCATGTATTGATTATTGAGCAATTCTTTGAAATGACATGAATGAAACAGAAAATGTTTATAATGCGTCTTTCAATATAGAAAATAAGTCCAATATAGAAGGGGATTATATGGTTACTTGTAGAGGTGGTAAAACAAATGGATTGGAAAATAGGTCAAATTTCTATCATATTAGCTCGGTAATCTTTTAACCAGGGTCCAAAAGAGCCAGATCAGGCTGAGCCACACGTCAACACTTTATTTCTTTCGGTAATTTTTCAGAATTTCAAAAACACTTTAACATATTAAATAAGATTATGAAAAACTATATTGTTAATGTAATTATCTAACTTTCTTAAATTAGGTGATTTAGAAGGTTTTAAGCATTTCAAAACACGCCAAGCCACATTTAAGTTTTAACTGACCAGGACAACCTATTTGACCCATTGAGATAATATACAACTCAATGGGTTAAAATTAACAATACAAGTTATTGAATATGTTGCATGAAGAAATGAAACAACAAATAGTGTACCATAATACCCGTTCAAGGACTTTTCGATTCATTCCACTTCACTTCCAAAATGGGTGTGTAGTTCCCATTACACTCACACACACACTAAATGAACAAAAACAGTATGAAACATGTGAACCCCAAGCTGTAGAAACTAATTAGTAAATATATAAACATTTACATCTAATTCTATAATACAAAAGCATTTTGAGTTAAAGAGTCTAGTAATTCCTAAACAAGCAGTGCCAGCAAATTTCCTGGGAAAGATAAGTTACACACACACAGACAAAAGTTCCTCAAGGGCTTTAGCCAATTAAACAAAGAATTTTTTAAGTCATTTTATCACTTTTGGCCACAGTTTCTTCGATAGACAAAAATAATTGGTTAAAGCTACATACCCCTTTCATCATTGATTGTAGAATAAAAGAAACAATTTCTTCTTTTCAAAGGGTTAAAAGTTAATGCAGCGTTCCCTTTCTGGCAAGGTATTTTGTTTCATGATTCATCTCATAGCTAACTATTTGCCCACAAGCAATCATAGCCAAAAATTAATGGTATGAAAATTTGATCCTCAAGATTCCTCCATTTTTCATTATCTAAGATGCATTTTGGATATTTAGAAACAGCAAACACTTTTTTAAATCAAGTCAAACATTGCATGTAAGTATGAGCCAAGTAGCTTAAGCAAAAATCACTGGTTGTAAATTTAGATGTATATCTTGAAAAAAAGCATAATTCATCCTCTATCTTACATTATCAGAGTCCTATATTCCTTTTTTCAATGTTCTTTTATAATAATCTAGAATCTTAGCTTCTGGTTGTAAATTTTGGACACTATAGCTCATGCACCCTGTTCTATCCATGCACACAGCACATGGATAGTATATTCCAATTAAATAGGCTGTTTATGGGCTACTGACATAAAATCCAAAAAAGCACTCATAAATTTCTTCTTTAAAATAACAAATACGTAAGTATATACATATATTTGTGCATGTTAGAGCTACCTAGATGCTTGTATAAACAAAAGGATATACAGAAAACACCCGTCAACTTTAGTAGAGAAGAAGATAGTAAATACAACTAAAAGCAACTATAATAGACAAGAGAAAGAAAAATGGATCCTTGCAATCTATGTTCAGTCACAAACAAATAATTCCATTTATTTCTTATTCCATGCACAAATTGATGTTTCTTTCTACCCATTTTCAAAAATTCTGACAACCCCACTCCAAAACTTACCTGATAACCTACTGCAAAACCTTCTTTTAATCAAGAGCACTGGGTCATAACTCATAACAGCCAATATAAAATCTCAACTCTCTCAAATTTGAAAGAACGAAAAACCAATTTCAGAGAACCAACTTGAGAGTCTTTGAGGTCATTTTGAAGAATTTACCCAAGTATAATAATAAAACCACATAAAAACTCTCACCTTACTAGTTGAAGACTTGTGAATTGGACGTGCATTAATTAGAAAACGGGTGAACAGCCAATCCTTCAAAATGAAGAAATTGAGTGTTCATGTCAAGTTCAATGGCGGGCCTATGTTGTTTGGTACCCACAAAAAAGATATTATGTTTTGTTATGAAAAGTGGGACATCTATCAATTGTTCCGAATAAGTATATGTGGAATGAAAAATTACAGTCAAGTGGTAAATGATTTCTAATTTAGATCTATCTGTAAACATGAAAAACATATAAAATGGAATACAAATAAAAAAGATAAAAGATAAATAAGAAAACAGTTTAATGTTGTAAGCAACAAGCCAACAAACAAGCAAATAGTTGGATTGCAACACACCTGGAATGGAGTGTGACCAAGTGAGTCTCGGAGAGGCCTAACATTAGAAAGAGGATGTTCTGGAGGCAGCTCACAAACAATTTGGTTCAATAACTGCATAGAAAATAAAACGAACTTTTACATTATTTAAAAAAACATGCATAAGTTAAGACATAGGATCCAAGATTTGCATGGAGGGCAGCTGCTTTGTACTGCCTCTAAATTGTACATTACTCCATTTTTGTAAGCAGGTATCAGATATTATTACTTACTACAGCAGTATCCTCACCATGCACCAACCAGAAAATATCTAGTTTTGCATACAAACTATTCAAGAATACTTAAGAAAGATGTAACAGCCTTATTTTCACCCAAATATGTGTGTGTGTATGATTTTTGTGTATTTAAAGAAAACATTTGGGTAAACATCTAAATTTACTATAAAGCTAAAAATGCTTAATATACAAACTATAAGGACTAAAGGAAGATAGATAAAACTTCTAGGTAGGAAATGTAAATTTAGTAAGTAAGCTCACAAGTAGCATACAAAGCTCCTTACAAATGTACAACATGGACCACACATTTTATATGACAAGGCAAGACTACTTTCTATGATAAATCAAAGCTACAAGCATGACAAATCATGCAGAAGAGTGACAATTCAAGACTAGGAGCATGAGGTTGTACAAATAGATTCAAGTGTTGGCCAACTAAGGAGTGATAAGACAAAGCTAGAAGAGTGACAATTCAAGACTAGGAGCATGAGGTGGTGAAGCAAGTACATATGTGTCTTATCCTTATAAAGTCACAAGTTAAAGAGCTTAAAGAACAAGTACCCTAAAACAAGGCACTTGCACTATAAATAAAGGCCAAAGGTAAATCATTTTCTTCATCCCTAAATTCTAAAACATCTCAAAAGAAATACTAGTAGTAACTCAAGGAGATTAAGAAATTTAAGAAGTCACAAAACCAAGTTAGTATGTTATGTGCTTTAATGAGATATATATGTGCTATATAAATGTTTTATGCATAAAGCAATATATTACTATGTTTTCTTTGCATAAAGTTATGCTATGATTAACTAAGTATGTGGCAAAAGTAATGTTATATAACATAATGCATATTAACATATGATACATAAAGTTTTTATACATATTAAGTATGGCCATTGAGATATCCAACATACGGGATATAGAATGAAGGGATGTCTTGCAAACGAACCTTATTAGGGAGCCCTTATGTGGACCCGAGGTTAGAGAACCTAGGCATACTTAACATGTAACCTCAAAGAAATGTTTTATACTTGAAAGTGGTTTACAAGAAATAACTTTATCTTGATACCATTGGTAATATGTTCCCATTTCCATACAGCGAGTGGTTGTAATTGTCCATATGGTCTTTGGTGTTCAATTTTAACCTTCAGATATATAACACACTTTTTGACGTAATCAACTACAAACTTCTTCATTCCTAGCCACCAATACAAAGTTTTTAAATATTCATACATCTTACAAGTTCCAGGGTCTACTGAATACTTGGATTTGTGTGCCTCTACTAGAATTAATTCTCCACGGTTGCCGATCATTAGAATCCACATTCGTCCTTGACATCTTTTGATTCCTTAATCGTCAGTTTCCAACAATAACTTGCCCAAAAATCCTTTCCTTTTTCTGATTGTCTTGATTTAATGCTTCCTGTTGTGCTTGTTGGATTCTTTCTAGTAAGGTGTTTGTAGGTTGTAGCCAGCAAATTGAATGCCTTAATCCGAGAGGATTTAATTCGCTCTTTTTTGCTTAAGGCATCTGCTTCCTGTTGTGCTTGTTGGATTCTTTCTAGCAAGGTGTTTGTAGGCTGTAGCCAGCAAATTGAACGCCTTAATCCGAGAGGATTTAATTCGCTCTTTTCTGCTTATGGCATCTGCTACAACGTTTGCTTTCCTTGGATGGTATTTGATTTCACAATCATGGTCGTTTAACAATTCTATCTAGCGTCTTTGCCTTATATTTAATTCTTTTTGATCCAATAGATACTTGAGGCTCTTATGATCTGTGTAAAGTATACACTTGTACCGTACAAATAGTGCCTCCAAATTTTCAAAGCGAATATCACTGCAGCTAATTCCAAATCATGAGTTGAGTATCGTTTCTCATGTTCTTTTAGTTGTCATGATGCGAAGGCAATCACTTTGCATGAGCACACATCCTAGGCCTTCTGTGCTCAAACATGACAGATCAAGCCTAGATGTGGGTTGTACAAATAGATTCAAGTGTTGGCCAACTAAGGAGTGATAAGGCAAAGCTAGAAGAATGACAATTCAAGACTAAGAGCATGAGGTGGTGAAGCAAGTACATATGTGTCTTATCCTTATAAAATCACAAGTTAAAAAGCTTAAAGAACAAGTACCCTAAAGCAATGCACTTACACTATACATAGAGGCCAAAGGTAAATCATTCTCTTCATCCCTAAATTCTAAAACATCTCAAAAGAAAGATTAGTAGTAACTCAAGGAGTCAAGGAGATTAAGAAGTTTAAACAAGTCACAAAACAGAGTATATTATGTGCTTTAATGATATTAACTGTGAGAACCAATCTTAGCCATTCAATTGGTAAGTGGAATTCATGGATGAAGAGCATGGGGGGATAGAGTGTGGCAAGGTACATGTAAGGAATTCATGGGTGGGCAATTGAATTAAAAGATGGGGAATTGGATGGCTAGGATTGGTTCTCGTACGAAAAATAGTTCTCGTTTGAACTTTTGCATATATATATAGGGTAGAGATCAAGTAAAAAGGATTTTATGGTAAAAAGGGTAAGAGGCAATAAAAAAATCCTTTTTATTGATTAAAACTAGTTCTTCATCAATTTATTTTTGATGAATCCAACATATTCATCACTTTTTACAGAGCAAAAGAGATTTTCAAATGTAGATTTTGAAACCAAAATTTTGGAATAATTTGGTGATGAACAAAATGCTTTCATCTAAAAAGTGATGAATATGTTGGATTCATCAAAAAGAAATCGATGAAGAACTAGTTTTAATCAATAAAGATGATGAACTAACAATTATCAATTGATGTATATACCGAAAAATGATCAAATAATCATCCCTCTTACACTTTTTACTTTAATTTCCTTTTTATTTGATCTCATCCCTATATATATATATATATATATATATATATATATATATATATATATGCTATATAAATTTTTTATGCATAAAGCAAGTTTTATAATGATATATTACTATGTTTTCTTTGCATAAAGTTATGTTATGATTATATAAGTATGTAGCAAAATTACATGTCTTATAACATAATGTTATCATGCATATTAACATATGATACATACAAGTTTTTTATACATATTAAGTATCACCATTGAGATATCCAACGTACAGGATATAGAATGAAGGGATGTCTTGCAAATGGACCTTATTAGGCAGCCCTTATGTGGATCCGAGTTAGAGAATCTATGAGAAGTTTGGCATACTTAACATGTAACCATGAGATCTCCAAGAAATGTTTTATACTTGAAAAGTGGTTTATACAAGAAAGATTGTTTATAGTCTTTGATTTGGCTAAGTATTTGTGAAAAATATTTATCATGAAACCATAATTACTCACTAAGCTTAAAGCTTACGTATTCATGTATGTATCTCAGGAAACAAGGAGTAAGGGACCATCGAAGTATTATTTTCAACTTTTGTAATATTATCTTACGCATTTCCGTTGATGTAATAAGCTCTGTATTAAGTTATGATGAATAAAAAAAAGTTTTAGTTTTCTCTATATTCACTTGTACTAATGGCTCAAAGATAAAAGACACGAATCGGGGTGTTACAAGTTGGTTGTTTTTAGCCTTTGATTTGGCTAAGCATTTGTGAAAAATATTTATCATGAAACCATAATGACTCACTAAGCTTAAAACTTACGTATTCATGTATGTATCTTAGGAAACAAGGAGTAAGGGACCATTGAAGTATTCGTTTTTTAATAAATTAGAACTTTTGTAAAATTATCTTACGCATTTTAGCTGATATAATAAGCTCTGTATTAAGTTATGATGAATAAAAAGTTTAAGATTCATAGTTTTCTCTATATTCACTTGTACTAAAGGCTCAAAGATAATACCCACGAGATCGGGCTGTTACAGAAGAAGTCAAATGTTTGAAACCATTGATAAATGTAGAAGGATATACCTCAGCCTGCCGACCAGCATGAAGTCTAACACCAGTTGCATCATACATTACCTGTCAAAGAAAAAAGAGGACAATCAATGCAAACTTATGATATTAATAAATGAGCGAGAAGAAAAACAAAAAACAGCAGCCAGCAGTTTTCAAGAAACACCATGCCAATACCCTCATTGTAGCTTAGTGTGAGGCAGAATTTCACAAATCACCCCTTTGGGGTATATAGCCTGTAAAAACATTTGATAAAAACTGAAGGCTTATTTCATGGAATTGGTCATAGAAACCAACATAAGAACCATAATGTAATTCTCATTGGTTAAAAGAAAGGTAAGCTCATATGAGTGATAGTGTAATTAAGCACATATATTTTTTAATTGTTAAATTTGCTACAATCCGATAAAAATTTCTGTATCTCTTAGATAGATTTCTCTTCCATTCTTTATCTTTGTTAAAGACAAACACCAGTTAGTAGCTATCCAGCTCAAGAACATTTTTAGCACACTAACATTAGTAGAGCTACAAATACGATCGTACAAAATTCACAATAAGAATAGAAAGCAGTATTAAACAGAATTAAGATATTTGGTAATATGAAACGCTTGTTGAAATTTCTACTAAGCAGCCAGAAACATGAAGAATGGAAACTGGGTGTGGTAAGTACATACAACGCAGGCCAAAACCACTGCAATGGCAAACGATGATGAACCAGTGCCTTCTTGTAAACCGATGCATGCAGCAAGAGATGTAACTGTTGCAGAATGTGATGATGGCATGCCACCTGAGCTAAGCATCCTTCTGGTATCCCATTTCCTCTCTTTAAACCTGCATATCCAAAGTAGAAAATAGTAATTAAACAATTGTGCTTCTTTTCTCTCATTTTCTTCATGTAATTAGTTGAGAAACAACAGTGGAATCCATGTGGCACATCCCTACCCAATGAAATATTCCCTCTTCTAATTGTATATTATTAGCTTATAAACTAAACTCCAAGTTGGATCATTTGAGGGTCTCCAAGTCACAACAGTCTGCTTACCAGTTGGTGATTAGAAAGGGTTTACCAAACAACAAGATGCATCACAAACACATCTCGTAGGCAGATTCTACCAATTACATTGCTAAACTAAGAGCAAAAACCAAAATTTATCACAACAAGAAGATCATCAAACTTTTCCTTATGCTCAGACTGATCATGGTTTTAATTTTTTTTTTCTTTACTATCTACGTTAATCACATTGTTTTCCGCCTTGGTATTACAACACTAAGTACAGAGTCTTCTACTTAACACAATCCACTCTAAAAAAAACTAAAAAAAATCCGTAACATTTCAAATACGAAGTTCGGAATATCCCAAACCTAAGAAAAAGAAGCCAAAATTAACTACGAATATTTCCAAACAATATCATGATTTCATGGGAACAAATAAGAAGCAGAGAGAAAGAGAGAGAGATACCAATGAGTAAACACTTTAAGAAACTGAGCGATAAACAAAGACAAAAAAGCAGAAAGAAGAGGTAGATTCGACGGCAAAACGGACGATTCTGAATAAGAACGAAGACTGGAAGACGCATCAGCCGCTGTAATCACCTCGTCCATTACAATAACGAGATCGAAACCCTCTTCTTCCTAAAAATCGATGTTAATTGTATTGATCTTTCAAAGCCCTCGTAGATCAACGATACCGATTGCGTAAAGGTAATGAAATTACAATAAGATCGCGATTGAACTGCAATTGGGTGATTTGGACGGCGGTAGTTGCAATCAGTATAAGTAAAGAATTTGGCCGGTTTTCTCCGGGAAGGGTGGACGACGGCGACGGAGCGGTGTTGACGGTATCAAGTTCTCACTGGTTTGTTTTAGACGTTCTTACTTCATATATACCAAAAAATGTTATAAAAAACTACGGGGAAATGACATATGCTCAATTAATATTTAAATGACCCCTCGATTAATAGTTACGCGTATTTTCCTGTTGTATTCCAGATTTTTATTTTTGAGAGAAAATAAATGATTTGAATGAAAAAGAGATAAAATTTAAAAAAATTGTATTTTAGTGTTTTTAGAGTTTTTTTTTTTTTTAAGAAGAGAAGAGAAGGGGTTTGGAAGAAAAATTTTATTAACTTTTTCTTGTAAACTTTCTTTCTAAAAGTGAGAAGATTGGATGGAAAGGAAAGGAATAGTTTTATGATTTTTCATTGATGACTAAATTACCCCTAATGACAATCAATAATTTTAGAAAATAAAAGTATTATTGTAATATTACTCGTTTTTTTCTTTCTCTCCAACTTGGGAACATAAAATAAAAACGATACTTTTTCTCTTCTTTCCTTTTCTTTCAAATTTAGGAACACGAAAAACTAAAACTATTATCATTTCTCTTCTCTTCTTTTCTCTCCTTAATTTTCTTTTTTATTCTTTTCTCCCGTATCTAAAACTCGGGAACACAGCATAAAAACTATATATAAGAGGTGATGATCCTTTTTTAAATATAAAACTATATATGGGCTTATTATTTCTACTTTTTTTTAAGATCATATTTGTCACATATTACGTTCACAGTCCTTTATGTTCGTTTATTACGCTGGTAACCCCTACTGTTTAGAGTTTGTAACACTTAAAAAGACCAAAATGTCCTTCTCTTTTCGCTTAAAATACCATAATACCTCTCTACCCCATTTTTTTCTTTATTTTTTAATTTAAAAATCTTAATATAATAAAACTAATTAATACCAAATCCCTTCCCCCATCCCTTCTTCTTTTTTACCTCTCTCCTCCCCCTCTATTTTAGATCCGCGACCGAACCACCACCCCTTTTCATCACAACCGCCACCAACCACCCTCTCATTGGAGAAGACAACCGTCACCGTCAACCGCCACCATCAACCACCTCCCCTCGTTGCATCACCACCGCCTGCAACACCCCACCCTCACACTCTCTCTCGTTCTCTCTCTTTCAACCCTAACCACCGCTACCCGCCACCCCTCTCTCTCAACCTTAACCACCTCTACCCACAACCAATGAACACCTGTAAAAGGGTTTTATGCATAAGAACATCAAATCCGTCAACCACCCATGTAAAGGGGTTTTTAGGTGTGGGATCTATTTAGATCTGTCGATGACAACCACCATCTGTTTAGATTCGTCAATGACGACCACCGGTGGAACATCAAAAACTCCTCGTCGTGATCTATTTAGATCTATGTATGTACATCAATGTGTTAACGGTGATGAGCGGTGGTTGTAGACGATTTGTGTTGATGGTTCAGATCTGACCAAGCTCCGACGACAACCACCATTGACTTCACTTCTTCTTTTCTTTTTTTTCTTTTATTTTCGTGAAATTTGTTCAGATCTGTGTATGTATTGATGCCCTAACGGTGGTGAGTGTCGACGGTTCAAATATGTCCAAGTTCTTGTTTTTGTTGGTGGTTGTAGACGGTGGTGAGTGGTGGTTATTGATGAGAGGCGGTGATTGTCTTTGATGGAGGCAAAGTGGTTGCTCTTGGTGTTCTTGATAGAGGCAGACAGTGCTGGTAGGAGGTGGGAGGTAGTAGACGATGGTTAGGGGTGGTTGGGTGGTAGTTGACGGTAGTCAGATTGTGGTGGCCGACGGTGGTCAGATGATGGTGGTCAGATGGTGGTGGTTCATAGTTTTTATTAGTGGTAGCATATCAAAGTTATTTTATTTTTTATTTAATTATTTGTAATTAACAATTACATTTTAAAATGAATTAAAGTTATAAAAAAAAACAAGAAACTAATAATAAAATGGTATTATTGTCTTTTTACGTGCATAAAGGGTGAAGAAGGATCATCGGTGTTACAAACTCTAAACAGCAGGGATTATCAGTGTAATAAACGAACATAAAGGACCGTGGATGTAATAAGTGGCAAACTACAGGGACCATTTGTGTAATTTACTCTTTATCTTTTATAAGGTTTAGTTTATGAAAATATATCTAACTTGTTACCTTTTGTTATTGTATGTACTGAACTTTCAAACTTACCATTTAATGTATTGGACTTTACAAACTTCCCATTTTGGGTATCGAACCTGCTATAGCAAGTTCGAAGTTGACGTGACACCAATTTTACTGAGGTGGCTCAAGACATGGCATATGAGTTGAATTTTTTATGGTTAAAAAAATAAAAAAATAAAAGCATTATATTAATATATAAATAATATAATAATAACCCAAATTACTTTATTTTGAACTAAATTGCTAGAAGAGCCAGAGGAGATTACTCTATTTTGAAGAGATACGTACTCACCTAAATGAGATACATACCCACATTACAAAGGTTTCATCGATTATGAAGGATTCATCGACAAAAAACACGTTTTTCAATCTGGTTGATTTGCGATCTCCCCTACTCCATTTGCGATCTCGCTGCACCATTTGAATCTGGTCGATCTCTCATCGATTTCTATGACCTAGATATAGGGATTTAGTTCAAAAGGTTTCATCGATTTATTAGTCTAAATCCACGTCATCTACATCTTCAAAGGTATGAAATTTCTTTGTTTCAATTTTAGGGTTCTTGATTGTTCTTGTTCGGTTATATAAACCAGATCTTGGTTCTTGTTTAGTTTTTGAAACCAATAAGTTTAAGTTGTGATTTCATGTTTGGGTCCTTGTTCGGTTATTTTAGTTGTGATTTCATTTCATTTCATAAGACCAGATTTGTAATCGATTCATATATGATTTTAAGACCAGATCTAAAAAAAATTTGGGTTCAACAATCAATTTTCGATTATAAGACCACATCTGATTTTAAGACAAATTTACGATCGATTTCGGGGTTCTTGTTCGATTTTCGATTTTGGGCTTCAATTTTGTGATAATCGATTTTGATTTAGGGTTCATATCCAGGTTCATCTTAGGATTCGGTTTTAGGGTTCTTGCGTTCCTGCTTCATATATTGATCTGGGTTTCATTTCATGTTCTTCATCTTTTTCTTCAAAGGAATGAAAGAGTTATGGGTGACCTGAAGAATAGGTAACCGGAGATATAAAATGGTAACTTTTGGGAGTTCAGTACATTAAATGGTAACTTTAAAAATTTGATACACATAATAGCAAAAGGTGACAAGTTAGATAAATATTTAGGAAATAAACCCTTTTTAAAAAACTCAGTTTTTTATTACAAGTCATAATTAGTTTGTAACTCAAAAATTAAATTAAAAAATGAGCTTATATTATGTTTAGCCAACACCATCTAAATATAAATATACATTTGAAACTAGTATCGTAATTGTAAATATGAGGTGTGTTTGAAAAAAGATTACAAATAAACGAGGTAATAGAATAAAATGATGAAATTTAATAATTCATTTGCATGTTTACTTTACATAGGAAATTAAATGACTAATTTAACCATTAATCATTTTTATTTTTTAGTCTTTTTATTTAGCACAAATTATATGAAAATATAATTAATTTTGTCATAGTTACTATTGTATATAATAAACTTTAATATTTTAAAAAAACAAAATACATGAAAATACAATTAACGTTGTCTTAATTGTCATTGTATACGACTAACTTTAAATTCTTAAAAGTAATACAACTAACTTTTAAAAAAAATTCATTGTATGCAAACAACTTTTTTCTATGTCTAGTCTTTAGCTACCATTGTATACAATAAACTTTTTCATAATTTCTATAGTATACAATAACTTGCATACAATGGAAGAATTATAAAAGTTGATTGTATTATTTAAAAAAAATAAAGTTGGTTGTATACAATGACAGTTAATACAAAGTTCATTGTATTTTAATGCAATTTACCCTTTTAAAAATAATACAATAAACTTTTATAATCATATCATTGTATGCAATTAACTTTTTTATGTGTCTGTTGTTTAGTTACCATTGTATATGATTATGAAAGTTGGTTGTATTATTTTTAAAAAATAAAATTGATTGTATATAATGATAACTAAGATAAGATACATTGTGTTTTAATGTAATTTGCCCAACTATTTAATCAAATATAGATTTATATATCTTTTTTCATATTGTAGACACGCATTTATAAATATACTTTTTACTTTTAATAAGTTTATAATTAAAAATATATATAAATCGATATTTGGTTAAATTGAAAGACTAAAAGGTAAAAATGATTAACGGTTGAGATATTATTGAAAAAACATCTTTTAAGTAAATTATTTAAAATTTGAAAAACTATTTTTCTAATCTTCCGATATAAATAAAAAACTAATTAAAAAATATTAGACAATCTAAGTTCTTTATTTAACAAAAAATTTAATCTTAATCGTTCATTTGCTTCAAATTAAAAAATCAATTTTAACTATTTAGAGTGAAAACATTTTAAATCTTTATCATACTAAATTAAACCATATAGCTATTTTAAAGGTAGATCTATAGATTTTACTTATCTATACTTTTTTTTAATTATTGTACCTAATTAATTTAAATATATAATCGTACATATGTAGTACTTATCATACTTTTTAAATTATTAAAATTATTAATTCAAATCCTACTAAAATTATGTATCATAAGCTATATCAATAATAAAATATTATATACATTCAAATTATTGTCCTTATCTATATTTATTATAGGGTTTAGTTTATCAAAATGTATTAAACTTGTCACGTTTTACTATTTTATGTATTGAACTTCAAAAGTCTCTATTGTGTGTATGAAACTTTTAATTTGTTGATATTATATGCATTTTGGTTACATAAAAAAAGAAAAAATATATAAGTTTAGTACATACAATAGAAACTTTAATACACACAATAACGAATTTTTAAATGTTTGGTACACACAATAGAAAATTTTAAACTAAACCCTTTATTATATATACTGCAAATTATATCGTAATTAAATTTTACACCATTCTTAAATTTGTCATCGGATCAAGCTCTTATTTCTTTCATATGATACAATCATATATTTAGCTAAACGAATATAAAATAATACTTTGACATAAATAATTATGGTTACCCGTGTTTTTATACGGGTATGTAAAGTAGTTTATAATAATTTGACGTTTTAAAAAATTAAAAGTAGATTAAATTGTAAAATTCAATCCATTGCCGGAAGGAATAGAGGAAACCAATTACCTTTTAAGGAATTAAACATCATAAAATGTAAGATATCACATTCCTTACGCATGTTCCATTCCTTTCAAAGGGGATACCAAAATCACTTTATTTCATTAAATTGGAATGACTTATTCCACTATTTCAATTATTTATCTAGACACTGCCTAAATACTTTATTATCATATGAGAAAGAAAATGTATGTAAAATAATAGGTGTCGTCAACAACTGTTAACTTAAATGTTATGTGTATGCAACAACGTATACTTAAGTTAATGAAATACTCGAATTACTAAAATACCCTTATTAAAATGGTACGTGTGTGCAACACACCTAAGTGCCATTGATTGCACCTGATAAGCTATGAGAGCTTAGTAAGTAATCTAAACATAACATCGTATGAGCACACGTATACAATCACATGAAGATAATATACGCATGTCTGGCAATCAAAGCTAGCCTCTGGTTCTAGACCCAGGGAAGCATCGTAGGTCACAGTACTGTACCGCATCTGAGCCCTACTGCACATAGCAGTAAGCTTACATATTCACATGTATAACATAGCATGTTAGGAATCTGGTATGAAACTACACATGCTGCTAATATGAAGTGAAGTCTAGAAGACTCACCTTACAACTGTAATATGCAATACTTCACAGATCACTGATGCATGTATTATGTCAATCACCTCCTATATAACAATACATGAATAATACATAAGGCATTCTGATCTGAAATAGGGCCTACACGGGCCGTGTATCCCTACACGGGCCGTGTTCCATTAATGCTACACGACCATGTAATCCTACATGGCCCTATGACCGTCTTACACACTACACGGCCGTGTACCGCTACACGGGCGTGTACATAACAGTCCAGCAGACTGTTCTTAGCAAGAACTGCCGGATTTCACCATGAAATCCTATAGTTTCACCATAAATCGACTAGAGGTGTTTTCCTACACCCCCTAACACTGATATACATGATCTAAACCAAACAAAACATTCCTAACATGATTCCACCATTGAATCATGTATGTAAACTCATAAAACCATAAGAATAAATGTTTAAAAACTTACCTCCACTTGAATACTTGCTAGGATCCTGAATAAGCTTCTTGTTCTACTGATTGTTCACTAAAAATAGAGAGTTTAGCAGCTGCTAGGTGTATATTTTCGTGAGTTGCAGAAAGCAAATGAGAAACTTTGACTATTAAGTCAAAGTTGGCACTATATATATATATATATATATATATATATATATATATATATATATATAAGTTTCAGCTTTATACACAACAGCCCCCTGCACTTAATTAACTTGAAATCTGACGGTTTTAGCCCCTCTAGTTTAAAACCACATCTTATCGCATATATCCATTCCTAACTCGTTTAACACTTTATACATTTCTTGCATAAACTTAATAATAAAATTCTGGGTGTTACAACTCTTCCCCACTTGAAATGATTTCGTCCCCGAAATCAACTGCCGAAGAGTTCTGAATAAATATCATCATTTTCTGTTCAAGCCCTCACACATATTCTGACCTCTTTCTACACTTTTACCGGTCCTTGACCCATCTACTCTGTTTATTATAGATTTAATTGCTAAATATCTTCTGAGGTATAATATATGAAAGGTGTTCTGAATTTATAACAACTCTTCTGATAACTCTGATCTATAAACTGCCCTTCCCCTCATATATAACAATTCTGTACAACCATTTGAATTTCAGACTTAATTTTTCCTTCTTTCTGAATCTGATCACGTCTTTCCACAATGATACTTTCAATAATACATACTTCTCCGTTGAAACTGATGTGATGATCTCTGTTTATCTGTAAAACCCTTCTGCCTATTCTGGACGTCAAACAATATACTACCTACCTTCTGAATCTGTTCTGTCTTTCGCTGTATCATTTCTGTGCTACCCCACACTTTCTGACCCACTTCACCCAATACACTGAATTTTGGCAGTAATATCATACAATCTCATACATTGGCATCCCGGTACTGAACCTGTATCTGTTGTAATACGGAATTTTGTCAAACAAATATGCACCCCAGTTTTCTTCTGACTTAATAACATAATCATAAAACATGCTTTTCATCTTCTGTATACTTCTTTCATTCTGACTGTACTGAGATGTAGCTTAATCCTTAACTTTATATGAAATCTGTTCCGAATTCTAGAAGTAGATCTGATATCATTGTCTGAATCAATAAACACTGACATACTATGACATAACACAATCTGCTTCACATACACATCTGTTAACTGTTATGATGAATGAGTTTCTCTAATGGAAACTGCATATACACTTTTATTTAACCTGCCTACAATCACTCATAACACATTATAACTTCGTAGAGTTTTCGGATAATTTGGCATTCAGGTTCATACTAATATTTCCAGATATAATTTCTGACGTTTGGCTTTCTTTCGTACACCTTTATAAGTATTTCTCCACTTATCTGACTATATCTTGTTTCATATCCGGTCACCAATAATCCACCCTCTGGTCTTTATAAAATTGGTAACTTCTGACTGAATAGAAAATCTAAACTTGTGAGCTTCATTTAACTGTGTTTGACTTGCATCTCCATAACCTGATACTCACATACGGTTATATCTAATCAGTATATCACGACTGTCTTTAATCGGATTTATTTCATGTCATTCTCATCCATTCTTTAATATACTTTTCACTTTTGATCTCTTCTGACTGACCCGTTCCCATTTCATCTGAATATAAGCGTTGTAACTATCATCTAGATAATTAATTCATACAAGTATTATTTCTGATTTCCTGTTCAAACCGTCGGCTATATCATTAGCCTTACCCTGAATAATATAATATTTTACTCACAATCCTTCACTGATTCTGACCATTGTTTCTGTCGCCTTTGAAGGTCTTTCTCATTCTACAATTATTTCTAACTTTTATAATTTCGTGTAAACAACTCTACACATAAAGAAATACCTAATCTCATCATATCATACTGAATGCTACCGTAGCGCACTAGCGGTAGTCTTACACCACCTATGAATGCTATTGCGGCGCACCAACAATAGTCTTACATCCACATATCCACCCACTATTGAGGTAATATCCTTACGTATCATATAACTAACATATCACATATACTACTATCAGGTGTGAGTCTGTATACTCATTCTCATACGATTGAACTGTCTAGAAGTGTAAATAATAACTCTGCCCCCTGCATCCATCCAAATTAGTGTACTGTCATCACACAATGCTATCGTCTCTTTAGTCGATTCAAGTAGTGCAAACTGTTGCTTCACATAATTTATGCAATTAATCCCATCCAACTGTTGATTATTGTCGGGTTCTTTGGCGGCTCCCAGTTCATCACCTTCTCTACTTCTCATAATTCATCTCGATCCCATTCCTACTAATAAGTTATCTAGAGAATTTCATTCCTTTCATCTTAAATTCATATTGAAAACTTAACATATAACTATTTTCTGCTCTGCGTCACTAAAACTTTTCAAACATGATTCTCATGATCTGATAAACTTCTGAAATAAATACATATATCGTTGAAGAACACAATTACTGACTTACTTGATATTGACTTATACACCCTATTCAATTAATACATAATCACTGCTGGTGCGTTAGCGAGGCTAACAGGTATCATAACTACTTCAAAACATCTATACGTATCTGAACACAATTTAAGGAATACCATCTCTTCTGATCTTAGGCTGAAGAAAATCCGACCTGGAGTCAGCTTTGACAACCACTTTACCCCGTTATAACTGATCAAGTAATTCTCATATTCTAAACACTGGACATATATTCATGATCACTTTATTGAACTCATACTAATTAATACACATAACATAAGTACACATCATGAAAAGCTACTGGGTCTTATAAACCCCCACATGTAATAATTCTTGAAATCATTTCAATAATTCTTGTATCTCTGAAGAAGCAAGTCTGTACGTAGTTCTCGTAATCAGTGAAGCTTTCAACACCACACAAATTCTAAACATACTCTGTCTGTCTGGCAGTAACCTTGGCTATTTCTTGAATTACCTAACAAGATACTCACATACTACTTTCATATCTTTCTAGCTCATCTGGTCCTCTAATGAGTTAATATTTATAACATAGGTTGAGAAAAATAATGTACCCATACTGAAGACATTTTCCAGCTTTTGAAACTGTACACCCGTATAACCTACCTGTTTTAATTTTAGCATATATAATTAGTTCTTCCCCACTTGGGATATGAACTCGTATCACTTCTGTTCACATAATATCATAACCTGGTTATAATTTAACCAGTCCATTCCAACTACTATTCGGAACTCACTCATATTCATAGGTACAAAATATTTCTCACTCGTACTTCAACCAATAACACAAAATCTTCTTTGATTCTGCCTCCTTCAACAATTTATTATCTAAGAAAAGTACATACCGGTTCTACATAATTTACATACATAATAAAAGAAACCTTACATCGTTTCCACTTATTTATTTAATATCTCTACTAACAAATTCCAGCTAGTTGGGACATTCTGAGGACTCATGCCCGTACTAAGCACAGTCATAACAAAACTTTCCCAAGGATAAACAATCCTTATAATTATGTCCTACTTCTCCACTCGCATAACAACCTTTATTTTTATACTTACACTGGCCCGTATGGTTCTTACCACAAGTCTCGCATCCCGTTCTTCTATGGGATCCCTCGGCTTTTATTTCCATTTTATCTTCTTTTATCTCGTTAATCATTTCATCCTTCAATATATGAAATTCTTCTCAGACTACACTTCGTATCTCATTCTTCATTTCAGTCATAATGGACGGCATAACTGTTTTAATACATTTTTCAAACTCATCCGAGACGACACCCCTAAGGTGTTTGGTAGGTATGGCTCCACGCCATTCCCCATAAAGGGAAATATAGTCTTCCACCTCTCCTATAGTAACCATGTCAGTGTTTCCTTCATTTCTTACTTCATTTTCTGTTCTAGAATTCGCATTAGGATCCATTACACTGTAACAAAACAATTCTTAGTTAGTCATAATATCAATCACATCTCGCACCATTATACTTGCCTTTATTTCACAAACACTCCACTCATTTACCGTCTTTGAATAATATCGTAGATCATACCAATACATACATCTTTCCACTTTGTTTTAACTTACTTTCCTTAGTTCTCATAATAACTTTATGTACATGACATCTGTAAATTTGCTTTATTACCACTCCTTTTACAATTAATCTTGATACTGACTCTTATCTGATCATTTCTTTGTTCTTTTATCTGTTCCACAACTCATACAATAATATATGGCATAAACTCTGTTTCACCACTTTACTAAGTTTTCTTCATTGAATTCTTCAGATGTAGGTTCTGATATTTAACAATTATATCTGGGCTCAAACACCCTATCATGCTATATTCTTATAAGAATACGTTCACTTGTAATACTGATATTTATCCTTTCATGTCTGTGACTAAAATCACTCTTAGGATTATACACTACTCTTGAACCTTTTGTATATATCATTCTGGTAGTATAGATAAAGCACTAAAGCAAAAAGGTGGCTTTATCACACTATCCTGTATAACAAACAGTTACTTGTATAACCATATATCAGTACACCTATTATCATATCCAAAGGTTTTCTATACATACTAAGGCATTCTACATATATTCTCAGGTGTACTACCTTACAAGTACCCCTCACCCAATTCACAAGATTCCTCATGATTCCATTAAGTTCTAACATGTATCATGTGTTTGTAATAATATGGGCCCTTATATTACTCTAAACACATTACACACATTTGATCTTAACTTTATCACAAAAATTCCCGATTCACAGGCTTAGGCCAAAGTTTATACATCATGTTCTCATATATTCATATAACACTAAATTCATCTTGAATGCACAATAAAAGCAACTCTTTAACAGTTGTAAATATCTATAACATATCTGTCTTAAGCATATCCTGTACTCGCATACAATACTCACATAATACATAATCAATATAACTGTTAGTATACTCACCAAGCTGCAAGCCTTCAGTTTGACAATTTTCAAAATTCGCAGAACCATGGTTTAAGTCCAAAATGTGTCTTGTACACATCCAGATCCCTCAAACCATGGCTCTGATACCAAGTTGTAACGCCCCAAAAACCAAATTTAAAATACTAAGATCAAACACCTATAAGTGTTCGCATCTCAAAGTTTATCATAAAAGCGGAAGCAATTTGTTTGAAAACCTGACGTATCAATAGATACTCACATAAATACTGTCATAAGTTGGTACCAAAAACTTGATAATTACAAACCAGGCGTTAATTTCAAAGAGTTTAACAGTTGGAAGTCAAACCGGAGCTTTGCCATTGCCTTTGATAAAACCTGCAAAACATTTTAAAAATAGTGTCTAATAAGCTACGAGAGCTTAGTGAGTAATCTAAACATAACATCGTATGAGCACACGTATACAATCACATGAAGATAATACACGCATGTCTGGCAATCAAAGCTAGCCTCTGGTTCTAGACCCAGGGAAGCATCGTAGGTCACAGTACTGTACCGCATCTGAGCCCTACTGCACATAGAAGTAAGCTTACATATTCACATGTATAACATAGCATGTTAGCAATCTGGTATGAAACTACACATGCTGCTAATATGAAGTGAAGTCTAGAAGACTCACCTTACAACTGTAATATGCAATACTTCACAGATCACTGATGCATGTATTATGTCAATCACCTCCTATATAACAATACATGAATAATACATAAGGCATTCTGATCTGAAATAGGCCCTACACGGGCCGTGTCCCATTAATGCTACACGACCATGTAATCCTACATGGCCCTATAACCGTCTTATACACTACACGGCCGTGTACCGCTACACGGGCCGTGTACCTCTTATACTACACGACCATGTAACCTTACATGGCCCTGTGACCGCCATAACTACTACACGGCCGTGTACCGCTACACGGGCCGTGTACCTCTTATACTACACGACCATGTAACCTTACATGGCCCTTTGACCGCCATAACTACTACACGGCCGTGTACCGCTACACGGGCCGTGTACATAACAGTCCAGCAGACTGTTCTTAGCAAGAACTGCCGGATTTCACCATGAAATCCTATAGTTTCACCATAAATCGACTAGAGGTGTTTTCCTACACCCCCTAACATTGATATACATGATCTAAACCAAACAAAACATTCCTAACATGATTCCACCATTGAATCATGTATGTAAACTGTTGGGAAGATAATCACTTCACCCTAATAATCAACTCTGCCTATCCTAAAACATAAGATTTGATGATAACCAAACCCTACATTCAGTATGACTTAGAAAGAATTCAAACATGTGTTGTTTGAATTAGTTTATGTAAAAATATGCTAAGTATGAAACCATCAACTGAGGAAAATAAGCCATCAGCTGAGCATCAGATCCTACTCAAAGTATCAGCCAAAGGATATCAGCCAAGGAGCATCAGATGAAGAAAACAAGTAAAGAAGACCATCAGCTGAGGAAAACAATCTATCAGCTGAGCAAAATTGTTGATCAATAGATGAAAATATTCCATCAGCTGAGTAAACAGTTTGATCAGCTGAGTGAAGAAAGTGATCAGCTGAATGAAGAATTTGATCAGCTGAGTGCCTACTCTATCAGCTGAGTGAACAATTGGATCAGCTGAGGCCCAGAGCATCAGCTAAGTAAGTCTTTCTTTACACAAGTAATCTCCCCTTATAAACTGATGTATTTGATTGATCAGCTGAGCATTCTTGATCAACTGATCATACAAATACATGAGCATTATGTCCTTCTAAGCTTACTATTGATCAGTTGAGCATCTATATGATCAGCCGAGCAATATGTGTCAACTGAGTCCTAGCAAAAAGTGATCAACTGATATATTTTGTCAACTGAGTAGTGAATATCAGAGTTCCTTGTACAATCTGTTAGCTAAGTCGTGAAAAATGTCAAATCTACTCTATCTTTTCAGATTGTAAGTCATATGTAAAAGGCAGAACATGTGTTGTTCTATTATGCCTTAGATCTTTGTTTGTAAAAGTAAAATGCACTTTTTGGATCAAGTATGAGACAAAAGGGTTTGATCTTATCCTCTGGAAAAGGATAATGATACCTCAAACAGACGAAGATCTTGAAGATTTGTTCAAGCAACTAAGTATGGCTGGCAATCCCATACTTGGTAAAGTCAAATCAATCAGAAGCATGGTGTTGATTAAAGTACAATCATGGAAAAGGAAAGATACTTCTACACGACAGTAGATGTGGACTTTAATATTTTATATTGTGAATGGGTTGCACTTTTGTAGAAAAGTACAATTACTTTTATCATACATTTGATTAAAGTAACTTTACTTTTCACCCACTACCTTTATAATTAAAATATTATATTTCCACATCCTCTTGGTCTCTTACCTTCATGCAACCGGATCCACCAAGACTTCTATATATACTCATGCATGGTGGACATGCAAATAGAGAATACTACACAACACAACAAAGTGAAGTCTCTACTACACAAAAAGAAAATCTCATCAGTTGAGAAATTTCGTAGAGTATAAGCATTGTGTAGAATCAAACTTGTTCATGTGTTGAACACTCTAAATACATTAGTTGTTTTAGAGTTAGTTTGTCTATGTGTTAGACAAATTGATTGCCACCTTTTATTGTACTTAGAATTTCCGCTTCTAGTACATGTAATTCTTGATTCATATCAATAAGAATTATATAAAAGTATATAAGTGTGTCTTTAATTTTTAAAAGCTAAAATTTGTATTCAACACCCCCTTCTACAAACATTTGTTGTTGTGTACTCAATCTGGGACTAACATAAACTCATAAAACCATAAGAATAAATGTTTAAGAACTTACCTCCACTTGAATACTTGCTAGGATCCTGAATAAGCTTCTTGTTCAACTGATTGTTCACTAAAAATAGAGAGTCTAGCAGCTGCTAGGTGTATATTTTCGTGAGTTGCTGGAAGCAAATGAGAAACTTTGACTATTAAGTCAAAGTTGGCATTATATATATATATATATATATATATATATATATATATATATATATATATATATATATAAGTTTCAGCTTTATACACAACAGCCCCCTGCACTTAATTAACTTGAAATCTGACGGTTTTAGCCCTTCTAGTTTAAAACCACATCTTATCGCATATATCCATTCCTAACTCGTGTAACACTTTATACATTTCTTGCATAAACTTAATAATAAAATTCTGGGTGTTACAAATTTATCTATACGTAATTCAAGATATAAATACACAGTAACAAAGTAAATTCCAATATGTACAAAAGTTTGTCAACCACAAACGTTTGTTTATAAAAAGTGTTGAAGGGGAAGTCAGGAGCTATCAATCCTGAGCCAGAGCCTTTTCCTCTGTCTGTTCTTGAAAAAGGAATAAAACTCAACTTTGTAAGGAAAAGCTTAGTCAGTCCTGATGTGCGATTTTCGTACCGGTTTTAAATTTATAAAATCCGCGTATTTTAATTACGAACACAATAGGCAAGTGAACCTAATTGTGTAGTAGTATAGAAAATAAGTACGGGTGTCAAACTCACGGGGAACGAGTATGATTTTAGTTACAATTAAATTATTTATCTACTAAATTAACTAAAAAGCAGTAAAAGAGAGAAATTCGCAATTATTAGTCTAAAGCGATCGAATCCAAACCTTAATCCTAAAACCCCATAAACTAAGATTTAGCAACTAAGAAAACGAGAAATCAAATAACTAAAAGATTCAAACAATCATGAAGTAAAGTATCTCTACTCAGACGATAGATTCCCCTTTTCAAATCATCAGATTTCAATGAATGTGCAATGGACAACATATAACAATAAACTGATTTTTAAATTGGCTAGATTTCCTGGTCAGGCTTACTAACCCTATAGTTTCAAAGATATTAACCAATGGTCATGAAATTAATTAATATTTTAACTAGTCAAATTGTTCGTATTATGCTAGACTTAATATATTGATTTGTTAATTCACAAAAATCAATCAATTACTAAAGAATGATCATCAATGGCAATTGCAAACACATTAAAGTTCAAATCTTTAAACCTAACCCTAGGAATTGGTCCATCACTAGTTATGAATTCTAATGGTCAAAAAAATTCAAAATTCAAGAAATCAAAGGTAGAATGGTCATCTAACCTATGAAAACTCAGTAATAGGAATAAAGATCAGAATTTTAACACACTTAGATCTTTAAAAAGCTAAATCGTAACAAATATGTCACAACATGTCATCATGTATAAGTAGAGATAACAGGGTGTTTAGCCCATAATCAAAGGAATACAGCAAAAGAAACACATAAATAGTATGCTAAACATGTTGTAATAGATAACCAAAGATGAATCTAAGGTGAAAACCTTAAATCTTCACTTCCAAAAGCTAAATCTTCAAGCTTCTTGCAAGATCTCTGCTTCAAAGCTCTAAAAATGTCTATGTGGTTCATCTAGGGCCGGCTGGAATGAATGCTTCCCCTGTTTTGGAACAAAACAAGTCTATTTATAGAGTTTTTTTCGGCCGAAGACGCGACGTGTTGGATGATTGGACGTGTCACGTCGCACCAATATTGCCCGACAAGTTAGCCAGTTTCTACGGGAACGTGACTCGTTTCTTATTTGGACGCGATGCGTTTTTCCATATTTCTGACTTTTTGATTTTTCTTTATAACTCGAGTCTTTTTTCAGTTTTTTCGCTTAAACTTCTCGCCATCGAATGTGTATGACCTAACATTGACAAATACATAACTTTAAGTACCATTCATCACATTTTCGCGAAACATTATCGTTTAAATACCATTTTATCACAAAGAATATACATATAAATAACGCGATGTCAAGCACACAATTAAAAATCAACATCAAAGAAGTATACACATCTTATACACATATATATCATCAAACATCCACAATTCATGAAGTATGCACATCCCATAACCCAACCCTATTAAGTTTCGGATTAGTCGGGTTCTAGTCAATCGGATTTTGGGTTCATAGGGTTAATTAGTCGGGTTAATTGGGTTTATTAATAAGGTGATGGTGGGGGTAGTGTTAATCTGGTTATATTAATAAGACGACGGTGGGAGTTGGGTTGATGGAAACTTGTATACAAGTCTCGAATTTGTGCGGGTTAACTTGAACCCAAATTAGGACATGGAAACTAACTCGAAACCCGACACTATATACCGTTTGGGTTTGGCAGGTCATCCCGCTTAATCATTTTAGATCTTATTAAACCCGACTTAAATAAACTAGTTCGAGTCGGGTGAGGTTATACGGGGTGGTCACATACTAATTCATTAACCAAACAGTCTTAATAAGGGATTAAATTCACATTCTGATTCCTTCAGGATTTCAATTCCAAAATAATTCCTATTTCATTCACTAGCATTCTAACAAATCAAACATCCCCTTAAAAAATCTGTTTGCACATCTCTTTTGAAAACTAATCTCTATGGTAATAATTAGTACTAGTTAATCTAAATGGGTAGAAGATTTTTCTCAAGTCCTAGTTTAGTTTTGTAATGAGCTCCTAGTTCATGTTTTAAGTGGATCTCGAAAAAACCATTCTTAACAAAATTAAAAGTTTATTACATTTTTAATTCATGTGGTATAATTAAAATTGTTTTCTTGCATTATTGATATCTAGTCCAATTGAAATGACGATATTACCCTTATCCTATTAATTTACGATTTTTCTTAGATCTTAATTTTACAAATATTAGATATTATTAAGAATATTATAACAGTCCGGGATATATATTTATACAATCAATTAATCTGTTAAATTATTATCAATACTATTGCTTTTGTAATAATTTTAGTTATTCATAAAATTTAAAAGAACCGAAGAAGAAATGCATTCTTAAATTTGTGATTTATAACTACTTATTTATTTCACAATTCTTAAACCTTGTAATTATTATATGTTTTTTATAATTTGTTAATAATTTTTTTGAATCAGCCCCTTTTAATACATGGGTATTTTAACCTAGTAACTTAATAAGACAAAAAAAAAATAGGTTGATGTTTACAAAATAAAAAAAGATATCCACATTTGACCCGGTCAGCCAGAGTGGGCTAAAATGCTAAATTTTACCCACCATTTGACCCGGAAATTTGAGCCCAAAATTGAAGCAAGCCCAATTTAGAAAAGTCCACTGGTCCGTTACCAGTAGATGTCTTTAATAAAGATACTTATTTAAGATTATAGATAATATAAAGTTATTATAGATAATATAAGAATAATAAAAAAAACCTGCATTTTGTTCTATGTAATAATCATTCTTTTGTAACTAAGTGTTAGAAGTAATTGTTGGATCTATAATTACATGAGATACATGTGTAAGATTTGTAGAGTATGTATAAGTTTGTTGTTTAACAGAAAATACATCTAAACATCTTCTACGTACATAATGTCTATCAATATGAATAACTTTATCATGTTCACGAGTTTTTCCTCCTCTTTTGGGTAAACTACCATAAGGGTTCCTTGCCTACAGGTCTCATATTCTCATAACCAACAAGTTACAATGAGGTTAGGATATGATCTTTGGACTTTAGTTTTATCTTATTTGTCCCCGACTACTAAGCCACCACTACACCGACTACTAAGCAACCACTACAGGTTACTTACGGTTCACTTTCAAAAAAATCTTTTATTTTTTTAGAATTTTTTAAGAAAACTAAAAACTAAAAAAACTATCCATTTACATATTTTTCAAGAAAACAAAAAAATTGTTCACTTTTCTACCTCTTTCCATTTTTTCAAACTTCCACATTTTTCTCAACAACCTTTCTAAAAAATTCCCCAACCAAATATGGTTTCTAATTTTTTTTTAAATTAAAAACTCCACCCTTTCATATAAACATGTTATTCATTTTTCCTATAAAATAAAAACTCTATCATTTTTCATAGAAAAATATAAAATTTTGCTCCTACTAAACGCAATACAATTTCTATTTACTCTTAGAGTACAAGAAGTGGTCACATAGAACCACATCCACTACACCAATATGTCAGTTTTTTTCTCCTACCACTTAATCACCTACTTAGCCCGTAGTGGTCACTTCTCACCATACCATATTACGGACGCACATATTATCCAACTATTTAATCAAAATTTAATAAAAAAGGTTAAAAAGCTAAGATGTCCACCCCACACACATCCACATATAGTGAATATCACACATCCCCTCCCACCACACCTTAAGGGAGTGGTACCACACCCACCCCCTAAGTGGTCACCCCATCACGCCCATTCACTACTCTCCACTCCTTGTACTCTTAATACTCCTATAGTGCTATAGTCCATTGCGACTAGTGTGATGGTGATCGAGGTGTACCATGAGATAGTGGGGTGAAAATATAAAATGAAATCACAGGTGAATAAAGTTGTATCTAGTTCTTATTCGTGACTTCTCTTGCTTCTATGGAAGGTTTATGTAAGGGGAAAATATCATTGAAGCATTGTAACACTTCAGGTACATATGTTTCGTCTCTTTTGAGTCCAAAATTCAAATACTGAAAACCATTACTCTTCAGATTATTACTTTTGTTTCGAGTTTTATATATTTTATATATATAAGAGTGTTGCACGCGAATGAATAAAAGTCATCCTTATTTTACGATTAGATAATTACAAACTTTGAAAACCCGTCTTAGTATTTACGACGGTATCTGCAAATGAAAAATATCTCATAAGAACCCTGTCTAAAAATCTTGTTACGGCTTGTTATCTCACCGGTCTAACAACAGTATTTTCCATTCAATCATCTTTACTACGCCAAACCTTTTTTATGCATGCATAGAACATCAAATTTTCATGATTAATCTCTGTAACACAATTATAACGTATTGTAATATAAATATAATACCATTAAATATAAGCATTGATTTATAATAAGGAATCACAAAAAGGGTTGATAACACAAATTTTAAAATAGAACAAGTTGCAAATAAATATTTATTCTATGGTTGAGAAATATAAGAAGGAATATGCGTAGAATATCATTTAATTTGCCCAATAAAAATACACGATTATTTATTTGTTCCACAAACATATATGCCAAGTCAATTCAAAGGGAGATATATTGCTGCATTATATCGTCCACAAGTGTGTGTGGGGTCCTATCTTAACAATAAACATGGACCCCAAACTATGTACAAATGTGTGGCTACGCAACCAAATGGGATAAGTCAAGCTAAGAGGGCCAATGCATCGGGACCGGTTAGAGTCGATATACGGCTCTTCGGGGACATAAGATAAACTGAAACGACACAAAGAAGATTTGAGTCGATATCGGATGATATGATAAAAATTATCTCTTTAAGGTTTTTTTAAAGGTCGTATTCCTATATATGTCTTAGTTTACTTATAGAAGTACAATTGTTTTATTGGTGATTATAAGTTGAAATTCTAATTTAACAATAAAAAGTAAGAATGAACTTTGATGTTTTGTGTTTAATTTAATTGTATTTTTTTTTTGTGTAACATGTTTAGTCTTGTAAGTACTTATGTTTTACATGTGTAAGGTGTTTGGGGCTATTTATTTATGCTTTGAATGTGATGGTTTAATACTTACCATTGATCTATATAGTATTAAACATGTTTAAAAAAACAAGAACCTATGAATGACAAATTTTGTGCCGACCGATTCTGACTAAACAATGGTTTCAAACCCTGAAAATATGCCCTGGATTCCACCACTATCACATATCTCTAGTTTGCAAAACATGGTGTGGCGGCTAGGGTTTGGCTATTGTAAATAGTTGGTCACGGTCATCACTCTTTTTTTAAAATTTAATCCATCATATATGCAATTGAACGAAGGAATTTGTAACATCCTCAACTTGGGCCTAGTTGTAATTGTACGTAAGTATGTATAGTTATTGTAATAGGAAGTATCATGTAAGTATTTGTTGGATTAAATGAATTGATGTTTATATATTATGAGTTTATATGTATGTACTTATGCATATATGGATATATGTATGTATTAAGTGTGTGTATGTAATTAATTAGAAAAGAGGAAAACCTCTAGTGAGGTAAGGTGGCAACCACCACTATTGTATGTAAGCATACATATGTGTGTGGTAAGTTGACCAAAGTCAACTATAGCAAAACAAACACACACAGCTTTCTCTCGTTCCTTTCTCTCTTGTCTCTCGTTGCTCTCGGATTTCAGAAGAAGAATAGGAAGCAGTTGATTGTTGATCTACGAAGGTGAGCAACGTGATTTTATTATGTTTCGAAGATTAGAAGCATGTATAACATGTTAAGAACTATGAATCCATGCATGAACACCTTGAAGAACATGGGAAACTCACTTTGAAAGTGGGTTTTGCATGAAGGATGTTCTTATGTGGATTTAATGCGTTGTTAATGAATATATGAATGGAATGAGATGTCCCAAGATGCTTTGGGCTTAAAACTAACAAAAATGAAGTTGTTTAGATGACTAAATGAGTGTGTCGGAATTGCAGCTGATGAAGTGTCGGATTCCGGAACTATGAAGTTGTCGGAATCCGCATGTGGTGAAAACCGAAGGAATTGTCGGAATCCGATTGAAGTGTCGGATTCCGCAAGTCTATCGGATTTCCATATGTCGGATTTCCCTCCAAGTGTTGGAATCCGATTGTTTGAGTATCGGAATTTGGAGTCTATGTGTCGGATTTCATGAATCCGACAGGACCATCGGATTTCCCAAATCCGATAGTCCTAGCGGATTTGTGTTAAATGCCCAAAGTTATATGTTGTTTTATGAGTTTTGAATGCACATGTGAATGATTGAAGTAAGTATGATATGCTAGGTGGACTTGTTGTGTTAAAAGACTCAGAACCAAATACCTGTGCCTAGTAAACAGCTCAGGTGAGTGCCTGCTTTCATGAGACTCGGTAAAGTAAGGCTTGCATGCTAAGTGACTATGTATGACTAAC
The DNA here is from genome assembly GCA_038502395.1 of Dittrichia graveolens. Taxonomy (NCBI): domain Eukaryota; kingdom Viridiplantae; phylum Streptophyta; class Magnoliopsida; order Asterales; family Asteraceae; genus Dittrichia; species Dittrichia graveolens. Next base: position 14,197,838 of record JARJIL010000001.1, on the reverse strand, counting down.
TTGCTTTTGCAGGTACACTCGAGGAGGTAAGTGTATGACTTACATGATGTTAGAATATATGTCAGGAGCATGCCAGTGGGTCCAGTTTGGAACCACTTAGTTAAAACATGATGATATGAACGTATGCATAACTGTATGATGTTATATGTGAAATGATGGATCTCTGTGGGATCAAATGTACGTATGTGTGTATGTGAACTATCTGCAGACTATCTGACGCATGGTTAAGGTCAGTCGGTTGTAACTGGATCCTTCGGGATTTCACGGTGATTCAGGAGGCATCCTGGATCATAGGTTCTGCAGAACCGCCGTGCCTTAACGTGAGTGGTGATCAGCCGGTTGTAGCTGGATTACTTGTTGAGCCTCGGGCTATGTGAACGATGCTTGGTGGACTGCCTTGTGCTCCCCCACCAGCGCGGATTGGTCGTGTCTGATTCCCCGGTTTAAGTTGTTGAGCGGGATTGATTACCCTGCAAGACACGACTCTTACTGATCTTGTCAGCACACCGCTATGTGCTAAGCTAGCAATGATGGTTTATGATAGGATGCATGACTTGCTGTATTGATGCTTGTGATTGTATGTACTCACTAGCTAGTGTAGCTAATGATGCTATGATTTCCCTTTTCAGGTAGAGACTAGATGACCTGCGAAGCGGGTTACTTTTGGGAAATACATTGCCCTTTGTGGGTGGAACACTTGTACTTATATGATGTAATGTAATTAGATACAATGGTCGGTTCCTATACTTGGTAACACCAACGTTTCTTTGATAAGTTGTTAATGTAAATAACAGTTTGTTATTTTAAAAAGAAAAATTTTCGCTGCTAAAACCTGATTTGTCATTAAAGTAACTGAATTCAGAAGCGGTGTTACAGAATTTACTCTTGTGAGTTTGTCCTTGTTTCTTGTAAGTTGTAATTTTGTTTATGGTTTAATTGGGTGGTAAATGTTTATTATATTTATTGATGATTTGTTCATCTCCTTTTCAAATATTTATGTTGATTAGTTGATAGTGAACACCACAAACAAAATGATCTTGTTCACTAATGAAGAGATAGGGCTGTTAGATTTATGTACATTGTTTACTAGATGAGTTCACAAACATATGTTAACATCACTTTTTTTACATAAATAATCTGCACTCACTAGTAATCGGGATTGGTTATTTAAAATATCTCCTCCTCTCTACTTTGTTCATTTGCTATTCAAACATATGTCAAAGTAATGCATCCATATCATTTAAATCAAAATTCGTGACGAGGTCACACACTCGGAACTACACATATTACATGTATTTAAACTTGAAGGAAATATTTAATTATAAACGTAAACATTAAATGTTTATTCAATTACGGAAGTATAAAGTAAACAACATAAAACATTTAGTAATGGATGAGCCGTCTTTACTTTACTTGAGCCTTTCCACGGTCGAACCCCGAAAGGATTAAAAAATATAACAGTAAGCATAAAGCTTAGCAAACACATAACATATACAGCACATTAGGTATGTACATCTCACATAAAATAATTCATGGTCACGTAAAATTCACAAAATACCGACGCAGTACACTAACAACGATTTCACTCTTTGGGTCACAGTTGACTACCCAAGCTGTGCCAAGGATTTCACATGTCTAACGCGCCCAAATTACGTTTTCATCGGAATATAACACAACCCTTCACTTCACATAACGTCATGGTAGTTACAATTTCATACAACAACGATTTGGGGCCCAACACGAAATTATGAGTTGAGACATAGATTTAGGATTCTATAAGCTTGTCTGATTTACGATTCTATGTGTATCTCACGAGATTTGCGATTTGGAGGTGGAATATCAATAAGAGACTCAACCCTTTAACAATTTACGATCCATACTCATTCATACTCTTCTCAATTCTATTGATTAATCAATGATTTACAATTTCCAATAAACAACAATTTACAATTGATTCTGGTTCCTCATTAAATTTACGATCCCACCCCAGACCGATAACATTTACGATTCCTTAACTCTTATCCGATTCAATTCCAATCAAAGTCGAAAATTTCTTAATAAATTCACAAATTTTCAGTTGTATCCTATTCCAATCATCATAACAGAAAACCCTTTATAATTAATTGAACTTTAAACATCATATAATGATTCAACAGTCCCTCTCATTTTCTTGCTTGCTTAGGAACAACCCAGTCTCATCCCAATCCCTATTTACCGAATGAATTCCCCTCGAAACCCATACATACTTAACTACAAATGTGTAAGGAAGATTACATGATGAGATTTGAGATTTCCTTGATAACCGCTTGATTCGATGGAGTATGCGTTGATTTCCTTCCTAAGTTCGTCTTGATTAAACACACAAATACACACAATGCCGAAATCTTCTAAAGCGGTGATAATGACACTAGTATTGGGCCTTGTGCCCTAAATGAGCTTAAATAATCTTCCTTAGTATCACAACTAGTCCTCCTTCTTAGGGATGTATCATAAATTGATCACTCACTTAAATAAAATCTAACATAATTCACCATTATAATTCATATACCAAATAATTACACATGAAGAAAAGAAGTACGGGTATTATAGTTCACTAATAAACATTTATCGTTAGATTAAAGAATATGGAGTTCTTTAGGTGTGATAATTAGGGCTGGCAAATCCTGACACGATTCGAAACCCAACCCGAACCGAACACGAACTAAGTCGACACGAACACGACTCGAAACTGAATTGGGTCAGAAATGGGTCGATCCGAAAATGACACGAAACTGGTCGAAACGAACATGACACGAACACGATAACCCGAAGATAACCGTTTAACACGGATTTTTATAATAATTAAAAAAACCCCAAAAAACATTTAACTTAAATATATTATTAATTTTAAATTATATACAATAAATTAATAACTAAATGGCGGCACTTTTAAGTTTTCATATTTTACAATTTTTAGTTTTTACCTTCAAAGACTTTCATTTTGATTTTGATTTTGATAAATTAATATATAACAAAATTACAAGAATAGAAATAAGAAAATTTTGGAGAAGAAAAGAGGAACTCGTGAGTCGTGAAATTGAAATGGAACCCTAGCCTAACTTGCGATGCCGACAGCCCACCTCCATTGTCGCCGTCCGCCGTCCGGTCATCTCTCGTCCGTCACTCCACGCCTCCATCGTTGTGTCTCCAGAGACTTGGTTGCCTCTTGGTTCAACCTTTCTAAAAGGTAATTGCCTATAAGGCTGCAACTCCCTTTAACTTTCGTGTTTTTGAGGATTTTTAGTCGTATGTTTGAATTCTCAAACTTATGTTGTGAATTTTATTTGTATTTGTGTTCTGGAACTATTATATTGGTTTTATAATTTTAATTTTCGAACCTGACATGAAAATCAAGTTATTTGACCGAAAACATAATTTGTTTTTTTCTAAAAAAAAAACGGGTCGACACGAAAACACGACCTGAACCGAACACGAATTAAGTGACACGAACCGAACATGACACGAAACTAAACTGGGTCGACACGAAAATAGTTGACCTGAACACGACATGAACTATTTAACACGAACACGACCCGAATTGTCAGACCTAGTGATAATTGTAAAATGCCTTTTTTTTTACATTGTTCACCAATAGACACTCTATTTTTTTGCATGTTGTATGGTTACATTTATCTACGCAAAAAATTCACGATCTCTTTGTGTTTTATGAACAATTGTTTATTAAACCTAAGAATTCACCAATGAACAATTGCCTAAATAATTAGTTTACGGAAAAAATTATAGAACATTGAATTAAATGGTAGATTCACATGACTATCCAACCATATATTATTCTTTTTTGGTAAACTTATAATGTTTATACCACATATTCATAGATATCGATTAACATGTAATTAAAATGACAGTTTGTTTAAGCATATATTATGAACTACTAGTTGATTGATAATGTCTATATCACATATTCAAAGATATCCATAAGGATTTAATTAAAATGGTTGATTCGTAAAACTATATAAAAATCATCAAGATTAAATTAAAATAGAAATGAACAAACAAAATAACTTGAATCTACTATTTTGAAGGAACTATCATATTTAGAATATTAATGAATTATTTATAATAATTATAAAAATGCATAAATACTCTTTTGATTAAGATCTTGACTTAGGAAAATCTAATGGTTGTAAATGTTTCTCGCACATCTCGTAAACAAAGAGCTTTTCGCATGAATCCTCCTGTATATGTGTGTATATATATATAGGGAGAGAGAGATTGGCTCAATTAAAAAGAAATTTAGGGTAAGAAGAAACATGAAAACAGACATGTGGTGAATACAGTTTAGGGGTATTAAAGGAAACTTAACAAAATTCTCTCTCCGTTCCTTGATTGCCGCCTTGTTTCTATATACTCCAGGGTCCAGATTTCAAGTTGCGTAGAATCCTTAACCAAAAACACACATTCATTCCTAATCACCGCCCAAAGTATTCATCGGTGTCATCAACACCCTTGTCCGTCGCTTCCTCCACAAATCGCTACCGCCACTTTGAAATGAACCCTAAAATCACATTCCTGGTATTCAATCGCCACAACTCTAGTTCCATGGCATCACCATCCTTGCATCGTTCAGAAAGAAGAGCCACCGAGGTTTTCAACCCATCACGATGGCTTCACCTGCTCCACTCCAATGGCTTCAACGACCGAAAACGAAGAGCCACCGAGGTTTCTCCTTGCTCCTGGTCTTCATAGGTGGCATCACCCCTTTGATGGCCTTGCCGTTCTTCGTCGCCGGAATGTAATCATCGGTTGCCATTTCTTGTGGGCAACTAAAAAATGTGCGAATTTTCTTGAAGCTCACCGGAGGGATTTTCATTTTTTTGCCCTAAAAAGTTTTTTTGTGCCTTTTATCTCTACAAAAACTCCGTAGTGGATTTCTTGTATATCTATATATCTTTCCTTGAAACTTTTTGTTTGTAAAACAAAATTCTAGTTAGTAAATGTTCATTAGAAGAGCTAATCATTATAAATTTTGTTTCTTGTTGATGTATGCGTAAAAACACCTTGTGTATCAAATTTACCGCATAATATATTTTGAGTCTTGTATCAATAATTCGTGTTTACTAACCTTCTGATTCAATTTTTTTGTAATTGAGTAGTATCTTGTTGAATTTTTGGTGTAAATGTTATAGTTGGTTTGAATTCACGTATCTCATAAATAATTTATTAAAATGGTAGTAAATTTGATTCAATTTTTTTTTGTAATAAATTATTTTTTCTAAAATAAATCATTTATTAACTACCGGATCTATCAATTTAACTACCGGATCTATCAATTTAACAGTCATAATTTATTCTTATTCTTTTTACTTTAATTTTTTTTATAATAACCTAACCCTCGGTATGAATGCAATCATACGAACATAGTTCCTATTAAAACATACGCTATACACATATTCAATGAGAAAACAGCTATAGATTTATCTTAGTAAATATTTTATTAAAAAAGAATAAAATTATAGTCAGTTGGGGAATTTTTTTTTATTTTTTTATTTTCTGTAAATGAAAACGTAACTAAAATATAAATCTAAAAAAGAAAAACTTTTTCGTCAAAAACGACTTTAAAGAGGGGGTGATGTGTGTTCTATTCCTATCCTTGAATTTATGTGACTACACTTTTACACCAAAATCACTCAACGCCACTCAAGCCCTTACCCATCGTCACGGCCGAACCTCAGCCATAAAATCTCCTCGGACTACATTCTACTGCCATTTATCGCCGATTACCTCTATATAATCCGATCCCTTTGCCACCGATTTAATCCAACCCAGCAGCCGTCGATTTCTTATTCACTCGTCGGAGATTTCGAAATTGGCCTTCCGGCCAAGACAACTGCATTGTCGTGTCGGGGGTAAAACCCGGATCATTAAGCTGTAGACATCACGGCTATACACGGAGCACCGCGTTCACTTGTTCATGTCCGATCAGTACGTGGGAAGGCCACTATAACTATTGAAAGCAACCCTTCTACGCACGGCGGTCGTGGGGCTTTGCCTTCTGAAGGCGGCAGTCCTTCTGACCTTCTCTTTCTCGCCGGCGGTGGGTTTAGCTCCTCGTTCGTTCCCGTTATATTATAGCTTAGGAGTTTTTTAGTTTTGGGGTTTTGCGTATTCGTATAAATACACAGTTGGTGTTCTTGCTGTCGTGTAATCTGCCGAGATCTGCTTTATTGGCACTAAATTTATTGAAGAAGATGTTGAGGATCAAAAGGGTTCCTACTGTTGTTTCCAATTACCAAAAGGATGAGGCGGAGGAAGGTGGTGCCACCGGTGGTTGTGGTCGTAATTGCATGAGAGACTGTTGTCTACCAGGTGTTTGTTAAAATGATTTATCTTGTCATTTGTGTGACTGTGTTATTGTTTCTTTATCTTGTTACAAATTGTGTTCTTCATGTAAACTTTTGTTATTTCTTGTGGATTCTAACTTTGTTTGAACGAACTTGTGGTTTGATTTGATACAGGGGCAAAGCTTCCTTTGTATGCTTTTCAAAGATCCGATAAAGTTGAATCCAGTGACACAAAGGAACCCCCTTTTGCTTTCTTGGATTCTCTTCTCCTTGGTGAGGTAATATTCGAAAGTGAATATTCTACTTGTAGGGTTTTTAATTATTGGTTTCAGCTATAATTGTTAGTTTGTTAGTTATGATGTTGCTGCCTCTGAAACTGGTTTAAGCTAAAAATTTTATTGTGTTTTACAGTGGGAGGATCGCATGGAGAGGGGGCTGTTTCGATATGATGTTACTGCCTGCGAAACTAAGGTAGACATTTGTTTACTTGGCATTTCATGGATCTTTGATAAGGCATTGGAGACTTTTGAAATTGAGTTGTCGCTAATTAATTAATATCTTTTCCTAATTATATATTCATATGTGCAAATGAACAGGTGATTCCAGGAGAGTATGGGTTTGTTGCTCAACTAAACGAGGGCCGCCACCTCAAGAAGCGTCCAACTGAGTTTCGAGTGGATAAAGTTCTTCAGCCTTTTGACGGGAGCAAGTTCAACTTCACTAAAGTTGGGCAGGAAGAGATACTTTTCCAGTTTGAATCTAGTGAAGATGGTGAAGTCAGGTTCTATCCAAATGCTCCTGTTGATGTAGCAAGCTCCCCAAGTGTGGTTGCCATAAATGTAAGTTACCTTAACTATTCTTGTTGGCTGTGAAGCATGTTATTCATCAAAGTAGATTCATAATTAGCCACATATTGACATAGTTTGTTAATATAAATTTTCAATGTTTTGTAAATCGATAGGTGAGTCCAATTGAATATGGACATGTGCTTTTGATACCTCGAATTCTCGAGTGTTTGCCTCAAAGGATTGACCATGAAAGCTTCTTGCTTGCACTTCACATGGCATCAGAAGCTGGGAATCCATACTTCCGTTTGGGTTACAATAGTCTGGGTGCATTTGCTACCATCAATCACCTTCACTTCCAGGTTCATATCTACCTTGATCTCCCTTTGAAAATCTACTAGTTGATTAATTATAGAGATAGTTTGGTAACTTAACCTTTATCTTAATAAACAGTTTCCTTACAGTTATGCTTTACATGCTTCTCCCAACCTGGTCATTCTAGCTCTAAAAAAGAACTAAACCAGTGTTTGCCGTACACTCAAAATAATAACTTTAACGCACATCCAAACAGTCAAAAGATCCCTAAACAGATAGACAAAAAAGTTGCCCTCGCACTTGATATGAAACTTGGTAAGAATCCTTTCCCCTTTAAGAAAATAAAGAAAAAGAACACGAGCAGGCGACTCATATTAAAACTGACTAGTATAAGAATCTTCTTTCTTTGTGCCCAAATCAATATTAGCAGCTTTTGTTGACAATAACTGATAGGTGTTGTAACTTGTTCCAAAATTGAAATTGTGGCAATTTTCATGAAGTGAAGGGAGAATATTAATAGAAGTATGTTTATGCTATTTGATTTCAGGCTTATTATCTGGGTGTGTCCTTCCCAATTGAGAAAGCTCCTACAAGAAAGATTACCGACTTTAATGGTGGGGTCATAATCTCTGAGATTCTCAAGTACCCAGTTAGAGGCCTTGTCTTTGAGGGTGGATGTTCACTCGAAGATTTATCAAACGCTGTATCTGACTCGTGCATCTGCCTTCAAGAAAATAATATACCTTACAATGTCCTTATCTCAGATTCGGGGAGACGCGTCTTTCTCTTGCCTCAGGTACCATTCTCTAATTTCTCTTCACCACATCACATATTTCTTGCTAAAGTTGACAATTTGGGTTGTGTTTAATCTTCAACGGATCAAATAAAACTATTTAACTAAAGAAGAGTGATGTAAATGGGTTGAAAGGTTGTTTTTAATGCATGCAACTTATTGGAGAAGCTTGATTGTTATCGGAATAATAATTAACGCAAAAGTTATTTATAAGAATGTGTTTGTGGGTTAAACCAACTTGGCCCAGCTACCGAAACGCTTGTTTCAATCTAGATTGATTTGGACATGTTACCCAACCTGCCTAACCTGTCCATCTTGCACCTCTTGAGTTTTTGGTGAGAGATGGAAATTACCTGAAGTAGAAGAAAAGAAAATTCATGTTCTCGAGATTTTCAACAAGAGAAAGGGAAGGAAATGGAGTGGAAATCTATGGTGTTTTCCTTCCAAAAAATTCCTCCCTTTCTTGGAGGGATGTAAAGGAAAGGAAACCATATATAATCTTTTGTAATGACAAAAATTCTCCTATTTTTATAAACCTACCCGATTCCTCCCATTTCTCTCGTACTCAAGAACATGAATTTTTTTTCACATTTCCTTCCTTTTATCTACATTTAAGACTCAAGAAGACAGTTTTTGCATCCGATTTCATCTAACACTTTACCATGTAAATTGAATTGGAAAACAGTGTTACGCCGAGAAACAGGCTCTAGGAGAAGTGAGTGCCGAGCTTTTAGACACCCAAGTGAACCCAGCAGTTTGGGAGATCAGTGGACACATGGTGTTGAAAAGGAAAGAAGACTTTGATGGAGCAACCGAGGACAACGCTTGGAGACTTTTAGCAGAGGTTTCCCTCTCTGAGGAACGGTTCCAGGAAGTGGTAACCATCATCTTTGAATCCATCTCATGTGCAGTTACTGAGAATAGGAGCTTGCCTGATGAAGATGAGCAAGATCTTGAAGACATTGATTCCCTTAACAACGGGTCACACCAGGCACCCATTGTGGCTGGGAAGCAAGAATGCCTAGTTCAGCACTAGGGGTAATTTACGGATTTCTGACTAGTACCTTGTGTCGAAATCTTTATGTTCCTCCTTAAATAACACACATGGGCTTGGTTTTTTGTTCAAGTCTGGTTCATGTGTGGATTGGAGCTTATGTTATGTATACAAGTTTTGAATTCTGCATAAAAATTATATTTGACCTTTATTTGTGGGATACTGGGATGTGTGATGTTTTTATGATTGTGGTTCATGATCAACGCCTTGAGGGTATGTAATGGTTTGAAAACATCTAAAGAGTAGGCCCATGTTTTTAAGTGATAAGAGGATGTTTAACTTCTTTTTGGATGACTCAACTTGGAGGGTAGCCATTGTTCGGTCACATAACTAACATGGAGACGGCATATCATATAACGCTTGGTTAAAGACGGTTGTTAGATCAAAGAGCTTGTAGCCTAACAATACCAAGGTATTGATAAGCTGATAAGGTGTATCCTATAGTCATAAGTTGTCCGTTGTGAACGAAAAGGTTTAGTTTAGTAGTAGATTTGCAGTGTATGTGTTTTCTGTTGTTCAAAATATAAATAAAAAACGATAGGTGTTAGTTTGATTCATGTACAAATTTTCTACAAGCAAAAATCCAACCAAAATCCAAAGTGCTCCGGATATCAACTAATAATATCATCCATTGAACCAGCTGCTAGATCTTCTAGTGCATTCGATTTGGGTCAAATTCAAGTTCTCCTTTTGTCTTGAAAATCGAAAATGAGAAAAGAGTAGATAGATAGTATGTGTGTGATAAGAATCGATTAAGCAAAATAGATGAAATAGGAATAGGTAATCAACACGTGTATTAGGTACTAAAATTGATAGGTTACAAGGAAGAACAAAATAGAAGAAGAAGAAGAATCAGAAAGAGATCACAAGAACTCCCCTGCCCTAATTAGAAAAGACGATGTCTTCCCTGCCAAGCTATACATAGCCGATACCTTCAAAGCAGGAAATTCTCGATGACCTCTTCTTTCCCTCCATTAGATATATATATTAATTCCTATCCTAACAGGCCTAGGCCTATTGGGCTGATTAGTTTAATACAGGTGACCCATATCATATTCTCTATCAGCGTGTGAGAGAGATACACCTAAAGGTTTTTGGTTGTGAAGCCTTTGAAGAGAGATAGGGTGGTGAGAACAAGAAGAGATAAGAGAAGTTGTAAATATTGTGTTTAAATAAAGAGAAAATTGTTGATATATGCAAAATTCACGAAACTAAGGTCTCGTTTGTTTCCTATAATTAGAAGAAATGAAATTGATTCAAATTCCAGCGAACTCACCTATGTAATGAACTTTCCGTTACTTGAGGGAATGTAAACATTCCAACAAATAAGATTTCATTAAAAAACAAGTCTACCAAATGCAATGCAACACGGAATTTGATTTTAATTCCATACCATTTTTTCGAATTCTGCTAAACAAACGAGACCTAAGTAAAGGAACAAAGACATTATGAATTTGAACAAAAATTACACTAACTTAAGCATAATTTAAAGGCCTTAATTAGCTTAATTCATATTGATCAATCAAAAGCGACACGCCAACATATGTTGGGATCAATATGACTGTGTCGACTAGAATTACAGTAAGCAGCCTTAGCATAATTAAAAAATCTTAGCATAACTTTATACATTTTAACAAAAAAAAAAATCTATTTTCTTTTGTAACAATTAGTAATTACAACTTTGTTTAAAACTGAATATTTAAAAAAATGTATATATATAAATATATATATATATATGATATATCCTTTCTATACCGTTTTAAATGGAATAATTTGGTTTTAAAATGAACAATTATGAATTTAATAAATCAAACACATAATTTTTGAAAGTAGCAAGTCAAAGATAATATTTAACTTAATACCGTTGACTTTCGTGGACTCTTGAATTTTCTCCTTCACGGCTTCACCCACTTATTCAAGTTGTGCTCCAGTTGCTGTGAAGTCAAAATAAGAGCATATATATAATTTTCTTAATAAAAACTAAATTTCAAGAAATTTAATTATGATAATATTAATATAAACTATTATTAGTCACATCTCTATATATACCTACTTTATAGAAATGACTATACTCGTAAGGGTTAGGATCATGATGTCCTTATTTATTGTTGACTTTTTGATTTAACATGAGTATATGATATTGATTTGATGTTTATCAGAAATTATAGTATCTGAGAGAGTAGGGATCTCTATATCATATAGAGTAGAGGGGTGGTTCTATCAACAATCATCTCGTAAACAACACTATTCTCGTAAACAGTCATCAAGTATTGTCATTGGCGTCATGATGTTGCTATAACATAATCAAACACGTTTAACATGTATCTCTATCATCAGTCTCTTATGACGTATATCTGACTGGAATTAAAATAAACCTACCCCACGTGGGATAATTGTTTTAATTTATTGAGGACTTAATAACTCGACTTATTTTTATAAGTTTGTTTTTAACTTATTTTTCAACATATAAACTTATTATTATAACAATACTAATTGTAATCATTGGGTCTAGATGGAATTCTTGATGTCTTAAAATCATGTAAATTGTCATTGATAATATCAGCACATACACATTGATTCAAATCTTCAAGTCCAAATTGAGACAATGGTGAAATAAGCTTGTTTGTTTTTTCAAAGAAACGTCTGCGCGTTCGTAGACGTTTCTAATAAGGTTGTTTGTTTTTTCGCAGACATAAGACCTTATTCTGTCTTATTTTTGTTTATTTTAAGAAGCTATAAAATACATCTTTTTTTCATAGACCTTTTTAACTTAAGACCTTCTAAACCACATCTTCTCCTAGAGACATGAAATAAGATATAAGACATTTATGTCTTCGAAAACAAATAACACCGAACATTTCATTTAGATTGAAGCTTTGTGGCAAGATGTTGATCTAATCTCTAACTTTTAACTCATGCAAATCAGCAAATGTAAGGTGTTGTTTGTTTTCGAAGACATAAATGTCTTATGTCTTATGTCTTATTTCATGTCTTCAGGAGAAGATGTGGTTTAGAAGGTCTTAAGATTGAGAAAGTCTGCGAAAAAAGCTATAGATTTTAGCTTCTCAAAATAAGCAAAAATAAGACAGAATAAGGTCTTATGTCTGCGAAAAAACAAACAACCTTATTAGAAACGTCTGCGGACGCGCAGATGTTTCTATGAAAAAACAAACAAGCTTATCAGAAACGTCTGCGTATCCGCAGACGTTTCTTTAAAATAAAACCTTATTTAAAAAAACAAACAAAGTAATGTAACTAACACTGTTTTGTTTTTAGTTTTTGATAAAACATTTATAAAACCTGCTTCATATATTACAATTTAATATTTACACAATTGCAGTTAAGAACCGTAGATGGCACATAGAATTGTGAACGTTCACTTCAATATGATATCTTGTGGTTTAATTCATTATATGCGCAAAACCTTGCGAGCCATTAACAAAGGATCAAGGAAAGCGGGATCAACTGATCAACTACCTTTACTTTATTTATACGGGGTCTTGAATCTCATGAGTAAGGTCTTTTCCTGAGTTAATGAGTTAAGGAGTTATTTAATACATGGTAAGGCAAGGTTATCGTCACTCAAGAACTAGAAGAAGGAAAGAAAAGCACGTCAAAAGTGTGGATACGAGACCAAGGATGTCTTGGTATTGACTTGGCCGTTGGAGAACGAGCTGAAAAGAGCCCTATTGATGCAATATATTTGGTCATCGGCTTTCCTGTGACGAAAGCTTTTTTCTTGATTTAGGAGCGAAGTAGCATTGTTCACAACTACCCGAAAAGCAAGTCCGATAGCTACCTGGTACTTGAAAGTCGGAATTAATATTTATTTAGTCATGAAATTCATACAAATTATGAAATTGAAAACACTTTTTAAAAGAATATTGAGTAAAATATGGTTTAATTCTTAATTTTGTTATGCATTATATATAGAGTCAATAATGGTTTAATCATAAAAGTTTTCGTTCAATTTTGTTTAGTTATCAAAGTTTTTTCTAAATAATTTTACCATAAAGTTTTGAATTTATTATTATTAAGTTTTGAATTTTGTTAAAAAAAACTGATTAATTTCTTAAGTTTTGTATGATTTTTTATTTTACCCTCTCTACTTGATTATGCATGTTAGTTTTATTAAAAACTTAACAAAACTTATAGGATTAAATTATTTTTTAGTAAAAATTTAAGGGTTAAATTGTTTGAAAAAAACCTTAAAGATTAAAAAAAAGGTGTAACTTTGAAAATTAAATCATAACAAATTCAAACTTTACGGTAAACTCGTTTAAAAAAAACTTCGATGATTAAATTAAAACTGAACTAAAACTTTGATGGTTAAACCATTATTAGCCGTTATGTATAGCGCAACCTTTACTTGTTTTTTTTATTGTTTTGAACCTAAATTTTTAGATTACATGTTAACATTTCCATTTAACTTCCAAGTAAATATATCAAAAATATAAACTAAATAAACAAAATAAAATACTATAACCCTTATAGTCAAGAGGTTCTATAATATGTCTTTTACTTAATGGATCCAAACAAATGTCAAAACCGAGAGATGAGACGAGGAAATAAAAGTAATGAATTACACATGTTATCATTTAGTGAAGAAGATGATAAAGTAGGAGGATTTGAAATGAAGAAATATAAATTTACCCTAATGTTTAATCTGTCTCTCATCTCTACCTCTCTAATGTCGTTGGAGACCTAACTCCTCCACCACCGTCACCACCACTGTTGTTACAAGTAAGGCTGACAATTTCTGGGTTGATTAGGGTCAACCCGACAACCCAAAAAATGACCCGATTGAAGGTAAAACTATAGTATTTTAAATTTTACTTTAATACTTGAAATTTAAATTTAAAAAGAAGATTATGAATTCAAATAAGAGAGTGACATCTTAGAGCAATAAAACCTGACAAACAAAACTACAAAACCCTTAAACATTAAAAACTCAAAATAAATAATAAAAAATTTACAGTTAAAACAATAGTACGTTATTTTGGTATTTGTTATTTTTATTTTTCACTATATAATTGTAGTACTTTTACATTTGATTATTTAAATTAATTCATAATTCTATTTAATTTTTTTTAATAGCTTCGCCTCAGCGGTAGAGGCACAAAATCGAAACACGGTTGAACTGATCAGGGCCCCGGTTTCGATCCACTCCATCTACACCCCCTAATTAATTCAGTAGTGCTGCTTCACTAATGAGGGAGTGACCCTCAGCTACTAATAGGAAGAAACCCTCCAAAGAGACTTGAACCCAAGACCTCTCCTTCACTAGGAAAAACTCCGTTACCGCTAGGGCAAACCCCTTTGGTTTATTCTATTTAACGATGAATAATCTTAAATTATTCGGATGTTCAATGATATAATTTATTGGTACTTGATAGAATAGTAATACATCATACCTTTTATTATATTCATTTATATAAGTGAATAAAAAAGTAAAATCAATTTGAATCAAACCGAAATAGATATCGAATTTGAAGTTCGAATACAATCGAAACGAACATTGATTATTGAAGTTAGAATATAAACGAAAATTATTTTCAAAATTCTTACCGAATGTTGGAAAACAAACATGGAATTTAAAATATTGATAAAGAAAATCGTAGTTGAAACGGAAAACCATATTCGAAAATCATACTCAAAAACCAAAAAAAGCCTCGTCGATGACATTTGGCCTAAACGGGTCGACACGAACCTGACATGAAAAAAACTGGTATGACCCGAAAATAAATGAGGTGAAATTGGGTCGACACAAACCCGACCCGAATTGACAGCCTTACTTACAAGTCTCTCTCTCACACACACACACTAGCTCTCTATATATTTCTACATCTTTCTCCTCACCTGCTCTACTCAGATTCGTCAATTTTGTAAGGTTGTATTTATGTTTATGTATATGGTGGTTTAGGACTATAAATAGTGACGGATCTACCGAAGCTGCGATGCGGTCATGGCCTCATGGGCCTCTTATGATTTTCTTTGGCTTAAACACTGAAAAAACAAAACAGAATTGAACTCCCCTGCCTGCCTGCCTGCCCTGTGATGGGGTCATGGCCTCATGGGCCTCTTATGAGCCTCATGTAATGAATCTTGCTTGAACCCACAAACTCACTTAAGCCCATTACTATCAAATTAAGTCGTCCGTGGTGAGACGTAGTGACTCCGGAAGGTGTGAACAACAGCGGCAGCAACCCATTAGAATGATAAGGAGTATATGGTTATTACTTGTTATCTGGGTATATCAAGAGTTATAGACTAGTTGAAAACCTGAAATCTTAGTTTGATGAATTATGGATTTTAATTGGGTGAAAATTAGGGTATATTATCAAATTATATAACCTGAATTTATGTTTGATGTCGTACTAGCTATTAGTTGCATATTTAGGATTGTTATTTGTGAATTTGATACAAACATAAAGTTCTTAGTCAAATATAAATGCACGCTACAATCCACCAGAGCCAAGATAATACTGTATGCAACACTTCTCCGGTGGACTTCTAATAGTTCTAGTTCTAACTTCTAAGATAAAGTTCACCATATGATTATAAAGCAAGCTATTTAGTTACTTACAATAAAACAATGTTTGTTGGCTTGTCAATCTAAATAGTTATGTGTGTATGAGGTAAGCTTTCATGATTTGATTAATAAATAAGAAATGAGATTTAAGCATAATTATTATACCAACCAGCCAAGCTTACTATCATTTTGTACTCGAGATTCCGGAACTTTTCACACTACTCTAAGACTCAAGACTAGGAGCATGTGTAGAGCTCTTTCGTGTATTCCAAGTATTTAGAATTGAATGGTAAGATCAAGAATTATATTCTACAACCATTTAAATAATAGATTATAGCTTGAAATAACTAGATACAACATGATGACCGTCAGACCAAAACAATCCTAGCCGTTGGTTTCCATAAGCTGCTAGTATAACTAGGTGGTCTCATTTGTTACGAACCACCTAGACAAGTTATTCGTAAAGCTCATGTATAATTGTTTTCAAAGCAATCAAAGCATTTCTTGTTAATCTATATAGCGTTCCTTTGGTGTTACTTGAACCGTTGGAAGGATCATGTTAAGATCAAGCTTAGTGGAGACTAAGTGCCGCACACGGTATGCTTTGTAGAGACAAGTTTGTGACATTATGAAGACTTGTTGCCTGGTTTGTTTAAGACCGATTCTTAAGATTACTTATCCGTAAGTTGTAACATATACAATTTCAATCTAATCAATTATCACCGAACCTATTTTGACCTGTTATCATACATGTCCATATTGCCACCTATATTGTTCAGTAGCCACCATAAATCCTATAGATATTTAAAATGATAATAATATAAAAATGGTTTCTAGTTTTTCACCTTTACAATGTATTAAGATTTAATTCATATAATGATAGATAGCAATAAGAGATAAATATTTGACACTTCAAAAGTAACAATTTAAGAAAAGAGCAAAACTATTTTTAATTAAAAGTTAAGAGATTAAAATTAAATTTTATACTAGATTTTTAGATTAAAATATTATAATTCTTTTAATGATTAAATAATAAATAGAAAGAGAATGTTAGGGGAATAAATCATATTTTAATATAAAATTTCAACTGTATTGCGTTTGGTAAACTTGTTTTTGAATAGAACCTCATTATTTAGAATGTCTACATTTCTTCAAGTAAATAGAAAGTCCATTCCATATGCGGGTTAGATTGAATTTAAATCAATTCCATTCCTTCGAATTCTGTGAAACAAATGGGACATAAGTGTCATTTAGACACAATGTTGGGTCGTAATCATTGAAGGCTGGTGAGGTTGGCTGCGAGTTTCATAGGGTGGCTAGTGACTACCGAAGTTTAATCATTGGGTGCTACTATTTAGATCCCTCTTCCTCTCACATATCAGAAATATTACAATAATCAATTACAGTTTCTAATATAGATCATAAACTTACATATATCATAGGAATCAATTTAAATTATTAAAAGGATCCAAATTAACCACCCTTAATAATTTTAGCAAGTCTTCCTTCTCCTACTTAAAATTTATCTATAAAGATCCAATTTTATGAATTTGTTTTATTTTTTACACGATATAGAAAATTCCGAATTTTTTATTTAACAAGCATCACGTGTTGGATAAATGACCCATCGGAGATGATGGGTTAATCTCATCGTTTTGTTTCTGACTTGTTTGTCATAGTGATATGCTAACTTCTCACTAAGCTGTAACTAGTATGTAACACCTTGTTCTTACGGTTATCGTTTTTTTGCCTTTAGTACAAGTGAATATAAATTATATCTTATAACTTTATTTCACCATAATTTAATACAGAGTTATTATATCAGCGGAAATAAGTAAGATAACAACTTTATAAAAGTTCTAGTTTATTAGGATATCAACACTTTAATAGTCTCTACTCCTTGTTTTCTGTGATACATACATGAGTATATAGCTTTAAGCTTAGTGAGTAATTATGATTTTATGGTCAAACATATTTCCCAAATAGCCAAATCGAAGATTAAAAACAATCTTTCTTGTAAACCACTTTATGTATAAAACATTTCTTCGAGATCTCATGGTTACATGCTAAGTATGCCAAACTACTCAAAAGTTTCGGGTCTACTTAATAAGGTCCGTTTGCAAGATGTCCCTTCATTCTGTATCCCGTATGGTGGGTATTTAAATGGCCATGCTAACATTTATAAAAATTTCCTTGTATCACATTTGAATGTGTATCCTAACATCATGTCATAAAACATACTTCTTTGTCACATAATTACATAATCATAACATAAATTTATGCAAAGAAAACATGGCAATATATCATCTCAAAGCTTGCTTCATGCATAAAACATTTATATAACACACATATATCCCATCAAAGTGCATAATGTACTCACCTTGTTTGTTGCTTTACAATTTCTTAAACTTATTCTTAGTCTTCTTAAGTTACTACTAATCTTTTTTGAGAGTATATAGATTTTAGGGACGAAGTGAATGTCCTTGCTCTTGTCGCCTCTATTTGTAATGCAAGTGTCTTGCTATAGGCCTATAGGGTACTTGTTCACATAGTATTTTAACTTGCAATTATGACTCAGTGACTCACACACACACACTCATATATATATATATATATATATATATATATGTATATATATAGGGGAAGGTTCATTTGAGAAACGATTTTATTGTGAGTACCACGAGAACCAATCTTAGTCGTTCATTTGGTAAGTGGAACTCATAGATGGAGAGCGTGAGAGATTAAGTGTGGCAAGGTGCATGAGATTTTTTTGAACAATGAATTTAGTGGGCTGGGTCAGCAGTGACATCCATATAGGACAGTATGCGATCCCCAAGCCACGTACCATGAGGGAGTAATACCCTCCACCATTTTATTAAAAAAAACTCACTGCCCAGACTTGAACCCAAAACCTAAGTTATGGGGTAAAACCCCAATACAAGTAGGCAAGGTGCATGAGATGAATTCATGGGTGGGTGATTATATTAAAGGAGGAGAAATTGAACGGCTCGGATTGATTTTCACAATACTTACAATAAAAATGGTTCTCAAACGATTTTTTTCAGTATATATAGGCTTGGAAAAAATTATTAATTAATATTTTTAACTTTGGCCGATTAAAATTACATTGACCCAACTTATTAAACCTATGGACCTACTTGTTTCAGCCCAAGCCCGGAGCCCTAATAAACTAGTCAAATGCCATGATTAATTCACTGTAACCATTGCCATCTCCAAAACCTTCAACAAAAATCATCGATAAATACCCTGTATTGCAATCTATCATTCACTCGGTTCACACACTGCAAAATCGAGAGTGAGGGAGAGGTTTATGAGTGACGATTTACGGTTGTAGAAGGCTGAAATCGAAGCACCAACCGAAACCTTCGAGTGGAGCGACTCAAGGTATTGACTGCGATTAAGCTTGATAGGTCTCGAGTTCAGCTCCATTTTCCTTTTCAACAACAATAAGGTTAGTATGATTTCTGTTTTCTTCAAGTATCTCTCAAGAACAACCTGAAATTTGATCCAAGTTCTTGTCTTGGTTACTATTGTCTCGGCTGAACCTAAAATGTGATTCCAACCTTTGATTTCAACCCATAGAATCAGACAATCAGTAATTAAGGTGAAAGTGATATGATTTTGGGTAAGCTGTGTTGAATTCGAACGGGTTATGGGATTTTGACGTGAAACTGACTTGGTGTGTATTAAATCGATTAAGCACTTGAACTGGTGAATTATGAGGGCTAGAATTAAACTGGTGTTGGGTTTACTTTTGAGGGTACTGCCTTGATTCTTTTTGTGCTATATTACCCACTGATGTTTGTTGATTTTGAGTCTGTACCTGTGCTCAATTTCTGTCTCTGTTAATATTTCAGAGTCTTATGGTTTTGTACAGATTTTGTTGAATCAGGCCAATTGGTAATAGGTTAATCTTGGTTATTTAGATAAACAACTTATAAGCCAAAACCATAGCATGATCTTGAATTGAATTTTTCGTGACTCTGGGAAAGATTAGAGTGCACTGTTTGAAATAGCCCTACACCTACTAAGGTTTCTTGTCCACATAATTTTGATTCATGATGGGCAATTAGGTCTGTTAGAGTTAAGGTCAGTGCTAGTATGGGCAATCTCATAAACTTAGATCACGAGTGACTAACTGTTGGTAGTAAATATTTTTGTTAATATATCAGTTTCTTGAATTCTAGATGGTTTAAAACACATTGATTTTTTCACCTCTTTAAAGATTATGAGTTTGACTAAAAAAATATTAAAACCACATTTAATCAGATTGTTGATCACTTCCCTTGAAAAGAAATTTGGAACTGATAATACATGACCTGTATAAAAAGGTTTTAAGTAATTTTGTTTTGTTTAATACTGTATAGACTCAAACTGTTTTCAAGCAGCCATAATTAAACAAAACTAGTAGTGATCAGGTAACTTTAAACTCTTGCCATTTAAAAGGTACCTTTATATATATGACTTGAATCTCATAATCACCAAAGTTGATAAAAAGAAGAGATTTGCATATAATCACCAAGTTGTGGGGAATCATAAACAAAGATAGGAAAATTGGATCAGATGATAATATTGTATGCATCTTATTTATAGATTCGCGGAAAGGAATTAAGTTGGAATACTGTAGCTTTGACTTGTGTCTAGTTTTGAAACGAGATACAGATTCTTAGCTTCCATTTACAATTACTATTGTAGTTCGGATTATTACCTCCTTTCAAATGGGTCTATATTCAACTCTTCACAAGAGAGTCTTGTGCTCGATTCATGCTTAGTTGTTTGGATTCTTATCCAACTTGATTCTTATTTTCTTTGATTAATGCCTTAGCGGGTCAAAGTCTCTTTTGCTATGTTGACCCATTTGCTATAGATCTTAAACATTGATAGATTGTTAATGATCCTTGTGACATTGTGGTTGCTATCACCCTTTTGATCATGCTTAGTTATTGCCTATTGTTTTGCTTACTTCGTTATTGCTTATTGTTACATTGTATGAACTTTATGTTGGCTTATTGTTGTTGCCTTATTGTCTTTGCATTTGCTGATTGTACTCTGGGTATGCGAGCTATTGTGATATTAACCACCTATGGGGTTACCATAGATATGTCATTGTGGCACTAGTGGCGTGACACTTCCGTGGTAGTGTGATCAGTTCACGACGTCTCCTCAAGGTTTGGCTCCAAGAGCTATTTTGTTCAGGGGGCGTATGGGTTAACCCTAGTTTCTGTTTCGTTTTGTTTGTGGATGGTGGCATAGTGCCTAATACCCCATTCACCATGGTGTACATGTGGGTCTGCAGCTCCTTGGGCAATTTTCTAGGTGAAACACTTTTCTTATTGATTAAGTGAGTGTTCACTATTTTGATCTCGGTTTGTAACATACCCCTCGGATTCCTATTACTCTGTGGTTGTATTTATTCGTTTGTTGACTTTTATGTTGGATTACTCTTTGCTAGATACACATGTATATGTTGTACGTATTATTCTTTGTTATCGTTTATCCGCGCACTAAGCATTTAGCTCAACCGCATTTTCTTTCTGTGCGGCAAATAATGAAGGGGACAAGAGACGTGCGGATGAGGGCTAGAGTTTGGAGCTATTAAGAGAGTAATTGATGAATAAATAGTTTATTTCTTTTGTTATATTTTGATAGGATTTGTTTATGAATTGTTGAATTATTTAGAACTTGAGATTTTGGAGACTTCTTTTGATATGATTATTATTGGAAATAAATAGTATGTTGCTCTGTTATGTATCGTAAGGGTAACCTCCGGATTAGGTTAGGAATCGGGGTGTTACACTTTCTCTCTTACAACTCATATTCTAGGTTTGATTTGTCATTAAAACTAGGCTTGCTTTGTCATAGAGTTTTTGTGGTCCATGTTGTATGTTTATAAGGAGCTTTGTAAGCTACTTTTGTGCTTATTGGTAAGGAGCCTTGTATGCTATTTGTGTGCTTTCTTATTTGTACATTTTTCCAACATATTTTCCCAACTAACATTTCTTACTCAAAGGTGTTACTTGCCTTGTTTTAGTCCTTATAATATGATGTTTGTGTGCTTTCTTATTTGTACATTTTTCCAACATATTTTCCCAACTAACATTTCTTACAAGTCATTGTATCTATCTATCTATATCTGGGATTAAAAATAGGGCTGTTACATAGTACAAAACTTTTTGGAACTACACCTAAATACTGGTGTCAAGTTGTTATGTTTACTTTGCTTTACAAACGATTGCAGTATATTATATATGCGTGTGTATCTATTTATGCATGTGTGTATAGATATGTGTGTTTGTTTGAAAATTTTAATGTCTCTTTCAAATTTCAGGAGGAAATGAAGAAAGGGATTCACCCTCAGATGCAATGGATCTCATATGTGACCCAGAGTGGCCGATTGATGCACGTTATGATGACAAAAATACACCAGGCAGGCAAAGTTTATCACTTCAGAGCAAGACGACAGATGGCTGAAAGTGTTGGTCAGGTTGCCAAGTTCAAGCGTCGTTATGGTCAAGTAGAAGAGGAAAAAGAAGACGAGGCTAAGTGAACTAGTATGTGCCCTTTTGTTTCTTATTTTCATCTCTGACCATAAACATAAAGTAGATTGGTTTTGTCCCAACACATCTCTCTGGTTTACCTGCATAATTTGATATTATGATACATTTGCTAGTATCTTCAAATTTTTGAATGGATTTGTTGTTTTCTGCTTAGTAGTTGAGCGAGAACTCGTTGTTGGATGATACTTTAGCACGATATGGTCTACCAGAGCATCTTTTGTCTTAAATATCATGAATTGGCAAGATGGTAGTGGATCATGTGCAAGTACAAACCTTTACAGTTTCTGACTTCTTTATTATGTCATTGCTGCAAGTTTGAACCTTTGTTTGTATCAAATGGAAAGGATTCACTAAACCTCAAAAATGGTCTTTTAATCTCTCTTACTGTGTGCCATTAGTTATAAGACTCAGATTTGATTTGGTTACTTGTTTGTGGTTTGGTCAATTTATTAGATCCAGGTCAACATGCTAGTTGGGTTTTGGATTGTTTCTGCTGGTTACCATTTAGGGTCATATGGTACGAAAGCCAAAACCTTTTGCATCAATTGAATCGGATTCACTCAACCTTACAATAAGTCTTTTCATCTGTCTTAGACTCTTAGTATCTGCCAATTACTCATAAGATTGAGGTCTAATTAGGTTACTTGTTTGTGGTTTATTCAATATGTTGACTTTTAAGATCCAGGTTAAGAGACTAGCTGGGCTTACATCATTATTCATGACCACTATTTAGAGCCAATATTTAGCATTACATAATCTTTGCAATTTTGTTAATATAGTGTTGTAAAGGGGAGAGAGATAGGCTGTTAATCTTGCTTTAATCACATGGAAATGTATAAAGATTAAAGCAAAAAAAGAAAAGCCTTTGTTAAGAACCAAAACACAACTGTAATACAATGGAAAAGCTTTCTTTCACACGTTAATAATAATTACCCCCCTGCGCAATATCACACAGGCCGAAAGCCTTAAAACACTTGCCCATAAGAAAAACATGAACTCACCCCGTGCTCTTAGTTTCTCATGACTCGCCCCAATACCCTATAAATGTCTTGACAATCTTGAAATATATATCAAACTAATGCATCTTGCAAATGATTCAATTACCCTGTCCTAGAATCAGCCTGTGGCTTCTTGTTTTCCTGCTTTTGTGTATTGTACAAGCTGAAGGTAATAGGAGCAACCGAACATGGCTCATTGGGTTGGACCAAAATGGCACAAATGGGTCAGGACCTGTGGTGCCTTGGGTTAGGCGGGTGAGGAGACACGTTGGGTGTTGGGATAGGCCTTGGACATGTAACCAAGGTGAGTTTCCATCCCCGGTTAGAAGGCGGTGTTGTAATAATCGTTGTGTTGAGGTGACCTCAGATGTGAACAACTGTGGAGTTTGTGGGATTCGTTGCCCATTTAACTGGCAGTGTTGCAGAGGTGTGTGTACAGATACCAATATAAACCCGTTTAATTGTGGGCGATGTTTCAAACGATGCCCGTTTTTCACCTTTTGCACCTTTGGTATGTGTGGATACGCAGGGCCCATACCGCCCTTCCCTCCCCGACCACCCAAGCCTCCTATTCCATTCCCACCCAGACCCCCAAAACCACCATTCCCATTTCCTCCTAAACCCCCAAAGCCTCCTAGAGGACCGAAGGAACCCGAGCCACCACAAAGTCCACCGTTTCCTGAAGCTGGTCAACCGCCACTGATTGGTGGTCCACCATCGCTAGAGTTTGGTGAAGCGCCTGTATATGATGGTGGCAGTGGTGGCCAAGTACCACCGGAACATGATCAAGATGTTTATCTCTAGCCATGTTTGATGTGATCTATGGGCTATTGTTCTTATGGTGTTTCATTCATGGCATGCTATATAATAAATAAAGAGAATATTCAAATAGATTTAAAGCGTCTACTATTGGGACAATGAATTGTTTAGCACACATATTATTAAATTATATATTTATCTACTTTTAATATAAATTTCATTTATTACCATTCTTACGTGACTCTTTTCTCTGTTTTCACTAGTGACGTGGGTTCTAACGATTAACATTTGACATATTTGTTCCTAATAAATGTTGCATAATATAAGAATTAAAAGCATCGAAATAAAATACTATGACAATAATACCTAACCCCGCTATAACGGGACATAGATAGTTGTGTCAATTGGATGAAAAGTCGAAATTATCAAATGGAATTTACAAACTTAACAAAAGGCGAATTGTTGAAAAAGGTAAATATATGCAATGAGCATTTTTTTAAAATAGAATTCTAGATTCTAATTTGTAATAAAATAATGAGTTAATTGGTCATTTTAGTTCTTTAACTTTAAAAGTGGTGAAGACAGTTCTTTATGAACCATTTAATAGCGAGAAACGTCCCTTTTAACGTTGACCGTTAGTCAACTCTGTTAATTCAAGATAAAATGACTATTTTACCCTTAATTCTATTATTTATTCATTAAAATTAAATTTTAATATTTATTATGTCTCATATCTAATAATATTTATTAAATACTAAATTATTAATATTTATTCTCTCATGTCCCTCCATATGTGAAATGAGTACTCACTTTACTTTAAAATTAAAATGGCTCTCTCTGTGGACGACAACCACACCACAACCGTCGGCGCCACCGCTGCTGCTGCCCTATCGCCGGAAGCAACCGCCAACATTGCCACCACTTTCTATAGTGACATCGACACTTTTCTCCTCTCTTTGTTTCTCTCACGGTGTAACCACCAAACAACCGCCCCATCTCTCTCTGTTTCTCTCACATGTTCATGGTTTCTTTCACGGAGTAACCACCAAACCGCCGCCGCCTCATCTTCTTCAAACATCTCTAGGGTTTTCAAATGATTTGGCTATAGATCTAGGGTTTTCACACATATTTGGTGTAGATCTAGTGTTTGTGTGTTGCACAGAGGTGTCCATGGTGGAGTTTTCTGTGGTGGTGGGGTTTTCGGTGGTGGTGTGTTGTGGAGACCAAGGGTTTTTGGTGGTGGTGTATTGCAGAAATTCAAGGGTTTACAGTGGTGGTGGAGTTTTGGGTATAGATATAGGGTTTGTTTGTGTTTGTGTGTTGCACAATGGTGTCGATTGTGGAGTTTTCTGTGGTGTAGATAGGGTTTACGGTGGCGGTTAGTAGATAGGGCTTAGGGTGGTAATTGGGTGTACAAGAGAGAGAGAAAGAGCCGACGGTGGTGGTTGGCGGTTGGAGCTACCTAGAGGATGGTGGTGTGATGGTGGCTGGCGGTGGCGGTGCTAAAGGGTGGTGGTGTGACTATGGTTATGGTGGATTCGAGGGTGAGAGGAGATGACAAATAAGACTGGGAGTTTGTGTAAGTAATGTATATAGAGAGAATATATATTTTTATTTAAAAAATTAAATATTATTTTAATTAATAAAAAAATAGAAAAGATGGTACAAATACCAAACTATACTTGATCTAACAAAGTTGACTAACAGTCAATGTTAAAAATTACCTTTCTCGCTATAAAATGGTTCATAAAAGACCTTCTTCACCACTTTTGAAGTTAAATAACTAAAATGACAAAAACCTAAGTTAAAGGACCATTTGACCGATTAAGTCTAAAATAATTTATCTTTTTATTAGTAATCGGTATTTCTTATACCAAAATTTAATCTGTAAACATATTTAGAAAAAAAAGATGATATCTCCATTAATTATTTTTAAGGTGGTGTTTTTTTTTAATTTATTAGAAGATAAAAATGTCTTATGTTGTTTTCCATATCTTCAAAGACAAGTGGAATAAAAATCTTACGTTTGAATAAATAAATTTGTGTAATGTTTATGAGTCTATCTCTCTATCAAATCTATCGTCATCCTTTCTAGGAATGAGCTAGGTTCCGAAATCGATCCGAACTTGAAAAGAACAAAAGTTATGACAGAGAACCAAACCGTAATATTAATCGGTTCCGGTTTTGATTTTTCGGTTAAATGTCCTTTTAAATTTTGGTTGGATTTTGGGTAAAACCCAAACCTAATGGACCAAAAACCAAAATAAGAGAAATGACACAAAAGTGTGTAAATATGTCCAACGTTTTGCTCATTCGTAATCCTCGCCGGTGTAGGGTTGATTGTCAAAACTCTCTCTCTCTCTCTACTATTGTCATTGGCTCTCTCCCTCTCTCTATCTCCTTCTCACATCCAACTACCATATGCCCAAAGAAGGAGAAGGAGATGCAAGCCTAAGTCGGTTAAGGTTTCAACAATGATGAGGAGGATCGATAGGGTTTCTATAATGGCCTCAAGGTTTGACAAGGGTATGACCCTACCTTTGTTGATGCTTAACGGAGAATAATTCTATTATGATTTGAAGAATTTGATGAAGCATTCAATAAGGATTTGATAGACTACAACAAAAGATGGAATCGAAGAAGATTGGGTCATTGGCATCAAAGATTAGGGTTAATCGATCTTCAGATGAAGGCGAGGCTAGTACTAATTCGGAGGTGTTGGTCGCGGGCAACAGTGGGATGGCCATAGGTAAAGGCTTCGGCGGTGGGATGGTGGGAGGTGAAGTCGGCGTTAGGGTGGCTGGAAGTGGAATTGGCGGCGGCAAGCCAACAACGGTGGGGTGGTCAAAGGTGGTGTTAAAACGTTATTTGCTACAAAAACCTTTCTCCAAGATTTTTTTTAAAAAAATAGTTAGTTTAGCTAGTGACTTTAAACTGCATGATATTAAAAGGCTAACCATTTATATCGATTTTATTCTCATTTGTCATTTTCATTCTTATTTTTGTTCTTGTTTTCATATAAGTCTAACTCATACAAATTTATGATGTATTATTTTAAGTACATTATATCATTAGAAACTTTGCCATATAATTAATCTAGTTTGCTCTATCATATAATTATTTGTATGTTATTAGTTTGGTAGCATTAAAGTTTTTCCTTTTTCTATGTAAGAGTATAAGTATTAAAATTCATATCAATAGTTCAATTAACATGTTTGGTTCCTGTGGCTTGGTGGTTTCTATCATTTTAGGTTTTAACTTTTTATTTTTGTGGATTTAGTCCTTAAATAATTAAATCTTTTACAATTTTAGTTCCTAATCAAACTAAAATGCTCAAAAGCCTTTGTCCTTTTAATTAATCTAGTTTGCTCTATCATATAATTATTTGTATGTTATTAGTTTGGTAGCATTAAAGTTTTTCCTTTTTCTATGTAAGAGTATAAGTATTAAAATTCATATCAATAGTTCAATTAACATGTTTGGTTCCTGTGGCTTGGTGGTTTCTATCATTTTAGGTTTTAACTTTTTATTTTTGTAAATTTAGTCCTTAAATAATTAAATCTTTTACAATTTTAGTTCCTAATCAAACTAAAATGCTCAAAAGCCTTTGTCCTTTTAATTTTTTCATTTTCTCAATTTTCTAATTCATTGTTAAAAGTTTTTAGAAAATAAAAAATAAAATATAAAACAAAGAGTTAATTACTTCGGAACTCTATTAAGAAATCTCTCTCCCCTCTTATTAACCTCCCCTTCCCCTTCTCTCTCTCTCTCTCTCTCTCTATATATATATATATATAACACCACCACCATCGTCTCATTACCACCGCTATCAACTCCATCATCGATGAGGCTTTAGTGAGGGAGTGACTGTCCCCGTTACCCAAATCCCCATCCACCAAGTCATTTCCCGACTTCTTCTATTCTTATCCCATCTTCTCTTTATACTTATATAATATAAGAGGAAGGTTCATTTGAGAACTGTTTTTATTGCGAGAACCGCAAGAACCAATCTTAGCCGTTCATTTTGGATAATGGAATTCATGGATGAAGAGCGTGGGGGATTGAGTGTGACAGGGTGTATGTAAGTAATTCATGGATGGGCAATCCAATTGAAGGAGGGGGAATTGGACGGCTAAGATTGGTTCTCGCGGTTCTCACAATAAAAATGGTTCTCAAATGAACTTTTCACTATAATATAATATACACATATAGGGGAGGGTTCAAACGAGAATTGTTTTTCGTACGAGAACTACGAGAACCAATCTTAGTCATTCAAGTGGTAAGTGGAATTCATAGATGAAGAGCGTGGAGAATTGAGTGTAGCAAGGTGCATGTAAGTAATTCATGAGTGGGCAATCCAATTGAAGAAGGGGGAATTGGACGGCTAAGATTGGTTCTTGCAGTTCTCGTTTGAACTTTTGCCTATACATATATATAGTGTGAGGTTCAAATGAGAATTGATATTTAGGTGACAATGATAGACTTAATCGTGACCCTTCATTTGATTTGATCGAATAATGTACATTTGACCCTTCATTTTATTCAATTATCTAACCATGAATTACGATGACCATAAATTGCAACGGATGAATTGCGACCGTTAGATCTAATAGATCAATATCTTAACTGAAGTTAGTGTAAAGGATCAAAAGTGAAACAAAGTGACAACTATAATGACTATTCCAGTAATTTTAAAGTTAAGAGCTAAAAGTAAAATTTCATGTCAGGAGTTTATGTAATTAACTCTTTATAATGCAATTATTATTAATAGAATTGAATAACTCATCTTTTATTATAACCTATAACTTTTAAATACAATAATTTGCTTACATTATCCATATTACATGTTATTAATCTAGTTTCATAGGAATGACATCGATTTAGATTTTTTCATGGACTCTTACTCTTAGGGGGTGTTTGTTTCATGGTATTTGGTGGGATTTGGAGGGATTTGCATTTCAAATCCCACCAAATACCATGTTTGGTTGGCAAAGTAAGGAAACATTTCAAATCCATGGATTTCATTGAAATACCATGATTGAAATACCATGAATGAGGGATTTTGAAATACCAGCCCCCCTTGGTATTCTGAAATCCCATGAACGAGGGATTTCCACCGGCGACCCTCTCCGGCGATCTTTTGGTTTTTCGTCGTCGTCGTCCCTTCCCTTCCCAGTCGACGTCGCCTTCCGTCGTCGTCGTCCCTTCCCTTCCGTTCCGTCGTCGTCCCTTCCCTTCCGTTCCGTCGTCGTCCCTTCCCTTCCGTTCCGTTCCGTCGTCGTCCCTTCCCTTCCGTTACTTCGCCGCCGTCATCGTCCCTTCGTAGTCGCCTTCGCCGTCATCGTCATCGTCCCGCCGCCTTCGCTTCCTTTCCTCCGCCATCGCTTTCGTCCCTTCGACAGAAATCCTAGGTCGGCGCCTCCGTCGCCGTCGCCTTCCCTGTCGACGTCGCCCCTTTGTCCCTTCGACAGAAACCCTAGGTCGGCGCCCTTCGTCGTCCGTCCGCCTTCCCTGTCAACGTCACCCCTTCGTCGTCCCTCCGTCACCGTCGCTTCCGTCCCTTCGCCGTCGCTTCAATGGTGGTAATGGAGGTGGTGGTTGGTGGTGGAAGTGGAGGTGGTAGGTGGTATTGATGGTGGTTGGTGGCGGTGGAAATCCCTCTTAATGAATCTCATCCAAACACTACTTGGGATTTTAAATCCCACCAAATGCAAATCCCACCAAATACCAATCCCATTATAAATGCAAATCCCTTCAAAAACAATCATCGAACCAAACACCCCCTTAGAGATATTTTCTCAACTACTACGAAAAAAGAAGGGATAATTTCATATATACCCTTATTAAATATAAAAATATCTTATTTGTCCAGCTTAACTTGTAAATATCATATATACCCTTTTTAAGCTTTCATAATATCTTATTTACCCAGTTTAACTTATAAATATCATATATACACTTCTTAAGTTTTCATAATATCTTATTTACCCAAATCACCATTTTTATTCATTTTCAATGATTTTAAATAAACTATAATTATAAAATATAATCAAATGATTATTATACCCCTATTTTAAATCTATTTATAAAATTTCACCTATACCCTTACTAAACTTTTTAAATATCACATTTATCCAAGTTATATATATATATATATATACACACATAGATATATATATACGATTCTATTAATTAATTTGGATGATCGAGTACGGTTCATATATGTGTGTGTAAGGAATTAATGACTAATCAAGAATTACGCTAAAAACATATTTTAAAAACAATTCTAGTTCTTTCAAACAAAAGTATTACGCTGAAAACAATAATTTTTTAAAAGAACATTTTTAAACACAAATTTACTAACACTTATGAAAGATATGAACATTGCTGGAAGTAAATTGCCTACAAACAAATGAATTACGTTGACATGCAAATATAAAAAACCATTCAATAGTAATTATTTGTACTAGCTGAAAATATTGCCTATAAAATTTATGCAGATGAGATGGTTAAGCGACATTTTTTGACTCCTTCCACAGATAGATTTATAAAGTTAGTAAGGGTATAGGTGAAATATTATAAATAGAATTAAAAGAGAGGTATAATAGTCATTTGATTATATTTTACAATTATAGTTTATTTAAAATGATTGAAAATGGATAAAAATGGTGATTTTGACAAATAAGATATTATGAAAGCTTAAGAAGGGTATATATAATATTTATAAGTTGTGGACAAATAAGATATTATGAAAGCTTAAAAATGATATATGTGATATTTAGAAGTTAAGTTGGACAAATAAAATATTTTGATGTTTATAAAGGTATATATGAAGTTAACCCAAAAAAGAAAGTATCACGAGTCATGACTAGATACACAAGCTAATGCTATAAATGTATAAAACTTGAAAGACATGATGAAAAAAGAACAAATTTTTCCGGTTTATGTCACAAGATTATGCATCTTCATATAAACATCGATTTTTCTCATGAAAGTCTATACTATAAGACGAGTTATAACAAGTATGTAAGTAATAGTTGTTTTATAATTATCGACGTGACCAATCATGGATGGACACGTGTTGGTGTGATCATTGATTTGTTCTTCAATTACAAGTTTTAGCTTTATTTTTAGCATGTATAATGAGCTGTAACAATACAGCTAGCAAACAACAAAACTTTATCATGTGAAATTTAGTCTCTTCAAACACACATATAACAGATAGTTTGTGTTTTAACTTGTAAGTAATACATATAGGTTAAGATTATCTTATTTTATGGTCAAACATAACTTATCATGTGCTTTTATAAACATAAGAGTGAAACCTATAAATGACGCATTTCTGACTTAAAATAGGGGAGCCATGTTCATATTTGTGAGAGAATATGATAGGGGATCCCGTTTAAATCTCTATGGTTTTTTTCAGTTACCAAATAAGGATCCCCATTTAATCCCGCGGTTTTTTAAGCGGATACGGGGATGTGAGACCAATCCCGTCCCGAACTATTAGCGAATCTAGGATAGAAAACAACGTGGTTCCCTAATTAAGTTAAGCCGATAAAAATAAAAAAGTCAACTATATGTATGTGTCTGGACGGCCACTCGGGTCGTTAAGAGTAAAATTTAAACATATACCCGATAATTATATTAAAGTTCTTACAATTGTACCCAACGAGGTCTTATCCCTTGAAATATTTGCATAATTGTTTCAATACTAATACTTTACAGGATAACTCTTTCAATATATGACACTAAATAATCACTCAAAAATTTATCACCCATTTTGGTGCATGTATCGCTTTTTATCAACTTTATTCCTGAAAATGCACGTTCCACACTTAATGTTGCAATGAGGGTTGACGAAAAGACAACAACGATAAGTTTTTACGAAGCTTTTTTACCCTATTTTATTAACTATTAGTTTAAGTTTTTATTGGATTGGGTTTTTTAAAGTTGGATTATTTTGCTAAGAGATAAAAATTGGGCTTAATGTATTTTATACTTATTTTATCTAATACTAAAAGGTAGGTCCTTTAAATTCTCAAAGATAGTTCCTAATTTTTTTTCTATATAACTTCTAACTTTTTTTAAAAAATTAGGTAGCTCCCGAGATCCACATAGATTTAACATAGCTCCGCCTCTTACTATTACCATTCCTAAGGTCAGTTTTTAAGAAAATCTACATAAAAACCAATAAAGAAAAGGAAAAAAGAAAAAACTAACGAAATACCGGGTCGGACAATCGGAGTTAATTTGATTTATTTCCCATAACGGGTATCCGTTTCTTCTGTACGGACCGGGTTATCCTGTTCTGTCTTGTCCGTGTTTTGCATCTTCGCCTCCACTGCGAAGTGCGAACCGCTAGCCACACCTTCAATTCTCCATTGATTCTTTATTCCATTGGAGCTCGGTCAAAAACTCCTTCGAGCTTTCATTATTCCATTTTCCTTTCCAGTTTCTATAACTTCCAAGTTTTTCATACGCTACTAGACATCAATTTAGAGGAGGTGAGTACCAATTCGTGAGCTCATACCAAAAGATTTTCATTTTCCGAGGTAATCTCTCATTTTCTATCTCATTGTTGTTCAAATTGTTCGTGTCTATTCATGTTTGTCGCTGATGTTTTGTTGATCGTGTTGATCCTGGTTTGCACTTCATTCATGCAAAACCCTCACTCACTGATACTCTGTGTTGCGAATATTTGTTGAAAGACGCTCCTTTCCCATAGTTCTTAATTATAAGACCTTAGCTGGAAGTAATTGCAATCATTTCTGTTAATGGTTAAGGATCCTTTGTTTTCCAGTGAGGAAATTGGTTCTAAGGGGGTGTTTGTTTAACCTTTTTTTGGAGGGCTTAAGCTTATGATCTTAAGAGCTTTTGAGCTTATAAGCTTTTGAGAAAAAAAAGTGTTTGGATTAGCTTATAACTTATGAATTAATAAACTTTTTTTAAAAATGTAGAAAATAATCAAAAAGGGTTTCCTTACATTAGCTTATTAATATATAATGACTAAAAGAGGGCATAAAGGTAAAATTGTAAAAATAAGCTCACACGAAAGAAAATAAGTTAGTTCAAGATGGCTTATTTTGTTAAAAATAAGCCAATAAGCTTAAGCTAATAAGCTTAGCCAAACACCTAAAACATGATAAGCTCAAAATATAAGCTCATACGCTAATAATCCAAAATAATAAGCTTAGACAAACACCCCCTAACTGTGTTCAAAAATGAAAATTTTAGAAATACCTTTGGTCTGACTTGTATAGTAAAACGAGATGTTATGAAAGCATGTAATTAAGACAAATTCTACACATTTTAGAAGGAAATAAAATGCTGTGTGGATTGGAACTAATACAAATTCTTGGACCTCCTATTAGTTTTGCTTAGGTGCTGTTTGATTTTGACTTAACGGACTTATAATTGGGAAATGAGTCATGACTTAATGTGGTAACTGGTAAGGGGGTGTTTGGGACTTTGGATAAACTTACTTGACATTGCTTAGGCTTTCTTGAAAAGCCCCTGTTTATACTGCTTCAGATTAAGGTAAAACACACACTTGTCAAAGTTCTATTCAATTTTATCAAAATACGAGCTGATCAAAGAAGCTAATCCAAACTCTCCCTAAGTCATAATGAGCCAGTTTGTTTTTTACTTAATCTGCAAAAAATGACTTGACTTGAAAAGTCATGGGGATATAAGTCATTTTCTATGTTTTGACCTTATTAATTTCAAATATATCTTTTTCCAAGTTGTTAATTTCTGACCTAAAAACTTATTTTATTGTAGGATAAACTTTATGTTATAATTTGATTTTTATTTAAAATTTCTATATCTTCGTTTTTGTTGTATGTATTAGACTTCTTCTATCTTGATATTTATTATTTATGCTTTTGCATTTTACTAGCTATATGTTAGATATTTGGATAACTTGGTACAGTTGTGCTTGATATTATTGAATATATATAGTTTTGTTATTAAAATATTTTTTTGAGAATAATATTCATAAGTTTGAAAAAAGGATAAAATGGTCATTCATATCATCCAGACTGTTCATCTTACACATAGAACGCACAAATTGCTTATCCATAATGGGCCAACAGGCACTATGAGCATGATACCGTTGGTCAAGAATGTTACTGACCAAATTTAAATAGTTATGATGAACAACGGTAACTAGGCAGTTACTAATTGAAATTTGTAAAGTAAGCAGGCATTGGAATGTGTGCCCTGGGAAAGTGATTTTGAATTCAGAATCAGATAATCAATCATTTCACATTCATTTCAATAATCAATTTTCATACAATTTGACGATTTTGATCCAATATAATCCAAAATACATATATATAATCACTTTTACTGAAGAATTATAATCAGTTAAATTCCAAATCCAAACACCCCTAAAAGACATGCCAAAATGGTATTTGGTACACCTTGATGATGTGCTAAGTTTATCTTGATGTCTTATATGGAATTACAATTGGAAAAAACTAGGTTTGAGATAAAAGAATCCAAACATATTCTTTTATTCTGGTCATTTATTGTATGACTAGAATACAAAATTTGTGAATATATGGTCACTTTGTTTTGTAAAAATACTATTCAGGTGGAATCCACTTTGAGGCAATGTCATCTTGTGCATTTTCGACATTTACATTACGCGAGACCCTGCAAAATCATGAATCGACATGCAATAAACCAAGTTTGATTCATAAGCATTTGAAGAAAAACTGGATATCTGCTGACATGTCATTCCTGAAGATGACCTGGCGTAACTCGATGACATGGCAACAAACTGGAAAGCTTCATTGCAGGGCACTAGACGTTCAAAACAATCGTGCTTTCTTGAAAGGGAACGTGTTTCAACTTGATGATGTAATTGAAGCACAACAGTTTGATAGAGAGATTCTGAATGCTATATTTGAAGTGGCACGTGAAATGGAAACAATTGAGAAGAACTCACGTGGAAGCCAGCTTCTGAAAGGTTATTTAATGGCTACTCTTTTTTATGAGCCTTCAACCAGGACCAGGCTTTCATTTGAATCAGCAATGAAACGATTGGGCGGGGAAGTTTTGACAACAGAAAATGCACGAGAGTTTTCATCTGCTGCAAAAGGAGAAACACTCCAAGGTAATTTCAGCTGTTCCTTGATATCCTGCTAGATGTGCGGGTTGGCTGGGTTGAGTAACGGCTTCAGGTTGAAATGGTCTGGTTTTCAAGGGCTGTTTTGGCTTGGGTTGACGCACACACACTTTTTTGCCCTTTTTTTCTATGAAAAATAATGTGTTAATCATGTTTCCAGAAACTGGGAAACAATATTATTCAAATAATATCTTAATCTTCGGATAAAACTATTTAGGATGTTGCATACTTGCATGCATTAAAAGTACTTGAACAATTTTCAACCCGCTCTCCTTTTAGCTGAAGTTCTTCAGTTCTTGGTTGACCTGTTTGAGAGAGATTACGA
The DNA here is from genome assembly GCA_038502395.1 of Dittrichia graveolens. Taxonomy (NCBI): domain Eukaryota; kingdom Viridiplantae; phylum Streptophyta; class Magnoliopsida; order Asterales; family Asteraceae; genus Dittrichia; species Dittrichia graveolens. The sequence continues at coordinate 14,162,221 of JARJIL010000001.1, read as the reverse complement.
ACGCAAATCAACCCATTTACAAATAAAAGGCTAGGAATTGCCACCAGCATGTCGTTCCAATCATATTGATTTGACACTGTTTTCTTTTTGCTTCTGCTTCTTTAATTGTAGATACAATAAGGACAGTTGAAGGTTATTCAGACATAATTGTAATGAGGCATTTTGAAAGCGGTGCTGCTAGAAGAGCAGCCATGACAGCGAATATCCCAGTTATTAATGCTGGAGATGGACCAGGACAACATCCTACTCAGGTGTACCCTCTTTGTTATTTCGATCACATTAATTTTATGATTATTTTACCATTGAGGTAATTTGCTAATCACCATCTTATGGTACCAAGCAAAATTGCTCATTTGAAACTTTTACAGGATTTCTAGTCTTAGGGCATTTTGCATATGGAGAAAGTTCATATGAGAACCACAAAAAACTTGAGAACAAAGAATACATCGGGCCCTTTGCATAAAAAAACTTGCTCCCTTTTCGTATCTAGGCTTCTCTTTTCTTTTCATTAATAATCCCAATATTTGTGCATTTGCTTTTCATATTTACTCATTTAGATTCTACTTTGTGATAAACCAGGATAGTGAGGTCACGCCTTGCTGCGAATTATAAAAGTATCATTCTGTTGTCCGGTAATTGCAAGAGTTAAATAATGTTTAAATAATAGCTAAAAAACTAAAAGACACTACAATATATATATATATATATATATTGATTTGTTTGTTAATCTCATTTAGTCATCAACATTTAAAGTAATCAATTTTTGTATGAAGGCAAATTCTTATTTTGAAATTTATTTTAATTCCCTTCAATCTAGAAAAAAGTAATAGTTTCGTATCCTTTATTATACTCATTAATTAATTAATATGTATGAGTGTGTCTAATTCAATTCGATAATACAACGGATCAATCAAATAGAGACTGAATCGTAGTCCAAATAATTCAGGTAGATGTGGAACAAAAATAAAAATAGCCAACGTTCGTTTGATTTCAGATTAGTATGATTCTTTAAAGGGCAAATTGCATGAAAATACAACGAACTTTGTCTTAAATACCATTGTATACAACCAACTTTATTTTTCTAAAAACTATACAATCAACTTTCATAATCTTTTCGTTGTATGCAAGTTGTTGTATACAATGATAATTATGACAAAGTTCATTGTATACAATGGCAACTAAGAATCAAACACAGAAAAAAGTTGTTTGCATACAATGGAAGATTGGAAGGATTATGAAAGTTGATTGTATTATTTTTTTTTTAAATAAAGTTGGGTGTAAACAATAGTAACTAAGACAAAGTTCATTGTATCTTTATGCCGTTTGCCCTTATTTAAACTGTCATCCAAAAAATATTTATAAAATATTTACAGAAAAACCAAATAATAGAATTAGATAATAATAGTAATTATTCAATAATAAATTAGAGTAATATCAAATAAGTAAAATAAACAAAAAGTTACATTAAAACGAAACATAAGATTGTATAAATAAATAATAAGAGTTTTTTTCTCTAACTAATACAAAAAAAGAAATAATAAAACAAAAAGGAAATCAAGATAAAAAGAAGGAAGCTAAGGGAGAAAAGACAGCCATCAGCCCCTCAATTCAGTAGAGATTAGAGAAGATCTTGTTCTTTGCAAGGGTAGAACCTGGGTTGGGTGGGAGGAAAAGAAGGGCCGTTACCAACCCATCTACAGGCTATATATGTTTTTTCTTTGTTGTGTTTAGTTATAAACTGAAAACAAAAGTCAAAAACTTCTAGATTTGAACAGTAGAAAATGGCAATTTTAAGTATCAAAACGACATCTCATTTTGACAAATGTACATATGTATAATGTAACAGGCTCTTCTTGATGTGTACACTATTGAAAGAGAGATTGGAAAGTTGGATGGAATCAAAGTTGGACTAGTTGGGGATCTTGCTAACGGGCGAACCGTTCGCTCCCTTGCATATCTTCTAGCTAAATACAATGATGTGAAGATCTACTTTGTTTCTCCAGAGGTTGTGAAAATGAAGGTATGCACTTAATGGATGGCATATAGTCTAAATAAAGGAAGATGTTCCATTACAAATTGAAAACCATAGGGGTTAGCCTATGTAGCAAGCTTACTTGAAGGTCATAGGTTAAAATGGGCAACTTAAACTGGGTGGCAAAATGGGTGGGTCGAATTTGTTGGGTGACAGATTAAATGAGTAACTGTTTGCTGTAGGTTTGGTCTAAGATAAGCTAGATTATTACAAAAAACTGACCTTTATTAACATCTGAATACACTTTGGATGACTCTTAAGTCTTTAACTTGTTTGACCCATTCGACCAATTTTATTTTTAGTCAATTCATTCAGCTTAATCCCTTTGACCCATTAAAGACAAAAGGTAACCCAAATCTTCCTATGTATAAGTAAATGGGTTGAACTTGCTACATCTAAATGTTAGGATCTATTATCAGATACATTGTTTGCAAGAGACAAGTGATTAGACCATTTTGTAAACTCGACACTTTGCTTACAAGTTACATCCAAATAGATTGGTCCATTCTATAACAAGAGAGTTAGACACTAAATGGATTGCAGTACAAAAAAATTGTCATCTTAAGTGCCTTACAAGCAAGCATAACTGTTTTTTTTACAAAATCATGCTCTATATCCAACAAAAATTGCACAAGGCTATCATAAGAATATTTACCACTAGGCACTACCTAACCTTGCAACTAGAGGTGGTGATTTCGACCCATTTACTTGTGAATTGGTCAATTTGGGTTAGACTATATCTTAAACGGGTGAAATTGGTTAAATAGAAAGATTCGGCTAAATAAAGAAACCGGCAAATGGGTCAAACAGATAAAAGTCATTCAATGCATACAATCTTCTTACTACAAAATTTAGATTATTATTGTAATAATTTAGCAGTTGAAATTGTATTTAACTCGGTAGTAATAATTAAGTAAAAATGACAAAAGTTTAATGGGCCAATCAACTAGACCTGTAGATCGTCTGTTTTGACCCAGTTTCATTTTGATCTGATCCACTTGTTGTACCACCTTCCAATATTTTGTAAATTATGGCAGTTGTGAGGGTTATTTATACATTTGGTTGGTCTAAATGGGTCCATAGGACGACATTAAGGAGTACTTGACATCAAAAGGAATCAAATGGGAAGAAAGTGCAGATCTAATGGAAGTGGCCTCCAATTGTGATGTGGTGTATCAAACACGCATCCAGCGAGAGCGGTTTGGGGAGAGAACTGATCTTTATGACGAAGCTCGTGGCAAGTATATTGTCAACCGCAACGTCCTGAGTGTCATGCAGAAGCATGCAGTGGTCATGCATCCTCTCCCAAGGCTTGATGAGGTAAAGGCTGGCCACTCATAAACTTGGTATTCAATATGTTCATGAATATGAATTTAAGTATGCACTACATTAACAAATATATCTATACATATGACTAAAACAGGATATTAGAATGACATGTGTCATCCTCCTACGGTTACATGTCATCAATTCCTAATCAATTATTTTAATTAATTTTTATCATAATTCTACTTTTTTAAGTAATTATCTATTACTTAAGAATTATCCATTTTTACTATCATAAATCTACTTGCTAATTATTTATTACTAAATAATTATCCTTTTTATATTTACATAAAACTTCTACCATTTGTTCATAAACAACCTTTTAAATTTGTAAATCATAGATTATCACCAAATTTATGTTCGTCAATGCTATAAAAATTAAAAAATCATAAATCGGAATTTAAGAAAGCGTGAGTTTCTCAATGATTATTTAAATACAAGAATAATGTTATTATTTTATTTGTAAATCTCTTGATATTCATATGTATATTTGTGTTTTGGTATTATGGTGTTGAGTTTATAGAAATGGGAACCATCAAAATAAATATATATAACACATGCACTTGTATTTCGATATGCTAAATACTCGTAATATTTACTATTTAGTGCCTTAGTTATATATGTAAACAATAAAATATCTCTTACCGTGCAAGGCATGGGAAATAATCTTGTTTGTCTATTACTTTTTAAACGCTATGAGAGCTATAAAAATAATTGTACCAGTCTGCATATGCATACCCAACTCATGTCACCCTTGATCTGTACTGATCCTAACTAGTTGGTCCATTTACTGTACGATTAGATGTGGCAATTTTAATGCATTTGCTTAAACATGGGTTGATTGGAGTTATATTTGACCTCTTGCGGGTCAAACTGGGTAAACTCTAGAACCTTGATTATAACTGGATTGCGTCAAAGGGGTCAAACAGGTTGAAAGTGAAGCACAACGTAGTTAGTTGCTTACTGCCTGCTCAATTGCTTTTATCCAAAAGAATTTGACTAGTATTATAATCATATTTTATGTTAATTATTTATAAGAGCCCATAAGAAGGGACAATACCCAATTATTATGGAAATTACCGGTTTCAACCCGTTTCCCAACCCACTCATTTAGTCATTTTTATCTTCAGCCATGAAGAGGTGGTTTCTTTAACGATGCAAATAGTGAACTAGTGTTTTGATGCTATATAGATCACGGTGGAAGTAGATGAGGATCCAAGAGCCGCATACTTTAGACAAGCCAAAAATGGGCTCTTCATTCGAATGGCTTTGTTGAAGCTCTTACTTCTCGGTTGGTGATTGATCCAACTTTCAGAAATTTGCATAAATCAGAAACACTTGTCGACTTGCTTCTTCGGTATGGATGTTACTTGTTTTCTTTCGTCCTTGAAAATTTTGGACTGAGTAGACATAAAATAAGCTTCCAAGGGAACATGACCATAGTTCTTTTCATAAATGAAAAGCGTTTTATGTGGTCTTCCTTTGCTTGTGTCGTTTGGTTTTATTTGTACTTTAACTGCTTTGTTTTGCACCGTATTAAGTAAAGTCGGCTGTGTTTTATTGTGATGATTTTTGCAGGGGATCTCGACATCTGATTGTAGTATCGGAGATATTGTTTCTCGATTATTTCGTTTTAGGTTGATGAACTGTCTTGTACAGTTGTACATCATAACTAAAAAGGGATCATGGAAACTATGAAATAATGTCTAAGGAGACAAATTGATCCTCATCACCAACCCAGTACTAAGATCAATACGAGACCAATTGATCCTGTGTTGGAAACCGTCAACCTACGGTTCACCCCATAGGTAGAGCTGAACACAGAAGTCGCTACAAGGTTTTTAGACCAAGAGATGCTTCGTACACAACACTTGTTTGCATGCATAACAAAATCTGGCGAAATGACATGGGAATGATAGATTAAAACAGATTTTAAGTAACAAACAGGTTAAGATGTAGGCGAAGCCAAATTTTCTTCCTAACGGGTTAAACCATTAAACCACTAAAACCGACCATTTTTCAAAGTTCATGCATTATATATTAAACATGATTATAAAAATTATGGGGAAATAATCGTTAACCGCACCTAATATGATATTGAACTCACAAACCAGTGAATGCTAGGAGTTTATATATATAAATGGTACGTAAATATGACATAAAACTTAAATATTGTTAGTAGCACATCTTATTCTAAAAAATATTTAACAAATTGATAACTAAATATGTCGAATAAATAAATTTTAAAAGTTAAAAACACTAATGTATATCATTCGACTTGCTTCCTTTGTAGTCTTTTTTTTCTAGCCATTAAACCGGCAATCAAAAAACAAAGCAGACAATTATCCCAGTAACCCACCACTTCCAACCTGGGTTGTTCCCAAACCTTTCATTTTATCAATAACCAGGTACGAACCAAATCGATATATATCGAAGAATATGAACGATTACAATTCTCAGCGTGCTTTTGAGAGGACCCATCTCTCCTTAACCTCCTCATCGAATCGATTTTAGTGTTTTATTCAAATTAATATTACTACTAATAAAACCAATTTGAATTCAGATAAAACCAAATTCAGAAACCGAATCCGGCTAAAACCAAATTCAGCTAACTGAATGTATTTGCTTTAGTTTTTATAATTTAAACCATATTTGATTGAAATCTTTGTGATAAATGTAATACTTTGAATATGACATTGAACTTTCAAGGATAGTTAGGAAAATATTTGTATGTTTTTATCGTTTTAAATAGCATATTACTTTTTATGGATCAGATAGGAGAAAAGAAATATGAATAGAGTAATAACACAAACACGCAAACATACATGTATGTATGTATGTATACATATGTATATTCGAATTTCGGGTGAGATGAATTTTTTATAGATTCAAACTTCGCTTTGAAACCAATGTAAACTTTCGAATCGATTCGAAAACCAATTCAAATTGGATGGTTCAAGTTTGGTTCAGTTCGAATTACGGTTTTTATGAAACGCGTCCCAATTTTGATCACCCCTCTTAACCTACTTTCGAGATGTAGGAGCTCTCCTGTACCCTTCTCTGAGACCAGTTTTCTCATTATAAATTAGAACCCTAACGATCTATTTATAATAATAGACAATAATCTATTCCTAAAATAATTCTCACTCCTAATTTTTCTTCTAAATGAACTCTGTATAAACATATCGACTAAATAATAAAATACATCTAATAATAATTTCCTTATCTAATAATAGTAAATATATGTGAATCATATCAGTCTTTTCCCACTTTGGCTCATTCAAGGTAATCTACATCAAGTATAAGAAATCAATGCATCATCATATATAGTTCCAAAAACACACTTACCATATATCATCACACCATCCCACAATATACTTACTAGTATGTCGGAAATCTCGGATCCACATCTTGTGCCCACGACTCTATTCCACCAACGATGTCCTTCGCAGAGGTAAACCCCAAATTATGAAGCAACTGAACAGCCCTCTGAGAATCGTTACCTCTTCTGCATACTACATAGAGACCCGCGTCTGAACCACTAAGAATTCCATTGCTTTCCTGCACTGATTTCAGTGCGGACGATACCTCAGGAAGCCGAGCTTCTAAACTGGCTAGAGGAATGTTTATGGATTTGGGAAGAGAAACGATCTTATAATGATGGGATGGTCGTACATCAATCAGCACATGTGCCTCGCCCTTTTTAATTACCTCATTGTAATCCTTGCTGCTTATTCTAGAATCTGTTGTCAGCAATTTTAACTTCAAAGGAGCCTGCAATCAATACGAGCTATCAAAAATGATGATGATATAATAATAATAATGATGATAATAATAATAATAATAGTTAAGAGTTAAATAAATGCATAGTAGAGAGGTGGCAAAATGGTCCCAGGGGCACATATTTAAGGGTTCAAAATGGGTAAAAACTTTGTTAGGGTTCAAATGAGACGGATTAGGTTGGGTTCACACAAAACACTTGGTCATAGAATTTTAAATTTCTATAAACAATTAGTGTCTCGAGTATGATACTCTTTTAACTTTTTGAATAAAATGATTTTAGAACATCTTATGCATTAAAAGCTAGCTTGTGTGACTTTCAACCCCATCTGATCCATCTGTTGTGTTTCCTTTCTTGTGAAATTCTACCCTTTCAAGATAAACAAACCCCCAAAATCGACCCATTCATAAGTAATGAGTCTAGTTGCCCACTGCCCCACTCTATCGCATAGCTATATGTTCTTATACTAGCAGACATTTATTTCAGCAGAGAATCAAATGATTTACAGACTTTCTAAGCATTTCTGGTTAGGGTAATTTTGGTCCCAACTTTATCCTTCTCGTTTATACTTGTTGACTCTTAGTTTTGCAATTACATTTATAGATCTCAACACATATTTTCTTTAGCGTTGCGAAGGGAAAAAGAAGCAATTATTAATAATCGACTCAAACATATATCTTTAACCATGCCAGTACTTTCTGGAATATTTAAAAACCTAGCAATATTTAAGCCTTTACAATCAATTTTCCCCTAGAGGTAACCGATTCACCATATTCAAGTTCAAATATAAAAAATTCATAACCTACACAAGATAGCAAAATGTTGAGGTGGCAAGATGTGTGGGTTGAGTAATAAAAAGACAACCCAAATCAACCCATTTAAAAGTGGAAAAGGAGTCACCTCTAGCAAAAAGTATTACACTTGTGTGTGTGACCTTGCCTTACATCACAGGCATCAAGCATCCACGGAACAAACAGGAGGGGGGAAAATAAAAATAAAAAACAGGTGCATGCATATACAAAACAATATCCATTCTGCAATATTGGCTGATTATTAGCAAAAACTTCATGCATGAAATGCTTTGATTCTGTTGCAATTTTTAGATAGCCTTAAGAAACAGCACTAAGCCACTAACAAGATCTTCCATTGTTTAGTGGTTGTAATAAAACTCTGTGGCAGTGTAGACCACTCATGTAAGCAGTGAATTAGTTCAGAAGAACCTAAAGCAAAGAAAATCACATCTAAGACCAAATCAATTTTAAAGATTCCAAGGCATAAGAAAGCAAACCGCAGACAATGGTGACTGGGTGAATTTCTCATAGTCAAACTGTTGAAAATGTTGCCGTGTTAATGTTGCATTCTCTCCACAAGCTTCACATTGTAATGACCTTCCTCTAATCTTTACCTGAAGTAGTAACAAATACATAAATTATTATCAAATATCCAGATGTACAAGAATCTCGGTTATTAACAGAGGACAGTTTATCCCACAAAATAAACTCAGCCAAGGCAATTGGAATAAAATTTTGGGATAATATACAAGGAGGCCATCAACTATTCAGCCTTTTCATTAAGGCCACCCAAATATTGAACTACTTATAGGCCACCCAAGTATGTATCTAGTTTTGTCTATACCAAATCTGACTAAAAACATACAAACTGACAATGTCCAATTTTTTGACTGATTGATTACTTTACTACTTTTTTCAAAAAAAATTTGAACGTTCTCTTTGTGTTCAGCATGTTTCTGGCCAGATTTGAAATAAAGAAAACTGAATACATACTTGGGTGTCCTATAAAGTAGTTTCAATAGCTGGATGGTCTCAATGGAAAAGGTGAATATCCTTCTTACACAATACTCCTATAAAATTTTAAAAATTAGAATTCAAATCACAAAAAAGGGATGCCCCTCCAACAGTTACGAAAAGAACTACTGATGCTTCATAGGATGAAATGATCAAGTTTTAAAATTTCTAACAGCACTCACAATGCGAATCCTGGCTGACAAGGCATCAAAAAGAAGCATCCTTCCAGAAAGTGGCTCGCCAACCAAACTTGCCACCTTGATAGCCTCTAGAGCTTGAAGACAACCAATAACACCAGGAACTGTAAGGACAGAGCCAGACGAACAGATTGTTAGGTACCAAAAAGCTAAGATAACAAAACAAAATCAGAAGCAACAAGAAAACGAGATTGCATGTGAACAGACTGGAAATATGATCTCTAGACTATATTGGTGGTTGCTTTAGGTAGACACCATGGGGGTAAACTTCATAGAAACTTATTTTGCATTTGATTATATATAATGAATGTGCTAGTCACACAAACAGGTGCATGCGCACATTCAAGCGAGTCACACGCGTTTATAGAGACACCTATATGTGTATGTATGTGTGTGTGAATAGATAGAGAGACAGACACAGAGAGAGAGAGAGAGAGGCGAGATCAAGGGAGAACCGGAGAACACTTTTCCAAAGAGAACAGATCTAAGCCCTTGAAAACCAGATCTCACGGATACAAAAACTATGTGAATGCTATTCATTTAATGTATCTGATAATCTAATGCATCTAGTTTGTATCCATTCATTGCTATACTTTTTTAATTTTAGAATCTTATTGTTTTTATGTTATTTTAAATTAAAAAAGTAACAGTAACTTTGTAAATTTTCTTGTTTTTGCTTGTGCCTTCATTTCTTCTCCCTGAAACCTTACCCTATATAGATATTTGTGTATATGGAATGGTGAACCCACACACCACACCTACACTTTTGCTCAAAATGAGACTAGAACAAGTGGTTGACGGAGCACCTTGTCTACACCTTATATAGCGCTAAACCTTTTAGCACTGATGTGCTAGCTATGAATACAAAAACAATACTACTACAACAAAGGAAATTTGTATAAGAAGGTAACTAACTTTTTATTTAATTGGGTAACACATTTTATTTGCACTCACAAGAAGGTTCAAACATTCAAAAGGTTTAGGGTAATCTTCTAAGTTAACTGGTTTCCTAGTGCCAAATCAGCATCACATCCGGAGAAAGGCAACATGGTCAAAGTTACTGACATGTCAAGCTGCCTAGTCATCATTTTGATCGGTTAAGAAGTACCTAAATCTTAAGTGTTGAAAGTTTAAGGTATTATCATAAACTTTGAACGGTTGAGCCTTTTTGTGAGCAGATAATAAAGCGTGTTACCGAATATAAAAAGTTGGTCAGGATGTGATTACCTTTCCTTTGCAATTTGCCTTTATAAGAATAATATTAATCATCGAATACACAGTATAAATTTTAGACAAATTTCCGCCCATTTGACCCATTTCTCTTCTAACTATATATATTTCTTTTCTTTGTCTTGACCTGTTTCTGGTAAAACACAAACTAGCAGATCCATCCAAAAGTAATTAGGGCAAAATTGTCACCTTTAACTTTAAGGAAGGAGACAACTGGCCTTCAAAACTAGAAAACCAGGGTGAAAACATAGCAACATACAGACGAACAAAAAAATGTTGAAGTTGTATGTTACCATCCTCTAAGACAGATAATATAGAGATTTAGCTCACCTACACCTAGAACTCCACTGTCAGAGCATCTCTGACATGCTGTTGTAGGTGGTGGGGTTGGAAAAAGACATCGATAACATGGTCCTCCATTGTAATTGTAAACCGCAAGCTATAAAAACAATAGAAGAATACACATGCAGTTATATACAAACATGGAAACAAGTAAGACATTACAGTTCCCATAACTTTTACTCGCACAGAGAAAAGTAATCTATATTGCAAAAGGTACCTGCCCTTCCAAACCCAATGCCGCACCTGATACAAGAGGCTGCACGTATAATTATTACAAGTCAATACTTTAAAATTTCTAAATTATATGCCATTTAATGTATCATATTGCAGATAATCATAGCAGAAATGTAGAATATGATCATCACGACAATTAAGAGGAGCACTGTGGAGAGAACCACACCTTTCCCAGTAGAACACAGCAATCACTGATCATATATCGACTGGGAGCATTGTCTGTTGCATCTATCACAATGTCATATCTACGAAATTAACAGTCATGGAATTCATGAAACAGTAACGCCAGAAAAAAAAATAGCAACACCAAGTGAAACATGAGATTGAAATAAATATATTCATTTTCTTTAGTTCCAAGCATGAAGGATACTTGCTCACAATCTCCAAAGCATTAGATGTGCGTAAAGCTTCCTTGTGTTCTACTATTTCGACAGTGGAGTTGATTCTGAGACCAAATTTAGTATACAATGAAATACTAATAGCATTAGTTTCGTACACACTTCAAAACTTATAGAAGTAACGAACACGCTCTTTGCTAGACTTAAGAATTAAGAGGAGATGAATATATGAAGCAAGAGTAACATACGAACGGCAAGCTGCAGCAGCAGACTCTACTTTTGACCGACCTATGTATGCTTCACCATGGATGATCTGAAATATTGACGAAAATAGTATATCAGCATCATACTCGCTAGCATAACTCAAAGAACGTACACCAAAACATGGTATACACCATTAATAGAACCTAACCGCTTTAACATGACTTGATAGTGGCAATCGATTCACTATAATATTATAGATGGCAACTAACAATTGCAATATAGAAGACATCAAGAATATACCTGCCTGTGTAAATTGTTTAGCTCAACAACATCATGATCCACCATACCTAACTTACCTGTCAATATTTGGCTAAAGGTTTTAATATAAGAGCTTATATAGTTTCCATGCCCACTCATATGTCCATTGTCATAGGTATGACAAGGATGAAAAAATCAGAATATAACAAAAAAGCAAAAATCTTACCTACGCCACAGGCTGCTAGATATAACAGAGCAGGTGAGCCCAAACCCCCGGCTCCAATAACTAAAATGGACGACTTTAGAAGATTTGACTGCCCTGCAACCAAAGAAGAAATTAGATCAAACTTTTCAAATCAATACACATCTTAATCTCACAGAAAAAGATAAGTGAAAAATCATCAGTAATAGCACTTATATGAACCAAAGAAAATTCCATATTAATAAAAGGTAGTCGCAACTCGCATGAAACTCATCTGTCAATTTTACCAAATCATAATAATTAGCATGGATAAGGAATGCATTGTATGTCCAGAACAATATATTCAGATAATATACTCCCTGAAGTAAAATAAGTGTGTTATTCTCTCTATTTTAATTGAAGAGAGAAAATATAGACACAAACGTCAGTGGGTTCAGTGGGAAAGATAATGTTTCGATCTTGAAACTAGAAGGGTTGCAAAGGGAGTGAAATCCACAATCAAGATACCGAACCTGAACTTATTTGGCCTACGTATCACCACCTTCATTCGAAAATTTAAGTCCACGAAAAAAAATTTAACTGTCAAGTGAGTTACTTTTCAGCCAATCAACAGGCTTTTTTGCATTACACAACTATTTCATGCATGATTCAAGTGATTGTTGAGAAATAACAGCCCTACAACACCAGTTGTATCTATACGCAAAAGATTAGTAAATATGCTGAAGTTTAAATAAAATTACTAGAAAGAGTAAGAGTTTTGCATTTCAAAAATAATTTAGATTCTAATTTTCAATACCAAACCTAGAGGGATTGGATGGAGGGAGTGCACATTGAAACAAAGGGAGTGCAAAATGAAGCAAAAACATATTCAATCTAAACAACTATATCCCTGTAGAATTTACACGAACATTCATATATCCTTGTGTACTGCTCTTAGAAATCATACCACCCCCGTATTCAATATCAATCCCATTATACACGATAGAAGTAACCAAGCAAACCTTGAACACCAAAGGAAGGGAGTAAAAGTTGACGGCTGTATCTGTAAATCATATCTGGGGTCAATTCATGGCCAAAGTCGCAACCACCGTTGGAGCAATCGGAAAATGATTTTGGATTTGACTGTTGATTAGATTGAATTTGTTGAAGCTGAGCTTCGATTACTGATATCCGAGCATCGATGTCTCGCTTGGAATCCCTCAACGACTGCAGTTCCCTGAGCAATCGGGACGATTCATCAACTCCTCCGTTGGATTCCATTGATTGTGAGGTAAACTCCGGTCAAGTTTCCAGTGGAATCTGGGAGAGAATTTGGAGGCAAGGAAGTCAAATGATAAACCCTAAAATGTTACTGCTGCAAACCGACGATTTGAGCTTCAATGTCGTATCTTGGCGCCTTTCAAGTTTTATAAGAAAGAAGAACAAAGATTTTTAAAGAAAAATTCTTTTTCCGTAAGAAAGAGTTTGTTTGGGCTGATTAAATAATCTTAAATTCTAAGTCATAAACTATTACATAAATAATATTAAACTAGATTATATGTTTATGTGATACACGGGTTACCTTAAACGATAATAAATATTAAACATTAATAGAAACGTATTAAATAATAATAAAACACGAATTAAATGAGAATTTAAAAAATGACGACTTACGGCATCAACACTCTAACCAGCGGTAGAAACATCGACGGGAGTGGGAGGGCAGACTTGATGACAAAACGCGATATCATGATACAAAGAGACGTGATTGTATTTCTTATATAAATCATCAATCATTATTGTTACAATTAATGGTAATAAAGTTAAACGTTATTGGTTATAATTTAAAATGATTGTAAAATATTTTAGAATGATAAAATAAGAATTTGGTTAATTGTGATATTTAAAAATATTATAAAGGGTAAATATGATATTTATAAATTAAGACGGACAAACACGATTTTATATGATTTAATAAGGGCATATATGAAATTATCGCTAATAATTTTGACTCTAAAAAGTCAAAATTGATTTTTTGATTTTAAGTGAATGAATGGTCAAGATTAAATATTTTTTTAAATGAATAGTTCAGATCGTATTATAAATTTTATCAAATTAGTCTTTTATTTATATTAAAAGATATATAATATTAAATGGGTCGCTCTGGGTCAAGATCCATTAGTAAATTATCCGATTCAAATCCAATTAAATAGATCTTCATATTAATGGATTAGATCCAAATCCAACTAAATAGGTCTATGGGTCAGGTCAGATATTTCAAAGATCCAATCTGGTCCAATCCATTGACAACCCTAGATAGGATGTGAAGATTATCAACACTCTTAGACTTATGTTTAGTATTTGAGTTTTTTAAATAAAAGCCACTAGTTTCAAATTTATATAAAATATATTTACTTATGGACAATGACACAATACATTTTAATTATACACAACAATAAATAGTTATTTACATATTCACACGCACAATGACATAAATGTTCGAATGGTTTTGTAGGGCTAAATCGTTCATCTTGGTTTGGTAGTTTTTTCGGATTTTGTTCCTGGACTAAAAAAGTTACAATTTTATTGACTTTATTTTAAAGATGAATTGTTTTTTGTACGAAAATTACGAGAACCAATCATAACCATTGATTAAAACTAATCAATGCTAAGAAATTTCATGGCTCATTAATAATGCATTAATAGGGGGTATTTTTAGAAAATCAAGCCTTGCAAATTAATGATGGCTCACCGGACACAATTCAAATGCAACATCACGAAAAACGTAATAGTTTCGCTTAGTATTCTCGTCAACCCAAAACAACACTCCCAATCTACCATCATCCCGTGTAAAATAGTCAAATGAAAAATCAGATAGCATTTCTTTCTTTTGTTCAATATATCCACTACCATCTGACAACCAGCATCGCCGATAAAGGCATTAACATCTCTTATAAAGTTCTTTAATTCAACGAAGTCGCACTAAGGTTATCAAAACCTCCGAACATCTTAGCTAAAATCCCGTGTCCCACAACAGGACCTATACTAGCCTTACTCAATTGTTGAATTTTAATATTCTGTGAGAAATTAAGCCTTCTAGCAAGTTTCATATGCTTTTTGTAATCAAGATGCACTAGAACATGGTTATGGCTTTCAATAAACTAATACACCTTATATTGTCCCTCTGGAATAATCTCAATCTTAATTTGAGCAAAATAGCCACATTTTTTGGATGACCTTCGTCGTTTTTTAGGAGGATCTTTTGATTCAACATCACTAGATTCCTCGTTGACTACTCACTAAGAATTAGCATAAACATATCCATCACCTAAGTTATTGTCACTAGTACATGTATTGGAACCTTGCTTTCTACAAACAAAGTACTTTTATTTCACACCCACATCACAAGGCAATTTCTTCGATGCATACCTCTTGACTTCAAACCCCTCACGCATACCATAATCCTCATAAAACAAAAATGTTGCCTCAATAAAATCAAACAACATACCAACATGGGGTTTAAATGACTCTGGAACACGAGGAACCCAATACTTGGTACCACGTGGTGTAATAGTTTTTTCGCTACCAATTTCATTATTCGTACATACATAGTCTCCACCTATAAAGCAATAATAAATAAAAAAAGCTTCAAAAACTTTTATACAAATTTAGGTAAAAAAATAACGTATATACCATGCATCTAAATTGATGCACCAAGACCAAACTCATAGTTATGAAAAAACCCATCTACGCCTTTGAACGTAGATATAACACTAACAAGGATGCAAAACCGAAACAACACCTACTATACAATTCGAGATATAATACATTAGCGCATCATTCATGTAATAAAGGCTAACTAAAGCTGTAATTCTGAACCCCTATTAGCATAAAAAAAAACTGAATACACAACATGGCAACAATCATACGATAATCAAGCATATTATAATAATTGTTACCAATTATAAACTATTAGAACACAAGACTCGGAATTTTAAAACAAAATTAAAGAAATAAAAAACATAATCAGACCCTTACAATATACAAAAGAAGGACCGCAAGACGTTTCATCCATTAGAAATTGAAGATTGAATAATATAGTATATTACACAATTTGACTACTCTAATTGGCAAAAAAAAATGCTTAAAAGAAAACGCAAGACTGTAAATTTTGAATTCAAATCAAAATATAGTTTACAAAATATACAATCTAATAGAACGGTTAATTTAAAGAATGTGTGTACTAATTGCTAAATGTAAAGTTACAAACCTACCCTTTGATGGTTATAGTTAAATCATCGGTCACAAATCGTTCTCCTTGTTCTCCCAAATATATTGTTCTCTTAGGATCCCAACTATCTATCTATCTATCTATCTACCTATCTATATATATATATATATATATATATATATATATATATGGAAGGAGTATTATAAGAATGAATATTTAAGTGAGAATGAAAAAATAAATACTAGTCATCAGTTAGATGCTGATCTATTATATCTGACTATCACAATTCACAAGTTGCAATTTATGACTGTCGCAGTTTATGACCGTCGTAATTCATAGTTGGGTATTGAATAAAATGAATGGTTAAATAAAGGCTACCCGATCAAATAAATTGAAAGGATAGGATTAAGTTTCTCATTCTCGTCTAAATATCTATTTTATATAAACCTCCCACTATATATACACATTCACACCGTCATGTCTCTATCCACGTCGGTAAAGGGTATGGATATCTCTCTCTACGACTATACATCTCTCTACACTCATCTCTATATATACATGGATCTCCAATGTATGTAACGAATGTGGTTCGATCTTTGAAAAATTTAGATCTATTTCACATGGGTACATATCTTGATTTAAGGGTTCGATGTGGAAAGATGTAGATCTGATCCACACACTTACACTCATCTATGTTGACGATTACTAATAGTTCGACTCCATTGGGTTTCGATTTCAGAATAATTTTTATCCGGGATACGTTTTGTAGTTATCACCCATTTCATTACCTTGTTCATTCCATTCCTTTATCATTGCATTACGCCCAACCAAACACACCCCAATGGAATGAGTGATAAAATTGAATAATCCATAGCATTTTATTATTACTTTTGTTTTATATACAGAATGGAATGAGTTATTCAATTAAATAGTCTTTGTACTTATAATGAAAATTCTGAAATAATCATTACATACGACAGTTTTAGAGAAAAAGGAAATAATTTTATTTGAAAACAACACATTCTAATATGTATTTTATTCTTAATTGGTTAATAATTTAATAAAAGTATGTAGATCAATAATTTATTAGATAGAAAGATTAAGCACAAAAAATATCCTTTTTAGTAAATTTTATGAATATCTAAAAATATATATGTTAATGTTAGTAAAAAAAACTATAAAAATTAGATTAATTATTAAATTTCATTAAATTATTGAGAAAAAAACACATATCCTCCATGGAATGAATCACATTTCTTATGCAATCGTTCAGTCAATCCTGCATTATTAACAAACAGTCTTTTTCCATTACGACGGAATGATTTATTTCATTCTCTCTCTCATTCATCTATACTAAACACTGCCTAGGTTCTACAAAACAACGTTTAGAAACCAGTTGAGCGTTACTGAGATATAAATATTATAATGATCGTTTCTTGTTTCTTGTTTATTTATCTTTTAATATAAATAAATTTTATTAAATAATTATTATCATTATCATAGATAAAAAAATTTAATTATCAAAAAACTATTTATTTTGTTAAATATTGAGATTCAATTTGAACTTTTCTTGGTCAAAATTTTAAAATTGAATTTAATTTTGATTTTATGTGAATAAAAATTATTAAAAATAATATCATATATACCCATATTAAATCTTAAAATATTATATTTTTTTGTTATAACATTTAAAAAAACATATTTAACCAAGTAAATTCTTATTTTATCATTATAAAAAATTTTATTATCACTTTAATTATGGTAAATAAATATTTAACATTATTGTTCCAACTGTAATAATAATTATAATAATGTTTTGTACAATAAATAAAATCATGTTTATTCATATCAAGAAACCACGTTTCTACAGTCACATCTGTCATCCCTCTCGCGTCGACGTTTCCACCACGGATATGGATGTTGAGGCCGCTTGTCACCAATTTTATACTATAGTTTTGTTTGTGTTTTCTTATTATTTTATATTTTTTTTATTAATGTTTAACATTTTACATTTTTAAATATTACACAAACACTTAATATAGTTATATGTATTTTATCATTTACAAACATCAGTAGCATATATGATCGAGAAAATAGTACCTATAATGATATGAAAACCATACGTCTGATCATATATCATCCCCCACCGAATAATGAATGTGGAATTTAGTAAATATCTTTTCACGATAGTTTTTTTTAGGGGTGAGCACGGTTCAAAAACCGGACCGGACTGAAAAAAACCAGACCGGACTGAAAAAAACCAGACCGGACCGAAACCCGAAATCTATAAAAAAACTAGGACCGAATACCGGACCGACAAGTCCCGGTTCGGACAGGTCCGGTTAGTCGGTTTTTTCAGTCTGTTATTTGTTTTATACACTATATTAAACAAAACCGGACCGGCCCGGTCCGGACCGAAATCCGAAATCTATAAAAAAACAAGGACCGAAGACCGGACCGACCGGTCTCGGTCTGGTTCGGTCCAGTTCCTCGGTTTTTTCGGTCTATCGGGTCGCATGCTCACCCCTAGTTTTTTTTAACATTTATTTTAATTTTTTTAACATTTATCTTAATTTAATAATATAAAGCCTCTTTTTATGTTAAACATATTTATATTAATAAAATTAAGTTCAAGCTTTTACTTATGTTGCAGCTTCAACAAATTCGCTGTATACCTTCGTTTTTAAATTAAGTGGCTGTTTGAAATCCTCTAATTTTCATGACAAATAAATAATAACGGTTGTAACAAAAATATGCAATAAGTCTTTAATTTACTTTAAAATTTTAATATGATGAAAAAAAGTAAATTGATAAAAAAAATATTAAGAGAAGAGATTATTACATACTCTTTCTAGTTTTTTAATGGTTAAAAACACATACTTTTATTTATAACAGAATTTGATCCTACACTTTTATAAAACTCTTAGTACACCATGTACTTGTTATTTGGTGTATGTTCCAATCTAATGATCATAGCTCTACTATAATTCATATTTATAAATTTTTGTTATGAAAAACTCTATTTATTCATACTATTTATTCCAACTCTATTTATTTTTATTTATTTGTCTTTTTTGTTAATTTTGACACCTATTATAATTTTATAAGTAGAAAGATTTTATATGAAAATATAAACTTTTTTGTTAGACTAACCGAATCGGTCAATCAACCCAAGGAGGGTTGGGGTCTTCCTTCTCCCCTTCCAACAGTAACATATATATATATATATATATAGAGAGAGAGAAGAGGGTTCAAACAAGAATTGTTTTTCTTACGAGAACTACGAGAACCAATTTTGGTCGTTCATTTTGGATAATGAAATTCATGGATGAAGAGTGTGGGAGGATTGAGTGTGGCTGCAAGGAATTAATGGGTGAGCAATCCAATTGAAAGAGGGGGAATTGGATGGCTAAGATTGGTTCTTGCGGTTCTCGTACGAAAAACAGTTCTCATTTGAACTTTTGCATATATATATATATATATATATATATATATATATATATATTCCTTTTTCTCCCCTATAAATATACATTACTCGATCACTTCATTTTTTCATATCTCAATTTTTCTTCCTCTATTATTCTTCTCTCAGACTTATATATTTATTTTTTACATACATAAAAAAATGTTTTATTCGTCGTATGATACGTCGGAGTCAGATGATTCGTCTTCTTCATCTTCCGATGGATCTCATATTGCCGCATATCGTCAAACAAGTGGCGTATTTTTTCGTGCAAACAAGGAAGAAGACATAGAGATTAATGAACAACAATATGACGCTAACATCCGAGAAGTTCGAAACACGAAAACGTATCACAACCTTTGATCGGATTTAATCGAGCACATTAATCGGTTTCCAAGACACAACAACGACGATAACTAGTAGTTTTTTATTTATTTATGTACTTCTATTTTTTTTATGTAGAAATATTAGTTTGATTTAGAAATTATGTATTTTTCACTTTTTTTTCGTAATGAAATTTATGAAATATTATTAGTTATTTTATATTTTATTGTCAAATAATTAAATTATTTAAATTGAAACAAAAAATAGAAAATCAAAATAGAAAAGATATAAGATTGAAGAGGGTTGGATGTGGGAATTTATTAATTTGATAGAGTTAAAAAATGAAAGATAACGTGGATGCTGATGTGACAGTAGAGTCGACAGAGTAAGTCATGAACGCCGATAGTTTTACATAGGGATGGCAATGATCACCCAATCCGATGATCATCCACCCGATCCGATTCATCTATGATGGATATGGATGAAGTTAAATGGATGAATTTCAGATATGGAGTGGATATGGATGTTTATTGGATCGGATATGGATAACGATTTTTCATCCATGGATGAATCCATTAACCCGAATTAAATTTGATATAATTATAATTTTATATAAGTAAGTATAATTTCATATATATATTTTAATTTTAAAACTTATATATAAATATATTAATAAAAATATATATAATTATGTAGGTTAAATTCACTCTCTTCTATAATATTTTTGTACAGTTATACTGATTATATACATGTAAGTGTTAAAATGAAAGAATTTATGATTACTATCTTTTTTTTGGAAGAAAACATGTTATTTATATCAATAAAGATCATTAATTATATATAAACGTATGATATTTTCTTTGGGGCAAAGTTCTTTTGACATCCAATGGATATTCATTTACCAGTTTAATACGATAAATATGGATACGGACAGACAAAATTGTTTTAAATGAATATGGATATGGATGATGAAATTTAAATGGATATAGATGTGAATATAACATCACCCGATCCATATCAGATCCACTCCCATCATTGGTTTTACATATGTGTGTTTTAAAGAAAATGGATACGTGCAACGAAGGTTGTTGGTCCACATGGCTACGAAAGATGAGGTGTCATCCGACCACTACCCTTCCCCTAAAACCTGACGTCATGTTCATCACCACCGCATATCCATCCATCTCTACACTAGATCTTATAAATCTGTGCGTAACCTCCCATAGTCTTTCTTTTTTCCGATCGACCACCGTCTTTACCTCAGTTCTCCGGGATGATACGTCGCCGCCATCTTCTCTACCTTCTCTACACCTCTTCAGCCCGGCCGCCGTCCTACACTCCTTACTTCACGGCCCCGCCTCCTCTTCCGCCGTCTCTTTTTCCAAAGGTAATTAATTCATCACCTTCGTAGTCAGTAATTAGTAATTAGTAATCACTATCACATTACTTGAATTCGAAGTTATATTTTGAGCGAGATTGGATCAACGGAGAGCATTTCATCTCCATATACGCTATTAGGGGCGAGCACGGTTTAAAAATCGGACCGGACCGGACCGAAACCCGAAATCTATAAAAAAACTAGGACCGAAGACTGGACCGACCAGTCTCGGACCGGTCTCGGTCTGGTTCGGTCCAGTTCCTCGGTTTTTTCAGTCTATCGGGTCGTATGCTCACCCCTATATGCTATAGTTGATTCTAATATCTTGGGTTCAAGTGTAATAGTGGTTTTGGGATGTTTGTTTTAGCTTATTTTTTTGGCTTATTAACTTATGAGGTTATGTTTGAGCTTATAATGTTTTATATGTTTGGCTAAGCTTATTTTTATAAAAATAAACTTTCATAAGTCATCTTGAATCAACTTATTTTCTTTCTTACAAGTTTATTTTTATACATTTACCCTTATACCTTTTTTTTATCATTTTACGTTAATAAGCTAATGTAAGGTTGTCCTTTTTGGTCATTTTACATTATAAGTTAAGTGAAACACCTTTTATAAGTTATAAGTTAATCCAAATACTTTTTTCTCGATTAAGCTCTCAAACATCTTGAAATTGGGATGCTGTTGGGATTAAAAAACTCTCTTGATCATAAAATTTTGAATCGAGTACATGAGATCTACATGTCTAAAACTTTAAGTTGATGTTATTGGAAGGGATACAGCCATGAAAGTAGCAACAGAAAGCATGTCGACGATGAGTCGATCACCCACGAGAAAGCTCCAACGACGTTAGAGGAGTTCAAAAGGCTGGAGGAAGAAAAAGCAAGTCAAGGAGTTGCTAGTCAGACGGTGGAGAAGGCAGGAGATGGTTTCATGGAGTCAGTGGCCGGCGATGACAGCGTGGATTCCGTCAAGGAGAGCTTCAAGGAGCCTCCCGGCGTTGGTAATTTCCGTAGGACCGGAGACTAATAATTAAATCATATTTTGGAGAAGGTGCTCGATGCTAAAAATGAATGTGTTTTTTTTGTATAGAGTTCATTTGATGTTAATCTTTTGTTGTGAGGAATGTGTGAAGTTTGATTATAGTATTTGTATCTTTGTGGTATATGGGTGTTACTAAAAACCAAGATGTGAGCGTTCGTGTGTTCGTTTTTTTAACAGCAAAAAGAGAACTAGACAAGTTCTGGTTTAGTGTAAGATGACATTAGGGTTTAGCCTGTATATTTGACGCTTAGTTTTCTTATGTTTGGTTCGAGTTAGGCCGGTTAGTCGAGTTCGGATATCTTTGGCACCCCTAGAGCTATCAGCGACCAAATTGATTGTTTCGTGGATTATTCAAGTTCATGGTTTTGATTTTACCATTTATTTCACTAAAAAACAATAGATTATTATTTCTATATATAGAAATGTTTTTATCGAAGTATTATTTGGTTCTTTTTTCAAGTTTGGCCGGGGTAGAGGGGTGCTAGATTCATTTAATGCTCAAACATTAGGCAAAATTCTTATACTTTTTTATAAATATTTATATAAAAAAACTTTGCACCTCTCTAAAATAACTAAATGGATACAACAATGGGTTTGAACCTGATAGTAAAAGTTAACCTAAAAAATAAACTACTATAAAAAAATTTACAGAAAAAAAAGAAGATGAAACTCAAAAACCTAGCTTCTCAACCTTTAAGGTAATATCACTTTAGTGAAACCATAGTAAATACTTGTGATATTAGTTATTTGCTTTGCAATTCAAGCTTCATTCAACCATTTCCGATGCCGCCTCCTAGGTAAGTCTTGCCTTGCCATGCCAGCCAGTCTCCATAGTCACTGGTTGTGTAGCCGCCAGTAACCGGTTGTAGTCAATTTTCACCAGACCTTATTCTTTGGTGGATGTAGTCTTGGACACTGTTGTTCTCCTTTCTTCAAGTCATCGTAGCTGGAATTTAAACTTAAAAAGGGAGAAGGATAGAATTGTTTTTTCTACAAGAGATGGAGAGAGTAAATAGAGATAAAGTAAATGTTTTGACTAATTGTAGAGTGTAGACTAAGGCCCTGTTTGGTACAGGGAAATAAGGCCTGAGAAATGGAAAAAAACTGAAATCTCTTGTTTGTTTGTAGGTGAGAAATGGGTAGGTGAGAAAAGTTTAATTTCCTTTTCCCCAGTTTACTTTCTCTGCTAGAAAGATAGAAAAGGGGGGAATCATGTATTATTTCTCAGTTGAAAAAAAGGGAGAAAAGGAAGAAGCATTCTCTCTCGTCTCGCTCCTTCGTAGCCGTCTCTCGCCGTCTCGTCTCTTCTGGTTGCCTCTCGCTCCGTCACCGCCTCTCGCCGTCACCACCTCTCACTCCGTCACCGCCTCTCGCCGTCGCCTCCTCTCACCTCTCGCCCTCACCGTCTGTTGCCGTCGCCTCCTCTCGCCTATTGCCGTCGCCGTCTGTCCTCGTATTTGGTATGTAATTTTCTTTCCCCCTGCATCTCCTTTCTCTGCATCTGCTTCTGGAAACATTACCCACTTTGTCGATGCTTTTGGAAACATTACCCACTTTCTCTCGTATATGGTATGTATTTTGCTCAATTTATTATGTTTATTCAGTTCAATCGCTCTGAATTTGTGTGGTTATAGTTGATTTTTGTCCTTAATATAGAAAATGTGAATTGGAACACAATATTGGAGATGAATGTTAATATAGAAAATGTGTTATGTACTGATTCTCTGTTATAATCATTTTGGTACAATTCTCTGTTGAAATCTTTGTGCTACCAAACAAGATAAATGATTGTCTGTTATATTTCTCTGTTGAAATCTATGTGCTATCAAACAGAAGATTCAATTCCCATTCTCCAGACCAATTCCCCTTCTCTGCAATTCCATTCTCTACAATCATTTCTCTACAATTCCATTCTATGTACCAAACGCACCCTAAGGATAAAAAGTGGGCTATATTTACTTTTATCCTATATATAAACTACTAACTATTCAACATAGATATTGATAATCTATTATATTGAATTTTATTATCAATATTAGTTATTTATGTTGTACGAGTATTTCTTTAACTCTTGTATGTTTGTGCTTTTTTGAGTAATTAAACATTAGCCACTTTTAAATTTTAAGTATACTAAATTATTAATTAGGTTTTTTATTAGGATATAAATTTGTACGTGATGCAAAGTTTAATTATTTGAAAGAATTTGGGTGCCTTGCTAAGAAAATAAACGAAATAAACGAACATGAAATAGCTACACATGTATATGTATTTATAAAACTAGCTTTGCAGTAAATAAAAGTATAAAACGCTTGAATATTTATATATATAAATAAACGATATGATCGACTAATAATTAAAAATGACTACATTTACTTCTAACCTAATTCTTATGTCCGGATTATTTTCTCTTGTTAACTAAGCTGGATCCTAATAAGTTTGAATTCTAGATTAGTCACTGTAAATATAAGCATGTTATCAAGCAAATAATACAAAATTTTTAATGATAAATGAGTGGTGTGAGTTTTGGAGGTATGTTTTTTTTACAGCATGATTATCGATTTAACAACATTAATTGTCAAAGAAGAGTGATTTGACTTCTACGGTGTCTTCACGTATATAAGACACCTACATATGCTATGAGAAAATATATGTTTGTGTTTTCATTTGGTATGTGTTCGGAAAATTTGCATTCTAAGAGTTTAATGTACATGGTTATACTTTCAGATACTTGTGTTTGTAAAACCACCATAAGTATGTGTGTATTAGAGTTGATACTGAGTCTAAATCATAAGGACATCTGCCCAAGACCTAACAAATAGAGAGGTCCTTGCTTTTATATATTGTAAAAAACATTGTTATAAGTTACAATCAAGAGAAAATGATGTGTGTCATAAATATTACCAAACTTAGATATTTGTTAACTTCATCTAATTTTGATGGGATTATAATAACAAATCACTAAAATAAGATAAACAATGAAATTAACATAAACACGTTACGATCTGTGAGTGTTAAATTATATATGTTTTTTAACTTTACATATAATTTCCTGTTTAAACAATGTAATTGATGTCTTTACAAACTCGTTATCTATTCTTCTTATCCACATATTTAAGTATATTATTATCAAATAAGAGTTGTGTTCAATAAATTTCATTTAAAAAAAATAGTCCTATAATTTTAATATTCAATCATAGGTGATTCAGTACACAATCATATGTGATTTGTAAAATCATCACGTACATGTGAATTACAAAAATGTCATTCAGTCCAAATTTTTAAAATTTAATCTGGACCATTGATGCCAATGATTCAAATACTAGAATTAGTCCCTTACGGCCTGTTCTCGAGTTATTTTTTGGGAGGAAAGGGATGGGAATGGAAGGAAACAATTAGTGGTGAGTGTTTTCAAGTTTTTTTAAGGAGGGAAAGGAAGGGGAATGGAGGGGGAAGGAGGAGCAATTTTACTATTTTTAAGGCTTAAAACAACTCTTCCACTTTTGGGATGATTGGAAGGGGGAGTTTTTCATTCCTTCCCTTCCCTTCCCTTTCCTTCGTTTAAAAACTCGAGAACAGGCCGTTAGAACTATAAATTAATTATAAACTATATTGAACATTCTTCTATCAAATAAACATTTTTTATTTTTTGAACCGTAGAACACACTCACATTTTAAACCAACTTCTAACCTACATCTTTTGTAAACAACAAAACTAGAACCCATAATTATAAAAAAGGAGAATTTCATTTATATCCTTATAAACTTTGTAAATTACGTCATTATCCTTCTAAAAATCAAAATTACATATATATCCTTTTAAAACTTTTAAACTCTCATCCATATCCAAATACCTATTTTAGATTTAAATAAATATTCTAAATATTAAAAAAATTATCTCTAAATTAAATTATACCGAAATTTACTAATATACCCTTAACCTACCCCGTATATGATAACGCAGAATATTCCACGTTTCAATTACATCTGAAGGCTTCAAAGGAACAAGTGAAAATCGCATTTGAATCAGACCTTGAAGACATAGCAGAACCCTAGAAGCCATCGAAGGAACAAGTGAAAATCACATTTGAATCAGACCTTGAAGACATAGCAGAACCCTAGAAGCCATCGAAGGAACAAGTGAAAATCACATTTGAATCAGACCTCGAAGAAGATACATATAAACCTAGAAAGGCATTAAAGGAACAAATTCAATCAAATCTGAATCACACCTCGAAGACACAACAGAAACTTAGAAAGCCACCGAATGACGAACAACTTAATTGAAATTTACAAACACTAAATCGAAGGAAGAACGGCTTCATCAAAGCTTACATACCACTTTCTCGAAGTAAGAACATCGCAATCTGTGGAAACAGTTTAGTTCGGCCCATAAAAGCTTCTGTTCTCCTCATACGGAAGATCTCGAAGAGCTCCTATTCCTTGAAAGGATCTAAAAAATCTTCTACTTGTTTTTTATTCAAATCTTATAATACCTTCTATTGATCAAAAAGATTCTTAATGAAACCAACTTTTAACCTTAGATCATCTTTTCAATGGTTTGACTTATAATTTGAGTTCAAGACTTTTTGTAGAATACCCTGTTTTCAATACATAGTTTATGTTTAATCGTTTGGTTTCTTTAGCGGAGTTCAACAATTTGTGTTCATTAGTTTTAGTTGTTTAATTCGTTAATTTGAGTTAATCACTAACTAATATTCTAATTTTAATGGATTGATGAATGAACAATAATTAAAACGAATATCGTAATACTGATTTTTTGTGCACTCAAACCCAGTATCACGTCATCAAGAAAGAATGAAAGAATAAAATAACCAACAGGTACTTGATTAAAATGTAGGAATAAGATGGAGTTTGAAACGGTGATCGGCGGAATTATGTAATGAGAGACCAATAAGCTGGAAACGGCAATCGGAAAGAAGAATGAAAAGACAACGTGACTTGTGAGGGTTGAGAAGCTTGGTTGATCGTGAGGGAATGAAAAGGCAGCAAATTTTATTTGTTTAGGCTAAGGGTGTATTAGTAAAATTATGTATATATTAACTTAGACTCTTAGAGATAGTCTTTTTTTAATATTTAAAATATTGTATTAATCTTAAAATAAGAATTTAGATATATACGAGAGTTTAAAACTTTTAGAATGATATATATGTAATTTTAATGTTTGTAAGGATATAGAAGTAATTTACAAAATTTATAAAAATTCTCCCTTATAAAACAAATACATTTTCAATATAACAGTCGCTTTTTATTGTCTATAACAAATAACTGTTTACACAATCATCACCATTTACAAGTGACCAACAAAATGTGACGTAGCTATCATCAATATCTAAAAAAAGATTGAAAATTAAAAAAAAAGAAAAAAAAATACGAAATTCAAATCTTAGTAGAATTGAGCAAGAACTCCTGTGATTTCTGCTCATAATAAAACTTACTGGTTAAATTCGTAACAGCTGATGCATCTGCGGAATATATCATAATTCCATTAATATCAAACCCATCCTCCTCTAAAATCCTCAACGCATCGAAGAAAATATCGCCTTGGATCCCTCTCCCGTCGACTTCATAGCTCGGCAACACCTTCTCTCTATCAAACTCCGCCGTTCTCTGCCGGAAATCCTCCAGGTACGCTTCTGTCGTCCTCACTTTATCCGTGTAAAACTGATGATTCACGTAATCGATTACTCCGCCGTACCTACCAAATAGTTGTATGTAAGGCAACGTCGTTAACCGGTAAGGCGCGATCGTCGCGACGGAGATCACGCTCTGGTTTTTAAGGTAGGTTATGAGCTCGCCAATGCAGTAGCTGAAGCTTTCATTGTGTTTCGGAAAATTTTCGTAATCGATGTCGATTCCGTCGAGATGATAGGTTTCGATTATGGATCTGAGCGAATTGAATGCGTTTGAGATCCAGATCTGTTCGTTATCTGGTTTGTACCACCGGAGTGTTGTCGGACCAAGGCTCCAGCCTGAGAGGCTTGCTAGAGCTTTTACGTTAGGATGTTTGGACTTCACGGCGGCGACGGCGTCGGCGGTTAACTGTGGTGACCAGTAGGGTTTGAAGTTTCCGTTTTGGGGGTTTCCGGCGGTATCTGCGTCGATTGCGAAGCTAAGGATGAAGTGGAAATCGATGCCGTCAGCGATCGGAACCTCGTCAAAAGTTACCGGCTTTCCAGTTGCTCCGATGTATTCCATCATCACTTTTCCATCTGCAGGAAAACAAACAAAATTGAACAATCTAAAAAATTTTAGCCGCGAAGAAACGAAGGACCTTTACAAATTACAAACTACAATTCACATTACATGACATTATTTTTCACATTAGAGCACCCGCAATGGATGCTTCACTAGCACACATCTCCCATCACGAGCTCAAGAGCTCGTCATTATAGTTGCGGCTTAATTGTGTAAAGCTCGTGGTGTTGCTAACGAGTTTATCAACTCATTATTTGTTTTTGAACCAATAGAATTTAAGAATAATAATTGTCTACTAGTTTAGTGATAATAGTGACACATTATTACCAGAGGTGTTACGTCTGAACCATTTTTTATTTTCATTTAATTTTGTTTAATTAGAAAATAACTTAATTTATTAAAGTATAAAAGCTGGTTTGGTTTTTTGCAAAATTGAAAAATATTGTGTATGAAAAGTAACACATGCTAGAGTTTTTCTATTTATTCGTCATTTTATCTAGATATAACTTAATATATATATATATATATATAAGTATAAAAAACAAACATATGTGTGTGACTTACCAGAAAGTTGTAAGGAGCGAGAGATAACGATGATAAAGAAGCAAAACCCGCAAACAACCTTAGTCATTTTACGTTTTAGTACATTCGACTTAGGGTTAATGAAAGTTGGTCGACGACAATGGGAGATCAAGTGTTAGTTTTCGGATACTAATACATGATGAGAGAGAATATATGTATAGTTTTTGTTTGACTATTACGAAGAGAATGTTGCAGTTTGGTGATAATCACAAAGAACAAAAGTTGTATTAGTCGTCTACGTTAAGAGCCAAGTTGCGACGAAAACCATTGAGTTTAAACTTTGGATACATCAAGTTTCAATACATATTAGATCGTGTTGGATGTATGAAGTTTTTGTGGACAACCGAGTCACTTTTAATTAATTAACGTTGGGGTATTTCTGTAGTTAACTAAATAATAGATAATTGTGAGGTTTTCCTCGTTATCATATCATCATAAAGTTAATTTAAAGTTATCAGAAGTTGGAGTTTTCGGTTTTGAAAAAGTATTTACCAAAAGGTCCAAAATGGTGTACTTTTAAAAGTATTTAAAGCTAATTACCTAAATGAGTCCGTTGTGAGGATCTAAGCTAAAATAAACATAAAAAATACCCGAACAACACACTTAATTTGAGCATTTATTCCCTCGAAGGATATTGTCTTTCTAGCCCATCTAATCGAGCAATAAAGACGTGAAACGTGTCCATTAAAAAAAATTAAAATCGATCTTGCCGATAAAAGTCGAAAGTATCTCAAGAAGTCAATGCCGTCGGCGAGATGAAATGTACAAGTTAATCATGATTTGTCTTGGGACGTGTGTCTACATGAAAAAATTAAAGAAATCTTCTAATATAAATAAAAGACTAATTTGATAAAATTTATTAGACGATCTAAACCATTCATTTAATCAAAAATTCAATTTTGACTTTTTAGAGTCAAAATTATTAGAGTCAAAATATTTAATCTTGACCACGTTTCTACTATCAAGTCTGCCCTCCCACTCGCGTCAATATTTCCACCGCTGGTTAGAGTGTTGAAGCAGTACGTCGTCATTTTTTAAATTCTCATTTAATTCGCGTTTTATTATTAAATATGTTTTTATTAATGTCTAATATCTATTATCGTTTAAACCAACCCGTGTATCACACGGACTTTTATTCTAGTTGCATTACTATTTTACCATGCAGTAGCATGAAAATACATCTCCCAGTAGCATTTCATATTGCAAGATGTCCTCTATTTCTCTATATCTCTCACGTATAGTATATTTTTAGATTAAAAAAGTAGGATAAATCTGAAATGTTTAAATAATGTGTACTTTTTTAGGTTGAAGTAATTACGGACATAGAAAAATGGAGAGTTAATAATGTGAAATTAAGATTATGTAAAATAGCGAGAAGCATGCATACTTATCATTCATTTTAACGAAGAAAACGCAAAATTAAACGGGGATCGATTATCTGCATCATGGAGACCAGTTTTAGAACCGATATCTATTAGGGGGGTCTATATGAAAAAAATACATGAAGACCGGTTCAACAAGCGATTTTTATACCAGGTAGATGGAGACCGGTTTTATATCGTAATTTGCTAAATACAAATATTGTGTTAAATACAAAACTTGATTAATATTTAGGGCAAATTGCCGAGAAAGGTAACATAAATATCGAAATTTGTCAATAAATGGTAACGTCCATTTTATGGGCCAAGAAAGGATTCTAAATTTCAATTTCTAACATTAAAGGTAACCGATTACCGTTGTAGCAAGTAACAGGTTAAATTGATGACGTGACTAATTTTTATATTATGCAAATTGACAAAAAAGGTAACATAAATATCAAAATTTGTCAATAAAGGTAATGTTCATTTTTTATAGACCAATAAAGGATGATGAATTTCAATTTGAAACAAAACATCATGTTTGGATCTAGGTTTGTGTTCGTGTTCTTGTATGTGTTTTCTCTTTCCTTTATATAATAATAAAATATTTAAAATTAAAATAATATTACATCATTTTCGTATATGATATTTGGAATATATTATGTTGGTACTTTCATATTTGACTACTTGCAGTTGATATTTTGATACTTTAATATCTTATATTGGCTTTATAATTGTATTAAATGAACGTAAACAAAATTTGAAGTTCAAATTCGATTCAAATTGAAACGAACACCAAATTTGAAGTTCAAATCAAATCAAAATGAGTAATGAATTCTAAAGTTTGAATCGAAAAATATCATATTTGAAGTTCGTATCAAAACAAAGAAAAAATACCAGTATTGGAAAATCGAAAAAATACTTGTCGAATACATTTAGCCGAAATGGGTCGACCCAAAACATGACCGATAAATAAATGGTCAGAATGGGTTGACACGTAATTGACACGAACACAGTAACAAGAACTCGTCTCAAATTGTCAGCATTAGTCAGCATACCCTTTTTTACTACAGATTGAAATTTATCATCCTTTTTTTGACTTAAAAAATTAGACATTACTTTTATTGACAAATTTGGACATTTATCATCCTTTTTTAACTTCTAAATAAAATGATTATTGAAGTTTTAATAATTAATTCCTGAATATGTCATTAATTTGTAAATTCTGGTTTTATCGATCATTAATTTATAATTATTTTATGTCTAGTTTTATTGGATATTCCTTATATTGTTGAAGTGTCGTCTTGTTGAAACACGTAGTCGCTCGTTTTAGCCTTTCCAGTTATAGTGGTGTGACTTGTGAGAATGAGGCGGTCAGACGGCAGTAGAGAATCTCAGAATCCAAACACTGATTTAATTAGGATACCTAAGTTTATCATTTTTAAGTGATCGAGTCACTATGTATTTGGACTTTTATAGTTATAAAACATACTAAAAGCATCGGATACATCTCCCCTAGTGTCTATGCGGTGTGCTAAGTTGGCCCTGCCGCTCCATGCGAACATCACCGCCACCAGTGCGTGGAGCGCTTACGGTCCTACTCGCAGGCTCTAGTGGGAAAAGAGAGGAGAGGGGGGGGGGGGGGGGGGCGAAGACACCATAACTCACGAGAAGGATGAGAAGTAGCGATTCAAATCGAGTTAAAGTTACTCAAAGATCAACCCCGTTAATGAAGAGTGTATCATGTGGTGATACATGAGATTGATTTATAAAAATGACCATTATAACCTTTACTTTTAAAACAAATCATCAACAAAAAAAAATTAATACGTGATTAGAATTATTTATCACAACTCAGGTGAACATATTGGTTATAGACGTAACAACTACCAGTCTACCATGACTGTCTGTTATATTATTTTTTCTAACCTATGACTATCACATAACAAAATGACATAGTAATGATTGTCATGACTATCATCACTAACCGTCACATCATCACATATTTTCATTTTATGATTGATTGAAAGAAATAAATGAAATTGATAACGTGCTGTTTAGCTCGTCATTGTGACAACAAACTTCACCAATTGAGATCTCCCTAGTAGACAACGAGCAAATAACATGCAATTTTTCACCTCGTCATGGAACTCATGACGAGTTGGTACGCATTGTCAAGAGATCTTATTCATTCAAATGATTTGAAGTTTTTAAATAGTTGAACCACATGTAGCAATGACTGTCATGACTATCTATCGTATTAACATTACTAATATATGACTATCCTATGTCCTTAATAATTTACTACAATGACTAACTGTCACATCACTATCATTACCATTATTAGACCCACATAATATGATTGGTTTAAAAAAATTAAAAAATTGATTCAACCTCGCATCCAAAAAGCGAGGAGAGCGATGATGAGGCGGATGACTAAACTGACGTAGTAGATGACTAACCATCACAAGGACAACTAGTCAATTTACACTACCACAAGTTGTATTAGTAGGAAAAATAAACCAAACCATAACTTCTTCTTTAGTGAAATGCTAAACTTTATAAACAAAAAGGTCGGTCAGATACATAACATCTTCTACAGTTCTACTATAAATAGAAATATCAAACCTCAAAAGGGTCAATAATGGTTTAATCATTAAAGTTTTCGTTCAATTTCGGTTTAACTATCAAAGTTTTTTTCTAAACGATATTACCATAAAGTTTGAATTTGTTATGATTTAAACCTCAAACTTTTTTTCAAATGATTTAAACCTTGAAGTTTTGTTAAAAAACTAAGTAATCACTTAATTTCGATTTTACCATCTCTACTTATTATGCATTTTACTTTTTATTAAAAAGTTAACAAAACTTAGATGGTTAAACCATTTTTTAACAAAAAATTAAGGGTTAAATCGTTTGTGAACAAACTTTAAAGTTTAAACCAAAAAGAATGTGTAATTTTAAGGATTAAATAATGATAAATTCAAACTTTAATGGTAAAACTGTTTGAAAAAAACTTTGATAATTAAACCGAAAATTTTAATTGTCAAAACATTATTGACCCAACCTCAAAATAACAAAACATAACCCACAAAAAGAACAAAAAATTAACAAACAATGAAAACACAAGCCTAAATCAGTTAGCCAATACCCATCTTACCCACAACCTGAGGTTAGGAACCCATAAATTCAAATCAAAATTTAACCTTTTGCTTCGGTTATTAATCCATAAATGCGAATAAGATTTCACTTTTCCGAACAAATCTGCTGACCAAAGCTTATCTGTCATCCAGATGGAGTTCCGCTGAGCTCAAATTATAGAGCAAATCACACCTTGAGCCTTTTAAATATCAAATTGCTTCGTAAGTTTAGACCGACTCCAACTCCGTACAAACACCTTGAACCTTTTCATCAATTGACAAAGACAGTTTTAGACGATAGACCAACTCAACGAATCATGCTCATCTTGATAAACCGGAGCCCCGGACAGAGTTAAATCAAACCAGAAGCAAATAAAAGAAATTAATCAAACCCAAATCTGCAATGCATGGAATATCCACATAAAAGATACGACCATGACTTATGACTAAAACATTCTATAAATTAAAA
The DNA here is from genome assembly GCA_038502395.1 of Dittrichia graveolens. Lineage (NCBI taxonomy): Eukaryota > Viridiplantae > Streptophyta > Magnoliopsida > Asterales > Asteraceae > Dittrichia > Dittrichia graveolens. The sequence goes on along the minus strand of JARJIL010000001.1, from coordinate 14,128,088 downwards.
ATCAGCATAGTTCATAAATTATTATCAATAATAACTAAATTCATATTACAGCCTCAACAAGTTCATTGTACCTCCGCAAGAATATAAACTACTAGAACGGCAACCAAGTGCTGAATGCTACTCCGGTCCACTTGAGCTAAAAAAACATCCTGTTAACAAAGTAAGGGTACATATAGAAGGGAACAAACTCCATCCTGCTCGCATCATCGCATGGAATGCATTGTGCCACGAATGTCATAGGTCAAAACTGCAAAACTGCTTGAAATTTTAGGTGTTAGGTAACAGTGGTGTGCCTCTCAAGTTTAGGATTCTTTGTCTACATCTTTCCCATCCACTGCTATGGTCACACCAACTTCAGCTGGGCGTAGAATGCGATCGTGTAGCATGTATCCTGCCTGCAAAAGATGGTGACAGAAACTGCTGATCAAAGGCATAGTCGAGTTATTTGCAAGCTACCTTTGACTTGAAAAATATTCGAAATCAATTCCTTTTCTGTCGAGTCTAAGATAAAGTTTAAAAAAAACTCGAATTGAAAAGCTCGTGAATTTTATCAAACTTGTATTATTTAATACCATATTAGAAACATGTGTATTCCATGGGTGGCTCAAGTTATACTATGTATTTTATGTTGTAAATCAACGATGGTTTAGAAAAAGTACACAATTAAAAATATCATTCGAACACTTATTTGTGTAATCTGATTATGCACACACATTGATATATCAAAATTTATTTAAAAAAATAGTTAAAAAAGCATTCAAACGTATAATAAATAAAACATCATCGCATATAAAATAAGTTCTTAATTAAAAATATATCATTAACTAAATTAAAGTAGAAATCGTGTGTAACAGGACTAGGAAAAGCAATTGTGTCGTACACAGGTCCCTCTTTGATGTCTAATAGGAAACTACAGTTTAGGTTAATAGAAAAGTGAAACTTGGCACCCAAGTTATTTATTAGAATAGTAAGATTTTAACAATTTAGGTGTATGTGCATGCATACAATCAACTTATCAAGTCCAGTTCAGCTTGAAGTTATCAACTACTTAATTAAACTCTCAAGCAAGCCTTAACGCTCTAGAGCTCAAGCTTGAAGTTTTGAAGTAAAGTCAAGCTCGAGCTTGAGAGTGTTACAGCTCGACTCGGCTCGATCACACCCCACTTCTAGTCACCACATATGAACAGCTATTTCAAACCCACAAGTCTTTCTTAAGAAAGGCGAACAATCACCCGAGATGACCAAGGCGAGACGTGGCTGCAGGGCCCATCTAAGCTCCTAGACATGGATGGATGCTAAGTGATCATTATATGCGGAAAGAATTGTGGGTTAGGCAGGATAGATAACAGAGTTCAGGGCATCGGGTTAGGGCAGGTCATTTAGTCACTGTCAAAACAGGTCAGAATTGGCTTGAGCATGTTGACCTGAAAACACCTTCGCCCATTTTCAGATTACGATTACAAAAACAATAAATTTTTAATAATAGTATAGCTTCAAATAGAAGGATTTTAGGAGGTGTGTGCATTTAGATAGTCTTTGGAAGAATTTCAGTCCATTTGACAATTTTCTTTTAACTTGAGCCGTTTAAGATAAATTGCCGCTTAGTGAAAACACTATAACAAGAGATCATTGTTTCCTTAAAACATTGTTTCCTTAAAAGACCCAAAAAAATGATAAATCAAATTTATATCAAGGAGTGACACGTCTTTACTCTTTACTCACAAAATTTGGTTAAAATTCAGAAAAAGTTTATATATAACATCAAATGGACCTTTGGGTATTGAGCAACCTTATAACATTTTCAACTTGTGATTTAAATTGCATTTTTAGTTAAAATAGGATAGAAGTTACACAGGTAAAACAGCTAGAGTCAGAATGATTACTCATGTAACAGGAATTCTGGGATGGGGCAGGCAAGAGACAACAGAAAAACAGAGACAAAGCTGACATGAGGTTTGTAGCAGATGTAAAGAAAACGCATTATAAAATTCTACCAAAATTAGCATACCTTGAGGACAACCGCAACTGTATCAGGAGGCTTGGCTGGATCAGGCACTTGAAATACTGCATTATGCCTGTTGGGATCAAATTGTTCATTTGTGGGATCATATTTTTCGACCCCAAAGTTCTTGAAAACCTGAAAGCAGCAAAGTTCATAAGCATGTTACAATATTGGTATGACAAAAAACATCTCCAAGACTCCATTCAGTATAGTATTTTACTATCTCCACGACACCTTTTGAAACAAACACCTTATATGAACAACTTTTGCATCACTTTTTTAGGTTGGATGTCTTTCTACCCTCGTTTAGGTGTATCATTGTCTACATCTTATCTCCCCCACACCCCGCAAACTCTTGGGATTAGGTATTTTTGTTGTTGCTACAATTACATCAGTCTACATCTTACCTCCCCCATACCATGCACACTTAGCGATCACGTGCAACTTTGGTCCCCTGAATCTTTATTTTCATTTTCTATTTTTTATTTTTGGATTTCTTCAACCCTCAATCATTATTTTTATACACATTTTGTCTTACCGTCTAAATCATTATTTTCATTTTGTCTTATCTTTCATGATTATACTTCGTCAACAAAATCCGAAATTTGCACCATCTTCATCATTCTTCATCAACAGAAACAGGTAGCCTAAATAAAATTAAACTAAAAAGCACAAGGACATCATTATAAAAAGACTAAAAACAGTCATTTCATTCGCAAGAAGTGAAGAACACATGTCACAAATCAATATCACATCTTATCATCTAAAAGAGCACAAACTTATTCATCATCTAAAAGCAAAAGGGTGTGGTTTTGTTCATAACCATATCACGTATATTCATCATCAAGTTCCAAACCAAATCCACCTCTTTTCAAGACCCAAAGATATGACTTTAGCCTTATGATTTAAGCAATCAAGCCCTAATTTGAGAACAGGGCTAATTAAAAACAGGCAGAACATATTATATTACCTCTGCTAGTTGTTTTTCAGTCATCTCAACGCCTTCCAGCAGAGTTTTTAAAAGTGGCATGGCTCCAGCACTGTCTTGAGACGTATCGATCTTAGTAAGACTCTCTTTTACAACTGAGGAAGCTCTACCAAGATTATCTGCTACGTCCAGTAAGCTCTTTGCAAAATTCTGCAGCTTTGAATGCATTAGACAGCAAAACATGAGCATAATTTGCATTTAAAGCAGTTAAACAGATAAAACATGCAACCTGTATTGCAAACTTCTTAGAGTTCTCCGCTTCTCTTTTTGTCCTCTCCATTACATTTTCCATCTCGGCATATGTTCGAAGAACTTTATCTTTCATCTTCTCAATCTCTTCATGCTTTGTTTTCAAAAGACCCTCTTTCTCGGCAACAAGTTTGACCAGGTCTTCCATCGTCAACTCTTCCTCATTTGAATCCGGCTCTGAAAAATTAAACTAGATTAGCAACACTCCTGTTAAAAAGAGGATGTTTTAACACTGATTCAAATCCGATTTGGTAGTTTGATAATAGATTATTAAAATTACATCTTTAAGATCACTAAATTGGATGGGGAAAAGAAAGCAAAAAGTTTATTATTAGCAGTACCATTATAATTACCTTTTTTACATTCACCATGAGAAAAAAATTTATAACAAAAACGATACCGTGAGTAAAATAGGATGCTATTTAGTGACATCAAAGAGGTTACAATCACCGAAATAGCACATAAAACAAAAGTATAACTAGCAAAACAGGACAGAAACTTCATAACTGCCAACATGAACCAGTGAGAAAAGTAGAAAAGTAGGTCACAACTTTTTAACATTAACCTAACATTTTAACCCATGATTTTGCAAAACAAACCTTCTCCTTCTTTATGATCAGAGGAGTCTGGTTTACCAGAATTTCCGGCATCTGCACTTTCTTTTGCACCATTGGGAATATCTGTAGTTTCTCCCCCATCTCGGGAGGTTCCATTTTCCCTGGACTGTGGAGATGCAGATGATGAAATTCCAAATCTTTGAAATGTGAGTGAATTAAGAACATGAGGGAATTGGAATTCTGTTAGGCCTGCTACCCCCTGTGCAACCGAAAACCCACCAAACAAACAGCAAGACAGGGTCATTGTAATCTGCCTCATCATCATTAAATGCAGATAAATTTTATATTATACCACACATAAAAAATCCAGCTCAACGATGACCCCAAACAAGCACCATTTGCAACTATCAAACAGTGGGAAGTCATTGACTTTTGAACCAATAGACAACAAGGCTTACAAAACCTGTGTTCTCGATTTCTTTTTTTCTTTTCTTTTTTTTTGTGGGGAGAGTGAGGGAAACCTCTACAGTAAAGTCTAAAATACAATTCAGAGAGTAGGGAGCAAAAAGGAATGAAAAAAATTAGGAAGGACAAAATGTCCTAGATTTATAAACTCTAAAATCACCCAACATTAAAAAAAACAAAAGCATAATTATCAAACTATTAGTTTTCCTTCCAATTCTCCCCCTTTCTTTACAATTCGATGACAATAATGAAATTAGTTAATTTTCCTTCCCTTTCCTTTCTTTCTCCCCTTCCCTTTCATTCAAAACTCAAGAACGCAGCTTAAACTGACCTTGCTGCCATGAAATACTAGACACCTGAAGTGGCTGAAAACACTTGGCCATCCACATTCATAACCAATAGGTATAAAAAAGCAATGCTAACAAGTACGAAATAAGAAACTTGTCTTTATAGATTAAAGTGCAAACGCATCTTATGACTCGAAATGAGTGTCCCGTGTATTCAAACTGTGACAGATTGTAATATTAAAAGACCATCTATGCCTTTGGATAGGCATCAACATTGCTAATTTTTAAAGCCAACAATTTTGATTTATTTACTCGTGAATTGTCGTTTTAGGTTATCGTCTATAGACTATAGCTCACGTGTGAATAGATCAGTCTGTAAAAATATTAAGCCTTATATAAACTCGATAAGTATTTGCCCCTCTAGGATTATCTTTTTTCTGCCCCAGCTGCCGATTGTATGCAAACACTAAGAATACAAAAATACAGTTCATTACGTATTAAAACAATAATAAAACCGTGACGATGAAAAGCATAAAAAGAAACATGAAATCCTCATACACAATCAACGACCTGTAAAACCCTAGTTAAACCCTATGTGATTCAAAATACACAAAAAAAAAAGACAAACACACAATAAATAAAAATCAATTCTTTAGTGATTACCTTGTCCTGCGAACCATGAAGTGAGTGAAAACAATTCCTGATGACTGGAATGAAGTCCTGATTGCCATGGCGACCACGGAAGATTAAAGAAGCTTTGCAAAGAGGGACTACAGTCCTTGAAATCCGGGAGATGAAACCGCCGGCGACCATTTCCCGGGCGATAAGTAATTTGATCGGAACTGTAGTGTTGCGAGATGGAAGAATCTTCAGGGAAAGAAAAGGAACGAGACGGGCTTTGATGACAAAGAAAAGGCGGGGAAAAGTACCTTCCAGAATAATCGTCCCTGGAAAATGACGCGATTGCCCCCTGTATGAAAATCGTATTCCGTCTGTCGTCTTTATTTTTTGGCAAATTGTAGGAAATCAAAGTATTATCAAACTTGCGTCGGATGATATTTATACAGATAGTATGTTTAGTAATTTAATTTAAATAGAATATTATATATAAAATGATTGTTAAGAGATTCTTTTAGACCGTTTTTATTATATTAAAATAGCTAACAAATGAAAATGAGAATGATCGTTTTAGTTTTAGAACATTCTTGTTTATTTTCTAGAATGGTTGACAAATTAAAAGTTTTTACGTCAAAAGCATGAACCCGTGAATTTTGGATGCGAATCTTAAGTAAAATGGGTTAGCCATCTTTTGAATCGGATCTCATGTCATTCAAAAATGTTCTTCAATAAAACTTTAATTCCTGATTCAACTATTATCATAAATTTGTTGGGTAATCTTCAACAACTATCGTATCCCATGTAAATTTTTACTTTTTTATTCCACTAACAACAATTGACTCAAATTTGTGAGCATATCATTTTTGTTCTCATCTTCTAATTTTCATAAATGTTTCTTGATTTATTATCAATATTTAGATTATCATATGTTTAAGGTTTCACATTATAAGTGTTTAAATTTACATTAACATTCTCATGTATTAATACACGGAATAAATACGCCCAACAAAAAGTCCTACTGTCCTCTTGTTTCAATTTTAATAATTTGTTTTCGGAAGCCAATTATAAGGCACCATAAAAATGGACAGTACTTCCTAATTGACCATCTTCGGTCTAAACATAAAAAATTTCGTTAGCCATGTCTAATTACAAGGCACTAAAAGTTACAACGCTCATTGTAGAATAATTAAAAACAGATATGGGTGATATGGGAGTCTCTGTGTATGCCACACGTAAAAGCAATATACAGCTTAAGAAGCAAAATGGACGAATCTTTCATAACAAGGAGTATAAGGCACCGTTCTATGCCTCTGTTACAAAAAAAACCGGGTAGAACAAGTATATCCAAATGAGGTTTCAAGTAAGCTAATAACCGAATCAAAATAATTACACGTAACCCGAATAGTCGATAACCGATTAACCTAACCCGAACAAACTGAATTTTTAGAGAGTCGGTCGTTTTTACAAGTATCAATTATTTTTGACGAGCCTGGTATGTAATGTTACTTGCTACGTTAGGTTACTATAGTTAAAACTAGTTTCTAGTGACATTTTTCAGTTTTCAACAACGCTTTACAGTTTTAAATGACTTTTAAAGGTTTCCGTTTAATTTTTATTCTTTCTCGAAAGAACCCATCTTCCACCTAATGGAAAGTAAGTTGGTAAGTTAACCATACAAATTGAGATTTTAAGCATATATGGTTAAAAACGTTTTGATGCGTATTTGAAGCATATATTTGAAAATCATATTGAAGGTTTCAATATGGTTTCCATTACATTTCCAAACAATTGTCACTGACAATATAGTTTCATTTCCAAGAAGACCTGGTGTGAGACTTCTTTGTTCTTGTTAAGGCAATTGATTGTTTCTTCATTTACGAGATTTCTTGTTCTTATTAGGGTTTTTGATTGTTTAAGCTCTGTTGTTATTGTTTTTAGATATATGATCTAGTTTGTGATTTTAATTTTCCATATGTGCGATTTTGGATTAAACTTCTGATTTTGCAAATCTTAATTCCAGGTTATTTTTGTTTGTATATTTGGTTAACATACAAATCAAGTTTGGATTTTGCAATCGTTGGTGTTCATCTTTTTTCAACCTATATCTCGATTTAGGGTTTTGAGAACCATTGAATAGGGTTTGTTAAACCGTTTCATGTGTAGATCAAGCGTCGGGTTCCTTGTTTTGTATTATAGGATTTGTTTTTGTTATCCATTGTGGATAACTCGGGAGAGATTGATGATGAATATAAAGAAAATTACAAATAAAATTAAAAAATAACTTTTAACATACAAAATGGTTACTAATCGTGTACAATATTGCATTTTTTAACGTTGACTGTACTTTTATATACAAATAAAGTTGGAAACATATAATGACATTATTGAAAATACTTGTTGTATTTTCACACGTTTTTATCCCCCGTTTGTTTATAAGAGTAATCGATAAGTGTGAGTCGTAGGGTTGGTGTGGTGATGAGCACGTCGTGATGAGGAAAATATTTCACTCCATCATCTCATGGGAAAGGCGAGGTGTGGTGGATAACATGGCCGAAGGAAGCGTGTGGTGGAATTATTTTTTATTTTGACCATTTGACGAGTCATTTTCTTAATTTTGTTACTCAAACGTACTATAAACACAAGTCAGTGAAAAGACGAGTCTATTTTTTGAGGTTAAGATTTTCTTATGTTGTGGTCAAACTTGACCAATTATTTTCTCTTATAAGTATGAGAGTAAAATTTATAAAGGGAATTACTCGTATGTTTGTAAGAAAACATGATGGGTCATGTTTGACCATAACATGAGAGGATCTTAACCCATATTCTAACGAGAAAATTTTTTTCTTTCTACTATTCATCATACTTCAACTTTCTACTCAACACAACAAGATGACATGTACAATATACTAATTTTCTTTCTCTATGTTCTCTATTTATTTAGACACTTGTGTTGATTATGTGAGTAGAAAAATATAAAACTTCTCTTAAAAGAATAATTTCTTATAGGGTTATGATCTAGGCACCCTAACCTAACAATCTTGACACTCTAGTATATTTTTATTACTTTTGATTGGTTATTAAATTTAACTTTTTATATTTCTCAAATGATTTTAACATAATTTAAGTTATAGAAATATATGTTCTAAAATTTTCTTTTTATAGCAAATCGAAATTTATAGGCTTTTTTTGACAAGGAAAATGTATATATGCCACTATTTAAACCAATTTACCATTTTACCCTCTTAGTAAAAAGTAAAACTTGTAAACTGATTTTAAGGGCGACGAGGCTAAAACAGGTATTTTGCAATTACGGTGTCCAAACTCCAAACACAATATCTGAATATCTGATGCTCCGTGTGGCGTTCACGGCCACACCCTATACTCCGGCGAACAACTCATCCACAATCTTAACCGGCGGTTCCCACTTTTCAGATCAAATGCTCGGAGCTTCATCAAAACTATCCATCCTCACCACCGGCTATCCAATCTCTCTTTCTCATCACTGGCCGTCCGCTTTCCTCCGCTTAGCTCACCACCATTCTCTTACCTTTTCACCTCCCCCCCTCGCCGCCGTCCCTCGCCACCACCTGCAGCCTTCTCGCTCCAATTCACATTTACCTATCAAATCCTCTCAACAATTTAACCTGCAATGGACGAGTGGTAATCTACAAGAAAACAGACAAGTCTCTGCCGGTGCTCATCTCGTTCCACCGTCCCACCCGTGGCCAGAATGGTTGGAGCTGCTCGAATCTATATCCGCCTCCGGTCACTTCGACGGAAACAGGAACATGAAGGATGAATTTGTGCCGAATGAGAATTTATCGATGGAATTTGTAGATGCCGCTTGTTGTTGTTTGGGTTTTGCGCACGATAGACCTGATCTTCTAGGGTTTGTAATCCTTTTTTGTCTGCTTTTCTTCCCCCCTCGATTCAAATTAGATTATTTATCTTTTATTTTGTTTTCAAAGTATTCTACTCAATGTCTAGATGCTTATTAGAACTCTTACAAGCTCATACACCATCGTTTAGGTTTATAAGCATATTAATTTTGACATAAGTTCATAAACATTGATAGGTTTTAAGAGCTTGTTTGACAATTATAATAAGCTCGTAAGTAGGAAAATAAGCATGTCTGGGTTAAGGTTAGGTTTTTTCACATAATTAACTTTTTAGGTTGTGTGTTGGTTGGCTAATACCAACCCGTCAACTTGAACCCTACATGATTGCCATCCATAAACCCTAGAAAAGTGTTTTTATTGACAAGCCCAAGTTTGTGTCATATGTCAACTAATTTTCATATGATTTTTGTGTTCAGGTGGCTTTTTAAGGATGATATCCAGGTTCTTGTAAACAATGGGACTCCATTTCTTTTCAAGAATGCCATTGAAACTGAGAAAAGAATGAGATCTTTCTTACAGGTTTGTTTCCTGCTCTTGAGCCTACAATAGCAAATATAAATCAATAGAGTATCATCAAAAATGAATTTGCTACGATGTTATGCTTAAATGAAGGAAATAGCCTCACAATCCTGTATAAATATGGAAATATCAATATGACACTTGCTTAACATTGCAAGAATTGACACTCCATGGCTGTAAATCTGTAATATTAGGCATAGCTCACTTGCTCCAAACAGTATTGAGATGGACTTACAAATAGATAAATATGTTTATGTTGTAAGCCTGTAAGGGGATATAATACACACGCATATAATAAAAATAAATAAATGTATAAATAGTAGTTAAAAAAACAAAATGGGAAAAAAGAAAGAGAAAGAAGAAATTAAATAAATAAAATATACCAGTTAATATAAGTATATTATCAGTTATCACCAAATCTATAATCTAATTGTATATGACTGTCTACATCCCTTTTAGTCAGAGGCCTTTGGGAAACCTCGCCCATACCCCACTTAGGTGGGATTGAGTAAGGTGGTTGTTATAAGGGGATAATATTCATGTGCACTGTCATTGAGTCGCGTCTGTGTTTTGCAAGTGATTATTGCAACTTAGATAAGCAAAACCAGTCGATCATCACTAAAGTTAAGAGATACAGTATTTAAATTTGTATATATCTCAATAATCGCTTTTCTTAAAGCCTCATGCTCCCTTCCAAAGTCTGACAATTTGTCCCTGGATAACCAGAAAACCATAATCATTAATCATTCTTACAAAGAAGTTCATAAGTCATAGCTAACCATTGCCACATAAAAGTTCAATAATCTGTTTAACTTGGGACATATACTAGTGAGATCGTTGCAGTTTTGATGGGGCGGTAGAATATGAGTTATTAGTTTATATATCAAACCGGCAACCGCCTTGCATTCTCATTTTTTTTTCTAATCATTTGAAGGAGGCAGAATCAAATGAAGCAACAACAGTGGATCTGATGAAGTACATATTAAGCTATGCAAGCAATCCTATTTTTTATCCTGAAAGAATCATTAAGGAGGATATTGAATCATCTGCTCGAAATTTGTTAAGAGAGATGGCTAATTTAAATGGTAGGGCGGAAGCCATATGTACGTCCTCTATAGAGAAGGTTGATGCGATAGGGGAAGATGAACAAACACCAAGAATTCTCGAAACAAATATTACTATGAAGAGAGGTGACTGGATATGCCAAAAGTAAGTTGCTTTTCTTGTTGTGTTGTATTTTTTCATGAAACATAGATCTGTACGAGGTCATTTCTCGCCCACTGTTGGATCCCGAAAGCTATTAGATTGTCCTAAAAAGTTTAAAAGGGCTGTGATGTACTCCAAGATAGGGACTAGTGGCGATCATAGTGCACTAGGGCTCCTCAGATTTTGAGAGAATTGGAAGGGAATGATTTTGTAAACAGCAATTTCTTTATGTTTTGCGAAGAGGTGGTATCTATGATTTGAACCCATGAATTTCCAATCAAAGGGAAATGAAAAGGGAAAAAGGAGAACTTTACAAATAAGTAATTGGAACAATTGTCAAACTTGGTTACTATAATTGATTTTCACTCATAAATGAAATTGTTGGAAATTTTGAGCAGGTGCAGTTTCATGAATTTTGCGAAGAATGCTAAATGCCTTGAATGCAAGGAGTTAAGACCACAAAGAAAGTTGACTGGCAGAGAGTGGGATTGTCCTCAGTAAGCATTGCTTCCTTTCATTCTATTTCTACTTTCGCTAGTTGGTAAAACTGTTATCGCGTATTTCGTAAGTGTTGTTTCCTGAAAGGGTAACCAATTTCAGTTCGATTTCTGTTTTGGTAAACCGAATTTGTTTAATCCAGAAAAAAACCTGAAAACTTTTAAATATTTCGACCTTGGCAATAGGTAATGGACGTGTAATTTGTCACTTCTTCATTTTTGACCTGGCCGTCTGTATGTGTTACCTTAGATAAAAAAATTTCAAAGTTGAAGGGTTTTTATAAAACAATTTGTAAGTTCTATTATTTGATGGGAAAATCACGTAAAAGGGCATTGTAGTATCGCATATTCACAGTTGTATCAATATTCGTTCCTTCTCATAAGAGGCTCTATATTTTAAAAAATTTCTATTTTGCGTCACAAACTGGTTATGTTTAAAAGGATTCTATATGGTGTGATGAAATATATAATATCCATATTGTTAAAATGTGATGTAGATCTGCTTCCAAAACCGGTTGCCTAATACCCTAAGTAATGGGTTATTGAAAATTTGAGACCTCTTTCACGTGAGAAAATAACTTAAATACCCCAAACATGCGATTTTGCAAAACGTAGAGCCTTTTATGAGTGAAAATTTTGGTACCTCAACTATGAATTAGGTGATGCTATGAAGTCCTTTTGGCTTTATCTCATAAGATTATTTCATTAAGGTTTGAGCTTTCTTCCCTTTTCAGATGTAACTTTTTTAATCATGGAAGGAACACGGTGTGCTTAAAATGTGAGTCTAGCCGACCAGGTGAGGTTCCGTTACCCGTTGGGCAGGTGAAGACACCCCCGATCCATAATGAAAAAAGTTCTGGATATGCCCCATTTGTGCCTTTACCAGCTGATATGTTTGCCAAAAATCCTAAAAACACGACAATCAACAATAGCAAGGAAGCAGTGACGAAAAGTGCTGAAATGAAACTAGCTGTTTCTACTAACTATACTGAAAAATCAGTTTTTAAGTCGGAAAGTAAGGTTAAAGACACCGCAGAAGAAGAGAAATCAGAAAGATGGTTCAAGAAAGTGGCGGAGTTGCATGATGTAACGGATTTAGCAAGTGCTATTTCAGACGATGATTTTCCAGATATTATGCCTATGCGTAAAGGAGAAAGCCGATTTGTGGTTAGTAAAAAGAAAGATCGATCATTAACTTCTCCCACATATAAACGACAACAAGCCATGGAACAAGGAAACGACAAGAGCAGTTTCGTTCCTTTTGTTCCATTTCCACCAGGTTATTTTGCTAAAAAAGATGACAATCAGCAGTCAAAGAGTTCACATTCACATTTGAATTCAAGCAAAGCTACAAATGACACAAGTATTGTGCCAGACACATCAAGTAAAGATACAAATGACATGAAACTTGTAGAAGAAACTAGAATCCAACTTAACAGGCAGTCTGCTAGACCTGAAACTTCAAATGGTGATGGGCTAAAACCAGAAAACCAGAATGTCAGGAACACATCAAGTAAAGATACAAATGACATGAATTTTGTAGAAGAAACTAGAAACCAACTTAGCACGCAGTCTGCTAGACCCGAAACCTCAAATGGTGATGGGCTAACACCAGAAAACCAGAACATAAGAAACGGGTTTGAAGGGTCTAGTCTAGAAGGGTCAGCGGTTAAGGAAACCGATCCTTTGGATATGTCAGAAGAGGCTAAAGCAGAAAGATGGTTTAGACGTGTTGCACAGATTAAAGATATCTCTGAATTAAGTCAAATCCCTGATGAAGACTTCCCATCGATTATGCCAATGCGAAAAGGGGTGAATCGGTTCGTGGTGAGCAAGAGGAAAACACCACTAGAAAGACGGTTAACATCTCCTCAGTACAGAAAGAATCTCAGAACCATGAGCTCTGAACCGGCTAAAAAGGAAGGTGATGGCAACTAAGTGTCTCTCTAATCTCTATGTTGTAAGTTGTCATTCTTCCGAGTAAATTTTGAAACTTAATATTAATCGTGTATGATAACTTCAGGCTGATGCTTATTTGAAGAGAGGCTTAATAATATTTGCTGATAAATTTATATGTTTGTTTAGTGAGAACGAGTCATTTGTAAGTACACGTAGGAGAAGGCTGGGGCACGCGGGTTGACCCAGTAACACTTCTTTGTCCATTTAAAATATCTTCTTATGATTCTAAAACATTATGATTACAAAACAATATCTTTAGTTCCTTTACATATAGGAGGTAGTATGCATTATGAATTGACTTGGGAGTTTCCAACCTTTTTGACCCATTTTCTTATTAGGTAGCTCTTTTCTTTGACATGTGACACAAGTACACAGCCTTACATGTCAATAATTAAATTGAACAAAATTGCAAACCACAATTCAGTTAATGTTATATTAACGCTCAAATCGTATAAATAAGGTGTTTTTAACATAAATACAAAGAAAGCACACATCGAAAAAGGTGTGTCGTACACCACAAGCATCCATATCCGGTTATGCATTATACATAAAAATGATCTTGTGGTTTGCATATCACTTTTTATAGTGTACAAATCATCTCCTTTTTAGCCGTCATCCTATCGGATTACTGGAATGCTCTGCAGAAAAGATGTCTAAGTTCATGTGAGATAATGAATCTATGGTAGTCATTAGCTATACTTTTTGTCGTATATGGCTCGAAAAACACTTTGGTCAGAGTGCTTGTTGGTTTTAGCTCTTAGATGAAATAAAAGAAGGAAAAAAACGATTCATGTTGAAATCTACCAGCACTTACAGATGTTGTCATCCTAATTTTAGACATGATTAGAGATGTATGCAGAAATTAAACATATTAACAATAATGATAATGATAAATCTCTAATAAAAGACTAAATGAAGAAAGAAAAGTAGAATGAATAAATGCTGACAACTATATATGTGTTCTACCACCAATATAACTTGCTGCATCAGTACTGCTTCACTGTTTCTCTTCGTGTAAAAGGCATAGAAACGAAGAATAAGGCGAATCAATGCTGGACACGCGGCAGTCCTGCGGGTGTACGATCGCACAGGGTCTATGTTTAGAAGAGGCTTAAACTTATTTTTGTGTATACATATACAAGTCTAATATTTTAATTTTTCAAGCCTATACAATAATAAAACATTTGAAAATGCATGTTTAATATATCATGTAATAACAATAACCACCACCTACACTATACTCAATCCCACTTAAACCACAATTATACTCCTGAATGTAAAAAAACTGCTTTGTTATAAGTAACATGTTTTGTTGGAGTATTTACAGTTCTACTTGTTACAAGTAGACATGGGTTAATTAGTACTTCCATGCAAGATTACTTCATGTAAACAAAACTCAAATCATGTCCATAAGCAATTAAAGAAGAAAAATCAGAATTGAAAAACAGATAAGCAAATTTTATGAGTCTTTATGAAAATACATCTTGTTATGTTATAAAAGTTTTTAATATTTATTGAGATTAATTGGTCATTCTACTATTCCATCAACTAATTGGAAGGACTGTAAATTCAAATTTATTATTTGCATACCTAATCCACCAAGTAAAGTAGGTAAGTGGGTCAAATACTGACTCACATACATTTTATGATGCTATAACTTTTTTTACCAAATTTTTTAAGTGCATTTTCATATATGTACTTGAACCCTTAATATTAAGATAAAGAAATATCTTAATCACACATTGATACCGTTACATTAAAGACCCTTTTGTATGAGATCACACACCTTACAGATCGACCTACTAATTTGTTATTTGATGAAGATGCAACTACCTAGAGTTGGGTTACGTGGATGGGCATGAAAACCGATTTAACCAAATTATAATTGAGTTAACTGATAAAAATTACCCAAATCATTTCTAAAATCAATAGTTCGGTTTCTAAATTATGGTTAATTGACAAGGACGGTTCGATTACAATTAACTGTTACTCTCTTACAGATTTCAATTTTCGATACACATTAAATCAGGTCATACACTTGCACTATACCAAAAGATCAATCCTTACTACCCTACAGAGATGGATGAGATGATCCCAACTTGTTTAGAAATCGATTACATTCTTATTCCCTCTTATATATTCTCTTAACGTCAAACTCTTTGTGTCATACCACCCTCTAAATTACATATATGTCTCAAGTAAGACATGTATTCACAACTCTTTAAAACGAGAAACACTTTAAATACACTATCGATCTTGATACCGCTAGCTAAAATATATATATTTCTATTAGTAAATCTATAATTATAATCGTTCTTTGTTACAAGCTAAATTCCCCAATATGAAGAGAGTACTCCAAATTGCATGCATCATGCATGTGAGGATCATGTGATGCAAATCTCAAGTAAGGCATGTATATTCACAAAATATATATACAGTTTTAAAAAAACATTATTAAAACAAAAAAAAATATTATTATTATTAGGAAAAATTGCCGAGAAATGTAACTTAAATATCTAAAATTATTAATTAAGGTAATGTCCAATTTTTTTGACCGAAAAAGGATTATAAATTTCAATTTGTAACAAAAGAGGGTATAATGACGTCTTAGACGTAACAAAAAAGGATTATAAATTTCAATTTGTAAAAAAAATATATAAATTTCGCACATTATACCATTTTTTTGTTATAAATTAAAATTTATAATTCTTTTACGACCAAAAAATTAAACATTACTTTTATTGATAAATTTTACTATTTAGATTACATTTCTCGATAATTTAATATGATTATTATTATTATTATAATAAGGATGTGATGCAAATTTATCCAATTCAATGATTGTAAAGAATGAACGAGTACAAATTGCATGTGAGGAACATCAGACCGACATACCCCACTGCATGGGCTACACGACCCGGCCGGCCTAGCTAACTCCGGTTCGTCAGACAATGGCATAGTTGTCGAGTTTTCTCATGCTTCTGTCTTTCTCCCACGGCCTCCGTCCTTTTCTTTTGTTAATTAATTAATTTTATATAATCTTCTATCTATTTTTTTAATAGAAATGATTGATTTTTTATATTAAAACTATAAAATATAATATTTTAAGATATATGGTTGACTATGACTTCGATTTATGATTTTATATATGTACGTGAGGGTGATGAGAAAAACAAATATATATTCACTTAATTTTGTAGTTAATAGACCGACGTAAGTGTTCGATTATTTTGTAATAAATATAACTTAAACAATTGGGAACAAGAAATAATTTAGGGAGAGTTTGGTTTGAAGGAATTGGGTAAAAATAAAATTGAAAATTTCGTGTTTGTTTTATGGAATCGATGGTATGAAATTTGACTATTCTAATAAATTTATTAAATCAAGGAATTCGGAATTCTTTCTTCAAATGGATAGAATTCTTTACATTTATAAGGAATCTCAAAACGTAATTGTTGTCTCCCACGCCACCCCACGCCACCCCACCTTATTCTATCCTACCCGCACCTTACCCTACCCTACTCTACCCATCCCACCCCAACCTCACTTTATGCTCTACCTCACTCTACCCTACTTTACTTCATCTTACTCACCCTATCCTTACCTACCTCACCCTCACCCTACTTCACCCTTTATTGACCTAACCCACCTCATCCTACCTACTTACCTACCATACTTTATGGCACCTTACTCACCCTAGCCTTACCCAACGCTATCAAATGTACTTCACCCTATCCTATGACACCTTTACCGCCTTACCCTATCCCACCCCATCCTAACCACTCCACCCCTATCCAACTTCATTTTTATTCATCTCACCCTTACCTTACCATAGGGTGGGGTGGGTGTGTAGGTAGGGGTAGGGTGGGGTAGGTAAGGTAGAGTAGCATAGGGTATAGTAGGTAGGTAGGGTGATGCAGAGATGGATTGTAGGTAATAAGGTAAAGTATGATAGGGTGGGGTACGTAGGATAGAGATAGATTGTGGGTAAGTTGGAGTAGTAGGTGGGGTGGGGTACGTAGAGGTAGGGTAGATAGTAGGTAAGTTAGGTAGGGTAAGATGGTAGAGTGGAGTAGGGATAGAGGTAAGAAGTAGTAAGATGGGTGTGTGGTTAGGTAAGATGGAGTATGGTAGGACAGTTTGGGGTGGGGTAGGTATGGCAAGTAAGAGGTAAGGCGAGTAAGGTGGAGTAGGGTGGTTTGGGTGGGGTGGGGTGGCGTATGTAGGGTGGAGGTAGGGTAGGGTGATTAAGACGGAGTAAGGTGAGATGAGAATCGGGGTAGGGTAAGGTGGTAGAGTGGGGATAGGGTAAGGTAGGGTGGTAGAGTAGGGGTAGAGATAGGGGTGAACCGAGGGTAGGGGTGGTGGGCGGTTGATAGTATAATTTATTTTGGTTTTATACATATTGAATTAATTTTTTTTGTTAGGTTTCAATTCCGGTCTTTACTAACCAAACAAGATATAGTTTTTTACGGATTCCAATTCAAATGAATTCAATTTCTATGAATTCCAATTCCTTGGTTAAATTTCAAATTCCTATGAACCAAACGGGATTTTAAAACCATATAGATCTCTTGTTTGGTTCATGGGCTTTCAAAATCTTTGGGGGGGGGGGGGGGGTATTTCTAAATCCCTCATATGTGGGATTTCAAAATTAGAAACTATATAACCAACAATTCACAGTTCGCCATCACCACATCAACGGACTCTTCATTCTGGTCGTCGTTGCCGTAATCGGTCACCGCTGTAACCATCACCGGCATCACCATTGTCAGCCACCACCACCACTGTAGTTACCCTTTATCATCTCCGCATTCTTGTCATCTCCCTTTGTCCGTCATCTCCGTCACTACCCTAACCGGCCATCTCCGTAACCTTTCCAGTCTCCGTCGTCGCCTCCACCGTCGTTTTTGAGAATCGTACACACTTTTTTACGATTTATACGGTGGATGTTTAGGCCTTTATTTGTTGTTGGACCAACCATAATCTTTCACACTTTAAGATTAATTTGCAAAATTGCATCTCATGAACTTTCAAAAGCTCTTGATTTTTAATGTTGAGGTTCTGGAACCACCGAATATGGATATTGTAAAAATTGTTGTTGCCAATATGATGGAATTCGTTGCGGTTGTTGTTGCAAACGGGTGGAAATTGTTGCGGTTGTTATTGAAGTTAGGGTGGTTACGCCCCCAATCGAAATGCATACATTTGCTCATACACTATAGGGATGGTGAGAATAGATATATACTACATCACAGATTCCCAGGGGGCTATAATTGAAGATACCATTATTTTTGGTACATAAGTTCCTATAAAAATGGGAAATCCCTATATTAGAGCGCGGTTGAACTATTAATATATGGAACCGGAGGTAACAAATTTATGACGAAAACTAGAATTCGACCACTGATTCAATTTGAGTTCTCTATAGAATAAACCTTGATAGAAAACTAAAGAGTTATGGCAACAATTGATTGATATCAGTTGATCCTCTTATAAAATTACTGAATCTAGAAACTTATAAAATTTGCAAACAAACTTTGTAGGAATGAAATTGTTAGTTTGTATACACGTTGCATGAGTTTGATGCATAACTTGTTACACGATTAGAATGAGATATCGAACCAAACCAAAGATTCTAATACTTAGCAGGTTTGAATTGAAGATTTAGATGAAATTTGGGGGGAAAAGTTGATATATTTTTGAAAAAATATAATAAGAAGAATGATGTAAGTGATTTATCTTAGGACGATGCTATTATTTGTTTAAACTTTGATGTAAGTGATCTACAATATCACGCTACCATGCCCTGGCCAATATTATCCCTGCTTGGCCATACTCGGTATTACCACACACCACAACACAACCACCATCCTTACTCTAGACTCATTATGTGTATTATATATTAAGTTGAAAGGTTAATTATACACGTACTATAAAAATTAATTTGTATATCACCAAGTAGAATTTGTAAGCATATGACGTAGTAATAACTTTAGGAGCATATAGGGCAGTAGGGATGATACACCCCATAAGATTACTCCGTCATCAATGTCATGGTTATGGATGTCATGTCAACGATGCTTATAACGGAGACTTTTGTTTGTTTTCCTTATTTACAACATAAGATTATTTATTATAAAAAATTGGTTCAGTCATGATAGTTACTGTTACAGATATTCAGTCATAGATCTGTACACTGATGTGATAGTCAATTAAAACCGTTATTACTGCATACTCTAAAAATATACAAGTCTATTCTATGGGGGTTGTATCAACAATTCCCTATGAAATCCGGTTAGAAATAAATGAGTTTAAATAATTGCGCTCCCCTTTATAAAGTAGATCCTATAGTGTATATGATTGTGTTAATCTTTAATATGACATACATGTGTCTAAGAAGAATAGAAGATTTGGTACAATTAACAATAAAAACAAAAACACATAAAACGCAATACAGATTTTGTCTAAAACTACATGCTATGGATATGAGTAGGGGTGAGAATGGGTACTGAAAATACCGAACTGTACCGGCACCGTACCGGAACTGGAACCGGTACCGAGTTAGAGTTTTCGGTCAGGTACTCGGTACTTGAAATATTGCTAAATCGGTATTTCGGGTTAGTATCGAAAAAACTAGGTAAAATAGGTACTGGTACCGGTACATGTATCATATATGAATACTCGGTACAGTATTCGGGCTCGTCTTTAAACCAAATTCGATACTCAATAAAATCAGTATCGGTACCGGTCGGTACAAATTCCGGTACCATACTCACCCCTAGATATGAGAGTGCCTGCTGGGACCATGTATATAAATAGGCAATTTGGTCGTACGTAGTTGATTGTCTGTCTTAAAAAAAATAGATAGATAAACTGGACCCTAAAATAAATAAATAAATGGATAGGATTTTTGCCCTTAAATCTTCTTCTGGCCCCGCTTCCAACCACTTCTAAATAAATAATTTGGTTATTCACACAACTGGTTAAACACTTAAACTATATCTTTATTTAATTCTTTGTTTTTTCTTTTGCAAAAAAAATCTTTAATTTATTATATTTAAACCAATTATTTTATTTTTACAACACTTTACTCTATATTTTCTATATTTTAATAGATTTTGATGGTATATGAGACTTACTTTTTATATTTTCTAAGCCGCTTTATATGATTACATTGTTATTGTGAGTGTTGAAAAACATATACTAGAGTGCAAGAAGTGATACCTTTTTATTTTTCGATGCCAAGCATTCTTTATCACACCCCATTGGGCTGATAGTGATGAGGTTCTAGATCGGATTGAAAAACATATACTAGAGTGCAAGAAGTGATACCGTTTCTTTTTTCTTTTTCTTTTCTTTCTTCTCTCTCTTTCTTTAATTAATATATATTTTTTATTAATATTCAATGTGGGTTGAAAAGTGTTGGATGTAAAGTTTGTGACCTTATGGGTTTGATAGGCTTGAAGATGGAAGATGATGTAGATGTTGATGTGACATGAGGTCACTTGGGTTGAATGCTGATGGTCTTAAGCTGTTGATCGATTTGATATGCTTTAATATATAAATTTAACATTTTAAAATTGTTTACCTCTAAAAAAACTTAATGAATGTTTTAGCCTTCAAACTTGTTATAAGCGGGTGTTATAGTCACTTGACTTTTTGTAACCCATTTTAAATCTTAAACTTGTTGGGACAAAATATAGGCTAATATTCAAACTTTACATTTTAAATTTGAAGTCAAATGACTAAAACATCCGGTTGCAACAAATTTAAGGGTTGGAAATTTTCAATAAAAAAGCTTAATTATGAGTTAAACTATTTAGAAATATATAGCGTAAGACAATAGATTTGATATTTTAATTTCAGACCGAGTATGTTTATCTCACCGTCTTCTCTTTTGCTTGCTTGGTGTTATTGTTTAGGGTTTATTTCACAAAATAGTGATCAAATTTTAAAACTGTTTCACCAAGGTCATCCATGAAAAACTTTACAATGTGAAATAAATAGGAAGTGATCTTAGTGGAATATATTTTAAATTTGGTTACTATTTTGTGAATTTTCTCTTATTACTTATACCCTAATCTACAAAAAAACCTACTATAATATATCCAATTAAATTTAGTCAACTGTATAGAAAATAGGAAAAGTTGTAGTAGTTACCAATTACAAATGAATATATTAAGATGTGGCAAAGCATTTTGAAGGTTCACAAAAA
Organism: Dittrichia graveolens; assembly: GCA_038502395.1. Taxonomy (NCBI): domain Eukaryota; kingdom Viridiplantae; phylum Streptophyta; class Magnoliopsida; order Asterales; family Asteraceae; genus Dittrichia; species Dittrichia graveolens. The sequence continues at coordinate 14,106,624 of JARJIL010000001.1, read as the reverse complement.
CTTTGGAAAGGTTACATACCGATTTCGAGTTGGTTTCAACAATGTCCCATCCATCAGATCAATCCACTTTAATTCGTTGGGCATTGGAGTCATCGAGTACGTTTTTGGTTGATTCCTTATGTGCCACTTTTGATGATTTTCATCTTAAGAATGCTTGCGAGTTGCGACAACCCACTTCTTCAGAGTCATGAGTCCCTTCCAAAGTTAATGTATCATAAGAGTATTTTACAACCGGCCGTCCACCAAAATGTATCCGGAGAATTCGAGAAAAGAGGTGTGATTCTTATTTTTGTGCTATGCCCTATATGCAACACATGACGAAGTTCATTTGTTGAGGGACTATCGAGTGTCAAACAACATCTTGAAAGAAATATGTGTATGGTGGGGTTAAATGCATCATTTTCCAACATCCAGAACTACTAGAATGGGGATGCTCGTAATTTAAAAGGAAAAAACTATTTGTTTTAATGAGTATTATCTACTTTCGTTCTTTTGGCTTAATGATGCCTTAATCTTTAGTCAAATTCAGATCCTTTCGTTCTTTTGGCTTAAACAAAGATCTGATGTTAATAATTTCAAAATTAGATAAATAAATTGTTGTTGTTCACCATCTTCTTTGCTCTTAATTTTCTTATTGTAACCCTAACATCTTACTAGCTCATTTTCAAAGTAATAATAATATGTTTTGATGTTAAAAAGAAGATTAAGACGTGGATGAAAAATGTAGCAACAAGTGAATCATAGCCATAACTAAATACGAAATTTTGTCTAATATGATAAGGTTGTAATTATTATCCTTCATTTGTTTATTTGATTTGCGTACGTGCACTTTAACCTTTGGGTTATTATTAAAAATTCGAATGTGTGTTTTTCTAAAAACTTATTATTTTGATAAAAAACTTTATACAATGCCCACGTGGAATTATCTTGATTTTTCTTTAAGGCCACGTGGATGTCATTGACTATTTCGTACTTGACGATATTGACGAAAACTGATATTTTTGGGGTAAAATCTATGTGTTCTTGAGTAGGATTGACTTATATTTTTGAATTGGAAATAAAGGAAATAAAGGACCGGAAGGGAGTCTTTTCCTTCTTTTCATTTCCTTCTCATCCCTTTCTTTCAAAAAACAACTTGAAAACCGAGTATATATGTTTCTGTATTTCTTTTGAGGACTTATATTGTAAATAAATATATATTCATTGAAATAAAATACTAAGATTGTGACTTGTCACTTAGATAATATTTATTATGATATACATATATTTTTTTAAAATCTGGTTAAAGTTGGCTTTAACATATCTGTGATCATGAAAATTGCAGTAAAAGTAAAGAATAAGGTTTAAAAAGAAAAGGGAAAATTATTATTTTTTATAAATGTCACAAGATGTTCTGTATAAAAATAGATAAATAATACAGATTTATGATGGGTAATTACTATTTATTTTGAAGTAAATAGTTATTTTGATACCAAATATAAATATAAATATTGATAATAACTCTTAAACAATATAACATTAACACTTTGCAATACAAAAGGTAAAGTAAATACATCTAACATCTTGTTGTCTTTTATTATGATTTACCAAACATCTTTTTCTCACATAAATATGATTTTATATTTTAGAAATTAATATAATATACAACACAAATAATAAATCACATATGATATAACTTCTCATAATGAATTTAACATTGCGTCAAACCATTTTAGAATTTTTTTTCCTCTCTCTTTATTATCAAATGTTGTTCATTCAAAATTATATAAAATGGTATGGTTTTTTAAAACATCAGTATTGATTACTGTTAGTCTGTTATAACTGAGAATTAAAAGTTATATCAACATAAACATGGCCAACCATGACTATTTGCTTCTCATTATGACTATCATGACCAACCATGACTATCTGTTATCTTCGTCATGAAAACGATGAACCAAATAGTAATGAAAGGATCACGAGTAACAAGCCTGTGTATAATATGAATGACACATTACGAGATCTATGCTCATGAGGAGCACTACAAAGGCTCTTAAAATGTAAATAAAAAACATGTTGTTAGACCATAATTGTATACATTCATTTCCCTCTCCATCTTTCATCTCACGTCAGCACCAAAATTCATTATCAATTTATCTTTTTTCTCATCTTTATAGTTACAAAATACATATCTTTCTATCCTTCAACTTTTATTCCTTTTTTTAATTTAATACCTAAATAAGGTATACGAGTGTGAGAGGAAAAGAGAATACGAGAGAAAAATGTTTCGGCGGGTGTAGAAAAGCCGTAAGGGTGTGCATTTAACGGGTACAAGCTCCACATTAGATATGTTCGGTAGCGAGATAAAATATACCATATTACCTAATAATAGACTTTGTAGCAGGTAACAATGTTAGTGCGATACAACAATGACAACGACCTGGATTTAAATTTTGTGAGCCCCGTATATCACGGTCCAGTCACGCACACGATACCGAAAAGTCACTTCACTTCCAAGTTCTCAAAAACCATTCTCATTCAAGGGCCAAAACCATACGTTAGAATGTCATTTTCGTAAATAATCCAGAAAACACGGGTGTGCATATTATCGAAATATTCATTACACCCGTCATATCTCTCTCTCCCACTCGTCTTTTCTGCACACACACACACACTCTCTCTCTCTCTCTGTAGCTCGAGAACCAAAAAGAAGAAAAAGAAAAGGAACATTGAGACAATAAGAACGCTCAGATCTGTGACCACCAGCATCTTCATCAAAACCTAATCCAGTGTACAACTTTTGTAAGAAATCCTTATCAATTTCATCAATATTTCATCATTAGTACAAATGTAGTTATTTTCTGTACACATTTGTTACACTGAGTGTACTCGTTGATCTAGCATCGACGTAAAATCGGTATTTGTTCGGGATCTATGACTTTTGAAGTTCGTAGCTAGTTGAATTGTTCAAATTTTGTGTGTTTTAGTCATAAATTGGTGTACATTTGTATATTGTCGAGGGTTTAAGTAGGGGTTTTCGTTTAGTGAGAGTATATGTTTTTTAATTATCTGAGATCATAATTATAGGAAGACTGATTTTTCGTGTAATGGAGATGGGTTTGAGTGGAAATCAACTTTTTGATTTTCTTTAATAATTATTTTTCGTGTAAACATAGGGTTTGATCAATTCCTTTTATATTCCTGATGTTGATGTCCTAAAATTTCTAAAAATGCAATACTGTGAATTATGATGGTTTAGTAGATGTTTATGTTTTGCATTTGTAGATTATGCTACAATTGTGTATCCAAACTGTTTTATGCAAATTCAGAGATTTATAAGGCTATAAACTCTTGTAGAGAATTATTTATTGTGATAAAAGTAGGTGAGTTCGAACTGATCTAGAATCAACGCTGCACTGTCTTGTAGTAAGTGGCAATTCTACTGGGGGAGTATGTCTAAGTGAACATTATTCTTCTCTACTTTTTTTTATTTTTATTTTATTGTAAATAATTGGTGAGCAATTTAATTGTCCAAAACATATGTTAGTCAATTACAGTTGATATTTTGCATAAATTTTGATTCCAAATTGTTGTCTTAGGCTAGGTTGGGGTGAGATAACTAATGGCAGATGTGGAAGTCCAAAATCCTCATATCGGAGAAACAACCTGCAGTTCATTACTGCATCAGTTGCAGGTGACATATGATTTCACATGGTGATTTTATACTAATGTTATAGTATCAATTCCTTTCACTCTTACTCATGATGATTAGAATGAAGTGATTAATAGTGTTGATACGAAGGATAACTTTTTCCGGCCTCTGAGTGACCATCAGGCAACTTTTCATGTTAATGCAGAAAATTTGGGATGAGGTAGGTGAAAGTGATGACGAAAGGGATAAGATGCTTCTTCAGTTAGAACAAGAGTGCTTAGATGTATACAAGAGGAAAGTTGACCAGGCTACAAAGTCAAGGGCGCACCTTCTTCAGGCATTGGCAGATGCTAAACTTGAACTCTCAACTCTTCAAGCATCCCTTGGAGAGAAAACTTTTGTTGGAATCGTACGTAACTTGTTACCTATAGTTCTTTGAGTCTTGTGCTTCTTTTTTCTTTTATTTTTTTTAGAATAGTAGACATGAACGGTAGTACTTATAACTTGGGATCCCATTTTTCGTAATGTGGATTGACATGTATAGCCTGAGAAGGCATCAGGAACCATCAAGGAGCAACTTGCTGCTATTGCACCAGTGTTGGAACAACTGTGGAAGCAAAAGGAAGAGAGGATAAAGGAGTTTTTGGATGTACAAGCACAAATACAAAAGATATGTGGAGAAATTGCAGGCAACAATCAGCAGGAGGGAAGCCCAAAAGTCGACGAGTCTGACTTATCTCTGAAGAAGTTAGATGAGTTTCATGAGCAGCTTCAAGAACTACAGAAAGAGAAGGTGAAGTTTGACTTAAATCTTTTAGTTTTAAAGAGAAAACTGTGCGATTATCATTGGCTGTGAGATTAGTAATGTTGATATATTGTTTGATTTTGAAGAGTGATAGATTGCACAAGGTCCTGGAATTTGTGAGCACTATACATGATCTTTGTGCGGTTCTTGGGATTGACTTTTACAGTACAGTGACAGAGGTTCACCCAAGCTTAAATGATGCAACTGGTGTACAGTCTAAAAGCATAAGCAATGACACACTAGCTAGGCTTGCTAAGACTGTCTTAGCTTTAAAAGAAGATAAGCAGCAGCGGTTAAACAAGGTGAAACATTTTCTCCTGTTTGTTTCTTTGAAGTAAAGCTCATGAGATGTGTTTAGGTCACATTATACCTTATATGTTCTGAAGACATCTGCATCTGTATTATATGATAATTTTGTCTGCAATGGTCATTTCCATCCACTTATGGCTAAGCAGATTTCACTGGGGTTTCGTCTTCCATCTATGACCTGAAAATTGTAACTTAATTGAACACCTAATCTAACTATATGAAGGTCTGTTGTTGCATCTTGTTTACATATTTTAATAAGGCTGGTGACTTGGTACAATAAACTCCTCACCATCTCAAATCTGTCATCTGTTAAAATTATGCTACCTCAAGAATCCAACATGTTTTGCTTTCTCTTCTGCAGCTTCAAGAGTTGGCAAGTCAGCTAATTGATCTTTGGAACTTGATGGATACGTCTGAAGAAGAGCGTAGCTTGTTTGATCATGTTACTTGTAACATTTCGGCTCCGGTGGATGAAGTAACCATCCCAGGGGCTCTTGCTTTGGATCTGATTGAACAGGTATCAACACAATAAACGGCTTGATATGTGTAATGGGGTAAAATAATAAATGTAGCTTAAAAAAGTGTATTTTTAGTGCATATGTTATAGTAAACCACTATATTTAAAAAATATATAGATTAGTGTATCAATATCATTATGTAATCACATTGAACAAACAAATACAAAAAGAAAAACCAGGTCATAAGATGTTTCGTCTCAACCCGTATGTAGACCATTTTGATATGTTACTGAACCCACCCACCCATTTTGTCACCTCTACATATCTATGTTTACTAATTCTTGAAACGTTACCTCACCTGTTCTTTTATCTAGGCTGAGGTGGAAGTCGAAAGACTAGATAAGCTTAAAGCTAGCAGAATGAAAGAGATCGCCTTTAAGAGGCAAGGTCAACTTGAAGAGATTTTCGCACATGCTCACATAGAAGTTAATACACAAGCTGCTAGGGAAAAAATTCTGGCCCTTATTGATTCTGGAACTGTTGAGCCTTCTGAGTTGCTAGCCGACATGGATAATCAGATCCTTAAAGCAAAAGAAGAGGCAATTAGTAGGAAAGATATATTGGATAAGGTAGAGAAATGGATGTCAGCATGTGAAGAAGAAAGCTGGCTTGATGATTACAATAGGGTATCTCTCTGTCTCTCTCTCTCTCTCTCTCTCTCACTCTCTCTCTCTCTAATATCTCAATTAGCAAATTAACCCTCACAAATCAATAGTTTAGTATGCGATGATAGCTAAAACTATTTGTTACATAGCAAATTCGCAACACTCTATCTCTTATTGGAGGTTGCATGTCTAAACTGTATTGTCAAGTATGTTCATATTTCTGGCTTCCTCATAACAGGATGACAACAGGTATAATGCAAGCAGAGGTGCACACTTGAATCTCAAGCGGGCTGAGAAGGCCAGAATTTTGGTGAACAAAATTCCAGGTAAATATGCAATATTTCCGGTTAGACTTGTACATATTTTTTTATTTCTTAACCATTTTTATACAAATTTCAATCAGTGAATTTGCTGTATCCATATATTAGAGATAAAAATGACTGAACATCCATATGGAGATTGTTATACAAAAATTAATTATATGTAATGTTGATAATACATCTTAAAATGATTATGCAGCTCTTGTTGACACCTTGGTTGCCAAAACTCGGGCATGGGAAGAGGAGCATGGACTTACTTTTGCATATGACGGTGTTCCACTCCTTGCCATGCTAGATGAATATGCTCTGCTCAGGCATGACAGAGAAGAAGAGAAACGAAGGATGAGGGTTAGTATATTCTTTTTAATTTTTATCTGTTCCAGGCAAAATGATCGGGTTAGGTATCTCAGTCGAAGAAGTTTCAGGTCAAAATTAAGTTAATTTTGGTCGGGTTGACCTAGACACTTTTTGGCCAATAGTTTTAATCATTTATAAAAATAATTACCGAGTAAAATGTGATCTAGTTTTCTTAAAAAATGATTTAGGAAGTATAATGCACTAAAAAGTTCACTTCGTGTGATGTTCGACCAGCACATTAAGCTATTGTTTTTATTTCACTGCTTTGATCCATCCGCTAGAGATATTGACTCATTCATGAGTTAACAGTTTGAAACAGCCACCTCTATATTCCACTAACTGACTCTTTCTCTTTAAAAACTTCTATTAAAACCGGGTATACTTTTGGAATCATAACAGGACCAGAAGAAATTCCATGAACAGCTAAACACAGAACAAGAAGCCTTATTTGGTTCAAGACCAAGCCCAGCCCGACCTCTTAGTAGTACAAAGAAAGTGGTAGGACCGCGTGTGAACGGGGGTGCAGCAAACGGAACTCCTAACCGAAGATTGTCTCTGAACCAAAATGGATCTAGATCAGGAAAGAGGGACAGTGGTGCTAGGCCAATTGCTCCTTTGAACTATGTTGCCATATCAAAAGAAGATGCTGCCTCACATGTGTCAGCTACAGAGCCTGCCCCAAACACACCTTAAAGACGGATCGTGTAAGCGTATTATATTTAGGATCATACTTCTTGTTACTATGTAACTAGTTAAAAACACATCATTGGAGAATGACTGGAAATGGGTTAGCTATAGCTTGTTTGCTATATGTTAGTATCTATTTAACTACATGCGTGCGGCTTTCCTATCTTGTTTTTGTCCACATTTTTTAGCATCATAGAAAGAGCACCCAAACATATGTTGTTACATCCTGCCAGAAATACATGTTTGACCGGTCAATCACTAATTTATCAAACCGACTTCATACTTGATTCCTTACTGGATTTGGACTATGTCTCCAAGGTTAGAGTGTTTGACCAGCCTGATGAATAGTCAACATGCTAGACTGATCTTACCAAAGTAGTCAACAATACTTGTGGTTATGAGTGATGATATGAAATCCATAGAGATGCACAAAGGTGTCTAAGTCATAAGTGGTCCTGTTTAGTCCTCTCTTTTTTTATACAGGCCCACTTGTTTAGTTATTGTAGGTTACGAATCTGAATACAATTCGGCACAAATGTTGCCGAACACACCCATAATCTGGACCATTCACAAGTTAACGGATCATTTGAGCATAGTGAGTCATTGCGACATGGCACATCAAAGGCCGTGGGAACGCCCTCTGATCCCTTCTGCCAAGCATGGTGGTGAGCCAGTGAGGCCCCTCGTGGTTGCAAGACCGAGCCGAGTATCCCTCCTAAAATTTTCACCTTATACTCTTCCGTTTGTTTTTATTTACGGTCTTTTAATTCTCTCTTGTATTTACCTTTCAAGGCACTAAAATAATGTAGTACTTTTTTTTACCTAATAAAAGCAAAATAATGTGAAACTATGAATTATCTCAAGGATTAGTGTCTATTTCTCATTTATTAAAAAAATACTATTATATATCACTAATTTTTGTATATATTATCAAAATCAACAAAATATAAGAATATTAGTGTTTCAAAAAAGTATGTGTTATACAATTTGCAAGGGCATATACAAAGTTCTATGGTTCTAAATGTGTATATATGAAGTCGCCCTTTGCATTTAAACATACAAATGTATCTTTTGTTAATATAGAGCTAACCAAAGTGTTTCTTAATTTGTTTGGTTAGACACGGATCCCGATCTTGATCCTACAAGATCTCCATATGCATTGCATCTCGGATCCCGATATGATTGTAAGTTTGTAACACATAAGGCGGATCTCATCCTACTTAGCTTGAGCTTTTTTCTTCTTGTTTTTTAACAGCAAAAGCAAAGATTAGAAGCTAAACTTATCAAATTAAATAAAAAAGTAAAGATATTAACAGGTTAAGTAACGAATGAAAGTAACTTTCATAAACTTTTTGCGTTAGGCATTTTGAAATTTAAATTCATAATAAGCTGATTACTAATATAAATAGTTACAAGTTGAATAATTGCACTTTTATCTTTAGACTTTGAGTCTTATATTAGTTTGTCATGAATTTATCATCTGATACAAATTACGACACAAGAAACTAAAATACTTGAGTAGAATCTTTCGATCTCGATTCAATCTTATAAAGATTAAAACGATCCATGATAAAATCTCGACATTAACAACATTGATAAGAGGACTTCAAGTTCTGTAGTAATTTGGTTCTTAGACGTGTAGATAAGTGAACACACAAAGAGACTGCAAATGAACGCATTAATTTTTTAATCCTTGATTATTATGGCTGTAAACAATTATCCAAAAAATGAATATCCTTAATTAATTAAGTCGTCCAGGAATCTTGTTTTATGCACACGTGTGATATTCTTCTGGACAATTGGAAAACAAGCATATATCATCACAGATAAGATCAACCTTAAACATAAGTGCAAGACCTAAGCTTACACCCTGTCTTTATTAGATTTGTTGTACATTGAAATGAAACCTTAGTTTCCTCTAATTGGTCCAAGTCCATATAGTAAAAAAACATAGGAATTACCCCTAAAAGAAACAATGTGAAACACCCTTTGCCACCAACAGTGAGACACCAAAACCCAAGATTCCAAACATCTCTCCTTATAAATCTCGAATCCAAAAGAACCCTTGTACCGATATCGATTTAACTTCGAAACCCGACATGGGATCTCTACTAGAGTGCATGAAACCCATATGTTTGTTACGTAACAATGGTAAGAAGAAAGAACACGAGAGAAGTAAGAGAAGGCTGTTACAGAAAGACGAGAAGAAAGATCGCCCTTCGATGAATGATCAGTTGACTTCTAACAAAAGGGTTTATCCGAATCCTCTATATGTCGATGATGACGTCTCTAAAGAAAGACTCCTGTTAAGGGATCGTTTGAATGCTCGACAAGAAGATGAAAATGATGATCACGATAAAGCGGATATGAAAATGGAGGAGGGTGATTCGTTATCGAGAGAAGGGAAGGCAAAGAAGAGGGTTAGCTTCAGAATGCCAGAAGTTGCTGATGTTTTCTTGTTAGTTGACCATGATTCTCCTAGAACTGCTCAGGAGTCTTAACTGATCTACAAATTCACTATCATCTTTGAAATTTAACATTGTGTTCTTGAAAAATAATAATACAGAAAAGACGGAGTAATAAATTTCCTTTATGCAGATTCTCAAGTATGAAGGAAATTAACCGCAACGTATTAATTTTTTTTTTATGTTCCAACTTATCAATTCTATCTTCTTCTTTTTTTGTTGTGGATACTCATATACGAGACAAATAATCAATTCAGACAGGTGAATCCCACACAACCTAAAAATGTCCAATCGAGCCTATTCGATCCTACAAATTCCTTTCACTTAATGTACATAGTTGTATTCACTCAAAAGCGAAAAACGCACCGAAGCGCAAAAGGGACCCGGAGACGGGCTTCATGAAGGCGAAGCGCACAATAATAAAGAATATATGTAGTGATATAATATAAATAAAATAGCATCTCAATATGAAATGAAGTTAAACTTCATGTTTAAATGTCAAACATGATTATAAAATTTATACCTTAAACCATTAGACATAATTTTAAACTTCATAGTTAACATCAAACATAGTTTTAAATGTCAAATGTTATGCTCAAACATCAAACATAATTCTAAACTTCGAAGCTATGTATCAAGTATTTTTTTGATGCCATTGATTTTGGGAATCCATATCATAGAACTAACAAGAAACGCTGATTAACCCAAAACAGAAAACTACAATTAGTAGAAGAAAAAAGGGAGTCAGGAACTAAGTCATCACCATTTAACAAGAATAGATAACAAGATCATAACTTGATTTAACAAGAACATATTAACAAGAACTAGGTTACCTGATGAGTGATGAGTGAAGAAAATCATCAAAAAAAGGACGGCCAAGTGCCAACAAGAACATAATCACAGAATGATCAACACAACGTGACAAATGGTTGATGGGTTGTTATGAACAAGAACAAAATAGACATGCTTTAGTCAAAAGAAAGTCAGAAACTATGATGCCACCGCAGAGAAACAGAAGATAACAAATGGGTAGGGTTTGAGTCTGTTGTAGATTAAAACATAAGGTCAAGGTTCAAAAAACTGGTCAAAATTGCTATAATACACTGAAGCGTGTTTTCTGCACCTCATGAAGGTTGTGCATTACACCCACAAAAAAGCCTTCAAGGTCGCGCTTCTGCGCTATTGGGGCACCTAAAGCTTGCTTTTGACAACTCTGATATTCACTTGACCTGAGTTCATCCCCGGCTAGTAACTTATGCAACCCCAACTCACATCCTGCCATGCTTGGCTAGGTTCAAGTGTTCAACCAACCTCAGCTGCATCATCGGACTGGCTCATCACATGCCCTATCTAGAAACCAAAGCTTGATACCAACGTAAGCTAGTGGTTCAAGGTTGCAAACAAATTGCTTAAGTTATCTATTGAAACGTTTAATTTTTTCTAATAAAGAATTTTACTAAAAAGTCCGTATAGACCCTAATTCCCAGTTTTAACCCCAACATCCTCTGTAGAAAAGCAAGTGAGCATCAATGAAAAGGGTACCAAACCTGAATTTAAATACTTTTTTTATAATAATAGTTTTCTTTACCAAAGCCGAGATCAAGTAAAACTTAGCTCGAGCTCAACAAATATCAATCATACAAAGCAAGTTCAATACCAAAAGCTTAATCAAAGCTTGACTAAAACATACCAACTTCTTTGCAGCCTTGGCCTTTACTCTAAATTTGGCCAACTAGAATCTAATTGTGCTAAGCAGCAGCACTTCCCTAAAACATATGTAAACCCAAGCACAAAAAATCAAACTCACGCTATTAGAACATCATTAGATAAGAATTTGAACATAACTATATTTTTTCTAAACAATCACATATCATGTAGAAAAACACGTTCTACCTAAAGTTTAAACCCCTCATGGCTATTCGCCTTTTGGGGCACTAAAAGACACTAGCAATTCTAAGTTTGAAAAAAAGTTATGGTAAATAGAAATACAGCTACTGTCAGGACTACATGTGCTGCACAGGTTCCTGGTTGCATTCTCATGGCTTCAATCAGCGCCACCATTTTGTAGAAACAGTATAAGCTCGTTGAAATCCACATTATGCACTCTGCAGTATGCATGACTTGTCAACGTAGGCCAACAGGAAGCTCAACCATATAACAAATTAACAATGTACAAAATGCTACTGTTATAATATGATCAAACAGTATGTTTGATTTAATTTAATAAAAAAACAGAGAATTATTTGTTATTGTCTATAGGCTTGTAGCAATTAAATAACTTGGTGAATCATCAATAAATATGCTACTTGAGTCTCGAGTCACAGAATAAATAAAAAATAGGGCAAATGTCAGGATAGCGATTTAGTTTCACCTTGCTTTAATACGTTATGTGAATTTTATTTTCATTGTAATATGGTCATTAGTTTCAAACAATGTGCTATTATGGTCACTATGTCAACAAAGTGAACACCATAGCAGGTATGAAATTTTAATGACCATATGAATGCCAAATAAAGTGACTATGATAACAAGTTTGAAATATCAATGACCATATTGTATCACCCAAAGAGAAGTTACAATCAAATGTGACCACAATCTTAAAAAACCATTGAACTTCCTTTGAACTCAACTATGGAGAGCTAGAGTAGAACTTTCAGCTGACATAGAATGAATATGCAACATTTTATCACCTACAAACTAAACACAACGTATATCAGGTCCCCATTTCTTGTCTATTCTATAAGTTGATTTGAGAGTGTTGCTAGAGGTGTTGACTATAAGTAACGAACTGAAACACTTGCAAGTTGAATAATTCTTTTTTATCTATTTTGCCAATCTTAATACTAACTATAACAATTAAAGAAGATTGAGATGGAGCACAAATGAATATTATGGTCAAAGTATGTTTCCAAAGAATTAGACAACAGAAATCTAGTGATGTACTTAAATACATAACCACCAAAAGAATCAAACAAAATAGCAAACTAAATTCCGAAGAGTGCAACCCTTACTGGCAAAAGGAGAACGTTGAGTAGCCTCATGATAGCACTAGCAGGTAACATCTCGGAATAGCCGTTTTGTTTCATCATAAAACCATCTGCCGATACAAGTTTGATTAAGAAGGATCAGGAAAAGCACAAAATCATATAAGCAAATGAGAAAGTGAGAACCATGGAGATAATAAAGAGAAATGCAGAGGTTATACACAATTTTTTATATAAAAACCCAAAACCAGCAACTGACAAACAGCTCTTTTCTTTTAACATTCAATATTAGCCTTCACTTTACCTCGTCAAAACGTATTTTCTACTTCTTTTGCACTGTCAGTGGGACATTTTGGTTCTTACTTTGGGAGTCACAAGATAATTCCAGTATTCCACACGTCTTAGCTTTGGCAAAATGTAATATATTTAACATACACAGGGAAGGATGTTGTGCAAAGATAAGTGATCATATTTTCATCGAGACTAAATATACTTGCTAATAAACTAGCATGTTCAGTTTTTGGCGTTCTCATAATAGCCTACATATGTAACCATATAAATTTAAAAAATGACAGTTATCTAACTGGTAGAACAGAGACCTCTGCTCCAACTATATGCTCTCACAAGTAACATCACACCCAATCACCCAAAAGATAGCAAGAAACATAAAAGCAAATTCTAAAAACATTAAAAATATATTTCACTAGTAGAAAAAATAAGAATGTTATGGACCTTGGATAAGACATTCGGATATCGGCATTATGTTCAAGTATCATTAGCAAGCTCTAAAGCTTTCTATAATTTATGATATTGAATGTTAATATGAAAATTAAAATCTTCTTCAATTAACAATACCATTATTTCTTTTTTAAGGCAGATTTTAATAAAAGAACACTTAGCAATGAAGATTAGAATAAACGAAACGCACTTGCAAAGAAAAAGTGTTTTTGGTTTATCGTTGCTTCTTGCTCTCGAACGAGTTCGCACAACAGTTTCTTCAGAAAATTTGCTTGGAGGAAGAACTTCACATGGGCCATGAATCAAACCAGCCGCTAGTGTGGTTTCATGATTGGACTCGTATACCTACATAGAAGGTAACACAAGTCTTTCCACATTTGAATAGGAGAAAAAAACAAGAACTTTTTCCTGTGGGTTGAAAAGAGTGAAGAGATATTTTTGTCTTCTTTCCTTTTTTGAGGGAAAAGGGGGGGGGGGGGGGGGGTGTTGTTAAGGTTATCAATAGTAAAATGAAATCATGTAATAAATCCTTAGAAAGGACTCTTGGTAGTTAATGTGAAAAGCAGACATGTAATTATGAAGAAGCAATGGCATATGTGTGTGCTCCCAAACTTGCATAAAAATATCACCTCGTTGCTTTCTGGGGCACATGGGCGACCAACACCCTCAGGCAGGTCCTCAGCGAAAAAACAGCGAGTGACGGTTACCCACTTCTTTGTCGTCTTGCCATCTTCCCACATAACCTGCAGCAATACCTTCTTATATAAATAACACAAGTGTCAAGGGCTTGTCAAGAAGTCAGATGCGATAAAAAGTGAGGGTCAAAGAGAAGTCTGCCCTAAAAAGAGCTGCTAACCTGTAGTTTATTAGGCAAATATTTGTTGCCAGTAGAACTAAAAAGAGCATAATCCTTCAAATTATATACAGTTCCGTTAATACTGCAAGACTGATAATATGTTTTCCCATCAACTTCTTTCACTACATCCCCGATCCATTCCACTTGATGCATGCTACTTGATGGAGGGTTCTCATGGTTGCTAACCACGGTAAGGGAAGCTTCGATTGTTTTAACAGAATCACCTTGCTCCTCCTTAATTCCAGCACTATGGCCACTTTCTAAGACTTTCACGCTAGGACAATTTTCTTCTGGGACATTACATAAAACGCTATTGTTTTGGGATTGATTTTTTGTTATGCTTTGTGTCATCGTATGGTCATCACCATCATGATTTTCAACCAAATTAACAGGAGCCTGTAATTCTGACATGATTGTCAATTTCCCTTCATTTGATCTTTCAACCAAGTTGTCAGTCCCGGAATCTTGATTCTCCTTTGGTGGCATTTCTGTCAATTTACTGTAGTTAATTGTGGTTCCACCTGAAGCACTTTGTGAAAAAGATTCCCCGTTTGTTGTAATCACCTGCTGATTCATATTATCATCTGATGATTGCAATTTTTTGTCTAGAGATGGTTGAACCGCAACAGAATTCGAAGATAACTTTGGTGTACTTATATTTCTCATAACACGACCGTATTTAGGGGGTAACGGCTTCCCATTGCTAATCGCCAAACACTTTGCACAATGCCACTCTTGCCACTCACCTCTAGGGATTGCTTTCGGGTTACAATGTAGGCATCTCAAATGATACCCTCTTTCACATGCATCACATACAAGTGTATTATCCACTTCGTTAATTGTAACTTTGCATATTTGACAAGCCAACGCCTTGTTCATGTAATCCCTTGAAGGGGGGGTCCATGTGGGATGGTCTAATACATGCGGGTGCAGGAACTTGTGAACAATTTTACTAATTTCACTGTGGGTATCAGCAGCAGAAGGAGCTTGAATGAAGTTCATACGCGCGTTCATAGGATTCGGTTGTGGTACTTGACTGATCAACGGTTTAGAAGTAATCCCTTGGGTGGCAGCCCGAGCTGTAGTTAAATCAGATGAATTCTCTGCCTTAACGCCCACCTTATCTGATCCGACTTTAGCAAAGGAAGCTGTTTGAGGCTGCACAGGCCATGTTGAAGTTTTCCCTGTGTCTCCAGCTGAAATTGCCACATTCAGTGGATACATTTTGTTAACAATCAACAAAATAAGAATCTGACATTTACCATACATTACAACAATAAAAACTTATGGAAAATTAAAAAGAGAACAGCAAATACACAACCAAACTTCCATATAAAGCAAAAGCACAAGTTGATGTTAAATCCTTTACTTCTAATCAGGATGCATATTGATATCAGCATGCATGAAAAATATTTTACCTTGGGAATGTGTTGTATAAGGAGAACCATTTGCTCCTCCATCTACTCTGAAATGTGGTCTATCAGAGCGAGAAGAAGAATCCCTTCCCATATGTAAGATATTCGACACCCCAGGCCCAGGCCTTACCTCACTTGTGGGCAACTGATAAGGTAAGCTTCTTGAATTGGCTGCAGAAGCATGAACTGCATTTGAAGGATGCTGGAAACTTCCACTAGTTACATTTGTTTTATCTAATGGAAACATTCGACCAGCATTCGAGGTTCCACGGCTTTCAGCCGCCCCACTTAAGTTTGATTGCAGCCGAGGAGGTGTATACACATTATTATTATGCAACGGAAACACCTCTGATTTTTCCATCTGATTGAAAATGTAAAACATATAAAACCAACCATATATCAGCAACAGCAAAATAAAACTAGACATCGTATACAAGTAAACATCAAGTAATCAGTATTATTACAATCTTTACACCTTGGCAAAGACATTCACTGTCAGTTGTTTTCACACTCACATTGATCGCAAAACTACCAAACCAAATGAAATTATTCACACCAATGTGCCCGCATGAAGCAAGGGCAACCCCTTGTGAGAAGCTGAACTTATAATAACAGAATACAACCACTTTACAGTACTACAAAATGCTAGAGAAGGACATCTCATTAAAAATTATCACTGAAAATAAGGGAACACGTATATAAGCATGCTATTTCTTATGAATTTTTTGAAATAGCTCTCACATGATAACAACCCTAATCATTCTTTACTAATAAAAAATATGAGGTAGCAATGCAAAATCTTGCAGAAAATGATTATAAGTACTGGCAGAAACTTACCCATAGAAAAAGCAATTCATTACTATTCACATTTGGAAATGGGAAATTTGTTTACTTATGTTCTTTTATTTATAAAACGTTCATTTAGTCAAATGAACGAACACAAACAGATGACTTGTTCGTTCATGAATGTTCGAACGAATTTTCAGTCAAATGTTCGTTAAGTTTCATATATGTTTGCTTATGTTCAAATGTTAACCTTCAAATAATGCAACAAATAATGATTTTTGCCTTCTAAACTTGCAGCAGTATAGCTTTAACTTATGTACTTAATTGCACGTTCATTTGTATATACTTGTTTGTGTTCATTTAGCATCTTTATGAACAAACAAACAAAAACATACTTAATATCTTAAAAAACAAACACAAACAAGAAAATATGCTTGTTTACGTGCTACTGTTAATTTATTTGTTAGTTTAAACTTTAAACTTAAACCAACAAACACAACAAGCCCTTCATCTGGTTCATTTACAGCACTGCATAAGTCCATCTTATAAATAAGCAATATCAGAATCAGGCAAAAGTAGCTTCAATAACCTCTTATAAATCTAACAATTAAGTTTCTGCAAGAATAACTTCAAATTCAATAGCCTCACCTTTTGCTTTGTAACCTGCAATCTCTCAGATATAGACAGCTTCGGAGATCGAATCCCTAACTTCTGTTCCCTCAATCTATTCAATCCCAAATCCTCAATAACTGTCCCAAAAGCATCTCTAGGAAAAATATCTTTTGGAGCAAATTCTTTACAAACATCCGCCAATCTCTCCCTCGCTTCAGCCATCATCTGCACCTCCACCGCCGTGGGCTTCCGACCGGCCCTCATCTTCCCCATTGTAGCCAGCACCAACACAATCTCCGCCACTTTCTTCACATTACTTGCAGATTTGACATCCTCACCACCTCTTTTAGCCCTCTTGTTACCCAAATCTCTATCCAATCCATTCTCCAACGGTCTCTTCTGGCCTAAGCTCCCAGATCCCATCTCCGATGTAGCCGTAGACTCAACCACAAGCGTATCATCCATCAATCACCGACCCAACTCGATAAAACTCGTATTCCGTCCGTTCTTTGATACAAAACACATGGAAAACACCGAATCTTCGTCAGAAACCTGCATAAAGGATCAAGATTAGATGCCATAAGACGGGTTAAAGGGCGGAAGAAACCCCAGAGAGTGTAGGAGGTGGGTATTTTGATTTGAAAAATGAATTTTGGGGAAAAAGATCGATTAAATGAAATACCTTTTGGCGGGTTTGTAATCGAATATAAATTGGGGTTTTGGTCTTCGTGGGCGAAGAGGGGGTTTTGGGGCTAAAAAAACTTCGAGCAGGGAGAGTGAAGGGAGATAGAGAACGCAACTACGCAAGAGAGGCGTTAGAGAGATAAATAGAAAAAGAGGGATTTTTGGTCCTTTTTATTTTAGTAACAAATAAATAAATATATATACACGATGTATAATTATATAATTTACAAGGAGGTTTATAATAGCAGATAAAGTATTTATAATATTTATAATAGATAATTACTATATGTTCATAATAATTAGTTAATGAAATATACGAAGATAGATGCATATAGGTATTATGAGTTATCATTATATATAATAAATTTTGCATAAGTTATTATTACGTACAATAACTTACATGGTTGATGAAAGTGTTATGTATTGATAAAAATAAAGTTTGTTATATACGATGATAAGTTATGTAAAGTTTAATGTAATTTAGTGCAATAAACCCTTTTTTAATAGCTTGTGGAAGTTTTATGTAAATATATAATGATAGTAATTAACTAAAATAATTAATCGAGAATTGATGATGTGTGATTGTAGAAATAAATAATGATATAAAATATATATTTACTAGAATTGTATTTGAGATTAAATAAATATATAAGATATAATTAAACGTAAACTTGTTAATGTTAATCTTATTTTAGTTATTCATATACTAGGAAATCTTCTTCTAATATAAATAAGGGTTTAGTATCTAAAAGTGTACTGAAGTTGTCACTTTTTGCTATTGTGTATACTCATCTTTCAAAACTACTATTTAATACATCAAAGTTCCTAAAACTACTATTTAATGTATTGGATTACCTGCTAAGCAGGTAACCAATAATTTTGTTATTTTTTATTTATTTTAATATCCCTGAAATTCCACATGTATAGCCACGTCAGATGAAGAACATCATGAAAATGAAGAAAACCAAAGAACACAATGAAGATGAAGAACACCATGAAGATAACAAAGAACACCATGAAGATGATGAAGAACCAAGCATGAATAGATTTGTGAACTCAACTAGTTGAAACCTAAAAACGAAATCTGTGAACCAACAGCTAATTGAAACCTAAAAACAAAAACCCTAAAATCGAAACAATAAGCAAAATCGAACCATATAGATCATTTTCATTGAAAACCAAATCGAACTTACAGAAGCAAAATCGAAAGAAGCAAAATCGAACAAACCTTGAATAAAATCACATCCAGATATGGTCGAACAAACCTTGAATAAAATCATTTCCAGATCTGAGTTTAACGCAAGTTCAGTAGTTGATTGGAGTTTACCAGGTTGTCAAGATCTTCGAAATTGATAAAGCCCTAAATCGAGACCTTCAAAATCGAGACCTTTTATCGTTGAAACAGATGATGAATCTTAGGTTTAATTAACGATGAACAAAATCAAAGCCTTTATTTGGATGAACAAGTAGTTGAGATCTTCAAAATCGATAAAGCCCTAAATCCAGATCTTCAAGTTTGATAAAACCCTAGAACCAGCCCTTCAAAATCGAGATATTTGATGAAGAAATCAAGACCTATCATCGACCTCTGATTTGCTAAGCACCCACATCCACCGAATCATTATGTACGGTCACTCCCGATCGTTTTGTATGACGGGGACTCGTAGATCTGGACTCCTCAACATATTTGAGTAATTAATGTGTAATGCCCAGAATTTTATTATTAAGTTTATGCAAGAAATGTACAAAGTGTTACACGAGTTATAAATGGATATACGTGATAAGATATAGTTTTAAACTAGAGGGGCTAAAACCGTCAGATTTCAACTTGATTAAGTACATGGGCTGTTGTGTCAATAGTTGATACTTATATATATATATATATATATATATATATATATATATATATATATGTTACCAACTTTGACTCTTAAGTCAAAGTTTTCATGGTTCTCCTCTGCAATTCACGAAATGAAGATCAGACCATAGTAACCTCTCCATTTCAGTGAGCAACTCATAATATCAAGTGCCTATAGCCAGATTATAGCAAGAATCCAACTTGAGGTAAGGATCTAAACATTATTTTTGATGTTTTGTAAGTTAAATCACATGATTTAATGGTGGAATCATGTTAGGATTGTTCTATATGGTTTAGATTATGTATATCAGTGTTAGGAGGTGTAGGAAAACACCTCTAGGCGATTTATGATGAAACTATAGGATTTCTTGGTGAAATCTGATTGTTCTTGGCAAGAACAGTCTGCTGGTCTGTGATGTACACAGCCCGTGTAGCGGTACACGGCCGTGTAGTAGTATAGGCGGTCACAGGGCCATGTAAGGTTACATGGTCGTGTAGTATAAGAGGTACACGGCCCGTGTAGCGGTACACGGCCGTGTAGTGTGCAAGGCGGTCTTAAGGCCATGTAGGGTTACATGATCGTGTAGCATGAGTGGTACACGGCCCGTGTAGAGGTACACGGCCCGTGTAGGGTGACTAGACCACACTGGCCATGT
Organism: Dittrichia graveolens; assembly: GCA_038502395.1. NCBI lineage: Eukaryota > Viridiplantae > Streptophyta > Magnoliopsida > Asterales > Asteraceae > Dittrichia > Dittrichia graveolens. Next base: position 14,086,338 of record JARJIL010000001.1, on the reverse strand, counting down.
TGCCAGCTTAGGTCGTGTAGCATATGAGGGACACGGCCCGTGTAGGCCCTATTTCAGATCAGAATGCCTTATGTATTATTCATGTATTGTTATATAGGATGTGATTGACATAATACCTGCATCAGTGATCTGTGAAGTATTGCATATTACAGTTATAAGGTGAGTCTTCTAGACTTCACTTCATATCAGCAGCATGTGTAATTTCATATCAGACTGCTAACATGCTATGTTATACATGTGAATATGTAAGCTTACTGCTATGTGCAGTAGTGCTCAGATGCGGTACAGTACTGTGACCTACGATGCTGCCCTGGGTCTAGAACCAGAGGCTAGCTTTGATTGCCAGACATGCGTGTATTATCTTCATGTGATTGTATACGTGTGCTCATACGATGTTATGTTTAGATTACTCACTAAGCTCTCGTAGCTTATCAGATACTATTTTTAAAACGTTTTGCAGGTTTTATCAAAGGCAAGGGCAAAGCTCCGGTTTGACTTCCAACTGTTAAACTCTTTGAAATTAACGCCTGGTTTGTAAATATCAAGTTTTTGGTACCAAACTTATGACAGTATTTATGTGAGTATCTATTGATACGTCAGGTTTTCAAACAAATTGCTTCCGCTTTTATGATAAACTTTGAGATGCGAACACTTATAGGTGTTTGATCTTAATATTTTAAATTTGGTTTTTGGGGCGTTACAACTTGGTATTAGAGCCACGGTTTGAGGGATCTGGATATGTACAAGACACATACTGGACTTAAACCATGGTTCTGCGAATTTTGAAAATTGTCAAACTGGAGGCTTGCAGCTTGGTGAGTATACTAACAGCAATATTGATTATGTATTATGTGAGTATTGTATGCGAGTACAGGATATGCTTAAGACAGATATGTTATAGATATTTACAACTATTAAGAGTTGCTTTTATTGTGCATTCAAGATGAATTTAGTGTTATATGAATATATGAGAACATGATGTATAAACTTTGGCCTAAGCCCGTGAATCGGGAATTTTTGTGATAAAGTTAAGATCAAATGTGTGTAATGTGTTTAGAGTAATATAAGGGCCCATATTATTACAAACACATGATGCATGTTAGAACTTAACGGAATCATGAGGAATCTTGTGAATCGGGTGAGGGGTACTTGTAAGGTAGTACACCTGAGAATATATGTAGAATGCCTTAGTATGTATAGAAATACTTTGGATATGATAATAGGTGTACTGATATGTGGATATACAAGTAACTGTTTGTTATATAGGATAGTGTGATAAAGCCACCTTTTGCTTTAGTGTTTTATCTATACTACCAGAATGATATATACAAGAGGTTCAAGAGTAGTGTATAATCCTAAGAGTGATTTTAGTCACAGACATGAAAGGATAAATATCAGTATTACAAGTGAACGTATCTTTATAAGGATATAGCATGACGGGGTGTATGGAACCTAGATTTAAATCGTCAAGTAACAGAATTTATATTTGGAAAATTTCAGTGCCGAAAACTTAGTAAAGTGATGAGGTAGAGTTTATGCCAGATATTATCGTATGAGTTGCAGCACAGATGAAAGAACAAGGGAGGATCAGATAAGAGTCAGTATCAAGATTAGCTATACAAAGTGAAAGGATCCATTATTAACCCTAAGTTATTATTCGTGAAGTATCAGAAGGTTGTACGTTCAAGGATTTTCCGCGTGTCAACCAACGATGTATTAAAAGTTAGCAAATCGACTGTTAATCATAAGTAATTTCAAAGATCGAGGGTGCATTTCATATATGTACGTATGCACCTGGAGATGAAGTGAAATATGTAATATATTAGATAAGGAGTGCAGACGAATTGAGAGCATGACGTGAAAAGAGTTTAAAGACATTATAATTGGACGGTTGGTGCCACAGTCAGAGATAAACAGAGTTATGGATGAATTCCACAAGTAGAACAGACATGAAAGACAATTTCGGAAATCGATACGAGGTTTCAGAAAAATGTATATTTTATTCAGATTATCTTGGTAGTGAAAAGATAAAAATATATAGGTATAAAGTAGCATTTCAGTTTAGCATATGAGAATTTATAGACGTTTGTAAACACCAAGATGTGAAATCCCTGATGGAGGCAGCCGAAATTAGAGAGACAGAAAAGAAAGGAAACCGATAGAGAAAGTTGTATTGATGTTTAGGAAAACAAGAATGGAGGTTCGAAAGAAGAAAATGATGCAAAAGGTCTACCTATCTACTCAACATACAAGAAATGTCGACTGGGGGAAAGCAGGTTTGATTCACTAATATGTTTTAAATATGGAAACTGGATCATATGAGTAAGAATTGTGGGAACCCAAGAAAGTGAAAGAGAAGAGTATGTCAATAATCAGAAGTGAGAGTTTTCTAGACACCAACCGAAGACGCTAGAACAGAATCAAGTATGGTTACAGGAAGATCGGATATGTATAAATATAATGTGACAGAAATGAGTATTATCAAATTCATTAGTGAATTTGTATCCACGAATATGAGTGAGTTCCAAATAGAAATTGGAACAAACGGGTTACACTGTAACCAGGTTATGATATTATGTGAGTAGAAGTGATACGAGTTCATATCCCAAGTGGGAAGAACTAATTATATGTGTTAAAAATCAAAACAGGTAGGTTTTATGGGTGTACAGTTCCAAAAGCTGGGGAGTGTCTTCAGTATGGATACATCAACTTATGTATAGGTATTAAAATAAAGAAGAGCATATGAGCTAGAAAGATATGAAAGTAGTATGTGAGTATCTTGTTAGGTAATTCAAGAAATAGCCAAGGTTATTGCCAGACAGACAGGGTATGTTTAGAATTTGTGTGGTGTTGAAAGCTTCACTGATTACGAGAACTATGTACAGACTTGCTTCTTTAGAGATACAGGAATTATTGAAATGATTTCAATAATTATTACATGTGGGGGTTTATAAGACCCAGTAGCTTTTCATGATGTGTACTTATGTTATGTGTATTAATTAGTATGAGTTCAATAAAGTGATCATGAATATATGTCCAGTGTTCAGAATATGAGAATTACTTGATCAGTTATAACGGGGTAAAGTGGTTGTCAAAGCTGACTCCAGGTCGGATTTTCTTCAGCCTAAGATCAGAAGAGATGGTATTCCTTAAATTGTGTTCAGAAACGTATAGATGTTTTGAAGTAGTTATGATACCTGTTAGCCTCGCTAACGCACCAGAAGTAGTTATGTATTAATTGAATAGGGTGTATAAGTCAATATCAAGTAAGTCAGTAATTGTGTTCTTCAATGATATATGTATTTATTTAAGAAGTTTATCAGATCATGAGAATCATTATTGAAAAGTTTTAGTGACACAGAGCAGAAAATAGTTATATGTTAAGTTTTCAATATGAATTTAAGATGTAAGGAATGAAATTCTCTAGATAACTTATTAGTAGAAATGGGATCGAGATGAATTCTGAAAAGTAGAGAAGGTGATGAACTGGGAGCCGCCAAAGAACCTGAAAGTAATCAACAGTTGGATGGGATTAATTGCATAAATTATGTGAAGCAACAGTTTGCACTACCTGAATCGACTGAAGAGACGATAGCATTGTGTGATGACAGTACACTAATTTGGATGGATGCAGAGGGGCAGAGTTATTATTTACACTTCTAGACAGTTCAATCGTATGAGAATGAGTATACAGACTCACACCTGATAGTAGTATATGTGATATGTTAGTTATATGATACGTAAGGATATTACCTCAATAGTGGGTGGTTATGTGGATGTAAGACTATTGTTGGTGCGCCGCAATAGCATTCATAGGTGGTGTAAGACTACGGCTAGTGCGCTACGATAGCATTCAGTATGATATGATGAGATTAGGTATTTCTTTATGTGTAGAGTTGTTTACACGAAATTATAAAAGTTAGAAATAATTGTTGAATGAGAAAGACCTTCAAAGGCGACATAAACAATGGTCAGAATCAGTGAAGGATTGTGAGTAAAATATTATATTATTCAGGGTAAAGCTAATGATATAGCCGACAGTTTGAACAGGAAATCAGAAATAATACTTGTATGAATTAATTATCTAGATGATAGTTACAACGCTTATATTCAGATGAAATGGGAACAGGTCAGTCAGAAGAGATCAAAAGTGTAAAGTATATTAAAAGAAAAGGCTACAAACCTCAAATGAAGATCGATTGAGCAGATCTGGCCCATTATTATTATTATTATTATTATTATTATTATTATTATTATTATTATTATTATTATTAGAAAATGCCACGTGTATACCCACATCAGCATCCAAGTCACTTCCATGTCAGCAAAACTGGTTCCACGTCACCCATAACCTTCTATCAAAGGTAACGATACATAAAATGGTAGTTTTTGAGACTTTGATGTATTAAATGGTAGTTTTGAAAAATGGGTATACACAATAGTAAAAAGTGACAACTTCAGTACACTTTTAGGTACTAAACCTTATAAATAAAAGATTAACTTTCATCAGTTTAATTAGAATATGTTAGTCTTTTATTTAATCAAAATTAAATCTTAACCATTCATTTAAGTTAAAACTGAAAACTCAATTTTGACTTTGAATAGTCAAAATTGAAATTTTATTTTAAATTTATATGAGATAAGGTTATATTTAAATGGATATAAATTTAATATATCTAAATTTTGATATAAATTTAAAATCTACATATATAGATTTTAATTTGATTGTATGTACGTCCATCCAATTTAGTAAATACAAATTAAATATTATTTTGTATTAATTTAAAATTAATATCAATGCGTTAATAATATTTTAATATTAATAACTAAATTATATGTTTTACAAATCTTATTGAAAATAAATTTACATCCTTCTAGAGTTATTATTTACATTTCTATGTCGACTAAAATTAATATAAACTTTTTTTAATTTTAAAAAAAATATAAGATCAAACTATTATTTCGTTGTTACAATGCAATAATATATTTAACTAAGTGATTGTTATATAAATAGTTATGCTTGACCCGTGTATTTACACGGACATTTAAACTGGTATATTAATATATAAGATTAATAAATAATAGGTAAGAGTTCGAAAACAATTATACATGCTATTGGATAAAATTTGAAGCATTGGATATGAAACTTATACAATCTACAGCATTTGAATTAGAGATATTTTATAGACACTGTACAAACTTGGGAATTTTTTTACTAATATATAATTAGATGTATTAACTATTGTTTATAATAATATTTTATTTCCTTTTTCTTGAATACAGACACAACATTTTTGTTGAAGTATGGTTTATGAAAAAGCGGTAGATGTTTTACGTAAAAATGAAGTAGATATCTACTAAATAGAATTATGATAACTAGTTATAAAATATAACAAACTTTATTTAAATTATTATTGTATATAATCAACTTTAAAAATTTAAATTAATACAACAAATTTACTTATTCATCCAATTTTATACAAAACAAAACCTCAATTTGAGGTTACCGCTCATTTTATTTTATTTTTTATTTTTTTATTTTCTAATTAGTTGTTCTTGATGTACTATGAGTTTATCTTCCTGGTGTTTCTAAATCCATAAATCCAATCTGATATTTATGAAGAATAATGAATAATTAAACTAGATGAATATGATGTATATAACAACTCGTGAAATTGAAACCCACTTGAACTACAAATTGAACTTGAACCAGATGAAGATAAAGAACAATAAAACAACCATAAATCATGGACTTGCAAATCTGAAAATGAATAATGAAACCTCTAAAAATTGAAAACCTAATGGTGAACTAATAGATCCGAAGTTGAAGAAAAATGAAAACCCTAAATAATGAAAACCTTAAATCATGAAATCAAAAGATATAGAAATGAAGATTAACTAGATCAGTGGCACCAGTGGTTTGAAGCTATGGCGGTGGTGGTTTGAACCACGGAATCAACGGCAATGGGTGTTGAATCATAGAACGGTGACCACAGTGGTTTAAAACCAGAACTTGTTGTTGCCGGTGATTTGAACAAGAGAATCTGTGGTTGTGGTTACAAGAACCGGGCAGCGATGGTGGTTACCAAATGAAGAATTAAACTATCAAACACCATGAACCCTAAATCGAGATCTAAGACACGAACAAGATAAAGAATGAAGGTTAAACTAGAACAAGATGAAAAATTGGTGAAGGTGATGGTTTAAACCAAAACTTCATTTGTCTCCGATTATATTCCTTCATCTGGTTTTAGGTTGCAAAAACCCTAAACATTGTTGTAGATCTCATAGAAGTAGGGGACCTCGTTTGAAGTTTATCATGTAACACCGTGATTTTCAAAAATACCGTTTAACAAAATTTTCTATTAGTTAGTACCTAATAGCAACAGAAGTCTTAAAACCTTAAACATAATAAATGTAAACCAACAATACCACGGTGTCACACCGTGTTCAAAACCGTTACAAATTCAAATTGTTCAATCATTAAATGAAATGCTAACTGTTCATTGGTGTTAACCGTCTAGCAAAACTATCTACCCAAGAGTATCCCATCTTACTAAGCCACACCTTAAGCTACATGCACGAGTACAAGACACGTTTCAAAGAAACAAGCTTACGCCACGTGAGTCAGTAGGGTTAGATATATAAAACCCGTAAAAAGATGTTAAAGATAAACATTAATACGGTTATTATATAATCATACCGACTCGTATGTATGTTTGACACATACCATAAATCCCGCAAAACATAAACCATGTATATGGGACAAACAACATAACATATAACCGTTCACGTACCGCATACCAAAGTCCGTATATCTACTCGCTAAGTTTTCCCTATCCATTGGGCCCTGGCCAGCTAGTTAACCCGTTCGCTAATCACACGTTAAGCAACTCGTGCATCGAGTGGGTAACTACTGCCGGTCCATGCACAAATGTACATTAGACAATGTTTTAGTTATTCCGACTGTGTAGGTATAAGTACCGCGTTGTCATTCAGATGTGAGTACAAGCAGAAACCACTGTCATCTCCCCCTTACACTCACGTGATGTATGATCTAGCATACAATATCAACCTACATCATTCCAGTACAATAACACATCCTAATTTGTACACCATGTATCTATAACACCCTGCAATTCCTCTTGTGGCTAGCACTTTTACCTAAAAGGTCATTAAAACCTAATAGGTCCCTATATGGACCAATTAGAATCCATTATCGCCACCGCAGTTCATCCACATATTCATTACCACCGTTGCCGTTACCGCTCTTCCACATATTCCTCCGATTGTTTTTTTTTCATTTCGTATTTCTGTTTTGAGTTCATACCTTTTAACTATAGTTTTGATCGTCGTATATCTCTTAATACTGTTCATTTCATATTGCTGTATATGCATTTTTTTTTTGCTTTTTTCGATTTTTTAAAATTTGCATATCATCATCGGTACTACCTTCTCATTTATTATTAGAAATAAAGTTCTTTTAGTTGTTTATGGTTTGTTCATCATTAAAATTTTACATTTTTCGATAATAAACAACGATTGGTTGTTTTTGTTGTTTATTGTTTGTTTATCATTATTAGAAATAAAAAAATTGGTTCTTTTTGGTTTTATACGAGTTTTTAACTAATGAACACGGATGATAGAGATAAAGAACGATTAATTATTCAGTAACGAATATGTTTGATATAAAGAAGAAAGATTTTTTTGTGTTTACTATGTTGTTTAATAATAAACAACCACTAATGATGTTTGAGAAAAAATGATACAGAAAAAAATAAAGAAATAAAGGTAAAGATTAAAAAGAGACAGAAAAAAGCTTTAAACGATGAAACAATATAAACCAAGTGAACAAAGTGTAGTGAACATAACATTTAATGATTAAAAACTCAAAATTATTTGGTTGTGTTCATTGTTGAACACCGTAAAATTGTTAATTTATTATTAAATTATTTCTAATTTATTTCGTTTAAGAGAGAGAAATAGAGGGGAGAGAGAAAAAATTGTTTACTATTATACAATTTTAAATTAACAAACAAAAAGTAAAATTAATTTAAGCCATTAGATTAAATACAAATAAAAGGTTAGAATTGCTTCTCGTACTCTTTGCATGGACCTCCCCTATATATATATATATATATATATAGAGAGAGAGAGAGAGAGAGAGTATAAAACCATGAAACCACCCTTATTAGAGTAGAGCATGTGAATAAGAAATATCAACGTAGTGTATTTTTGTTATTCAAAAAAGGTCTTTTTTTATGTATACAGATGCACAACAATTATCAATTACATATGTATTTTTTGCTTTTAATCTCAACTCTTGATGGATGGATCTGATCGTTCATAATGGTTTCTTAAGTTCTTAAATAAAAGTGACGACACATTAATGAGGGGTATTTTGAAAAAATAAAGTCTCAATCTTGAATGACGGTTCACCTGGACACAATTCACGGTTAGAAAATTATACAAAAGATCAAAATACCCCTATTAATTAGTCATTAATGATTATTACAAATAGTACTCATAGTATTCGCATTAAGATTGTTTCTTAAATCAACTTTTTCCTCACATATATAAACAATATAAAGAGAATTTTAATAAAATTACATTAAAAAATGACCTAATTATATCATCATTTTTTGGGCATTTTCTTTTAGCTTTGTGAACGATATATATATTTAATTTAGTTGTGTGATGGGCTTCATTTTTTGGGTCGTAGAAATAAAAAGGGGAGTCTGTTGGATCTTGTGTTAGCGAGCCAGGCCGAATGTTGGGCTAACTAAAATGTAGTAATAACATTTGTTGTATTTTATATTTACGTATGTAGTGTGTTTCATAGAAAAGGGAAAGTATACATACGTACATAATATGGTGAAAAGAAAATTTGAGAACCGTTTTTATTGTGAGTAATGCGAATATCATTTGTAACTGCTATTAATGCTTATTTATAGGGGTATTTTGATCTTTTATATAATTTTTCAACCGTAAATTACATCTGAGTGAGTTGTCATTAAAGATCAAGCTTTGATTTATCCGAAATACCCTTAATGAGCCATTAATGTGTCATTAATGAGTTATCATTTTTATTGGCTATGGATTTATTTCAATTAAGGGCCAAGATTGGTTCTCGCAATAAAATTGGTTCTCAAATGAACCCTCCCCATATATATATATATATATATATGGGATAGTTCATTTGAGAACTGTTTATATTACGAGTACTGTGAAAACCAATCTTAGCCGTTCAATTTGGATAATGGAATTCATAGATGAAGAGCGTGTAGGGATTGAGTGTGGCAAAATGCATGTAAGGAATTCACGGGTGAGCAACCCAATTGAAGGAGGAGGAACTGGACGGCTAAGATTGGTTCTCACAGTTCTCGAAATAAAAACTGTTCTCAAATGAACTTTTCACTATATTATATTATTATATTATAAAGCATTTAGTTCATTATTTTAATATCTTAATTTTAAGTAATTTAAAGACTAATTTACCCCTTATTTAAACCTATAAGGAAACTATTATGTAGAGTTAATTAGATTCTTAAATACCTTTTTTATAACTAAAGCTTTCATAATAAATAATGTTTAAAATAGTCAAGTTACCACAACTTAATTTTCAACCTATATATATTAAATAAAAATTAAAAAATAAATGAAAATGATCTTCACAAAAATAATTATTCTAAATATTTTATCAAATAACACATATTTTAATTTAAGTATTAGAAAATACATATAGCTAGGACTCATAAACTTATAACATATAACCTAAATTTATAGATATTTCTGGATTTTTTAAATGACTCGTGTAATCAAAACCAAAGGTTCAATTTTAGTATATTTAATATTCTTTTTGTTTCTCATTTTATTGTTTTTAAAATTTTATTTAAAAATTAATAAAAGAGTTATAAAGAAAAGAGAAATAAAAGAAATGGACAAAGGAGAAAGAAAATAGATATATTGCGAACGAAAATTGTTCAATGTCATCATAATCCGCTAATATAATAGCCTTACGTTATAAAAAACGGACATTTTATCGAGTAGGAATTATTTCTAACCATTGTATTGCACGTGTATTTGCTAGTGTGTATATATATATATATATATATATACTAGAATTGTTTTTCATACTAGAACTGCAAGAACCAATATAGACCAATCATTTAATTTTCTGTTTTTTATTTAACTTTAAATCAAAAGTGTAGTTTGGACATTTTTACATTACTCCTACTTTTTTTAAATTAATATATCCATTAAACGATAAGGTGTTCAATTACAAAAATTATACAAATTTAACCATTAAATTATGCTCTTTAATTTGAGATTGATCTTGATATATTTTTTCAAAAAAAAAAGTCTCGTTTGTTAGTTTTTTTTAACACAGGTCTCGATATATGCATATGTGCATATCTACATCTGTGCTGAAAAAAACTAGGTGAATCTGCGTGTACGTATGCACACATGCATATTTTGCACATGTGCGAGACCTGTACTGAAAAAAAAAATCAGCAAAGACAAAAAAAATTTCTAAAAAATATAGCAAGATTTGTCTCAAATTAAAAGGCATAATTTGTTCGTTAATTTGGTATAATTTTCGTAATTTAACATCTCTCTGTTTGTTGGATATATATATTTAAAAAAGTGAGGGTAATGTGAAAATATTCAAATTGCCTTTAATTAATTAAAGATAAGTTTGATTAATTTAAGGTTATCTATTAACAACTCTTTAATCTGGACCATCCATCTTTTTGATCAATGGCTATAGTTGGTTCTCGCAGCTCTCGTACGAAAAATAATTCTCATTTAAACATATCCCCTATATATATAAGGGAAGGAGGTTTGAGAGAAGTCGGTATTCAACTTAGATGCCTAAATTTAAACCATAGGAGTTGAAAGATGATAATTGAAAATAAATGAATAAGGAGTTCAAAGATGATAATAGAGTAGAAAGGAGTAAGGAGTTTGAGATATGATGTTGCTAATAGTTTTAGAAAACATGATGATGGTAACTAGAATACCCACATAGAGTAAATAGACAATTACAACTAACCATTGTAGTGAATTTGATAATGTCTATTTTTCACTTCCATGGCGATTTCAAGAATGATCGCCTTAATTACCCCATTTCCATGAGTTTTCACCTGCAATAAGAACAAAAACCAAAAAGGAATTAACAACGATTCAACCAAAGCACCATGTCACGGAAAATGTCAAGACCCAGTTTAACCCTTCCTCGATCCCACGATTCGTCTGAGGAGTTAGTTGCTCAATGGTGTTGGTTGGTGGCTGCTATCGGTCATCGAAAAGAATAAACGGCGGGAGACGTTGCTACTGAAGAATGTGTTGATGATGAAGGTGAACGACTGCGACATTGGGGTGGGGTGGGGAGGGGAGGGGAGGGAGCAATTATGCAATTTCACATCATCAAATGAAGATTGTATTTGAGAAACATGAATTAAAAAGCCACTAATTAATGTATGAAAAATATGTTGTGGGTAAATTAAGAAGATTCACCTTTAATCAAGTTAAGTCCGAAAGATAGGAGTCGTCCTCTAATCCTCTATCCTTCAAAAATGTAATCCCTGCAACAATAAATAAATAAAAAGGTACATAAAAATCGGAAAATGTTTGAAGCATTTTATTATAATGAAACGTAAATTAATCACAAAATTAATGTAAATGATGGATGAATAGTGGAAGGAAATACATTGATATCTTCATTGATGGGGCCTAAGCTTGTCTTTGCTAAATTTAGCTTTGGAACAGCCAAATGTCCCTTGGTGAAAATCTCTAATTTTCGGCATTCTTTGATTACCAAAGTAGTGAGTGATGGTAATAACAAGTCTTCATTGCCTAAGCAAAATCTACTCAAACTTGGAAGACGTTCAAGCTGTATGGTCTTTAAACAAGGAAGTTCTATCTGATCACTCACTTTGGCATCACATTCTTCTTCTTCTTCCTCTTCCTTAACAATTACCTCTATATTTTCGCACGTGGTTATATGCAGCTTTTGAAGTTGAACAAGGCTATTAACCATCGAGCATGTCAAAACATGTTTTAAACCATTGCAATAAGAGATAGAGATTGTTGTTAGGTTTGGAAACTCCAATATTATCCTCCGGTTGCTCTTCCATATATGCTCGAGATGCCTTAGATTCATTAACGTCACTTCTCTTAGCTTTGGAAAGTTGACAACAGTTTTTGATTCATTGAAACCACGGTTTGCCACTTCCAATCCTGCTACTTCAAATACCTCTCTTGTATAATAACAGAAATCTAAATGAATCTTCTCAAGCTTTTGCAATTGTAGCAACGCTTTAGACGGAATAGCATGAACACATGAAAATATTCTTTTCATTTTCATTTCGATCAAATTCTGAAAAGACCAAGGAGTCTTTTGTGAAATAGCAGTAGACGAGCTTGAATTGTCTAAACTTGATGATGGTGTCTGCGAAGAATAAAAAAGGAAAGAGAAAATTCAACACATATAATCATTATATATCCTTTTGAACTGTTAATTAGTAAATTTAATAAAACTTAAGCCTTTTATCTTATACATGCATGTTGATATTTATGTGGGAGAATTAATGGAACTTTTTTTCTTTACATAATAATAATAATAATAGTTAAAATTAAAATATAAACAATCAAACAGTGAACCCGGGTTTAACCTCGCCATATTCAACTTACTTTTTTAGTTTTTTCCTCCTAATGTTCTCAAAGTTACCAATTGACCCCTAAACTTTTTTATATATTACAATTATCAAGCAGCTCCTAACTGAACTTTTATAAAAGTTAAAACCATCATTTTTACCTGTTATACATTATACTTTCAAGTTCATTAAAATACATTATCTTGTAAAACATCTTCTTTTAATAAAACTTTAAACTAAAATAAAAGGTTATTTATGTTCCAAAAAAATCTTAATCTACGTTATATATATAGATATCTAAACAATTCGATAATAAAGGTCATATACTTAAACGTAGAACCCAAAGTCCAAATCTAGATCATTAGATTTTTTAAATCAATGGTCCAGATTTAATAATAGCTCTTTTGTAATCAAGTATACATTATAAGATTTAATTATAGAAGAAAGGGTATTATGGGAATGCTTCACCCCATAAATTTCAGTCCTTCATTTCTTTTTAACTTTCAGCAACCCGAAAATGATAATTTTCAATGCGAAAATGAAAACATTTTCCAGCCACCCGAAAATGATATTCCAGACAAAAATGATAACAATTCTAATTGAATATGATAACTTCTAGCCACCAGTTGAAAATGATAAGAATTCACATGATCAAAATGATAACATTTTGGTACCATTTTCATATAGTTTGCATTTTCGAAATGAATTCCATTATCCAAAATGAACCGGCAAGATTGATTCTCGCAGTTCTCGTAATAAAAACGGTTCTCAAATGAACCTTCTCCTATATAATGAAAAGTTTATTTGAGAACCGTTTTTATTGCGAGAACCAATCTTAGTCGTCCAATTCCCCCTCCTTCAATTGGACTGCTCACCCATGAATTCCTTACATACGCCTTGCCACACCCAATCCCCCCACGCTCTTCATCCATGAATTCCATTATCCAATAATGAACGGCTAAGATTGGTTCTCGCAATAAAAATGGTTCTCAAATGAACCTTCTCCTATATATATATATATATATATATATAAGTGAAATGTTTAAATAAGAATAAATATTTTGGTGAGAATGAGAGACTTAATTCTAACCCTTGATTTGATTTGATTTAATTTGATTTAATTTGATGGTCTAAATTTAATCCTTCATTTTATTTGTAACCTAACCGGGGGCCTGATAAGATCAATCTTGTTTCGATCCTGTGCCTCTACCGCTAAGGCGAAGCTGTTCAAAAAAAAATTTGTAACCTAACCATGAATTGTGACGGTCACAAATTGTGACCGTTAGATTTAATAGATCATCTAATTAATGATTAATATTTGCTCTATCATTCTTATTTAAATATCCATTCTCACAATAACTCTCTTTTAAAATAACTTTAATAGAAACTACGTAGATTAAGGGGGTGTTTGTATATCATTAAAAAGATATCACAATGAACGTCAAAATAAAACCAATATCAATTTTGCTTAACCAATTCTAGTTAACAATTTGTAAGCAGTATATTGTATAGTTAATTTAAAAGTTAGAGACGGAAATATTATTTGTAAATTTGTGTAATCGTACTTATCGAGCTTTCATTTTAACCCATATCTAATCTAATCTAATTTGTACAACATAAGATTATTTATTACACAACTCTATTTATAATATTAATTTGTGCTATTGTAATATAAGTTTTTAATGTTTTATGTGAACAACACAACAAACGTCCGAATTTTACTCATAAATTTACACGTTTTGCTTTCCAGAACCTTAAAAACACCTAATACACCGGATATTATTGGGTTATTAGCTCTTTAGCGTGTTTATTATTTGAAATAAAAATATAAATATTTTACATAGTTATATCATTACAAAGATCAAGTAGAGACCTTAAATTGCGACCATTATCGAATTAATATATTATCATTGTTCTAAATATTTAGAGTAAGCTACACATTTGGTCTTTGTGGTTTACGATTAATTGCATTCTCTATCTCTGAACTTACAGGCGAGGTCCATTCTTTTGAAATTTTGTTTCATTTATAGTTTCTGGCTCCGTTAAAACTAACGAATATTAGTTAAGTACTATAAAATGACCAATTTACCCTCACAAATTTCATTGCATCCTCAAGAATCTCTCCTCGACACCATCACACAACCACAACCACTATCATCTCTCTATGTACAACTTCAACCTCATCATTTTCAGTAAAATGTTGCCGCTTCACCTATCTCCCTACCACCTCTACTCCATCAACTTGGGGTAGGGTTTATGGATGTTGTTAGGTGTAGATTTGATTAAGATTTTTAGATGTTGGATTTGATTAGGTTATTTTCAGTTGTGTTTTGAAACTAGGTATAAACCCCATGCGTTTCGGCAGTGATTTAATACATAAATATTTTATTGTGAATAATTTGAAGTTAGTTTGAAAGACTATACTTTGTACCATTGTAAACATAGTAACAAAAATAATAGGCAAAGGAACAAAAATAAACGAAAAAAACTCATAATTCTAATTTAAAATGACTTTAAATAGCACAAATGAGAATCTAACTAAATAAATAATTTTTGTGTTCTATTTAAAACAAAATCAGGTAAAAGAAATACTTTGATTTTGAAAAATAATAATTAAAATAAACAAATATCTAACTAAAAAAATAGAAATTCAAGCATATAAGGAAAAAGAGAGAGGCGCAATGTGACACGGCTTAGAATTTTACAGAAGTTTGTAGAAAAATCTAGAAATTTGTACGGACATGGTGCTAGCACTGCCGGACTCTGCCAAGCCTTTTGAGGTATGTACGGGTGAATCTGACTTTGCCGTTGGTGGTGTTCTCATGCAAGACGACCACCCGATAGCATATGAGAGTCGTAAGCTGAACGATGTAGAAAAGAGGTGGCCAACGCATGAGAAAGAAATGTTGGCGGTCGTGCATTGCCTACGTGTCTAGGAGCATTACTTGAAAGTCGCTACACCATTCAAGATCAAAACAGATAACCGAGCAGTAAGCTACCATCAAGCACAAAAAAAGTTGTCAAGCAAGCAAGCACGATGGTTAGATTATCTCACTGAGTTCAAGTATGAACTAGAGTATAGCTCGGGAAAAACCAACTACGTAGTGGATGCTTTAAGTTGAAAGAGCATGCTCGCTCCAATCACCAGCACACCGATAGGAAACCTTCTTGTCGTATCAAGGAAGGTTTAGAACATGATCGCCAGAAGAGAACGTTCAAGGAGTTATCCCAGGAAGGCAAGACAAAATAGTTCTGGATCGAAGATGGAGTTCTTTATGCGAAAGGACAACGCTTGTACATTCCAACACGGGGGAATCTAAGACGAGATATTCTCAAAGAATGTCATGATAGCCGTTATGATAGGCATCCGGGAACGCATAAAACACTCGTTATGATGCAAGAGCGTTTCTACTTGCCAAGAATGCGAGGAAATGTGGAGAACTATGTGAGAACATGTCTGGTGTGCCAGTAAGATAAGATTGAACAAGAGCATCTACGTGGATTACTTCTTCAACCGTTGCCTATCCCTGAACGTATATGGGATAGTGTCTCGATGGACTTCATAGTTAACCTACCATTATCAGAAGGTTGTTCAAGTATTCTAGTAATCGTGGATCGACTATCAAAGTATGCAACTTTCATTCCAGCCCTAAAGGAGTGCGCTGTAGAAGTGACAGCCAGGCTTTTCATGAAGCATATACTGAAGCATTGGGGGATACCAACTTCAATTGTAAGCGACTGGGATTCACGCTTCACCGGAAGATTCTAGAAAGAGTTGTTTTGACTTCTAGGCACGGAACTAAAGATGTCGACTGCTATGCACCCACAAACAGATGGCTAGACAGAACGAGTCAAACAGACTGCTATACACCTGGTGTTTCATGTAAGCTTGCTATAACCGTATAGAAAAAACTCCGAAGATGAAAAACATTTCAACACGAGCACCAGCACGTATGAGGGATCAATATGAGAATATTGCTGAAGAGATCCTCATCAAGAAAATTAATCAGGGACGAATAGGAGCACCTATGAATGACTACTTGGTGAAGTGTAAGAATAAACCTCTAAGCAAGACAAGTTGGGAGACAACCGAGAGTTTATGGCAATTCACCAAGTTGATCGATGCTTTCGAGGCAGAAAAGGCATCGAGAATGATGCCTCACTCAGGTGGGGGAGAATGATACGGCCCAGTATTTTATAGAAGTTTGTAGCAAAATCTAGAAATTTGTATAAGTTTCCGGAACCTTCTAGAAGAGTGGAGAAGCTTGAAGAACCTTGTAGAACCTTATGGAATGATGTAGGAAGACATGATTGTTCTAGATAATGTATGTTGGAAACCTAGAATACTCCTTAAATGGAGGTGTATAGAACATTCTAGAGTTCATGGCTTTCCTATAAATAGGCTTGGCCATGCTCATTTATAAACAAGAAGTTGTAAATCAAGTGTGAGTTCTCAATACAAGAGTAAAGCATTTCTTGAAAGAGTCTTGAGTATTCTCTTCAATCTCTCATACAATCTCTTAAACTTAGAGTAAAAGTAAGGCTGAGCTAGCATTAGTGAGAGCTAGTGCCGTATGGTTTGCTAATAAATAAAGCAGCACGTGACACAATGTGTAGCTTGTGCCAAAGTGAATATGTTGTGACAGTGGACTAACACCTTAATTGTGTTTATTGCAACAAATAAAATATATATTATAAATATGTTTTTTTCCTGCAAATTATATGGATAGTATAATTAGGATTTCATGTTGCAGGAGTCGACAAAGAAGAGATTGCCAAACTAAGAAAGAACTTGTTCACCGAATTTGAGATGAAAGACTTGGGGAAGTTGAAATATTTCCTTGGAATCGAAGTTCTAAGATCTACCCAAGGAATCTTCATCTGTCAGAAGAAGTATGTACCGGATCTTCTAGCGGAAACATGTATGATCGATTGCAGACCTGTGGAAACCCCAATGGCACCCAATCACAAACTTCATATGGAAGGAGCAGAATTAGCTGACAAAGAGAGATATCAACGGATAGGGGGAAATTAATATATCTTTCACATACTCGTCCGGACATAGCTTATGCCGTAAGTGTTGTTAGCAAATTCATGCATCGACCCCAAGTTCTTCATATGGATGCGGTCTGGAGAATTATCAGGTACCTCAAAGGGACCGTTGGCCATGGAATACTGTTTAAACCAAATGGTAATATAGACACCCTAATATACACTGATGCAGACTGGGCAGGAGACATAGGGGATCGAAGATCAACTTCAGGTTACTTTACTCTAGTGGGTGGAAACCTAGTAACCTGGAAAAGTAAGAAACAAAAGGTAGTCGCCCTGTCAAGTGCTGAAGGTTAGCAAAATTTTGTGGATACGAAAATTGCTAGCCGAAATTGGTGTTACTTTGGGGAAGGCTAGCAAAATCATGTGTGACAACAAAGCTGTTATCCAGATCTCAGAAAATCCGGTGCAACACGATCGAACCAAACATATTGAGGTGGACCGGCATTTCATCAAAGAAAATCTAGATACGGGGACTATTAGTCTACCGTTCATTCGATCAGAGGATCAGTTGGCTGATATTCTAACAAAGGCTGTAGATGGAAGAATCTTCAACAAATGCTTAAACATGTTGAATTTCGGAGATCCTACTATTCAACTTGAGGGGGAGTGATAAAAATAGAAACGTTTTGTAGTTTTTTAGGAAAGATCGGAGGGATCAGAAATTGATCATCATTTCCCTCATTGAATGATTTGTTTTCCTTAATTCTAGTTTTTCCATTGTTTGTAAATGCCTATATATTAAGGCTCGATGTACGTTCAATATATACAAAAAAAAAGATTAATCCCTCAAATTCTTCTAATTACAATAGGAGAAAATGAAAAACCAAGATAATAGTGACATTAGTTGACGTTAATCAAGGTGGACGTCGGTGATGATAATGTTTGATGATAGTATTGTTGGGAAATGCCTACTTCGTAACGAGCTAGTGACACTACTAATGATGTATAAACCTATTAGGTCACACACAAAGTTCAAATCGCAACGGTGAAACCAGACCGGGTCTGAAAAGCCTCTCATCCTTGATCATCTATCTAAATGTATAGAATCATAAGTTGTTATGATTGTAAATACATTATGTCACATGTGAATGCGAAACGCTGAAAGCAAAATCTCAAGAGTTGAAATGTTGTTAAGCACAATCGTGCACCTTATAAAGGCACGATCGCGCTTGTGATTAAAAGTGCACCGGTAAGTACGGTCATGGTAATTACGGTCATGCTTGTGCATCTTGCACAAGCAGTGCTTCATTAAGCATGGACAACCTTTTGTAAAGCATGGTCGTGCACCTTAAAGATGCACGATAATGCGTTATGTGCCGGGTATCAATTTGTTAGGCCTGTTAGTGTCATTTGATGACACTAATATCTCAAACCACTATTATCTCTGTATGAACACGTTCGGGACAGATAAGAGAAATGGGTTTTCAATGCTTTGGATCTTGGATTGATAAAAAATGGAAGTTGGCACTAAAAATTGGATAGCTGTGGAGTGTGCTACAGTTACAGAGGCTTTAATTTAGAAGCTTACATCCTCAAATCGGATACAAATGGGGTATTTTCTTTATCCCCTCTCCCCTTAAGTACAAATTAGCTTTCGTGGATCAATCAGATGGTGTTATGTTTACTGTTTATTGCTTTCGAGTGCTTGGTTTGTGATCCAATAGTACCAACAAGTATTCTGGTGGCGATATTAATGGTGGGTTACAACACGTGTAGTATATGTTTTTCTAATGATAAAGAGTAGGGTTTTTGTTTTACTTTTAATATTAAACTACGAGAGATGAAAATGACTAAATACCATCAAAGAATTGGATAACTAATTATTATTTAAAGTTTAGACGCCGTTTGAGTCAAAGGACCAAATCAAAAACAAATTATAAACACCAGGGGCTATTCACGTAATTTTCCTTCTTAAAAGATTATATCAATAGTTTTGACCATACCACAAAGGAGCATTAAGTAATTTACTCTTCATTAAAATAAGTCTACCTTGGTCACGTTTTAGAAGTCTACAAGTTTTTCACGATGGCATGAGTAAAAATATATATATGATTTCATTTTAATTTGAAATATTGATTGGATTAGTCTTTCTAAGATTGGGTTTTTTAAATTCTTTCATCTCTTAAACCAAAACCGAAATGGACCTTGTGCTCCTCATCTGCGGAGCATTTTCTCCCATAAATTAATCTAATTAAGATAAAGATATAACACTGAATTTTACGAGGAAAACCTTAATCAAAGCTGGTAATTATAAATGGTTATTATATTTTAATTAATAACTATGAACCTACTTTTAACTTCTTCAAATGTTTATTTATAACGAGTTAGCTTACTTCGTACGTTCCGACGGAAAATAAAAATAAATTTAATTAAAAGATAAAATCAACAATAAAATACAAATATTTAAGTTGGAAAGATAATTAAAAACTTAGGATTAGAATTATAGTAAAAAGTTTAGTTTAGAGAAATATTGTGTATTCATAGTTTCATACTACATCGTTCATATTAAATCAACCCTTGTTTTATATTATTTTATGAAATTCAATGCCAATTCTTTTATGTAAAAGAAATAATAATCTCTAAATATAAATAAAAGACAGTCTTGAATGATCTCTATTATACAATCTTATCTATTTATTTTGATAAAATTAAATCTCAACAATTCATTTAAAATAAAATTTTAATTTGATTTTAACTTTTATGAGTTAAAGTTTTTTAATTTGAATCAAAATCATTAGAGATAATTTCATATATGTCCTTTTTAAAACTTAAAATATTATATTTGCTCATAATAAATTATAAAGATCATATTTACCTTTATAAAATTTTAACATATCCTATTTAACCAAATTTTTAGTTTGGTCATTCTAAAAATATTTTATAATCAATTTAATTTTTTTAATTATAACCAAAAAATACTTGACATTATTGCTTCTAATTGTAATAAAAAATGATCGATAACTTGTACAAGAAATACAACCACGTCTCTTCGTATCATAATACCACAATTCTGTCATCACGTCTAGGGTGACAATCGTGTCGTGTTCGGGTTAGCGGGTCGTGACATGAACAAGACCCGTATAATTATTCCTGTGAAGGTGTGTGACACGAATCCATATAAGTTGAAACACAACACGAACTGCGTAACCCATTTAAATACACAGGTTGGCAGGTTCGAGGGTCATAAACGGGTTGACGGGTCATTAATGGATTGGCGAATAAACTGTTCTATTTTTAATAATTTTGTCTCTTTTTGTCAAAATATTAAATAAAGTTTAACCCTACCTAGACAGTTTAATCTAAATATAAAAACTTGATGATTCTATGAATAATTAAGCTACAAGTGATGATGTCTACTTTCAGTAGTTTCAAAACGACGATTAATTTGTTTCTGATTAGGTTTACGAGTACTAAAGAATAAGATAAAAGCTCAACAACCAACATGAAAAATATAAGTAAAATAGAAAAATAGAAAAATATAAAATATAAAAAAATATATGGGTTGACCCCTGCACCTACAAGCCAACCTAAGCACGATCCTTTTATTTATACGGGTTGGCGGGTCAACCAAATAAGGAGCCGGGCCCGTTTATGCTCAAGCCAAACACGTTTATTTGCGTGTCGGGTTCGTGTCGACGTTTCGTTGCTGGCCTAAGTGTTGACGTTATCTGTCTCATTTTTAAACTCTCATTTTTTTAAATAATATTTAAAATTAATTACAAAAATGGTCCATGTGGTTGTCATTGATATCCACTTTTAGTCCTTCAACTTTAAAAATTACGAAAGTGGTCACTGTGGTTGTCATTTTGTTTCACTTTTAGTCCTTTGGAATAACTCCGGTCACGTTGTTGTCACTAATTTTCACTTTTAGTCCTTTAACTTTAAAAATTACAAAAATAGTCACCGTGGTTGTCATCTTGTTTCATTTTAAGTACTTTGGACTAACTCCGGTTAAAGTTGACCGTTAGTCGATGAGTATTTTCGTCTTTTTTTCATTTTCTCCTTGTTCCAAACAACCCTTACCTCTTATGCTTGTTTCCAAACATATTTTTGTAATGATTCTCTCTTTAACCGTTTTAACAAACACACCCTCTCACTTTATCCCTATACTCTCCATCTCTATGTATTTTTTAACCAAACACCTCTCTCTACGTTTCTCTTTCTATGCCTCTCTCCTTCTCTCGTTCTCTTTCTAGCCGCCCCTGAAAAGCCAAATGCCACCACCATCACCCTCCTTTCCCCATGTTCGCTAAACGCCGCCACCACAATCCCCTTTCCTCCCTTATATGCTTCGTTGGTCGACCGATTTTCGCAACTGCAAGAAGGCTAATGAAGCCATCGCGATTAGGGATTGTTGACTTGTAGTTCTGTACAAAACAATTAGGGTTTGAAAGCTTACACATATGTACAAACACGATATGGTTCATAAAGGTGTGATTATGGTTCCTAAATGTGCGATTAGGGTTCAAATGATTAGGCTTGGATGAACGCGTCTAATGTTGGTAGGATGAATGCAACTATGGCTAAATGTGTTCCAGATTCAGACCACCACTGCTACCGGACCACCACTGCACGACAACCACAACCATCTGTCCGTTTTCGAGGACATCATCGCTACACCTATGTCTTTGAACCACCAAAGATTACACACAGGTACGATCTAGCGTTTTGCATATTGATTTTGTATGGTTTAAGATTCTTCAGATGGTAAATCGGGTTTTGAGAAGATTACACCTCTGGCTTTGTTTTTGTATGTATGAACTAGGGTTTTGGCTTTGTGTTTTTAGATATTGTACGTAAAGCCTAAAATTGTTTCATTTGTAGCAATGATTTTGCTTGTACATTCATCTCTAGTATTGCTTTGGTGTATGGATTTGATTTTGCTTGTACATTACTTATTGTATGTATTTGATTTGTTTGTAGTTTGTACATTTAAGTTGATTTAAAGAATAATTACAATTATAATTGTTTATTCTTGTTGATTAGAAAAGCATTAAGTATATTCAAAAGTAATCAACAAATTAAATAAGAATAAAGGGTACACTACAAACAAAAGGACATTTTATTTACCAAGGGTTCTACGTAGAATTATGTTTGGAAACGAGCATAACATGTAAAATGACCTCTCTTTAACGGCCAAAGTTAATCTTGTTACCCTAAAGGACCAAAAGTGAAACAAAATGATTATTTTCACAATTTTTGAAGTTAAAGTACCAAAAGTGAAAATCAGTGACAACTACATGGACCATTTTTGTAATTAACTCTAACATTTAATACTTTTTTATTTATGTTTAAATTTATAAACTAATACATTTATCCTCAGATATATAATCTAGTTATTATTAGTTTAACAAAGAAAAAGAAATATTGAATGGAAAAGAATTTGTTAGATAAAAATAAAAGTTATTGTTAATGCTAAAATACTTAAGATTACACGTTAACGAGAATACACGTTAATTAACGTTAATTGTTAGATATATAAAATTAACGAGAATTACATGTCAATGCTAAAAGTACTTAAGATTACATATTAATTAAGTTGGTTTTATTTCTCAGGTATAAATTCATCTTTATACTAATATAATAGTTTACGTAAATCAAGAAGAGATAATAGCATCAAACTAAACTTTTTACGGAAGATCGAATTACTAAAATAAACATATTTTAGTGCGCCTTAATTACTCTGTTTTGCGATTAGTGTTTTCTCAAAATTTACATTTTCTCGTACTAAATATGTATAAAAATATAGTTTCTAAAGAATGTTTAATATAGTGTATACTTAATTCATAGTCCTAAGGGACTAATTATAGTCTTTGGATCAATGGTTCAGATTGCATTTTAAAATTTTGGACGGAGTGATTTTCGTAATTCACATGTAATTGTATACTAAATCACGTGTGATTGAATATTAAAATTTTAGGTCTAATAGTTTTTTATACAAACAAGTTTTATTTTATAAGCACCGTTTTTGAACCTTTCGCCTCTCAAAACACAATTTTGATTATATAATTATGTTCAAGGACATCCTAAACATCAATACCTCTAATTAGATGATTTGTTATATATATAGAGAAGATATAAAGAGGATTAAAAACGTACATACCTGATGCAAACTAGTAGTCGCCTCTTGATCATGAAAATTAAGACCACATTCAAGATCATGTTTGCCCAATCCTGTGTGTATGTAATTAAGCTTGGGAGCTCTCGACTCACCGGATGTGAACACCTTCATTTGGGAGCAATCTTCGATCAAAACAAAATTCAACAAAGGCCACTCAAAGTCCTTCTTCCCCAAGAAGAAACCTACTAGGTTCGGTAGCCCTTGTAATTCAATTGATTCTAGACGAGGAAAGACCACAACCTTATTAGATCCTGTTTCATTTTCTTCCCTCACTATCACTTTCATTGCCTCACACTCTTTTATACTCAACTTTTCTAGTTGGCTTAGGCTTTCAAGTGCTGATGATGTGAATATAAATTCCAATCGGTCACATAAAGAGATTTTCAGTATCTTTAGGTTGGAAAGCTTATGCGTAGTAATATCTTTTGGTCTTGGAATTGCGAGTGCGGTATGGGTGCTTCCTTGGTCAACGTCGTTAGTACAGCTCCTATAACCACCGTTGTTCATCTCTATAGTATCAAATACCTCCACCATTGATGGGCAGTTATATATATATCTATCTCTCTAGCGTATTGGGATAAGGACCAAGAAACAACATCCGTTTGAGATAACTGCAGTAAATAAAGAAAAATCCATGATAATTTAATAGGTTAAGGCACCGAATAACATCCTACATTTTTTAAAGTGTTGACGTAGGTAATTTAGTTTTTGTTTCCACAAAATATGTTACTTATTTGAGTAATAAAAAAGTAAATTACCTGCATCATCTCTATTGGAAAAATAGAATACTATTTGACTTAACCCTTATTTAATTAAAAAAAACCTTAATATTGTGTTTGTCATGTAAATTAGATGGTAGCAATTTGTTCACAATTAAGCAATTGTGTGCTCACAACATCGTGGAAGTAATTACGTAACATAGCAAGGCGTTAAAATGCACTTTTAATTAAACATAATAATCTTAAAGAAAACTTTTGTTTCTTGTTTGAAATGACAAATTAAAAGTTTTAATTTCTAACATTTTTGTATTACTTCAAGTCACAATATTTTCAGTTTGTTTTGTATCATTAATTCGAACTGGCGGGAATTTTATTGTATTAATTAATTAATTTAGAAGGAACGTACATATACATACCTTGTCATTGATATCAGAAGTACCAGCAGCATTTGTTGAACTCTTACCACCACCACCACCACCTCCTATACGCTTTAGATAATTCAGGTACTTTAGCTGGAGAGATTGAAGATGGGGGAACAAAGTGGTGGTATTAATCAATATTTCTACATGATCTTCATCATCTCTGCTTGAAACAACTTCTTCCATATCACAACTATCTATAGAGATTGTGTTTAGGTTGGAAAGAAGTTTGGCCATGAGAGGTGAAAACAAGTACCTTAAGCTTTCGCAATAAGATAAGTCGATGGTTGTGAGGTTTTGGAATGAGTAGGAGGAGGAGGAGGATTGTGGTTGGTGGTGTTTCATGTGAAGAATTAAGAATTCATTCCAATTGCACTTCCACACACGACTCAACATGTCCATTCCCGATAAGCGTAATTCTTCAAGATAGGGAAGTAGTAGTAATTCTCTATTGATACTTTGACTACTACTTCTCTCTGTCTCTATCTCAAACACCACCTTCACTCCTTGAAAATTTAAAAAAGTAATCTTACGTAGCTGATGATAAGTATGTGTGAGCCGATCATGAGATGAGAATGCAAAATGACTAGACTTGATATTATCACCCACGTTTGATGACTTCCTCTGATTCAGCATCACTCTGCATATGTTCATCCCAACAACAAATTACAAATGTTTAATTACATTAACATCAAAACATTCATTAATTATAAATAAATCAAAGATGAAAGCCAATTTATAAATATTATATACCAATTCGACATTGTTTCTCCCATTACCTTCTCAACAATCACTAATTATAAATATTATATCCATTTATATATGAAAACACTAATTAATTATATGAGAAATATTCAATATAGTACTAATTTAATTCATAATATTGAGAGACAATTTATAGCCATTAGATTTCAAGATTCATAATTCAGATTCAATCTTAGATAATAACTAAAATTGATATATTTGTATGTAAGGGTACGAAGGAGAGCATTTCTGACTTTTTAACTATTGGTCTTCACTTTCTCTCTCATCTAATTTATTTAAAAATTAATTATCTCACAAACCGTTAATCGTTGGATGAAACAAATTATACTGTTGCGTTCCTCGTGTTCCCCTCTTTTATTAGAGAGGTCACTTGATATACTTTTGACGGATTTTTTTATTCATTTTGTTAGGTTGGACTTAAAATTAATTAAAGTGTAATCACATGTGATTCATAGAGGTGTACTCAATATAGTCTTTATAAAAGTTATAGTTTGGTGTTTGATAATCCGGTGAAGTTCTATGATTTACTAACAAAAAATCAACAATTGAAAGTGATTCTAAGTTATTGGTTGTTTCATAACACATGTGATTATTTATCTCTTATACATGCACATAATCTCGTGTGATTTGATTAAATGTAGCATTTTTATGTCACATGTTTGACAGAATCAATCACATGTGATTGCGAATTCAATCACATGTGATTGCATAGGGGATGGTTCAAATGAGAACCATTCTTATTACGAGAACCAATATAAACGACATCGAATTCGAAGGAGAACGCATCTGGACCTTTGATAGAGGTGATTTGGTGTTGCTAGTACACAATATATACATTCGTGGGTAGACAATGCAATTGACTTGGGTGAAATTGAATATGTACATACATGTATAAACGGTTTTAAGCAAAAGTTGATTTTTTTAAACAAACATTCAAAATTAATAAACGTTAAATGATATACAATTCAAGAAGATAAAAACTTAATAAAACAAAACATGTAATATTGTTATGAATCACATGTGATTATAAATTAATAAAATTTAAGTCCAACCTAACAAAATGAAAAAAAAATTTTGTCGAAAGTATATCAAGTGACCTCTCTAATAAAAGAGGGGAACACGAGGATCGCAACGGTATAATTCGTTTTGTCTAACGATTAACGTTTGTGAGATAATTAATTTTAAATAAATTAGAGAAGAGAGAAAGTGGGGACCAATAGGCAAAAAGTTAGAATTGTCCTCTCTTATATCAATTTTGATTATTATCTAATATTAAATATGGACCATTGAGTCTTGAAATCTAATGATTAAAAATTGCACTCAGGACTATGATTTAAATTAGAACTATTTTAAACAAAACCATATATATATATATATATATATATATATATATATATATATATTATGTTGATTTAATTTAAACGAGAGAAAGTGGAATTAATCAAGCCTATAAATAAATCAAAGATGAAAGATTAATTATATACCAATTCGCCATTGTTTCTGATGCTTCCTTCTCCACATTCAAAAATATTAATCTTTTCAAGTGCTCCCAAGTCAAAATGGGCGGTGGTTGGTGTGAATACATTTCTAAACTTCTCACATCCCTTGATGCATATGAACACAACTGCTTGAAAGGCACAGATGAGGAGAGGAGGAGAGTTATTTTTAGCATCTTTTATCCTCCACACCTCTCTTAGCTTTTCCAAATGCTCCACAATAATATATCTCAAGCTGCTATTGCTGCTAAGTTGCTGAGGTTTACCCAAGTCTATATCGAACAACACTTCAATTGAGCCACAGTTGTTAACTGTAAGCGCTTCTAAATGACTCAGCAATCGCATCGGATTGCTTGGAAACATATTCACAACATTATCACATTCTTCCACTCTAATCTGCCTCAACATGGAAATATTGTAGCTAACTTCCTCATCCCTATCACTACTACATGACCATATCTCCTTCAATTTCTTCATCCTTTTGATTTCCAATATCTTCAGCTTTGGAATCACAGACTGCACAGAATTAATATTAATCTATCTTTAATCTTTAATATATATTAAAAGAAAAGAGATTATGATATCATCAATCAATTTTAGAATTTAGTTCATCAACCATTTTTTTTTATTTCCTAAAATGGATTAAAAATAAGTTGTATACTAAAATCCCATTTTTAGGTGATTTAGTTTGTTAACACTTAAGTATCTTTAAAGAAACATATATTCATATAATTTAGTGAATATATACATCTACCTATTTTTTTGGTTTTTTATGTAAACACATATACCAATTAGATTATATTTAAAAAAATCAAATTTGTTTATAAAAAGATTCTATAAAAAATTTGATGATGTTATGTATGAATTTCTTATTTCTAATAGATTTGCCCCTATTTAAGAGATTTTATATATGTTTTACAATTGTTGCACTATATATGTTACTACCCTTTAACATCATAAACATTTAAAATATACTTTAACCATTTCTCGTGTTTATACACAGGATGTTAAGCTAGTATTCATAAATATAAATCGGTAAGACCACAGTAAGTATCCATATTTACCTCTTTATTGAAGATGCTCGTGAAATTTGGAAGGTCGCCAAGCCTCAACTCCACCAGTTGTGGTAACTCCATTACACCAATAGCAGTCTCACAGGAAGCTACTCCATCACCTACTAGTGATTCCAAAATAGGGCACGAGCAAACCATAATCTTTTCCAAATGAGTCAGTGATCGAATGGGATTAACCTCCTCCTCACTAGCACTACTACCCAACCGTATCTCCTTCAATTTCTCCATATTTTTGATTTTCAATACCTGCAGCTTTGGAATTACAACCTGCATAGATCGAATGATAAACTTGAATTCATAAAATATTGTATTTTTATACTTAATCAATCAATACGATTAAAACAAACATACGTACTTACCTTTTTGCTAAAGAATAGTTGTGTTGAAGAAATATCATTGTCGTTCCCGGGAAAGATGCTCGTAATATTCGGAAGGTCGTCAAGCACCAACTTCATCAGTTGCGGTAACTTCATTACATTCATCACACACTCGCACAAACTTACGAGATCTGGAAGCTTCTTCAAAGACAGACTCTTTAACTTGGGAAAACTAATCTCCGTGGCACCATTGTTTTCTATATGTATGAGTGATTTCAAAACAGGGCATTTTGGTTCGCTGGAATTGGATGGAATTGGACGGAATTGGAATTGAGCATTCATAAATCTTGTTTGTGTTTGGTTCGCGGAATTCATGGAATGGAATTTGACCATTCCAATGAATTCTTTAAATCAAGGAATTGGGAATTCCTTCTCCAAATGGATGGAATTCGTTAAATTCATAAGGAATCTCAAAACATAATTGTTATCTCCACCCCCACCCTACCCCACGGACCCCACCCACCCACCCTACTCCACCCTACCCTACGTGACCCCTACCCACCCTCACCACCACCCCACCCCTACCATCGACCGCCATCACTATCGCCACCGCCATCTACCAACTGCCGCCGCCACCCGTTATCTCCCTCACCACCCGTCCCCGCCACCAACGTCACGGATGCCGTCATTACCACCCCCGCCACCCCAATACGGCCGTCGCCACCCGTCACCACCATCGTCGCCGCCGCCGACACCACCACCACCACCGGCGACATCGCCACCTCCATCGTCACCACTACCACCGCCGCCAAAATATAATTTATTTTGGTTTATACATATTGAATTAATTTATTTTTGGTTAGATTCCAATTCCGGATTTTACTAACCAAACAAGATATAGTTTTTCACAAATTCCAATTCCTATGAATTTCAATTCCTGTGAATTCCAATTCCTTGGTCAAATTCCAATTCCTTCATATTCATTCCACGAACCAAACGGACCCTTAAGCTTCTCAAGTTTCTTCATACCATTTGCCACAGGAATCGTGAAGAGGAATTTCATGTCTTCACAGTCTGAAACTGAAAGGATTTTTAAATTACAAAAGGAATTGCTAGGCGGATGCTGTAAAATCTCTTCAAGATGATTCAAATCTTTCACACTTAATTTAAGTTCCTCTGTTTTCTCAAACAACACATTAATTTTGCATTCAATAAGCTCCTTGCTGTTAGTGACAAGCTTCAATGTATTTTTATATGAATATCTGTAATTCAAATACTTCCAGTCCAATAGGATACCCACAGATATTCTGAACCTTTCAAGTCCCTTGAATGACACATTTTTTGGCTGGAGATTGTTATTAAAGAATTCCACATCTAACGCTGACAGCTTCCCCGAAAGTATCTGCCCTTCGTTAAAACTATCTTCTGTGAACATAATAGAATTTTCTCCAAAAACTCCCATGTAGAGCTCTTCAAGGTTTTCCAATTTTAGAAGGATACCAACATCAACACACAAGTCAGCACATCATGTCAAATCTAGTAATTTCAGCTTTGTCAACTTCTCAATAGTAGAGGGTAGCTTTTGGATGCTACAGTAAGCAAAGCTGAGTACTTCCATGTTAATAAGATCTCCAAGAAAGGATATATCACCCGGCAATGAACACGAACGAAGACATAATGCTCGAAGGCTTGCGAAGCAGTGAAGTGATACCGGACGAAGCAACGGATATTCCAGTTTCTCATATGTTATCACTTGAAGCTTTTCCATTCTTTGATAAAAATCTTCTGGAAACTCGAGGTTCTCTTTATGATTTGACATTAGCTTCAATAGTACAAGGTTTGGGTAGTTAAAATCTTGAGCAAACTTAGACATGCCACTGCAGTTTAATAGAATTCTTTCACAACACTCCCTTGTATCTTCCGTTGGCCATTCTGAAGCATCATCATGGTTAATAACAGATGCTTGCTTGAATTTTAAAATATCATTTAAAACAAAAGCGCGGGCAAGGTCATGCATTTTGACAAATCCTATGTTATAACTTTCAGTCAACAAGTTTGCACGCTTGAGGTTGTCAATAGAAGCCTTGGTTTGGTTTCTTGCTGTTGCTAAAGTAGACGATCTATTGAACAAATTCAAGCCCCAACCATACCTCGTCAAGTCCTCAACAGGTATATCAAAGTCGTCTGGAAATAAACCACTAAGAACAAAAACTGCTTTATCATATTTATTGAGATTTTCGTAGCTTATTTCAAAAATACGATGCATAATCTCATCAAGGCCTTCAAAGTCATGGTGCTGTAAACGTTGCAATGCAGCTTCCCATGCATACTTCTTTTCATCTCTAAGAGACGAGGCAATGGTTTTGATGGCCAAGGGTAACCCACGACACATCTTTAAAATATCCTCTCCTAGCTTACGGTATTCATCATCAACACCGTTTCCATCTTTCGTAGCACTTTCCCAGAATAATTCTTTTGCTTCTTCTTCTTCCAAACCGACGATTTTATAAATCGAATTGGTTTCGACATCCATCTGAGTACAAACCTTTTCATCTCGTGATGTGAGCAACAACTTGAATCCGCTTGGCAATGGACTCGCAAGTCCAATAACTTCGAGGTCGACCTTGTGCCAAACATCATCCAATATAACCAAAATCTTCTTTGCACCATTTCCTAACATCTCTGAAAACTTTTTCTTAAGCCGATCCTTGCGTGCAACTTCTGCTGTTTCAGATAGGGGTAAACCAATGAACTCTGCAATATCTTTTTGAAAAACAGTCGAATCAGTCTTATTCCCAATAACCACCCTCACAACACGATCAAACAGTTCCTCACGCTCTACGACCTTCTTGAGTTCTTCCATCATCGTGGTCTTTCCGACACCTCCTAAGCCACATAGAGCCATCTTTTGGGTCTGGCTACTTGGATCGAGTGCTTTCAACACATCTTCAAAGATCAATTTTCTAGACTCGAAGATGATGTTTTGGGTGTCATCAGCATCGATCTGTACTGGTCCGGAGGTGGAAGGCATTGGAGAAGGAGTTACAATATCAAGCGGTATTTGTTTCTCAGTCCACTCGATATTAGTTACTTGTTTTTCTAGATCATTCCCAGTTTCCCACTTCTTCACTGATCTTTTCAAATTCTGTCAACCAACCTTGTACAAGAGGAGGCACAGGTTGACTGTTTTCTCCGTATGTCGCCTTTTTTCTTTCGATTACTTCAGCTGTGGCCTTCAGTTTAACGAATCTGGTCTCCATGTCTCTGACATTGTTTGAGGAGTAAACCAAGAAACCCAGGTGTGTCTTAACATGGTCAGTCAAACGTCCAGCAATGAGAGTAATGCAATCCATCGTCAAGATCTGTACGAGTTATATGCAAACACAAAGTAATTATTTCCAAAACTATATATACTCTTTTTAATAAATTTCATTCTTAACTAATACTGATCATGTACAACAAACAACAATAACAGGGTTACAATGAAAATAATAATTAAAATGGAACTAACTAAATGCGATATAAGAGGAATGCATGTTTAATACACATGAAGGAAGGAAGATATAAGATTCAGATATTGATATTGGTTACCTGTTTGCGGATCTATCAACAACTGCAGTGAGGATGGAGAATGAACTTGGTGGTGATCGTGAGCGATAAAGCAGTCAAATATGGACTCCTGCTTGTAGTTCGTACAATATGAAAAGATAAGGAACGTGTGGTGTGTGTTTGTTATATTTTGGCTGGGTTAGAATGAGTGTAAATTGGGGTGTACACTATGCAAGTCTAGTTGTACATTCATGTAAGTTCAAAGAAGCATGCCTAAAATTAATTAATTTGATAGGTTTGTCTAACATCTTGATCCGGTATTGTGTTTTTGGCATAATTTATATAGGATCTTAGCATGCATAAACTTTGATTTTTTATTGTTATTTTTTTTACAAAAACCAACCTTTACTAGTAGTAACATCATGACAACCAGAGGTGGAATATTCGTGCGTTCATAGATCCTTAAAGTCTTGAGAAATAATAAGTTGAAAGTCGGAAATATGAATATTTGCGCATTTTAAGGTGTCAAACACGGATCCCATTTACGAATTAGTAGCCGCAAACATTGAATCCATCTCTTCTGTGTATATGTTCTTTCCTAGTGCGGTTGGGAGCTTGAAACCGATACAACGCTGTATAACTTATTTTTACTTTAAAGGTTAAAAACCAGTATATTGGTTTTAAGTATAGTTTTAGCTGTTTGATGATAGCATTGATAATTGTATATTAATATCTACCGGACAAACACATTGAGGTTTAATGTTAAAACAATATTAATGTTGATATGTGTAGCCGGGGATAGGTGTGCAAATAGTGTTCATAACAATTGTAGTGAAATAGTGGTGTTGTACTGTTGTGTTAATTATACCACCATGAATGTTGAATAAATAAAAAAGAAAAGAAAATTTATAAGTTACTAAAATAAGTTACTTTCAGAGGAAGTAAAACGATGATAGCAAAATGTTAGTATAAGAAACAAATTTAGAAACATAACTTTAGGTAACTATAGGAACAAAATAGGCTAATATGGAAAAGGAAATTCATTTTGGTTATGGTAGAAACATTTTACTAGATTCACTCACATAACAAACTCATCACTAATAGCTTACAGTTATAACAGATATCACTATTATTACTAAACTTACATGGTTATTAATCTTAAGTTTTATAGGTTGTAAAAACCAAATAATGAGTATACCCGTGCAACACCTAATGTTTGACAATGTTTATAACGGTCTTATGAGCTCGAGAGGGGCAAAACAAAATCATGATGAGCTCTACCATGAGCGTTACATATAGGGTTTAGTATCTAAAAATGTACTGAAGTTGTCACTTTTTGCTATTGTGTATACTCATCTTTCAAACCTACCATTTAATACATTAAAGTCTCAATAACTATCATTTTATGTATCATTACCTTTGATAGCAGGTTATGAGTGACGTAGAACCGGTTTTGCTGACATGGTAGTGACTTGGATGCTGATGTGGCTATACATGTGGCATTTTCTAGATAATAATAATAATAATAATAATAATAATAATGGTAATAATGATAATAATAACAATAACAATAACTATAATAATAAGGGCCAGATCTTCATCTCCTAAATCTACTCAAACTCTTCATCTTTATCTGCTCAAATCTTCATCCACTAAATCTACTCAAACTCAAATCTGCTCAAATTGATGATATACCGCTCAGTATTCATCTGCTCAAATCTTCATCTTCATCTTCATCTGCTCAATATTCGATCCATGGTTCCAGACTTAGGGTTCATCGAGTTCTGCGATTCATGGTTCTAGATTTAGGGTCATCGATTTCATCTTCATTGTTCATAGATTTAGGGTTCATCGAGTTTTCCGGTTTGACAGATCTTGTTCGTGTGTTCGAGATTCGACTCGTTTTTTCACAGTTGTTCCATATCTGGCGTGTGTTCATGTGTTCGAGATTGTTCATGTATTTGCGTGTGTTCGTTTTTTCATCTTCATTGTTCATGGATTTAGGAGTTTTTTTCACATCGATTTCAAC
Source organism: Dittrichia graveolens (assembly GCA_038502395.1). Lineage (NCBI taxonomy): Eukaryota > Viridiplantae > Streptophyta > Magnoliopsida > Asterales > Asteraceae > Dittrichia > Dittrichia graveolens. The sequence goes on along the minus strand of JARJIL010000001.1, from coordinate 14,052,136 downwards.
AATAGTTACTATCCTTCGACAGATCTTGTTCGTGTGTTCGAGATCTTGTTTGTGTGTTCGCCATATCTTGTTCCAGATTCGACTCGTTTTTTCGATTATCAAACCCAGATCTGGTTCGACAGATCTTGTTCGTGTGTTCGATTATCAAACCCGGATCTGCTCGATTTTCACATCTGTTCATCATTTTAATTGGCTTAGATTCAAATCTGAGATCTAGGGTTTTGATTCACATATCTTCATCTATTTCTTTTGCTTAGTGATAGTTATCAAAAGTTCAAAATATAGATTGTTCTTGTGAATTTGATTGTAATTTTCTTCATAATGTTCGACTTTGAAACTTTAGAAGATTGAAGATGTTTGATTTTTTTATTTCTTCATCAGTCATTTGTTTCTTGGGTTGATTGTGTATGATAAAGCTAGATGTTCTTCAAATGTTCTTCCTTACACTTGAAGATGGTCATATGAATGTTCTTCATGGTTGTTCTTCATATATTAAAAAAAAATGATAGTGAAAATTAATTGATGATGTGAAAATTAAAAGCTGGCAATAATAAATAAATGAAAAACAAAAGAATTACTTGTTACCTGATGAGAAGGTAACCCAATACATCATTTGGTAAATTTGAAAAGTTGAATACATTAAATGATAGTTTTTAAAGTTGGGTATATATAATAGCAAAAAGTGACAACTTCGATACACCTTTTAGATACTAAACCCTTACATATACTCCTAGTTTCTAATTTGAATCCAAATTATGTTATGTGTTTGTTAGCTTGGTTTGATTTTGAAAATAATTTACTATAAATGAGTCTTTTCTTAAAAATTTAATAGGTGAAAAGAAAGGTAAATAAAAAAATATCATTTTTAAAATCTTTAGATGTAACGAGGTTATTTATCTGTGCTTCGAGATGAGATAAAATTACTACTTCAGTTGCTTTGAATTTATATTATTTGATTTAATTTGTTTATTAGAAGTGTCGAAACGGTTTTATAAATATTGAGAACAAAGTATATAAGCTAAAATTGTTCTACAGAAAAAGACAAAAAGGAACTATATATTTAACCTTTTAAACATTTGTATAAAATGTTTTAACTTTTTTTTCCACATAATCTTATTAGGTGTTATATGTGGGAAAGTAGTAATAATAGTAGTAAATTGTAGATTTGTAGAGCTAGAACTAACATAATGAGGTCTTTGTTATGCAATTTAGTATGTTGATAAATAAATTTAGCCACGGGCTAGCTTTTTCTAACCGACAGTTTTTGTCGATAAACCGATTACCAACAAAATTAGCCTATTTACCAACCGATTATTTCTAGCAGTGATTTCGATGAAAGTATATGATTTATTTTGTATTTACTCGCAAGCTACCCGATCGGATCGTTAAAAGCTTGAAAAGAACGTAAGGATGCAACTAATATTATTACATTTACATAGGCACCGGCCAATGTTTGAGTATGTTGGTCTAAGAGTGTGCAACTACTATTATTACATTTACAACAAACTTCTAATACTAGTACTAGTATAATATACAAAGACTACAACCAGATACATGATCTCGATAAGTCCAGACTCCTAATTTCCCCGCTTCTAACACAAAGACTTAATGCAACTCGAACTCGTGACACCCCCATGAGAAACACAAACATAGGTGTGCCAGTGTTCGAGTAAGCTTATTTTAACAGATAAAGGGTTTACCCATACACCCGGCAAGTATATAACATCGTTATAAAATCTGATGAGGTATGTAACCATATGCCTGAGCAACATCACTACACACAATGATCTTTGAGTTACTGTAGATGATTGAAGCATTCTGAAGCCCGTAGCCATGAAAATCAGGTATCGAGTATCCAATCCTTAGACGTAAATTCACTACTGGTACAATGAACGTTTTTATAAGCATCGACATTGCAGACTGCAAAAATTACATTTTTTTTTGTCAAACCAAAGGTTGGTTACTTGGTTGAAGATATATATGGCTAAAGAACATTGTGGATTTGTGGTCATCTCCTATGGATATTATCAGGGTGATTGTTTTTGCTGTGCTTGAAAAGTTTGATTAGAGAGGTGGTGAAATGAGCAAGTAAGACGGGTTAGGTAACCGGTCAAAATGTGTTCAAATCAAAACAGGTTGGGTCCGATCGAACCGATCACCAATACTCTTTTGTCCAGATTATTTCAATTTGGAACATAACAGAAGCATTAAATTGATTACAAAACTCAGAAAAGTATATTAATGAAATTAAATAATTTCTTCTGAGTAAAACTATTTCAGAACAACTTCTAACCCGTTCAACCCATTCCAATTTAGGCTAATTTTTTAAGCTTTTGACCCATTTCACTCGTTATTAGTGAAACTATAACCTGAATGGATCCAATTCCTTGTGTTGGGTCGATATCACTACCTCTAATTTTGATCTTCTCATTATCAGTCAAAGCAACTGTATTTTGAAAGCTGATTTTTAGGGTAAATGTAAGACTGGCACATGATCCCTGACTTGAATATTATAATAAATAAATAACATGCTCATTACCAAAATGTATAAATAAGCATGAAGCTAACGTGTTCAGATTTAAAAGAAGTTTGGCTGATTTCACTTATAAATAGTCAAAATATGTCTCTTATTAGCAACTGATCTCAGTACCCTGTTTAAGTTTATGCGGCTAAATTAAGTATGAAGATGAATGTACCTGAACAAGAGTCATGTGCAGGGTGCCGATTTTACTCCATTTCAAAGACATTGTCAGTTTGCTTAAACTAACATTACCAGCAAGAGTGCTTGATGAGATTCCTGCAAATCCTGAAGCTTCAATCTCCTACAAAATTGAGTAGATAAGGTCAACTGGTCATATAGGCAAATCACCATGTCCACCTTTTGTCAACACATACAATACGAATAAATAATAGAAAAAAAGAACTCCAAGATTTAACATGGTAAAACCCTTTACGGGAAAAAAACCACGGGCACAACCGATGATATCACTATATGAAAAAATATGAGGAGGTTACAAGAACGGTGCCAATCAGAGGTAACCTAAATCTGCGAATAACAAAGAAAAGCTAACAAGTTAAATTATTGGTTTCTACCAATAATAATAAATTTCTATATTTTTTCTCAGCCATGGCCCCCCAACAACATATATAATAAAAACTAACCCAAATATTAATTAGAGTCCTAATCCAATTCGTGACGCCAAATTCTGATCATATCCAACAATCTCCATCTTGAGACGAATTTGCACTCTTGTAGCTAATAAGAAGATAAACCTTCGTTGAACTCCTCATCATAAAAATCGTGTGCCAACAATCCTTTGAAATTAGATTGTCATATCAACCAAGCCTAAGCAAAGCTCAAACTTAGTTGCCGGAACATTAGCAATCAAAACCTCTCCATAAAAGTTGTATTCGGCAATACAAGAAGCTCTCAATTCACCACCCTGATTAGATTGTGAATTATTGTCATAAGCTCTTTTCTCCTTATTTTTCAATTTATAGTATTCAGAGATATCATGACCATCTCTTTTGCAATATCTGCATGAATTGGAACCTCTAGAGTATGATTAGCCTTTACTTTTTGAGTTCTTGCCTTGAACCAATAGATTCTCTACTTGAGAACTTGAACCTCCGGTAGATACCATATTTTTCATATTCTCTTTGGCATGCAAAGCTTCATAAACTTCCTTGAGTGTTAAAGTATCACGACCATATAACATAGTACCTTTAAAGTTTAAATAAGAACCAAGCAAAGAACATAAGAGAATCAAACCCAAATCTTCTTCATCATATTTGACCTCCATAGGTTCAAGATCTGAAACTATCTCTTTAAAAACCGAAAGATGATTAAGCATAGATACACCTTCTTGTAACTTGTGAGAAAATAATTTTTGTTTAAGGAGCATCTTACTCGTTAAATCTTTGGCCATACAAATTTGTTCCAACTTCAACCACAAAGAAGCAGCGGTCTTTTCTTTTAAAACTTATTGTAAAATATTATTAGATAAATGGAGATGAATATGAGAGAGTATCTTACGATCTTTTCTTTCTTTCTCCTCATCTGACCATGCCGCGGGCATCTTTTCAAGACCTAATAGCGCATCATCAAGATCCATTTGAGCCAATATTGCCCGCGTCTTCACTAGTTCACTTGCCATAAAGAAAATCTTGTATCTCGGTCTAACAGCGGAAGATCGTATTTTAAAGAAGCCATGTCGATATAAAACCCCAGCAATGGCTTTGAGCCTCTAATACCACTTGTTGTAAAATAAATATACTCAACCACGTAGAAACGAAATACGAACATATAATAGAAAACGAGAACACCAAGATTTAACGTGGGAAAACCCTTTACGGGAAAAAACCACGGGCACAACCAATGATATCACTATGTGAAAAAATATGAGGTTACAAGAACGCAAGTACTCAAAGGTAACCTAAACCTGCGAATAACAAAGAAAAGCTAACAAGCTAAATTATTGCTTTCTACCAATAATAATACATCTCTCTATTTTTTCTCTTCGCCGTAGCCCCCCAACAATATATATATATATATAGGGGAGGGTTCAAACGAGACTGTTTTTCGTACGAGACCTGCGAGAACCAATCTTGGCCGTTCATATATATATATATATATATATATATATATATATATATATATATAATTAGAGTCCTAATCCAATTGGTGAAGCCAGATTCAGATCATATCCAACAACCCATTGCATTCTTAAACTTGGGTCATGGCCGGAAAAAATAGCTTAAAAGAAAATGGGTTGAAAGCAACGTGTTTTTTTATACATAAAACCTAAGCCCGGCAACTTCTGGGTTGACCCAAAACCCAACACGAACCCAAAATTCAAACTAATTTTGAAAAATCAACATTAATTTTTGTAATCGTACTTAGCAAGCTATCTATTTGTTAAAAAAATTAAACAAAAAATGTTTCATGTCAACCCAACCAGGCAGGGGAGAATCCATAAAAACTTTCCATTAGCGGCACAAAATGATAGATAAAAAATCAAACATATAACAATAATCAATATTTGAGGCAAAACGGGTTGGGTCAAAAAAATTTCAAGTAAAAACTTAAATTTTTAAGCCATGAAACAATGTTTTAACAAAGACCTTAATGTTTTTAACATAAAACTAAATTAACATTTAACAAATTAACAATGTTTTAAGTTTCAACAATAACAAATTAACAATTTGGTTCACAATTTAGCACTAAAAAATTTGACTGGTAGCACAGCTATAAATTATCAAGCTTTTTCACTCCACGCAACCGATTGATTGGTGGCCCATGCCACCATTCGGACCAACAGAGGACCGTCAATGCAACCTGGCCCTTGTTAGACCCGTACCAATAAATTACGCGTTTTAAAATCAACATATTACTAACCAGCCTTAGCATTTTAATTCATTTAATTTAATCCTAGGTGCACATATTTTCTTTATAAATCATAAGTAGGGATCCAGTGTAAAACTTCACAAGTAACCAAACACTATACACGCAAAATTCTTGATTATTCAGGGTATAACATACCATCGAGATGCATGCAACTGGAATGACTTCACCAGCATCCACAACATTAACGAAGACATCAGAATTTACTGTAGCCGCAATACCCGTGTTATCAACTTGTATGATTGGAGGTGACAATATGGTAAAATTCAAGCTCATTTCATCATTTGGGAATTCTTTATACAACTTTGGAATTATAAATCTCCATCCAGCAGTGTTCAATAGCTTCTGATCTGGTAATTTATCAACAATCCAATACATCTTATTTGTCTGAAACAAGAAAATACGAGTGAGTACCAAAAGCCATCTTATTTTCCACTCTGATATTCACAATTAAAGAAAACAATGCACACACAAATGATGAATTTGATGTTAAATTCTTAAGATAAACTAGAAAATTAAATAATCTCACTTTGAATGAAAACATCAAATACCTTCAATGGGAAAATTTAAAGCAAGAATGCTTATATGAGCCAAAAAGTTAGAGGTGGTGATTTTGACCCATTAACTAATTCGATTCAGGTTAGGTTTTATCTTAATGGGCCAAGCGGTAAAATGAAAAAGAAAAAAAAAAGGTCATATGATTGATTCGCAAATGTGTTGGAAGCCAGCCGAAGTGAATACATAAAACCTCCTCAATCATTTTACTTGGAAATTTATATTTATCAGAAATGATACAACTATTTGTAATCATATTTAAATAACCAGATGTTTATGAAAAACTGAAAAACGCACGCACGCATACATACATACATACAAACATTTGAAAAATAAAAGGCCGAAAATTTCATGAGAAATATAGAATAAAGAAAAACAAACAACTTGGCACAGCAAGACAAGCAAGTTGGGTACCAGATTGGAACGGGCTGGGTTGACCCACTAACAGTTACGGACCCATTTAAGTATTAATAATTAAAGCTTGACCCATTCCCCTTATCTATTTTTTTCACTTGAACCGTTTGAGAAAAGGCACAACCTGAATCGACCAGCTGATAAGTAAACGGGTCAAAAAATCCTACTTTTCAAAGAACATATATGCATATCCCTTTAAAGTACCAAGAACTTACATTAAAGTACACCAATGATGCTGATGTAAGAACATTTTCATGTACTGATATGGCAACCATCTTCTGTGGGTTATTACACAAACTATCTGACAGTAAATTGATGCCATAACGAACAGAAGTTAGTCCATCATCAATTTGTGTAAATAACCCATCAATACCAATAAGAAGAGATGTAGTGCTCATGATAGGACCATCAGTTATGGTAACATTTAAAGTAGCCACATCACCAATAGTGATTTCTTTTGGAAATGACTGAAAAACCATATCGAGCTTCACTACTGCATCAATAACTTTGTTGGTGATGGTATCTTCAACAGCAGAAACTATGTCATCTTCAAAGTAATCAACTATTCTGGGGAGAAAAGGCAACGAGCTCAATAAGAAAAAGTTGATTGCACCATGTTCAAATTAGAGGGGGAATTTTGACCCATGTATTTCTGCATGGATTGATTCAGGTTTTGTTTTAATTTCTAACAAGTCATATGGGTAGAATAAAAACATCAATTAAAAGGAAATAGACCAGATGGGTTTAATGTTGCACAATGTGAATTTATGATGCATAAAACCTCATACATCATTTTTTCAATAAGTTAGAGTATCATTGAAATAATATAGTTTTGTAATCATATTTCACACTGTCTATGAAATTTTCAGAAATGCTGCACAGGAAGTGTTTTGCATCAACCAGACCTGACTCCTAAATATTACTCAATTTGACCCGTTATCCGACCCTCACAACTGACCAATTTTGACACTTCTATGAAGAATGACTGCTCCTTTCATCCATGTGAGTGACTTGTTAAAACACTGTAATTTAGATACTACATGCAAACAAACCATCTTTCTAGTGAAATTGTGAAGGCAACACCAAATTTTGCAAGAAAGTAGATTTTATAGACTCATAGCAGTAATATTTGTTTTTGTAACCATAATTACCACATTAGTTAGTTGCAGAAAATTTAAAGCCGACCTGACCAAATATGTTTCAACCTTTACTAAAGAGACCGGTTTCAACAGAATCCATTTCCAACCTACCCATCCTGCCACCTCTAGTAAATACTAAAGGATTGGCAAAGAATTACCTCTGTAATGAAATTTTTCTAAAGGAGAAACATTTAACTTATTTTGTGAATGAAGGAGTAATTTTTCTACGATATAAAACATAAATAGAGATCATTAATGTTTTTGAAAACAGAATAAATGAAAAGAAGAGAAGGCCTGAAAAGATACCCTTGATAAAGCCAAGATGCCCCTCCATCTAACTTAATGGATATATAACTGACATAACATCCACAGTCTTCGGGAGAGAGCCTTAGAGTCCCTTGCTGGTTCATTAAACCAAGAGTCATCCCTATTTCCATGCCTTCAACCTTAGCACATTAATTATTTATTAGCTTCTAAAACAAGGAAAACAGAGTGCTGTACATATAAGGAAACAACTACACTAACAAATTACATGCAAGAAAAATAAAATCTTCATAAGCAAGACACTCATCGAAAAACCCATATTATAAAACAAGGTAATAAATCCCTTTCCATGCTTAACAATCGAGTTGTCAAAAGCGAAAAGCGCACCGAAGCGCAAAGGGTCTTGGAGCTTAAAGCGCGAAGCGCAAGGCGCAGCGCGGGCTTCATGAAGGCGAAGCGCACAATATTAAAAAAAACTAAAAAATATATCTAGTGATACATAAATAAAATAGCATCTAAATATCAAAATGAATATAAAATTCATAGCATAAACATCAAACATAATTCTAAACTTCATAGTTAAACATCAACATAGTTAAAGTGTTAAACATCAAACATCATTAAAAAAAAGCACCAACAAGAACAGAACTCGATTAACATGGATCAAAAAGTCAGAAATTAACAATAATGTTACCTGATCAACTAACAAGAACACAAAAGGACAAATTGTTGATGCTTGCTATAAACAAGACAAAAATCGAAGCTTTCCTTAAAAAAATCAGAATCGATGATTTTGTTGTGAAGAATGTAAAATTCCTCTGTAGTTGAAGAGAATCGGAAGAAGTTTTGAGTCTGGTGAAGCGTGTCGATGGTTATATAGGTCTAAAACTAAGGTAAAAGTTAAAAACTGGTCAAAAGTGCTACATGTATCTAAAGCGCGCTTTTTTACGCCTCGGCACTTTTGCGCTTTTTGCGCCTCGGTGGGCCTCATGCATATGGTGCGCTTCGCTTCCTGAAAAGCCTTGCTTCTGCGCTTCAGGGCTTTAAGCGCAGCAGAAGCGCTCTTTTAACAACACTTAAACGTACTTTTGCTTCATTTAGAATTTTTTCTACTAAAACAAAGTACCTTTCAAAGTTGATTATTCTGGGGGGTGGGGAATTTGACCAGAACCTAATGGTGATATGGTTAAATGGTTCTTAAAACAGTTTTCAGAACTTGAATGATATTTATACGGTTCTAGAAAATTAAATGCTTTTGGTAATCTTTTTTAAAGTCCATTGACCAAATCAGAAATAAATAGAAAGTGTGTTGCTACTTATAGCAACTTGTCCTGGTGTCCATTATGTGCATAACTTGAAACTGGCAAATCAATTTTGTTCAACTTTTGTTACAAGGTTATGGTATTTAATTACAACAAAATCATACAAACCAGTTAGAAAACCTAAAAAATATGAATGTCTAAAGAAGATCCACATAAAAACAAGAAACAATTTAGTAGTGCAGGCGTTTGGGATTGCATATTTTTAATCTCTTTCAAAATAATGACTTTCAATGGAGCTTATAAAAGGGTGCTATTTCAGCAAAAGTAAAGAAAATAAGCACTCTCTGCTTACCAACCAAACACTCAAAACTGCTCACTACATCTAAAAACAGAATCCTAAAACACCCTCTTATTGCAGCTTAACCTGATATCTATTAAGTGCAAAATAACTTGAAGCTTGCAAATCAATAAGATATCCAAAAAGACATGAATATGGACCGAAATTCAAATAAAGACAAGAACCAAATTAGAAATGAATATAGGTGCAGCTACTTATTGTATTCTCAGAAGATGTTCGGATGTCACTAGCAAAAACTTAAGCTCATATAAGCTCTTTCTGATAAGCTTTTTCACACAGCTATTGAGCTTGCTGATAAACTAAGCTTACCCAAACACCCCCTAATTCACTTAAAGAGAAGAAACAAAGTCAAATGGATTGCTATAATATTTACCTGAACAGAGGCAACCCCACTATCAGAAAACTCAAACAACCAAGTGCTATAAGAGTAGCTCCAACCAAAACTCAAATCAGCAGTTGCACCAGATGCAACAATGGTAACACCCATCTCGCCAGGTTGAACAATCGAAGAAGAAACATTAACCTGATAAATTACAATATCCGAAAGCACCATACGAACCTTACCCACAAATGGAATTTGAACACTTTGTTCGATTTGGGGCAATTGAAGAGGAATCAAAGAAGAAATCGCTGTGTTTATCATTAAATCCTTAGCAAATTCAAGACCCTTTTGGGATATACCAAAAGATATAAACCCATTATCACCTGATACCACATGGGTAGATTGCGAAATCAATAACGAAAGTGTAAGAAAGATGAAGAAAACTCTTCTACCCATAAAGATTTTAAGAGATGGAATTGAAATTAGAGAAAAGCTGGAGTCAAATCACATGTCTTTCTCGTTTAATTTGAAGAAAATGTACAGTATCGTGCTTGAGCTGGATGAAGTGAAAGAATGGTGGACGATCGAGGATCATTACTACGACTTACGAGAGTAAATGCGAGATTTTCACCTTCGATTTTTTTTTTTTAAATATAATAATCTGATGGTGTGTGAGTGACGATTGTGTATCCAGCAAACGTGAGTGGCGTGTTGAATATGTATAGATAGATAAGCATTTGGAAGCTAATAATCGAGTTACGCTACCTACTTTTGCACAGTTGCACGTATACGGAGATGATTGCTATTTTTTTTCGAGATAAAAGTTTCGTAATAATTTCTTTAATGATTTACCATAATTTTAATATTTTACCATAGTATATGAAGTTTATTTTAGGGTTTAATTCACTAAAATGTATCAAAGTTGTCACGTTTTGCTATTATATGTATCGAATTTTAAAAGTTTTTATTATGTGTATTAAACTTGTAATTTATTGCTATATAAAGTTTAATACACATAATAGCGAGAAATTAAAAGTTCGATACATACAATAGAAATTTTTTAAATCCAATATATACGATGGTAAAACATGACAATTTGTATATATTTAATGAACTAAATCCTTTATTTTATACATATGCTTGTAATGTTTACATGATTTTCTTTTTCCATTTTATATCGTTTTGCCTAGTTTCTTTTGTAAATTCTTGTAAATAATTTTTTATCTTAAAAAAAAGGGTTTAGTTCCCGAAAATGTATCCAACTTGTCACCTTTTGCTATTGTATGTACTGAACTTTCAAAGTTACCAATTAATGTATCAGACTCTTAAAAGTTACCATTTATTGTATCAAACCTGTTATAGCAGGTCATATGGTGACATGGCATCGGTTTTAATGACTTGGCATCTAACTTGGATGCCTACATGTATTTTTCTTGTTTCAAAATAATTAAAAATAAAATATATAATAATAATAAATAAATAAATAAAAGGAATCTTCAACGGTTGTCATCTTTAACTTTATGATTTTTGAGATCTGCGCACACCTTCATCATCATCATGTATCATCTTCATCATCATCATCATGTATCTTCTTCAACATGTATCATCTCCATCATCTGTGGGACTGTGCACACATTCTTAATCATCTATGCACACCTTCATCATCATTTGCGCACACCTTCTTCATCATCTATGATATTTCAAGATCTGCTTTGGATTCAAACAATATTTTGGTTTAATCAATATTTCAAGATCTGCGATTTTGACCTTGATTCCTGGTTCAAACAAGTTCTGCAATAGCATATGGTATGAGTCGATTTCATCTTTTTATGATTTTGGGATCTACAATTTTGGGATTCTAGATCTGATTTGGGTTCGTTTTTCTTCTTCATTTTTCTTTTTCATTTTTCTGCTTCTTTGGTATTGGGTTTTCTTCTTCGTTTTTCTTCTTCATTTGGATAAGGATTCATTGGTTATCTTCATGTGGTGTGAATCTAGATCTCCGATACATTTAAGATTTCAATTCCATCACCACCAGATCTGATTTATTGATTCATCTTCATTAGCGATTTAGGGGTTTGATTTCTGTTCCAAAACATGAGTTCTTTGTTCATCGTATTCCATATTTGGTTGATGGATCTACGTGTAACGGCCATGATTTTTTTTTTCAAAAATTCACCATTTATAAAAACCTTTAATCAATAGTAAAAACATGCAGCGGAAGTCTTATAAGTCATAAATGGAAATAGTTGTTCTCGCCATAGAGGCGATTACAGAATTCTTCATAATATAAACCACGGGGTTACGACCGCAGCCATTCAAAAGTCGGTACAAGTTCAATGTTATGAATTTATTACATAACCGGATTGTTCGTTGATACCAAGATATAAACCGGAACTAATACTACCTTCCTCGCAAAACCACAACCTCTAAGCCACCTGCGCGAGTACAAGACACATTTCGAAAGAAACAAGTGTCAGCTTACGCTAAGTGAGTCAATAGGAGTTGTAATCAAAAACCATAAAACATGTTTGTAAGTAGAATATGACATGTAAATAAAAACCATATCCCACTCTTAACGTATTTGACCCGTACCGAGAACCCGCAGATCACATAGCACCAAGTGGGTCAAATATTCACGAATCATTTCATGAAGTCAATCGCACATAATCATAATCATACCGCATAATATTTCATAGATCATATCGTATCATAGCCGCATATATCATATCGCATAAATCATATTGCATATATCATATCAAAGGATGATTCTGATGTAAAGTCTAAACCCACACTAGAAAACCCAAGGTTCACTACTTGCGTGCCCGGCCAATCTATGTTTTCAAGCGGGGCGCGACTCCCACCCGAGAACATAAATCCCGAGACTCCACTTTCGCTACTCCGACGGTGCGAGTACAAGTACTACGTTGTCGTTCTAGTACGAGTCCAAATGAAGCCGATCGTATTTCAGCTTCTCCTCACACTCACATGATGTATGATCTAGCCTCCTTGGCCTACATCACTCCAGTACTTGAACACCGAAGTGTCCGCGTACCACGTGTCAAAATAGTCGTCTAGAAAGACCAAATGACTCTTGTTGGCTAGCACTTTAATCCTAGAAGGTCAATCATGCCAATTAGGCCCGCAAATCCGCAATATGGGCAATATCGTATTCTACCCCCGCCACAAAATACATGCATGCAATAACTCGTAAGCAGTCATATGTAAATCGTAGTAAAATCATGAATAATCGTAACATGCGTATTTCGTGTTTGATCATACATGCAACGAGTATTTAACTTAGAACACATAACATGTATCATCAACCAATATATAGATATATGTATAATCATCTTTATTTCGAAAATAAGGTTTTGTCTATGTACTCGGTTTTGTAAAAGTCTACTGAACTCACCTCAGTCCAGAAAATAAACACCGATCTAGATTCGACGAACTTCACTCTCGAATCGTCAAGAAGTCGACCTCAACCGTCTCGAATAACCTAGATATGTAAAATAATACTTTCGATCAAAGATATACGCGTCGTGAACTTAGAAAGTTAATCAAAACATGCTAGAACGACTTGCATGTAGAATATCAAGCTATACAACCGAAATGTTAGCTTAAGTCTAGAAGAATATACCTTTCGGGGTCACCAAAGCGAACCCACGGTCAAAACTACGCCCGAAACGCTATCTCCGTTCACCCCGCACCTCGAATACGAGTTCCGACGAAACCCGACACCCTTAAACGCTCGCTAAACTTGGTTTCTCTCGAAAAATTGGCAGAGTAACGAAATGGTAGAAGCGTGTGGGTGAAAATCGGATGGAATGAGCTGAATTTATAGCCTCCTTGAATCTGGCCGACGCGTCGCGTCGCGACCCCCGGACGCGTCGCGTCGCGACGTCCTGACACACGCAACCGACCTGACACACACTACCTCCTGTCACACGCAACCGACACGTGTCGCCCCGACGCGTCGCGTCACGACCTCGTATTTTCCAGAATTTTTTTTTATTTTTTTATTTCCTTTCTTTTCTATTCTTTTCTTTTACATTTCTTTTCCTTTCTTTTACTTTTCTTTTAAATAATAATATTCTTTTATTATTATTATTAAGTTGAACTTCGAAAATAATATTTATTTCTCGATAAATATTATTAAAATATTCGGGTCGTTACACTACGATTCCAGATCTGCTTCATCTTCAAGGTACATGATATCTTGGTTCGATTTTAGGGTTCTGGTTCTTATTTATGGTTCAGATCTGTTTGTGTTTCGGTATGTTTAGGGTTTCTTTATGAACTTGTTCAACTTTTAGGGTTCCTTCATGATCTTGTTCTTGTTTGTATTCCAGATCTGGGTTTTTTTATTGTTCTTGTTCATACCTGGTGAATATGATCTTCAATATTGTTTTTCATTTTTTAAGTAAAACTGATGTGGCAATGATTTAGTGACGTGGGATTAAAAATAAACAAAAAGAATTAAAGAATTACCGGTTACATGATGAATAGGTAATCGGGTACATAAAATGGTAAGTTTGGTAGGTTCAGTACATTAAATGGTAAGTTTGAAAGTTCGATATATACAATAGCAAAATGTGATAAGTTGGATACATATTTATGTACTAAACCCTAAAAAAACTCAGTTCAAGAATTTTCACAAAGTGTAGCCTAAGAAATCGTAAATTAAAATGGGAAATCGTAAATTAAAATGGGGTATGTCCTAAACCGAATCATTTAACACTCTCTTACATTTTTTAATGATTTCACTTATTTTTAGTTGTTTTTTTTCTTTGCATTAGTTTATGGAAACTCGATTTCCTATCCATAGGTTCAAAAATCATAACTTTTTAGCAAGTATTCATGAAGAATTTCGAGTTCAAAGTGTCGCAAAATTTACTCATATTTTTTTGAAAACAGGCCAGAAAAATGCATTTTTTGCTCAATATTTTATCGTTTTACCTAATTCTTTATATACATATTATATATGATATTTTTACCTTTTAAAGACAAGATGTTTAAGAAATTTTATCAAGTCTAGACCAAGAATCACTAATTAAAATCGTATGTCATAAACTGGACTATTTTAGCACCCTTACTGCTTTTTGATGACTCGACTCATTTTAAGCTCACTTTTAGTCTCTCTTTTTTTTTGCATTAGTTGATACTTTATAGAATATAGATAACCGAATTACTTTTCTATAGACTCACTCAATCATTACTTTTTATCATTCATAGAGAATTATGAGTTTAAAGTTTTTATCTTGTGAGTGTTAGAGGTGAAGTGGATGAAAGATGAAGATGACTTGTTATAACAGGTTAAAATCAACAATATGGGTACATTAATATGTTTTTGTAGTTTAATGAGCAGATGTGTAACAAAAAAATGCATGCATCATAACGAAACATTAAGAAATATTATAATTGTTACATAACCTTTAACCCTTTTATTATTTATCCTAAATGTAGATGGTAAATTATTAAAATAAATATTTTTACTTAAACCACTAGGTAAAAATGAATATGGAGATAAAGGACGTAATTAAAAATATAAACAGTAAATCACTAGGTTTATCTTTCTAAGAAACCCAAATAAAAATTGACAAATTGTATGAAAATGAAATTAACTTTTGTTATAGTTACCATTGTATACAACCAACTTTAAAAATTTTGTAATACCCTTATTATTATTATTTGAGTTGCAATTTATTTATGAGATTAAAGTTGGTCAATTGGGCTTTTTGAGTTAAAAAGACAAGGATGGGGGATTTAATTGTTTGGTGGACTTGATTGATGTGATGGGCTTGAAACCTTAATCCCTTGTTGTGGCCTTAAATGGTGTGTTGTTCTGGGCTTGGGCCTTTTTTGATACATGTATAAATATGAGATTAGGGCCCAGCCTCCCAAAAGACCAGATACATTTGAATAGAACAATAGGGGTGTTCTGTGTGTTAGTGTATGCGAAGAACAAGAATAGGGGAAACGAGGATCTTCGTCTTTTGCCATTCAAACTGCAAGGAATTTCTAAAAGAAACACCAGGTAATGTTTGATATCACTCTGTGATCATTTGGATACAATTTTGTATGAATTTTAGCATGATGTTCGTTAGGTTCAGGTCTGAGATAGGGTTTTCGAGAAAGAGTGTGGACTGAGAGAAAGAGAGGGTGTTTGGGGGATTAATCCTTGATATAACCATGAGAAAATGATGAGGGTTGGTTTAGATGATTGGAGAAGTGTTTTGCTACGGAAATGAACCATTTTGGTTAAGTTTTAAAAGATTGTGATTTTGAAAATGGTGTTTTTGGTGACCTGCATCTCATGTCCGACCAAGAAGATCTTTCATGCAACTTCAAGTTTTAAGTCGGAAAGGGGTGGTCCGACTTTGGGGGTTTATGTCGTCCGACCTAGGATGTGAATGAGTGTTGGTCCGACTTAGTAAGTGTTGGTCCGACATTAGTGTGGTCTAACTTTGGTGATTGGTCCGTGATATCGCCAAATTTAGATATATATTTTAAGCGATATCTGTTTTATTTTAGCCTGTTATTGTTCGTAAATAAGTAAAAGACACTTAATTATCTTCATTTAGTGAATTACAGGTTAAAAAGGCGGATGATGGAAAGTTTTGAGCAAAAACCAGAAAAACTGAAGAAAATAAGAAAAGCTGTCCGCGCCGACACACCTTCACTGTTTTGATCATATCTCACTCATACGAACTCGGATTGAGGTGATTCAAAAGGCCACGGAAACTAGACTCAGAGGGCTACAAAATCACTTTTATGGTCAAAGGCTGAAAAAGCGATTTCACGGCGCGACACCTTCAAGAATCGCGGCGCGACGGAGCTGTTCAAGATAAGGTCCAAAAGCTCGCCACGTGTCGTAGCGGCGCGACAGTTGCTTGGGTCGCGGCGCAACGCATCAGATCACGTCAGAATTCAATTTTTAAAAGAGTTTTGGATCGTGTCAAACTCACCCGTCGCGACGCGACACTTACCCGTCGCGGCGCGACGCCCCTGTTTTCAGTTTTCTATATAAACGAACATCCAGATCGATTTTGGGGGGAACCACCCGATTTCTTCCACCATTCCTCTGCTAAATACATCCCTTAACACATCCTAGAAAGCTTGAGCTCGGATTTGAAGATTTGGAGCATAACTTTGAAGATTAAAGGCTTGGAATTCTTGCTTTTTACGGTTTTTCTACTTCTCTTCTGTTTTTAATGTTTAATCTTGATTTCCAGAAGTTGATTATGCTTGTAATAGGCTAGGTTTTCTGTTTTCCTCCCTAGAGGAGATGATACTTTGTAAAGATGCTTGAATTCCTTTGATTAGAACTTGTTTTCATCTCATAATTTGTCTTACAAGCTTACCATTGATCCATATGTGTTAAAGATCTGTTTTTTGATTATTTACATTCCGAGTTTATAAAAATTAGAGGACCAATCTATTTTTATAGCTTTTATCATGATTAATTAGGATCAATAGTTAATCTTGACTAGTGATTGATCATATCCTAGGCTTAGATAATCAAGAATGGAACTTTAATGTGTATGCTTGGCATGTAATGACCTTTATTTGTCAATTTAATAATTTAATAACCAAAATAATTGTTAAAGGTTGAGTCTTGTTTGGCACGAACTTAAACGCGTCTAGTTATGTATTTAAACGATTTCTTGACCATATAATTGAATAAATGCATGATTATAAGGCTAGAACTCGGACCAAGAGTTTATCCATTATAGAAATCGGTATGAGATGAAACAAATATTCATTGCACGATTAATTGGAAATTAAATGTTTTAAAAAAGTAGAAATCGAATCTAGGGAGGGAAAGCTTTAATTTGATAAGTTTAATCCATAAAAATCTTTGCTTTTGTTGTTCTTGGTTTGCTTTTGAGCGTTTGCTAGTGTTAGGAGTGATTTTAGATAATAAAGTTTGAATCTTTATTGTTAAGATTCTAAATTCCCCTTTAGTTGTTCTTATTAGTTTAATATTTAATTAGTATAGTTATATTCAAAATCATACCCGTTCCCCTTGTGTTCGACACCCGTACTTATTTACTATACTACCATATGATTAGGTTCTCTTGCCTATTTGTATTGTTAGTCGTGCTAAATAATTTGGATTTTATAAATTTAAAACTGGTACGCTACACGCACATCAGTCCGACCTAAGTGATGGCCTGACTTTGGTGATTGGTCCGACTTTGGTGATTAGTCCGACCTAAGTGATGGTCCGACTTAGTGTGTGGTCCGACCTTGGTGTTTGGTCCGACCTAAGTGATGGTCCGACTTTAGAGTTGGTCCGACTTGGAACTAGGTCCGACTTAGGGTCATGGGACTTCAGAATGTTAAAGTTTAAGTTAAGAACGGGTATCCTGTATTAACCAGAAGGTTACATTGTAGGTCCTCGCGATTGGACTCGTTAGCCTTACAAACTTGTGAAATATACTACTTTTACTATGTTACGGATCAGGTGAGTTACATTAACTTATACATGATATTAGTGTTAAATGTGTATGTTATATTTATGTGAAAGTGTAACTGTTATGCTAATATGTGAAGTGAAGGGTTGCGTTATATTGTGGTGAAAACGTAACTCAGGCACAGTAAGACATAGTGTGAAATCCTTGGTATGGCTTGGATAGTCAACTGTGACCCAAAGTGTGAAATCGTCGTAAGTGCATTGCGTCGCTAGTATGTGGAATGATATGTGATCATGGATTGTTATATGATTTATGACATGTACATACCTAGTGTGGTGTGTAAGTTAGAGTGCTCGCTAAGCTTTATGCTTACTGTTGTTAATTTGCTCTTTTCAGGATCTGATCGTGGGAAAGCTCCAGTAGCGTGAAGACGACTCATCATCTATCAACCGTTTCCGCTGTTTTATTTATTCAAACACTTTATCAAACTATATTTGTAATTAATTACTCGAATGTACTTTACGACGTGTAGTTCCGGATGCAGGACCTCGTCAGGATTTTGGTTGGATGTTACAGATGAATGCACTTTATAATTACTTATACTTGTTCAAAAAAATTTTTGGGACGTTACAATTTTAAAAATAATACAATTAACTTTCATAATTCTCTCATTATATGCAAACAAGTTTTTTATGTGTCTGTTGTTTAGTTACCATTGTATACAATGAACTTTGTCATGACTTCCATAATATACAATAAGTTGCATATAATGTGAGAATTATGAAAGTTGGTTGTATTATTTTTAAGAAACTAAAATTGATTGTATATAATGGTAACTAAGATAAGGTTCGTTATTTTTAATGCAATTTGCCCATTAAAAATTGACAGACAAACAAGATTTATTTAATAAAAAGAGTATAAGTTTTTTATTTTCGTATAACATATGTAAAAGGACAAATTGTATTAAAAGCTAAAACACAAAAACTTTGTCTTAGTTATTATTATATATAACCAACTTTATTTTCTTAAAAATAATACGATGAATACAATTAATTTCATAATCCTCATATTACATGCAACTTGTTGTATACTATGAAAGTTATGACAAATTTTATTGTATAAAATAGTAACTAAGAATTGGACATATAAAAAAGTTGTTTACATACAATAATGAAATTATGAAAGTTAATTATATTATTTTTTTAAAATTTAAGGTTAATTGTATATAGTGGTAGCTAATTAAGTTTTCTTCAATAAATTTATCCTATGCAAAATGATTAAGTTTTCTTCAATAAAGAAGTTCTTAAAAAACTTCGCAATACTATTTAATTATTTTGATATCTTATATGACATTTATTTGTTTGTAACTTCATATTTTTTTAATCAAATATACTTTGTTTAAATATTAAATTAAGAGAGATTATATATCATTCTTATTAGATCTTACTACTCATGATTCTACTTATATAATCAAGACAAGTTTAAATAAAATTTTATGTCTACCAAGAAATACATATATTTCTATCCCCTTTCTTTCATCCACCTTCTTTTTTTCTTTTTATTATAAATCAGTTATCATTTTAAATGCAAATTAATTAATAATCAATATGAAGCCTTTCATGAAAAAAATCTTCCTTGCTCGTTACTAGTTCTCCGTCATTTCACACCTCTAGCCCTACTCATAACTTGTACAATCGAAGCCATTAAATGAACAATATGAAAACTAATATCAGTCTAATAATGAAACTACAATTTTTCATTAACTGTAACGCCCCAAAGTTTAAAAGTCTTTACGACTAGGTATTAAAAATGATAAGAAGTGTTTATAAACTAGAGGGTGAAAACCGTCAAAATGAAATTGATAGCTCAAGGGTTGTTTTGTTAATAACCAATAGTTGTGTATATATAAGCAAAAACTTGGTTTATGTTCAAAGTTAACACAAACATACATATATACATACATACGTGAAAACAACAAGACAATCTATGTTGAGTTTTGAGCAAATGAAAACAACAAGTTTGAGTCTTTATTATCAGCAAATCAAGTCTTATAACACAAGGTATGAATGGTTTGTTTAACTTTGAAATTTTAATGGGTAAAAGTGATTCAAAGCTTGAATCCAAGATCAAGAGTGTTTATTGTTGATATAAAGATGTTTTTGGGGTGTTTGGGGTGTGGAGAAACACCCCTGAGTTGTTAAAAAATTGATCGAAAATGAATTTATGCTCAAGAACAACAGTTGTGTTCTTGACATAAATGCAAGTCGGTCGTGTACATGGTCTGTGTAAGGGTACACGGGCCGTGTACATGTGTTTAAGACAGTGATAGGCCATGTAGCTAACATGATTGTGTATGTTATAGGGAACACCGCCCGTGTAGTCACTTATGTCGGCCAAAGCAGTTACCGAACTCGGTTGTGTAGTGACCACAATTCGGTCGTGTTGACCGAATTCGGTCATGTAGGGTACACGGCCCGTGTAGGCCCCTTTTTTAGCACAGTTTGTGATGTTTAGCTTATTCTTTGGTATAGGGAGGTGCCTGGATACTCGATAGAACGCTTTACTTGTTTAGCACAATAATCAGATACGAGGTAAGTGTACTATTTACCTTGTATGAACAGTACGTAAGTATTTATGATATATACCTATTATATGATAACTTTGTTAGGTGGTTAGCTTTGATGTATATATATTGTATAACATTGGTGTGTAACTATGCACCAAAACAGTAACAGGGTATACAACTCCGTAGGTGGTGTAGCTATATACCAGAACAGTGTTAAGGGGGTATGGTTACGCCAATGGGGTAGCTATACTCCAATACAATGACAGTTTATACAACTTTGCAGGTGTTACAAACTGGAAGCAAGACATCCTGGGAAGACTTTATCCCTGTTGTATGATTATTTGATTTCAGCTAGTATGCTCACTAAGCGTTAGTTTATGTTTCAGTATTGTGTTTTGCAGGTGACTCGGGTTCCAGCAAAGGTAAGGCCCCAACTTCGTAATATGATGGATAGCTCCTGGTGATTTGAAAGAAGAAACTTTTAAAACCTATTTTGAAAACTTTATAACACTTGTGTATATAAGAACATGTATTTTGTAAGCTCTAATGTTTTTGAGATACTAATCAATAATCAGTATGTTTATAAGTAAAACTGGAAAAGTGGTGTTATATTAACTGAAACTAATAATTTTTATATTACATAATAAAAACCAAGTAATAAAAATTGCATAAATAGGTTTCTCTAAAAAATAGTCTTGTACAAGTCGATTGTGTGCATCTACACAGTTTCTATCTACATCCATCTTTTCTTTCTTAGACTCAAACTTTCAGCTTCATCTTTAATAAGGAGAGATAATGCTTTTACGACCATTTAAACAAAGTTGCCTTCTCTCCGTCAACCTGTCAATATGCAATAACTCGAAAATGAATCCATATTTCTACCTCAAAAATAAAATAATTTTAAGTGGGTTATATAGAAGAGAGTATAAGAGAAAAAAGATTGATCCAATGAGTTTTTGAATAAATTCAAACAATTTGATGCACATGTGCATCATCAAATGATCTAATGAGTTTTTTTTTAACATTTCACACAAACTGATGTGCATGTGCATCAAAACTAATCTTTTAAGTTCTTGAACAACTATAAATAAACTACCACATATGCATCATAAATTGATACAATGATTTTTGACATTTATATTAAACTAATATACTCATGCCTCCTGTTGATCCTATGAGTTTTTTCACAACTTTAAACAAGTTGATGCAATGTGCATCATAAGCTGATGTAATGAACTTTTAACATTTTGAACAACTTTTAAAATTGATTCACATGTGAATTATAACATCATCAAAATCATGTTAAACGTTAACAAACTAATGCACATGTTCACCATAAGAGAATCATGTAAGTTCTTGAATAACTTTAAAGAAGTTGATGCATTTATGCATCATAAACTCATATTATGAAATGTTGATACTTTAAACAAACTAATCAATATGTTCATCATAAGCTGATTCTATAAGTTTTGGAACAACTTTAAACAAGTTATGCACATGTGCATCATAAGCTGGTCTAACAAATTTTATATGTTATAAACAATCGATGCACAAATGCATCATAAAATAATTCTATGATATTTTATAACTATAGACCAATACACATGCATTATAACCTCCTCTTATGAGATTTTGGCATTTTAAGCAACTTTAGTCAACAATAAGTTACATATGCACGTCGGAAGCTAACCGTAAGAGTTAAAATAAACCGATATACATGTGCATCATAGTTGATTGCTTATTTATTCTAAATCTTTTTAATTAATTTTAATAAAACTAACAAATTCTCACGCAAAGTGGATAAGTAGTTATATTCTAATTTCATTTATAGGTTGTAAACTTGATTTCTATAAAGATTTTTTATTCTCAAAAGATTTAATTATTAAGGTGGTACTAAACATATATGGTGAATTTTGTATACACCGTTATTAAACTTCAAAATAACATATTTGTCCGACATAATTTTAAAATATCATCTACACTATTCATAACATTTCAAAATATTATACTTACGAAAACTATTAGGTTACTTAATTTTTAAATATTTTAATTTCAGTAATCCTTGATAATTATGAAAAATAGTCAATTGACTATTATGCCCCTCTTGTACGTTAATCACCATTGGTATCAATAAAAAAAACTACGACATGTAAAACTGTACACCTCAACATCGGTAGGACGATGTCACAAAAAGAGTCAACAAAGGACGTGGTTTTGTGAAGTGAGCGTGAGGCATGGAATGCGAGCAGAGAGAAATTTCTATAGAGTAAAAAGCCATCGATATGGTGTACACAAGGGCATAATAGTCTATTGACTATATAATTATCACGGATTTTATAATAAAATTAAATTATTTAAATATTATTAAAATAATAATGTACATAAATATGATATTTTTAAAACTATAATGAGTATATATGATATTTTAAAAACTAGTGTGTATAAATATGATATTTTGAAGTTTTACATAGACATATATGAAATTCTTCCAAACATCTAATAGACTCCATTTAATTTGGTCAATAGTTTATATTTTAAATGATATGAAAAAATAATAATTTTAAATTTTATAAAACTAAGATATTAAGACATTGAAGAATAGGTAATTAGAAATACATAAATTATTTAATTTGAAAATATTACAATAAGAAGACATTAATTGATAATGATACACAATGAAACAGTAGACCACAAAAATAATAAATATAAGTGGTAGTAATAACAACTAAAATATAAAACTATCAAAGATAGATTTAAAATTAGAAAGAATAAATTCATTAAGGATAGATATTTAATACTATTTATGAACATAAACAAAACACATATACGTTCATAAGTATGAATAACGTAATATAAAATACGTAGTCCATAATAGTCTAGGTTAAAGTTGCGTAATGACATAAAAGTTATCCTAATGCTGATATGTACTTAGAGTATTTTTTTACACATATGACCATTTAACTTGTTAAAAACATGTTAATATACCTTTTTTAACGTGCAACCGGCTTAGCTGGTAAATTCATAATCTCTAAAATTAGTCCCCCCCCCTTCATTTAAATTGGTAGAGCATGTTATGAATCTTGTTATAATGTTTTAATATGATACTTAAAGTGTTTTTTCTTCACACATCTGAACATCTTCTAAAAACTTCATTTTTTCCTTCATTTTTTATTTTAATAACTCCATCTTGGCCTTGTACATGGACAACAAAGCAGAAGAATTTGCACTTCTTACTAACTCCCCGCAATAATTAATGCATTTACAAGATAAATTAGGGCAATTTTCACAAATTTCAGTGACTAATTTCATACAAAATCATACCAAAGAATTAGGGCATGTTAGGAATCTTCGCCGGGTTGTTACTTGTCCATGATGTTAAACATTTTACTGGCTTCTCATAATATCATTCACTTGGAAACTTTGAATTTGAGTTGGAGTTGTAGGACGACGATGAAGACATTTTCGCCACCTTCAAGAGTTCCAAATGAACAATTCTCTAATTTTTATGCATCACTTATTAGAAATGGTGAGGAAAGACACCAAAATAGTTTTTTACCTGTTTACCAGGTAACAGTTGATGTAAGGGGTATATGAACATGTTTTTAACAAGTTATATAATCATATAGTAAAAAAAAATACTTTAAGTACCATATTGAAACAATATGACAACTTTTATGCCATTACGCAACTTTAACCCTAATAGTCTTTCAGATGATGATGCACTCCATCAGCCACTCGGTGGCTCTTCATCATCGTCTAGTCTGTCATTCTCATATATACACCAAACTGCCCAAATTATTAAATTTACATATACTTCATACCTTCAACACTCACAAAAATATTAAAATGGATGCTTACAAACGCCATATCATCTTTTTTATACATAGATCTGAAATATGTTATGAGGTTATGTGCTTAAATGTAGCAACAAAGTAAGACCGAAGTTCACGTGATAGAGAGGAACACCACATGCGGTACATACATAAAGAACAAGTTGGTGCTGGCTAGGAATAGCAATGGTCATCCGATTCATCCACCCAATCTGATCCATCGATGGTGGATATGGACAGAGTTAAATTGGTGAATATTGGATATGGAGCGGATATGAATGTTTAGTGGAGCAGATATGGATGACGATTATCCATCCATGGATGAATCCATAAACCCGAAATTAAATTTTCCTAAATTAATTTTTTATATAATTAAGTTTATAAATCTATATATTTACTATATTTTTAACATTTATATATAAATATAATATTGAAGATACATATATATCTTTTAAATTATAATATTACACAATTACAGAGTATGTTTTTTGCTTTGATTGTTTTTATATTAAATTATTTTTTGATTTGTATCTTTTTTTAATAAAAAACTATGTCTTTATGTCAACTAAATTTATAAATTATATGTAAATTAAATGTACGATATTTTCTTAGAGAAAAGAGTTATTTCGACATCCAATGGATATCCAATCGTCCGTCTAATCCGATGGATATGGACGGATTAAATAATTTCAAATGGATATGGATATGGACAATAAAAAACTAAATGGATATGGATATGATCTAATCTGATCCAAATCCGATCCATTACCATCCATAGTGCTAACAAATGTTTGGTACGAGACTATTTTTACAACACGTGGTGACATAGCCTCCAAGTTTCTTTAGATGGTGATTTTGCATACACAAACAATTATCCATTCGAATAGTCGAATTCTAACCACCATCAAAGATCTCTTCCCCCAATTGTTCTACATAAATTTATTTATATTATTTAATGTAGGTTGTTTGTAAGTTCTAATCAATCAATTGTTTTTATATTAAATATATTTTCTTAATATTTAATCTAATTATTATATTATAACTTTTATACGTTGTATAGAAAATTAAAATTATAAAAAATCACTTTCAATGACGACACTCATTACCCCGAGAATTTGACGATGAACTATTAACACTCACGAAATATAGCAGTTACTACTAAATAAAAGAGAAATGGTATATCCTTCTACTTTTTGTTCCTACTTCATCTTCATACCTACTTAATGTTTGATATGTGTAAGACGCTGATTCTCTTTCCTCATCATCCCGTGATTTTAACGCTTGCCGTGATCAAATAAATAGGAGGATAAGTAGAAACAAAACGTAGAAGATATATCATTACTTCAACATCAGAAAACCTGAATAAGATGAACTCATTCAAGAATAATTACTAATTAGAAAACTTGGTTAGTTTACCAAACAAACCCCTTAAAAAAGAAACTAGAATAATTAGCAAGGTTATGTGAAAATACAAACAGAAAATATGCAACCCAGAAAAATACACATTTATAACTCCCCAAAATGTCTTGCACCACCAAATCAAAGCGAAAGCATGACGGTTTATGGCAGTTTGCCACCAACTACTTCCACAGTCAATCATATGCTTTTTAAGTCCAGAAGCCTAACCCACCTTTCTGTTACATGCGCAATTAATCTCTACACAATACAATCTAACACACATTAACACTACTCCATAATACTCATGAGATGAACCACGAGGTGGGAAATGGGACCAAAGAAGAGTAGCCGCCCAGTATCGGAACCAGGGTGCAATGGTCCACCCATTATGGTCAAGGAGCAGATCTGTCCGTTGAGCCTTCGGTGTCATGACCAAAACTATCTTCATTGTAAAGTATATAATCTTTTTCTAGTAAAAGCACGTGAACGGGAGCCAAAGGGTAAAGAATTGATGGAACCCACCATCATAGAAAGTAATCTGGTGGCGGTTTTTTAGCCGGAGCCCCTCTTGATTCCTGCAATTTAGTATAACTGAATTCATTCATCCAGACACAAATTGCACTATAGGGATCAGGTCTTATTATCTACTGGAAATTCAAAAAGTTGTGTTTAGGACAGACTTGATGTTACGGTAAAGTACCCAAAAAAATGCACATAATGAAATGGGTCAAATGACATAAGTTACCTAAAATGTATTTTTACTGCATGACCATCTTAAACCATCTCATTCAACAAAGTAGGGATAATAGGAAAAACGTGGATAAAAGGTGATTACAGTACCCCCCCCCCCCCCCCCGGGGGCGGGTGTATAAAACTTACCTGGTTTGAAGTTATAACCCTTACCCAACCTGCCTGACCCACCTATTATGAATTATCTACACCTATATAAGTCAAGGAGTCACTTGGCCTGAACTCTATTTATATATTTAACCTGATGGTTCTTCTTTCTGTAACTTTTATTGTATTTTCCTAAACAAAACTTCTGTAATACTATTTGAGGATTTACTTCTGATCTTATACCATCCTTATGAACCATGGGTTTAGGGCAGTGATCCTATACAAGTCGGGCCAAGGCTTCAGCTTTAGACAAGCCAAGCCCCACCCTGACTCTTTCGAGCCATGAGTGATGAGCCAAGCCCAAGCCTATCAAATCTTTTACAAGCTGAGAAAGCTCAGGCTTGCCTCAGCTCGGCTGGCTCAAATACCCTCCAGTCAGCTTTAGCTCAGCTTCAAGAAACCTGAATCAAAGGAGCAGGGATCTCAATGACAAACCTGCGGAGCTGCTTTAAATACACGGAACTGTTTATTAAGATTCTCATCAAGCTCAAGAATGGCAGCTACATTGCCACACCTGCAAATTAAAAACTAATCAGGAAAAACGACTCTTGATCAAACAAAAAAACGAGCTTAGTAAATTGAAGTTTGAAAAACTCACCTGTAACAGTAATTTGGAGCTGACCAAACTGTAACTATTTGGTTATTAAACATCCACTTAAAACCCTCCATTACCAACTGGTGTGCACGACATATGTAATCAATATTATTAGTGTGGTTAAAAGAAGTAACAACACTGCCACCAAACAAGAAACCAGCACCACGGGGACTCAAACCCCAGCCATCTACAATGTCTTCAGGATCAGACCACAGGAGGTCACACATTGCTCCATCATGGGGTACTTCTTGTTTTCGATCAATTGTGCGAATCTGGAAAATTAATCTGGTAATTATTTAAATGAAGTAAAAGATTAAAAACAAAACAAAAGGATACTGCTCTAGATTTTCAAACCTGATCTAATGTGTTGATGTTAGGAGAGAGACCGCCATGAACAGAAAATATTTTGTTCTCAATGAGAGCGGACAAACTGTAAAATATGTCAAAATTTAATCAAAGAAAGCTACAATTAATAATTAACTACAACGCGTGAGCCAAAAAAATCTGCTTTGAAGCAACAGGAATGACAATCTGTGAACCTGACAATAGATTTAAAGATAAAAGTCTGTGGGATAAAGATAACTATGCCACTGCAGATGGCTATGATCAAGAAATCATGCAACAAGGAGTGTAGCTTGTGTCATCTAGAAGTCAACTCACTGTTCATATGAGAGCTGGCAATTTCAACCAATTTATGTGGAAAAAAAATGGTTCAAGTCAGGGTTTATATTTGATTGATAACAGCTCAAATAAGTAAAACTAAGAAATTTAGTTAAAGAAACAGGGTGACCAGTTTGAAGGTAACCCAAAACGACTATAGGTTTAACCATCTCCGATTTATTCAAAAATAAAATAAAAATCTGAAATGTTTTCTTGATGATAGCTTTGTATTGTATTCAGTATTATGAAATTTTAGAAGAGAACAAAAAAGCGCTTATGGATTTGTGGACAAAATTTTCAACATTTGTTGTAAAAGTGACTGCTTGAATCACTAAGTTAAAAACAATATGCATTAATTCAGTTTATGAAACCTCAGACAAGATTCTGGTACTTGGGTTCTTTTCATTTTCTTTCTGGGTTCGCCCTTGATGATAAAAAATGTGTACTGTCTACACACCAAATAATAAGGGAAAGCAATTGAAAACATTAGCCAACCTTAGGTAATCAAATATGTCGGTGCAATATCTCCAAACATTAACAGAACCATACTTCCTCAGGCACTCATCATAGAATCCGTATACCTAGCAAATGATAACAGTAAGCTCCGCAGTAAATCAATCTGTTAATCAATTACAAAAGGATACCTGTGTGATCTGTCGGCTCTCGTGATTGCCCCTAATCAAGGTTATCCGATCAGGATACCTTACCTGAATATAGAAATGCTTCATTAGAGAACAGATACAACAAAATACGGTCAATATTGAAATAATAATTGCAATTGTAATAAACAGATCAGTCCTGAAACCTTGCTCTACGACCCATATGAATTAAGCCAAAAAATTAGAAAAAGCGATGGAGAGTGAAATGAAGAAAAGCCCTTTGTATAAAGATGGGCACTTCCCCGTTTGGTTTGTTGGAATTGGCCGGAATTAAATTTGTGAATTCCTTGCTAGGCTTGTTTGGTTGGAGGATAGAAGGAATTAGGATTTGATCATTCCTTCCAATTCCTTAGGCACAAGGATTTCACTATTCATTTGATAAAAGGAAGAAATTTAAAACATGAAATTGTAATTGGCCAGCTAAACACGTCAACTAAGAACACAACTCCGACGACTTCATTTCTTCGTTTCTCCAATGCCGGTCGTTTGCTTTGTCCTTAACTCATTTCTCCAACAACTTCGTCCCTTACCTAGTCACCTACTTCGTCCTTAGCGGTTCGTCCATAACTCATTTCTCCGGTTGTCTTCATTTCTTTTCCTTAACTCATCAAAATCGTTTGACTAAGGTTTGTGATACAGCTTAGGGTTCCACGCATTATAGTCTTCTTCAATTAGGGTTCAACCAATCGACTTCGAATAGAGCAGAAATCAACGTTTTCTACAGATTTCGATGTTTTGGTTCAGACGCCTTCTACAGACTTCTTCGATTTTGAATCTTGTTCAACAGATTTTGAATCATCGATTTTGGGTTTTTGAATCTTGTTCCACAGATTTTAAATCTTTGATTTTGGATGTCATATGCGTTTGAATCTTTGATGATTTCGTTTTGTTAATAGGTTCCAATTCCCTCCCATACCAAACAGGTAAAGTTTTTACTTTTTTGTAGATTCCAAGTCCTTGGTCAAATTTCATTTCCTTCGGTTTCATTCCATGAACTAAAACCTTAGGTATTGCAAGATTATTCAATGAAACAACATGAAGTGAAGTACCTTAGAAATTATAAAATTACAAATCTATAATAATTACAATTCGACACCTCTAGTAAAATAGCTTGCAATTTGGTGTTAGGAACAAGGCGATACAGGTGCTTCTAGAGTTTGCTTCTACGCACATCTTAGTTACAACAAACTTTCTTTAAAGAAAAGAGAAATGCCCATTTAACATGGCAAGAGGAAATAAGGAGTGCTTTAATTGACAGAGGTTTTTCAGCACCTTATTTAACAGCAGGGGAATCAAGCAGGGGGGAGAAAGGAGGATTCTTGGACTGGACTGCATGGTTTTGCCGAGGAGAGCAGGTGTTATTTGGCTGACTGCCCTATTCAACATTATTTAGCATGAAGATGCCATAAAAGTGAAGACTCAGCAAGGTGATCCCAGTATATAAAAAACAAAGGAGGTGGTAACTATCATGGCATAAAACTACTTAGCCATGCTATGAAGCTATAAGAGAGAGTGATAAAAACCAGATTAAGGCGCAAAACAACTATAAAAGAAAATCAAATTGGCGTCAAGTGTGGAAGGCCCACGATGGATCCAATAGACCTCAGAAGACTTATGGAGAAATACAGAAAAACAAAAACAAAAAAGGCTTATGGAGAAATACAAGAAAACCAAAAAGATTTACGCAAGGTTTCGTGGACTTGGAGAGGGCCAATGATTGTGTTCTATGGGATTTGATTTGGAAGACCTTGAATGAAAGAAAAGACCTAGGGAGGATACATAAAGGGTTGTCTTGTTGTCCGAGTCTCCGAGATATGTATGAAGGTTCAATGACTTGTGTCCGGACACCATTGGGTGGTAACACACAATACCTCTCAACAGATATAAGGTCAAATCAAAAGTAGACACTAAGTCCTTACCTTTTCGCGACATACCTAGATGAAACTAATGAAGATATTCCAGGAGTATTCCATGGAGCAGATTGTTACAATCCATACTTAGCATGCAAGTATATACTTGGTATACCATGGAGCATGGCTATCACTAGCGATAGTGCACTAGTACCGATGACAAGAAGAGAAGTGAATGTAGACTAGAACAGAGAAACACAACATTAGAAGATAATATGTTTCGATTTAGCCAAGATAAACCTCAACAAATATAGAATTGATCAGGAATGCGAGATATGATAGAAGAATAGTTACTCCGCCTAAAAGAGAATTTCAAGAATTTAGGCTCCATGATGCATAAGTCATGGGAGGTAGGACGGTTGAAGTGGAGAGTGGTACAAAGGTTTTGTGTGGCAAAAGTATTGTCGAAGTTGAGGATAATTTCTATAGGGTTGAAATTAGGCTAGCTATGTTATACGGGGCGAATGTTAGGTCACTAAAGAAGGGGCAAGAGAGGAAGATGAAAGTGACAAAAATGAGGATGCTAACTTGCTAAGGGTATACATCTCTAATATATTTGTGGTAAGCCAACAACACCGGTACGCTACACTTCTTTAAATGCTCTTTCAAGTAATAGAAGACTGAAGATCTATAGTATAAGATCATAAAGAGAGGGGTAACTAACATAGTAATAATAATTAATAACAATAATGAAAAGATTATATATAATAATTTATATAATTATATAAATAAGTACGAAAAAAATGAAAATGAAAAAAAGAGAAAGAAACGAATATATAATAATAATAATAATATAACAATATCATACAATACACGCATCCTATGTTAGTATCTATCATCGTTTATCGTAGTATAACTCTTTTCCATAAATTACAATTTTAAACGACTACCGACTAACCGGAGGTGAGAGGTATCACTGTCTAGATTACCTCCCCCTCCACCCAAAAAACATATCCTACTTAGGTAGGATTGGGTATGGTTGTTCTACAAATCTAGTGGTCAATAAATTAGCATGAAGAACAAAGCTCTTGCTTTCAGGTTACAATGATTAGTCTTAGGAGGGGAAACCAGAAAAAATATGTGTAAGTATACTTATTTTTGTAACCTACAAGATTAGATAGGTTTTCACCCCTTTATATATCCAATGAGTTCATTATTTTGCCTACCCAGATAGTTTTGAGGTAGAAGACGTGTTTATTTTAATTGTTGTTGGAGGCTAGAGAATATGTAGATAAACTCTACATAAGAGTCGAGATAACATATGATTCAACTTTAGCACTATAATAACTATGTACTTGAAAGAGTTGATTGATAAATGGCTAGAGATCCCAAAAGTACACTTTGTGGATCCAACATTCTATATAAAAAGCTATTTATCAAATGCGATGTCACCAAATTGTGTAATATGCCTATTCTACACTTGCGCAACAAGAGAACTATATTTTGAAGTTATTTAAAGACTTAAGCAAGGGCAATTTTGTTATAACGAGTAGTGTAAAACAAAGATCAGATGATAGAACTTAAATAAAGATCAGTGTAAAACAAAGAGAGAGAACATAATGAGTGCTAGAAAAATAGAACTTAATGAAAGAAGTTATAGCTAGCCTACAACAAATGATCAGATGACTAATAAAACAAGATACATGACATGTCTTTTTGCATCTTGTAAAACAAAGATATTATATAGCACGAATGTTCATTTGATCTCACAATATCTGTTATTTTGTATCAAGTGGAATTTCAATACAAAACTTACCTTCAGGGCAAGTAAAAGCAAAAAGGTCTCTACAGAATAGAAACCTCTATCCACAAAATCTCCAAGAAACAAGTAGTTGGTCTTTGGGCAATCACCGCCTACTTTAAAAAGCTCTTTCATGTCATAGAACTGTCCATGGATGTCGCCACATATCTATACAACAGAGAAAGAAGTTTGGAATTATAACTTTAAAATTACTATAACAAAACATTGAGAAAGATCTATAATTTAAACAAACACGGTTACATTAGAAATGGTAGCAAGCAAGTTAAGTGATTTAAACAATTTTAGGAGAATAGATCATATCAATAACTTATGTTTAAGATTTGCAGTATTGGCTTATTGCATTAAGAACAATGAGATTGGTTTTGCAGTTCTTCCTTTGAATTTGATGGACTAAATTTTAAAAAATAATTAAGACAAAACGAGAGTGTAAAAGGTGATTAAAATGTCATAGCTTTTAAAACACAATACACTCATGCATGTATAGTATGTTAACCCATCAGTGAGAAAGAAAGTTCATAAATAAATTATCGCTATTAATAAGAATAGTCTTGTCGTCCTCATTTGCACACATGTAATACCACTTTACATACAGCTTGATGACATTTTATTCGTGTTTTAATACTAATAGATTTCTATCAAAGTGTGCTGAAACATATAAGATAACATAAGTGTGATCAAGGTAAACGAGATATTATTACACATAAATAGTAACATCCTTAAGCCTAATAGTATCCAAGGTGTATCTTAGGTGGCTCCCAACCAAATGTTTGTGGGTATTGTCTAGAAAGGTGTAGAATAGGGTGTCTGTGTTAAAAAATTATAATAGTAACCTGAGCCTCAGGAATAGAAGAAATGCATATCCATGCACCTTGCCCTTGTGGCTCCTATCCTTTTTACACTATGTCTTTATCTCTCAACTTCCTGGCTCACGCTTATATGAAACAAAATCCTCCTTAGTGCACAAGGTTAGCATAAGCAATCCAAACAATAATAAACAAACACTCAAATATTACATGTGTCCTAGAACAAGAAAATAATAGAGTTCAACAATATGATAATTTATTGAATTGAGAAAGGAAGTTATTTACGTTCATTTGTTGCCACGAGCCTATGAGTTCACTAAGTCCTAGAACAAGAAAATAATAGAGTTCGACAATATGATAATTTATTGAATTGAGAAAGGAAGTTATTTACGTTCATTTGTTGCCACGAGCCTATGAGTTCACTAACAACATAAATGCCCGAGGTGTATGCAAATTCTAAGCTACGGACCTGTACTAGCATTTAGAGATTTTGTATATTTGCTAAAATATGGAGGTTGTTGAATCTTGTTTTGCATGTTCTTGCTCGACAGATGAAATATTTTGTCAATCAATAAGATTTACTTTCCACAAATATCAAAAGAAACATGAGCAATATGTGACTAGTGCAAGTCACCATTAAAATAATAACATGTCACAGCTCCCCATAAAAAGGGGCTTTGGACATTGATATTAATATAATAAATACTGATTTGTATTCAATTTGAAACCAACACTATCAACTAGCATATGCCATTGATCGCGAACGCATATGCAACAAAAAGGATAAACATTTTAGGCCTCACAAACACTTGTCCTGGTTTGTATTCTATATATATTGCCTTATCACAAACTTCTCACACGCTCGGTCCCTCAAATCTAATTTCTTATATCTCTTCATGAAAAAGAAAATTAAGAATAAGAAAATCACTGGAGCCATCATGTATATAATGCAATATTACATCAACTAGAAAAATGCTTGCATAACCAATCCTTTTATGCCCTGCACAATAGACTTCGACCTGCTTTTGAAGTATTAAAGAAATGAAACAGTGGTCACTGTTGAAAAGTGCTTGGATAACCATGTAGTGCAACTGTGCAAGTTTGCCTCTTTAATAAATCTACTGAAATTACTGAATTTTTTTTAATGTGCTCAAAGTCAACTTAGTGGATAAGGGAGATCAACCTGATCACTGCCAGGGTGATACCACAGGTGGCCACAATTTTCGTGGCCACAATTTTTGCCAGGGAGATCACAACTATGAGGCAAGAGGTTTGATTTGTGTTTGAAAAGTAGTTTTGATATGTGTCTCTGATGTCCATCAATCATCAAACCTAGTCTTCAAATTTTAGTTTATGTGTTGTTAAGAATCTTCTATTTGCCTTCTAGGTTTGGCAGAAAACATGCCTTTCTGCACTCGAACATGTATGTTTTCTATTTCTTGTTATGGTACCACTACTTAGTACTTACACCAAGGAAAAATTATAACTAATAGAAAACTAAATAAGTAAATAACCCCTGATAACTAACCAAATATGTCAATAAACTGACCTATTGTAATTTCAAATTATCAGGAAAAACACCACTTAAAAATATTTATGTGTGGTGCAACAATCCATGGTCTCCAACAACCACATAATGATTCCTTGGACTTGTGATACCAACCATAAGAAAAATTATATAGGAGGCTCAAAGCTGACAAATATTCCTATAGTCTATCAGATAACTAATAGTGAGGGAATTTGCAAATCTTTTTTGTTTGGTAATCGCCATAGCCATACCATCCTTCTACAATTTAAAATTGAGGTCCTCTCACATAGGGGAACTGCTACTACTGACGAGAATCATTTCTGATTCTTAAATCATGACATGTAAACAACTTTTCTATAAACCCTGCTTGATTGGAGAAGAATCTTGTTTGCTACTTTACTTTCCATACCCTACCCCCCTAAAATGTTACTTATATTTGTGTTGAAGATATAGTTTGAGGGTGTACTGTGAAGGCAGGTGAAGTACTTCATCATCTACCAAATTAGAAAAATTCCTTCCAGCCTCTACATAATTAATTCCCAATAAACAACACAATAGGGGTGGCTGGATGGTTGGATGGTTGGGAGTCTCCAAAAGAGGTGCCAGGTTTGAATCCTGAAGCTTCAACTACTTGGGACCACCGACTACAGTCCAGATCCAATATCGTGGAAGTGGGCTGTGACTTACATAATTCTCGGGTCTTGAGGGAGGTCAAGAGTTCAAACTTTACCTGCCAGGTAACTAATGTGGCTGGGATGGGGTTTCCCTTATAACCCCAACTCCCAACATATGGGTTTATAATATGAAATCCCAGAATGTCTTTCAGAATCAAAATCAAGTCAAATTAACTTTTTTCCATTTGGAAATGCAATATATAGTGTAAGACATGGTCCAGCTAATGAAACCAATGAATTTGCAACTATAACCGATTCTTCACAATTCCATAAAGTCAAAAACTGAACACACTTAAAACCCTAATATCAGCTACCATATTTATGTGTGCATAGATACGCAGTGTTTAGCAACAAAAATACACATCAGTGTACATGAATCTGAACAAGGAGGTTAAGAAGAAAACCCTACAGTGACGGGAGCATCGACCCTTTGAACGTTGCTCTCTTCGACGAGGATTTCCATGGCTTTCAAACAAAGAGCCTTGACTTCCGACTCTTTGAGTGGTTCGCAGTTCTTCAGCTGCTCGATTTGCCGGTCTAGGTCTGACATAGCTCACCGCAGCGCTCCCTCCTTTTTTTTAATTTTAGGCTTCTTTTCTTCTTGTTTTGGAGCTGAAATTAAACAGAAAAGGGGAGAAGGGAAGATGCGCCGCGGCGGCGATATGATTTTCTCCGATCGGCCGCTCCTCGATTTTCAGATTATTTTTAAGTGGTTTGTATGCGCTCCGATTATCGCGACTCTTTTATGACTAGTATGGATGTGTAGCGGCTTGGAGGCGGAGCTGTAAACTCATCGAGCTAGTGCTGTGAGGTGTACACAACTAGACATTGTAACAAAAAGGTAAAATAAATCACGATTTAACCCCGGAAGTTTAACCAATTTTAACAAGTTATTTTTTAAGAGGATTCAATCGGTGTGACAATTGTCGAGTTTGGCGACCAGTAACCACTAGAGATAAGAGATGCTTTAAGATTTTGGTAATTATTATAATATTTTAATATATCCTTAATCGTTAGGTTTTGAGAGAAAATTGAATGTTGTTGTATTTACAAACCATTCAAATGATTGAAACATTCCTTGTTTAAATGGTTTTGATGTCATATTTAAAGTTATTAATAGTTGTGTAATATAATTTTATAAACTTATAATGTAAGATAAGACAAGTAAATAGTATATATAAGTACGTTTCACGCTAATAACAGGTGGGATAGAGTTGTAATTCAACATATGATTGGCGACTAAGTGATAAGTATGATAGATTTGTAATATAATATAATACAATAAATTCAACACACAACATTCTCTCTAGGCTAAATGACATTTCCAAGTGCATTCAACTGCACCAAAGCAACATCCTCCTATGTCAACTTGATCGCCAAACTGAATGGTTAAAAGAATTACGACTGCAACATCGATGACAACTACGAGCCTCCAGAAGTCTTGGACTTGATAGAAGATTTATGAGTTTTTTCTTTGACACAATCCCGGCATCGATAGAGTCAGCTTTTACTTCTTTCTATCAAATAACACGCCCAAATGAAAAAGGGTTTTCTAAAACCCACACATATATTTTGAGGCTTAAGTAACTTTTTCCGCTTCACAGTTTTATATCCCAGTGAAAATACATCTTACGACTTTAAGAATGAAGAAGAATGCCACCAAAGAATAATAATACGGATTCATCAAGGAAAGAACAACATACACAATGGATAACAACTAGGAAATAGTTAATACGTCATCAAATCAAACGAGGCTACTAGTACTCATAGATCTCACATAAAGTACATATCTAATAATCCTTGGATTTGAACCATTATTTTCAACCCTTTTTTAACAATGTCATATGGGTAAAGACTTTTACAACAAAGAGACTTTATGAGTCATATCGATTTTAAACTCAATTTTATCTTAAAAAGATGATTTAGGAACTTCATCAAAAATTATGTTATGGTCTATGGACATCCTTAACGTCATCAATAATATGCATTTTCTATTGGCATTTTCGATTTTCATTGGAGGGGAATGCTCACTATAACATGTAAACTAATAGCTTTATTAAGAAAACAACATGAAAGTATGAATCTCAAATGTAAGGATTTTTTTAATGATTGTGCTTTATGGATTCATTGAGGTGAATTTCAAATCTTGGTGAAAGTAGATGACTATGTTTCCAAGAATTACGAGTAAGGGTTTCATGACTTAGCATCTTTATTTCATGCAAGTTCAACAAGTATACAGATGGGCCATCAACTAATGTGCCTAAAATTCTACTTGACAGATATAAATTTTGTAAATGTGCATTTCTTCTAATTGATTATACCTTTTTGTGTTTTTTATACTTCGAGTTACCTGGAGAGGGATGTAGCTCTTTTCGTATTTTTAAATTTATCTATTTGTACCATCATGTGAAACATCTTTATGATAATAAAATAGTTAGAGACGTAACATAGTTGTGGAAATCTTTTATATGGGATTGAAAAATAAACGGTTTGGTTTTTAATACATATTAGTTGATTTTTGTAGTTTTCTAACAAATGTAGAGGTGAGCATGCGGCCCGATAGATCAAAAAAACCGATGAACCGGACCGAACCAGACCGAGACCGGTCCAGACCGGGGCTGGTCGCTCCGGTCTTCGGTCCTTGTTTTTTTATAGATATCGGGTTTCGGTCCGGGCCGGTCCGGTTTTATTTAATATAGTGTATAAAACAAACAATAGACCGAAAAAACTGACTAACCGGGACTAGTCGGTCCTGTCTTCGGCCCTAGTTTCTTATAGATTTCGGGTTTCGGTCCGGTCCGGTTTTTGAATCGAGCTCATCCCTAAACAAATATGTTATTTACAGCTTAAAATAACCCATATACTTTTTGTGTACAACAAACTCACATACCCATCTAAATTTACATATCTTTCTCAAGCGGAGTATGAGGCTTGAATCTTTAACCTCAATCTAAAAAAGGAAGGAGCACCTTACGGTTTACATACCTTGATACTACTATTCCAAAGTCCATTTGATAAACTCTTGTACTTCTTATATGCCTATCTAAACTAGTTTTTGTGAAACTAGCTATTGGTATGACACAACATATTCAAAATAACTCGACATATGTGCAAGTCAGACTACTCAATATATAAGAAAGAAGTAACGCACCATTAAGAATTTTGTTTTCCATAGTGATAATTGTCTTGATTCTAACAATTGGTATTAGATCGAGGTCATGGATTTGAATCCCCCATCTATCAAAAATTGTTTAGGGGGAGGCTGCGAGTCATTGGCATTCATTTTCCTAAATCCGCTTGTAGGTTGTGACGAGTCGGGATCCCTTAAATCTAGGCATTTGCAGCAGATGTTGGAGGAGAATGTTGGTTACTTAAGAAAAATATAGCGCATTAACCACTAGATTTTTTGCATGATGGTAAGCCCCTTGTTCTCAACAATAGCTTAAAACACAGTGTATAAACACGGGAGATGATTAAAAATAAATTTTAAATGTTTATAATGTTAAAAAGTACTAGCATATATAGTAAAATAAGTGTAAAATATATATAGGGATATAAAATCTCTTAAAAAGAGAAATCTATTAGACTTAAAAATGCATCAGAACATCATCACAATATATTTTTTTGTAGATGCTCTTTATAATTAAATTTGTATTTTTTTAATTTAATCCAATTGATATATGTGTTTATATAAATAATTACGAAAATAGATAGATGTATCTACTAAATAATTTAAATAAATATTTTTATTAATATATTTAAATGTAACAAACTAATTTATCAAAAAAATACTATTTAAGAAAAAAATTATTCGTAAATCGTTTAAAAAATTAAAAGGCGTAATTAATAGAAAAAACTCTAAAATCAACTATTTTAATTAAAATGGAACAAAAATCTTCAATAG
The DNA here is from genome assembly GCA_038502395.1 of Dittrichia graveolens. Taxonomy (NCBI): domain Eukaryota; kingdom Viridiplantae; phylum Streptophyta; class Magnoliopsida; order Asterales; family Asteraceae; genus Dittrichia; species Dittrichia graveolens. Next base: position 14,012,809 of record JARJIL010000001.1, on the reverse strand, counting down.
AATGTATCTTACAAGTGCTGTAAACGAATAAAATATTCATGAATCGTCTGTGAAATTGTTCGGCGAGAGGTTCTTTTATGTTCGTTTGTTTAATAAACGAACGAATATGAACAAGATTTTCTGTTCGTTTAATTAAACGAACGAACACGAACAGAGCTCTCGTTTGTTCATTTATGTTCGTGAACGTTCGGTTATCCGTTCGTTTATATTATATACATATATATTTATATTACATGTGTGTGTTTATATATAGTGTTTAATAATGTTGAATTTGTATTATACTTCGTGTTCCTTCATTTACGTTTGTCTATCGTTTAAATGAACGAACAAAAAATATACACAAACTAACTAATCTTTTAAACAGCCAAACACACATGCTCGTTTGTTTATTTGTTAGTAGATTATTTTTTGGTTCTCACCGCGCAGTAAAATATATGCATTACAATGTAAAAATTAATTTCGGATTTGGAAAAGTTTCATTCTTATTTTATTACGTGCGTGTAACGTAGACGGCGACGACAAGGTAAAGACAAATTCGCCGGTGACCGGTGGCGCCTTGTGTTTCCTACCACAAATTTATAAAATTTTATTTCTGCTCATCATTCAGATCGACAATTAGATCCGTTCACCCGGTCCAGTTCTTATCCCTGTGCTCGAATCACAGATCAATTGAGGTAATTCTTGTTATTATTCGTTTAATTCATCCATTATTTCGATTAACCGGTTACGCACTGATACTTGGTTATACGTTTCCAGTAATCGACCGTGATAATCTTATACGGTTAAGGGAAGAGACAAATGTATGATTGTGATTGTTCTTCAACTATGTTATCGATACCCTAATTCCCCAATTTTAAAATTCAATGGTATTTATTCGTAAAATTTGAAATCACCTGCTCATATACACAACCACGCATTTATTGTTTGTGTTGCAGATTAATGGCTTCATCTGCGGATCCTTGGGTGCGGGAATATAATGAAGCCTGTAAACTTTCCGATGATATCACCAGCATGATATCGGCGAGGAGTTCATATGGCTCAGGACCGGAAGCACAGCGCCATTCTTCTGCTATACGCAGAAAAATCACCATATTAGGAACGAGACTTGATAGTTTACAATCTCTTCTGACAAAGCTTCCAGCCAAACAACAGTTGTAAGTCGTGTTTTTTTATTGTTTATACATGAGGTCAACCAGTAACAGATCTGGAATTTGTAGTCCATATACCCAGAGTGTGATACTGTAATCTAGTTATACCAAATCGCTAATTGGCTCAACATAAGTTGCTTGTGTTTGAGCTGCTTGAGTATACTGTTCGGTATAAAAGTACTTGACCTATCAAACGAGGCTTATCGAGCTTGTGTTATTCAACATTGTTACCCTTAGTGTGTGCGTGTGTACATTCACAAAACTAACTGTATTATATAATCGAGTCGAGATCAGCTGATTAAGACCACCCTTAAGTAACTGTATTATACACCTGAGTCTAGATGAGCTGATTAATACTACATTTGATGGAAAAGATTATGAAACTTTTAATACATAGGTGAGTCAAGTTGTGCTTCAAGTATAAAGGCGAGTCGAGGTTAGGATTGACAATTTCACCCTTTCATACACACGCATATACTGATATGCATATATTCAAGACTTTTTAGCGAGATGGATTTTTGACGAGATTTCACAAATTTTATCAGTAACTCTACGTTACTACATACTACATCTTTAAATAGTTATTTAATGAATCGTCACTGTTGGCATGCTTCTTATTGCATCTATGGTCATCCAGACACTGTAGTAATGCCAGCTTTTTGCCATTTCTAGCTCTTCAATCTATTGATTGCATGTAGCACTTGACATACAAATTTTAAGGAGCATAGGCTGCGTTTGGATTCTGGAGAAGGTGCAAACTTTTCATTTTCAGTTTTCAAAGAAAATTTAGAAAATACATTTGGTTAAAAATGTATTACTTTTCTTATTCATTTCAGGAATCTAGAAAACATGTTTGGAGGTGTATTTTCTATTGCTTTTCAATTTTCAGTTTTTGTTATTTCAAACAGTATAATATTTAACATATCTGCACATAAAATTAAACATGTGAAGATTTTGATTTATTTTATACCGAATATCAATACTATTTTTGTAAAGTATTATGTAACTTGAAGAATTCATATTTAATTTATGAAACTGATTTTGATATTGCAGTAGTAATGATGTATTTTAAAAGACATGAAATAGTAAAGTGTGTTTGTTGGATAATTAAAAGGTTGGAAATAAAAATACTTAGAATGGTGGATTAGTTTTATTTTAATTTGTGGTGTTGGTAGTATCGTGCATCTCCTGACTCCTGGTAGTTAGAAAACTTCTCAATTTGGAAAATCATGGAAAACGGCAATCTTCTCTTTTCCATGTTTAATTGTAATTCAGAAAAGTGAAAATTTTCTTAGAAAAGTCTTAGAAAATCATTAACCAAACATGTTTTCAAGTTTTCCAATGTTTTTAGAGAATTTTTCTAGAACACAGGCGGACTTTTCGGTAACCAAAGGCAGCCATAGAAGCTTGTTGTCATGCGTTATTTTACAACCATTAAAACAGTAGCTGGTCTTTGTTGGGTGTAAAGGTGCATAGGGCTTGCTGGATATATTTGGTACTAGTCTTATTGAACTCCAATAAGAGAGAATAGCTTCTCTCATGAGTTGAGCATAAGAAGGTGCTAATTAGTCCCTAATTTGGTAACCCTGTTTTGGCCAATAACTAGGTGATAGTAGAAGTAACTAGTTAGTAGTTATATGATTTTTCATGTGTTTTTGGTATGATAAGTAGTTTTCTCCCTACTGGGACAAAAGGTGTTGGGTTTGTGAATTTGAAGTTCACTAAAAAAATAGAAGAAAAAAAAAGAACTATTGCATGGTACTAGAAGGAATATGTTCAAAACACTTATCTTTTCATCTCATCGGTTCTTAGTTTATCCATATACTTTGGCTATAACGGGGATCACCATATATTAAGACTATAGCCATTCAGTGACATTATGATGTGCGCATGCTTGTATAATAGTTTATACAATCACTATGAACTAAATATCTTTTTTAGGGACAACAGAAGTGAATAGAATTTAATAACGCCAACCTAATTTGCCCATATACTATGTAAAAATGCCGTAACTAATGTCTAAGTTTTTGCTACTTGTTGCTCTGCATAAATGTTACAAAGGGAAAATTACGTAAATCTTATAGTCACGAGAACTCCATGCCCTACCGTTCCCTCTCCCTAGCCACCATATATATCCAGCCCCCCTCTTCACCATCACTGTTGAGACAATAACTGGAGTTGCTCTGATACACCATTCCTGCACTAAATCTTTTCAACATGGATTGTCTTCCACCTAAAACTACCGACCAAAAAGTCGTCTTTTTAGCCGCTCACGATCTCTAGTGTAACATTTTCTTCAACAGAACTAATAGCATTATAGATGCTAAGATCACTTTCAACCTCACAATCGCTGTTAACAAATTCAGAAACATACACTGTTGCCTAAAACTGTTGTTCCAGATTGAACAATGAACAAACTGGTTCGAACTTAAATAATATAGCACCCCAAACTGGGGCAGTTGCCTCTCGCAGCTTATAGCTTGCTCCTCTAGGCCAAGGTATTTGCCTGACTGAATGGGCTATGTCTTAAGCTACAAGAGGCCAAGGCTCTCAAGCCAACTGCTGCAGCATCTCATGCCGAAGTATAGCCATAATAAGAGTGGGTTTTATATAGTGGACAGCGCTTTGATGTGTGTCCTAACAAAGATTAAGCCCAATTAAAGGAGGAAGTCTGTAGTTTTCTATATTAACTCTTGTAGTCCAAGGGGAAAATCTATATTGAAGTAGTTGGCGACATAAGCAGCATGGATGGAGAAATACCTGATCCATCAGCTTTTATAGTTTCTATTTGTTTTCTCGAAGTTCATTCATGATTTCATGGTGATGGATGATGAGATTGGGCTCGGGGTAAAAGGTTGAAGGGGTTGATTTTAAGCTACATAACAAACTAGCTTTTTTCATTTAAAGAAATGATGGATGATGAGATTGGGCTTGGGATGCAGCAGCATGCTTAATCATTTGTCATCACATCCAAAAGTTATGCCCATTTAGAGTAGCATTCAGTGACTAGTCCTTGAGCAACGCCATAATATAAAATTTTGAATTATTGTGTAAGGTGTTAATGTCTGGTGTCATGATCTGTTGATTATTATTGATGCTTTGATCTCTGATACGTTGCTGAAGTTATTGAGTTATCTCGGAAAAACTTTGCCCGTTATTTGCAGAAAGGAAAAAGAGATGAATCGACGTAGAGATATGCTAACAAATCTGAGAACAAAGGTTACACAGATGGCAACTACTTTGAACATGTCAAACTTTGCTAACAGGGACAGTTTACTTGGGCCAGAAGCTAAGCAACCTGATGCGATGAGCAGGACAACTGGTTTGGACAACTCTGGCATTGTTGGCCTTCAAAGACAAATTATGAGAGGCAAGTTGTTGCTTTGTGATTAGGTTGCACTTACTCCAATTGGAACACTTAAAGGGCAGTTTGAAAACGTTACAGCTATAGCTGGAAAAAACAGGCAGGTCAGGCGGGTTAAGGGGGTGTTTGAGATTGCTTATTTTTGCTTAAAGCTTGTGACTTAAAGCCTAAAAGTGCTAATAAAACAAGCACCTACTCAAGTGCTTATAAAAAGTGCTTTCATCTCTGTAAAATAAGCTAAAAAGCACCAAGTAGTTTCTCTATCCAAACTCCTCAAAGTGCTTTCTGGTTTTCAAAAATGCAATAAGCCACAAGCACTTTAAAATAAGTAATCACAAACAACCCCTAAATAGCAGGTCAAAATTGGTATAAATTTAAGGTGGATCAAAACAGGTCGGGGCAAGGTTGACTCGCTAATATTTTGTCTTATTTTGAATTTTATAAATGCTTGATACGAGTATAAACACTATAATTGCAGTAACAATTCAAGTTTTTTATAAAATGTTTAGAAGGTTAATATAGCCTTCTTAGGGTTTATGCTAATAACCTACTCATAATCTACTTCTCTCTCTCTCTACACTTACACACACAGCGGTTATTTTAATGTAAATATTTTATCGAGTTTTACAATTCTTTAATCACCATTTACCATATAGACCATTTTAAAAGTTTCATTCGTAAATGCTAACCATAACAGTATAACACTTGATTATGTAAGGGGTTACATGTAACGTGCTCTACCCAATTGATATGTTTCCTCTGTAGTTAAGTTTTTAAGTAATACCCGCTTAACCAATTAGCTCATAAGGCTCAAATCAACCCTTGTTTGCATGAATGGATTGAAATTCCTACCCCTAGTTATATCCTTTGGACTTCTAAGGAAGCTTTATCCTTTTCGGCTTACTTCCCATTTATCCTTTTGAGTTACAGAGCAAGATGAAGGCCTAGGGCAACTGGAGGAGACAGTGATAAGTACCAAACATATTGCATTAGCAGTGAACGAGGAACTCAATTTGCATACTAGGCTCATTGTATGTCATTCTCTCCCTTTCCTATATACGTAATGGCTACTCTGATCCATTCACTTAAAGTTGTATAGAATGCTACAACAGTGATATGAAAAGCATGATGCTTTGCTCCTTTTGATATGCAGGATGATCTTGACGAACATGTGGATGTCACAGATTCCCGACTTAAGGTAACACTCTTTCCAATAAACTTGCAAGATATTAGGAAAAGCTTGATAATCGTCAGCCAAATATTTCAAGTTCTCTAATAGTTAAAATGTTCCTTAACGGAATTAGGTTCTAGAAGAAGATGTCGGTATAGAATGTTTTAGAGGTTGCAATCAATGCAGAAACTGTTCAATTTGGATTATATTTTGAGGCAAACTATACTGGAATTTATTCAACTATGCAAGTTTTATTATTGCCTGTATCGTATTTCAAAACTTACATTTTATGCAAAAAACTTTTAAAATTCACCCTTTTGAAGTAATTAATTTTTTTATTAGCATTTTTATGTACCTAACTTACATCATTTATTGCTATTTTATAAGATGTAAATTTTAGAAGTTTAGTACAAGTAGGTTTGAAGTCCTATGATCATACATTAGTATAAGGTGTATGCCGTATAGTTGGATCCATTTCAATGTAGTTGACCCTGGGTGAAACTAAATATTTTCCCTAAAGTAGAGACGGGAATTAGGTTGGACAATTAAAAAAGTAGCCTGAAATACTTACAAGTGTTCAAAAACCTTCTAAATTGTTTTTTTAAAAGTTGGATCAAGATGTTAATAAGAGTTTAAGTTTACACTAGATTAAATGATGATCCATGGGTTGGTTTAAAAAAATAATAAGTATTAAACATTACTAAAAAATTTAAATAATTATAAAACACGAAAGAATTGAGAGTTCACAAAAATGGTGACAAACAGTGTCAACACCATGACTAGCAGTGAAAGTGTTGATGCGAGAGGAGGGTAGACGTGATAGCAGAGTTGTGGTATTATGGATTCATGATATGAAGGACGTGATTGTATTTCTTCTACAAATCATTGATCATTATCGTTACAATTATAAGCAATAAGGTCAAATATTTATTGGGTATAAACTTATAATACAAAGAGTTTAAAATGATTATATAATATCCAAAATGATAAAACTAAGAATTTGGTTAAATATGATATTTTGAAATTTTATAAGGGGTAAATATGATATTTATAAATTAGAGTGAACAAATACGGTATTTTAAGGGTTAAGAAGGGCATATATGAAATTATCTATAATAATTTTGATTCAAAATTAAAAACTTTGACTTGTAAAAGTCAAAATCAAATAAAATTTCAATTTAAGTTAATGATTGAGATTTAATTTTACATTTTTACTAAAACTAACGGCTAAGATGTTCTAATAGAGACTATCCAAATTAGTCTTTTGTTTATATTTATTAGAGATATTAATTAATTATTTGCAAAACTAAAAGAAACAAATCAAAAGAATGTCAGTGGGTCAACCCAACCTGTTTTGACCTCCCCTAAAATTGTACCGGTTGTGACCAGTCGCACAACCTCCACCACCTACAGAATGTTAGCCTGTCCTATTCATCTGTAGGAAGCATATTTTTCAATCTTGTCACAGTGTTTTGCTTCTTTAACAAGCAATGCTGTATTCTTTTCCTTTTTACCTTACTGGTCACTGTTCAGATGACCGTGCTCGAGTACTAACAACTCTGTGTGCTTTTCCAATTACAGAGAGTGCAGAAGAACCTGGTGATTCTGAATAAACGCACCAAGGGTGGTTGCTCCTTCTTAGGCTTGTTGTTTTCTGTTGTTGTGATTGTTGTGCTACTTCTCGCTATATATATGATTCTAAAGTACTTGTGACAAATAACCATGGGTAACAATATCTATATATCTATATTTCATGTCAATAGAAACTTCTTGAGCTTGTGATCTATCAGATTATCTTTTATTTTCTACCTTTGACCTTTGTTTGTACAATAATTTGTGGTTCAATTAACAGCTTTGTGTAGACTAATAAACTTGTGTTTGGGAATTTTACTTATTAAAACTGTTTCTCACAGTTGTTTAGGTGTTTGGTTGGGATTGCTTATATCTGTATTTGTGAGTGAAAACACCCTTATTATTCATGTTATACTATTGAGCTAAAATCAAGTTGCAAACATTCAACTGGGCAATTTCGTTAACTTTGTGTGATGCAAAACTACGTATACCAAAATTCCTTTTTAGCAGATTCATTTCTTAATATTGGTTTTCCAGTTCTTTTTAGTTTAATATGTATATACTTCTTGAGATGATTCCACAAGCTTTTGCACTCGAAAGATTTGTATTTGCAGCATTGATCTCATTTACTGGAAAATTACCAATCTACTACCCCATGGTGCCATTTATGCTAGAAGAAAACATGGAAAGGCCACAGATAACCAAGAACAGTTTCATGGACATGAGCAGGTACCTTCCAACAACAGTAACTTCTGCATTTACTCGTTTGTGTTTAAAGCCCTAGTTCTTCTTGGGATAAACACACACACACACACACAGAATAATGATGTGCAAAAATTAGTCCAGACTAACCAAAACGGGACCAAAAACTGAACTGAACTGTCTTTTTGTTCTCTTTTTTCAAAAGAATTTTTTGTTTTTCATACTTGAACCGAGGACCCTTCATGTTTATATTTCCTTTTCAAACTATGAATTCCCAAGTTTGTATTTGGTTATTGTTTTAGTCACACTTTAATGTTTTTGATGATTATTGTAATAATATTGTTTTCCAATCATAATCTGGGACTTCAGACATCAACACTTTTTTAATGCAATAGACAAATTAAAGTCGTTTGCAGGCCAATCCAAGTCATCTTGCTTGTGATTTGACCCGTACATTTTGCAACATTTAGGCTTGTAAGTACGGTGATCGATGTAGGAAGGTTGGTCACACGTGACACTCCATCCTCTGGCCTCTTTTGCATGATGTCATATTGCCATAACTGTAATATCCGACATGATGACTCTAATGTGTTCACCGTCATGTTGTGTTTGAGAGATTTTTTTTGGTTTGTGTGTGAAAGTGATATCAAAAGACTAAGGTGTTGTTTGTTTTCAAAGACGTAAATGTCTTATGTCTTATTTCATGTCTTCAGGAGAAGATGCGGTTTAGAAAGTCTTAAGTCTGAGAAGGTGTGCATAAAAAGATGTAGTTTTTAGCTTCTCAAAATAAGCAAAAATAAGACAGAATAACGTCTTATGTCTGCGAAAAAACAAACAAGCTTATTACAAACGTCTGCGGGTGCGCAGACGTATAAATACATTTAGGAGTATAAATACATGTCTTTGTAATTCATTTGAGTTGGTTGATAATAAAAATACTTCTCTCACTACTTCTCTTTCAAACACTCATAGATAGACATAGCAATTAAACCCCATTTTAGTTAGCTTCCGTTTATCTTCCAAACGTAAAAGATTCTGGTTAGTTGAAATCCTTTCTTCAATTCTTGAGCGATATCTGGAAAGGATCATAACACTTTAATTTTTGTTGTCATTGTTGCATAAATTGAAGGATCCACTGCTTGAAAGTAGGGTTGTTTAGGTTTCTAAAGCCTACATTTTCATTTAGAAAATGCACATAAGGTGTTTATGTTTTATACCCCAAAGAGCTTCAATTGTTATATCTTACTCAAAAAGAACCTACGAATATACGAAATTACTAATCTACTAATTATTTGTAAGAAAAACTTTTGTAGAAAACTAAATTGATAAGATGCTTCTAGCTACACACGTCTTTTTCCCATTAGTTTATGAACAAATCTTTAAATTACATTGTTCCATGATGTGATCTACTAGAAGCTTACTGAGTTGGTTTGTAATATACTGTATGTTTGAAGAAATAAAATGTACTTCTGTGATGCAATGGTGTATCTGACTTTATCTACTAAAATTTCTTTTTTGGCTTGGATAAAGTGCAGGCTGGTTGTTTTACAACATGTCCATTTTATGTTGAATTCAGTGCACACTAACTGTTCAATGAAATGCCTTACACAAGAATTGCAGTTGTTTTTAGGTCCAAAATGTGTGCAGAGCTATACCTTATGCTCTAATCATATGAAAAACACTTATTAAGCTTTCTTAAAAAAAACTATATAACAATTAGTAAATTAGCGTTAATTAGAATGATATAATTTTTTTTACTGTTCATAGTGGTTAGCGGGGGGTTTCTAAGTCGCGCTTTATCTGTTTGTTTGAGTGAAAAATTTGAATGGTAAGCAAACCACTTGTTTTTTCCTTCTTGCAGTAGACAGTTGTTGCTTTATCTGTTTGCTTAAGTGTTTGTTCTTTTGTCCCATGCCTTCTTTGCAATCATTAGTATGTGAATTCTTGGTTTTGTCTATTGTCCCAATATGTTAGCAAATTAAATCCGTAGCAGAGCGCGGAACCCAACACTCATTAAAGATACAATGTGACATATTGAAATTTCTCTTATCTAATCAATGTAGACCAGATTTTATAGGATACCAATACACTTTCAAAGTGTTTTACTTCAAGGTTTTACCTTTTATTTATTGTTTCAACATGATAGTTAAAGTTTTTAGAAAGCGTAGTGTGTTTATAATGTTTAAAATTATTCTAAATAGGAGAAAAAACTTTAATTATCAGATTAAGGCAAAAGGAATAAAAATACGTTATCGGTATAGAGAGTTTGCCTTTAATTTGATGACGAGTTGTCAAGTTGTATTATTTTTATACAATGCGATTCAAATGTTAGCACCAAGGCATATGTAAGTTGACGAAAGTTTACTTGTATGTTAATAACTCTTGCCGCTTAGACTCTTAGAGGGTGTGGTTTGTGGCCGATCATCCTTGCGAGATCCTCATCATATCATGTGGTATACCCTATTTTCTATTTTCTTGTCACCTCAGCATCACATCACTTTCCTCTTTCATGGTGGCCAAAAATTTGGTTCGGGAGTTACATATAACTAGATAATGAATTGTAAGGAAGTTGCGACAATGTAGTAACGTGAATCTATCAATCACAATTCACCATTGACGCTGGTGCAAAGATGCTATGCTGAATAGCCATGCTAATTGTGAACTGCTTTGTTAGGAAGAACTAATTGATCACTTTCCTTGAAAACAAAAAATATTATCTAAATCATTGGGAAGCTTATGTGTGTCAAATTCAAACTTAATTAATTAATATCCACATATACGATTACGGTATACCATGATTTTTGGGTGGGTATGAACCATTCTACACTCAATGTGGTTATGTCACCGTCTCTCTTTCTAAGTAAAAATGCTATTTTTTTAATCTCTTAACTCTATTCCATTTTAAAATTGAACATTAATGAGAGAGAGATAGACAAAGTAAGAGAGAGAGAGAATATAGATAGAAAGGGCGGGTGTGAGGAGCCGTAAAGGTTAGTCTTGAAAGGTAGGGAGTGAGGTGGTGTGTTACATGGTTTGGCCTCATACGGGTTTTTACTTGATTGTCGGTGATTAAATTGATGATGTGTTTGTTAGTTTATTTTTAACCACCTGATAGTAATTTTTAATATTTTTTTAAAAAGATAGTTGGTGGTAAATTGACAAAACATGTTTTTTTACCCTTTTCAAACAAACTATAAATATAACACTTTTCAAACTCACCATTCTTCTCTTCATCTTCTAAAAAATAAATTCTTCATTATCATCTTCAACTTCTACCGATGATATGCATATTTTATAACTTAGGGCTCAAGTGCTTCATTGTTAAGAACAAATAGGGTTGAAGATGATACCACTGTTTTATCTTCAAAAATTCCATAATCAATTTATATATTGTGTTCTATTAATTTAGTTTTAACTTTTAAATAAAGTAATTTTTTTTATTATCATTGTATTTTAACTTCTTATCTAGTCAATGTAGATTTTTTTATTTTTTAATCTTGCTTTTATTTTAGTTAGTTAAATCTATATATGACATTGAAATTTAAAAATTAGGTATGCTTCAGATTTCAATATGATGATTGTGATAAAATGTTTAGTATGATGAAAAAATGAATGACAATATAATTGAGGAAAAAATGATGTCATTTACAGTGATTTTGTCATGGAGAACCACCACACTGCCCCTATTAACCTCTTTAGTTTAGTTTTTCACATATGCAAGGTGTTCTTCTAACATGTTTTTCTTCAAAAATGAATCTTGTTTAGTTTGAAATCAACTGTGTATTGAAGATATTTATTTTAATGATTTATTGTATTACAAGACAACTCAGTTAGATGTTTTATCTCTTTATGTTATAAATCCATGACAATTTTATAACTTTTGTTTTTAAAAGCCACTTAGTTGAGGCAACCAACTCGACAGATCATGTGGGTTGACTAATGAATCAAATTGAGTTTCGTCTTATGGGTTCTTGTTAGGCTTTTTTTTTTGTATCAAGTCTTTCTATGAAATGTCTGATCGTCTTAATAAGGTATGTTTGAAATAAATTATAAATGGACTTAATATGAAAATCTCACATTCTATGGCTTTTCATATTCAAACAACTTTATCAATTAAATGAAAATACAAAAACCTGTATTATAGCTTAGATAATTAAGTTATTTTCATATTAAGTTTATTGAGTTGTGTTCAATAAAGTCGATTTAAAAAACATAGTCCTAAAATTTAAATATTCAATCACAGGTGATTCAACATGTGATTTGTAAAAGCATCACATATGAATTACGAAAATGTCACTCCGTCCAAAATTTTAAAATACAATCTGGACCATTGATGTTATTGATCCAAAGGTTAAAGTTAGTCCTTTAGGACTATGAATTAAGTATATATTATATTGAACATTCTTCTAAGTTTATCAAGTTATAATCAAACACTACCCACATATATACTTTATTGTTCCCTCCTCTCTTAGCTATATGTATAATTGACTTATCAAACATGTTACACAAACTATATTATAACAATAATAATTTACTTCTTAATGAAACAACCACAGGGTTTAAAACCATATAACTACACTTTAGTGACTTTTGACCAGTTTTTTTTCTTTGCTTAGTATAATACAAATTAACCCATATACCTTGGTTGAAATTACCTTTGGCCAAAAAGTAAAAAAGTTGTCAATGTATGACCAATGAGCAATATGATACGATATATAAAATATTAAAACGCGAGAAAAACTTGAAACGAAAGGTAAACATGTCTTGATCATAATAAAATTATTTCATTCCATACGTTCAAAATTGAACAAGAAAGCTATTGCTAAGTAACACAACAATTTAATCTTCAGAAACAATAACAAAAAAAATAAAATAAATGCATAGATGTCTGCAATTTAATAATAATCTTCACATATCTGAATCATATAATATCAGACAATCACTCAGATCCTTCCCTCCTTAATTCACATATGCTAAAAGGCCAAGAAGGTTGTTGATGCCTTTGCCTTTTGAGGCTTCTTCATTCTCCTTCACTCAGAATTGGGACAATGAGTGGGTTCATCTGTGCAAGATAAACAATTGCCCACCTGCCACACACACAAGAAACAGCTAAGTTTTGACTCAAACGCAAACGAGTTAACAAACCTTTTTGGATTCTCAAGGTGTGTGCACAGACATGTGTGTGTGTGTGTGTGAGAGAGAGAGAGAGACCATGAAATGGTTTTTCCTTGATATAATCTAGGGTTAAGTATACAGAAATGTCTGTCAACTGTACTCCTACTTTTATTATATTTAGTTGGACTTCAAACTTACCCTTGATGTATCCAACTTTCAAAACCTAGATTTTGATGCAAATGATGTAAAGTTGTTATAGAAGTTGATTACATCAAAAGACAAGTTTCAAAAGTTAATTACATCAAAAGGCAAGTTTTAAAGTCCAATACATGTTCAGCAGGTGTAAAGTTAGATACATTATCATACACTTTGCCCTTACTAAGCTATTGACGTATAAGTAAGATTCAATTTATAAATTATGACGCCGAGTTCTTCACACAATTATCTTTGTAACAAGTTCAGAATACAAGAATATTACCATATTCGTTAAAATGTGTGCAGGTTTGCAACTTAAAGCAAATAATCAGTCTGGGGAAGGTGAAATCTTTACCATTACTCATTAAGTGATTTCTATACGCTTTTCAAAAAAAATAAAAAATCAAGTGATTTCTATACTCAAGGGAAAGGACAAATTGCATAAAAAGAAACCAGCTTTGGCCAAATTGACAGCTTCAGCTAACCAACTCTTTTCACAGTAGAAAAAACCATCAATGTTTCAAGATCTTTGATTTAAGGTTAAGACCAAAGTTAGCTGGTTCTCAGGCACCACATCATAAAAAGTCAATACAGCCAAAGTTGATGACATATCAGCTGCCACATCATCAACTTGACCCGCTAACTGGATCAAATTTCATTTGATTGAAATTTCTGAATCAACTTCTGTTTTGAAACCTTTTCTCGCTTAAAAGTGGGTCACCCAAAATATATAATTTACCAATGTTAGTTTACCTTGTTTATGCAATTACCCCAATAAAAAACACCAAACGAAAAATACGACCATTATCTAAGAACTGCCAGCAACAGTGTACAAACTAGCCATCCAGTGGTGCTACCTAGGTGCCAGCTCTAACTCACAACATACTAATTATGTTTCTGGTATGTATTCACATTTTATGCATCCATGGAACACAATAATCATGTAATAATGAAAGACAACTCAACATAGCTGTTCTGCTTAACATAAGGAGACTATCCTCTCACCATTTAATAAGATGGTAAAACAATATTTTTATCTTGATAATTAAAACGCCACTCTCCATAATTATAAAAGTGACTCGCATACGAGGTAAAAGACTTCCAATGATTGGTAAAAGAGTTTTAAAACAATCATGAGGCAAACTTACATCATCCAACAGCATATGGTAGCAGTAATCACCAATGTAAGGTGGAACCTGTAACATTATACATGTTAATGTTCATCAAATTTGTGAAATTAAACTTTATGCATAACTCACGAATTCATGAGATTAGAAAGCCCAAGACATCATCCACACAAATTTAAGAGTCACATATCTATATCTTTCGTTGCACAAGCCAACACAAGTTTTACATATACAATGAGACTTACAACGAACAGTAAATGGTATTGATTAGCCAGTATCCACTTATAACAGATATATGTTGGATAGTCATATACTTTTATCCATCCCATGCCAATGTTATTACAGAAAGGACTTTCAAATCATTAAAAAATATAGAGAAACAAACTCATTGTTGCCGGATAAAAACCATAATACTCGGTGGTTATGTAATCAAGAACCGCTCATATGATTTCATACTAACGATGATGGAACCTTTTAAAACAAGATACTCAGTATACACATTGCCGATGTTGTTTAGAATTGCACACTGCAGCGAGAGATATTACTAAAGAGCAATAACGAAGGACTAAAAATGCAAGGCCACAAAACTCAAATTAAAAAAACGGACAATGGTTCCAGAATTCTATTTTCAAGCCACCGTCTCGCATCACAGTCTACTCAAACAATTCAGGGGGTGCTTGGGATTGCTATATAAACTGCTCATCTACTTATTGGATTTTAAATTGAGCAGGCTTACAAATAACTTTTATTTAATCGAATAAGCAATCCGAAGCATCCTCAAAACAGCTTATTGCCGTATCAAAACACAATAAGCAATCCCAAACATCCCACAATATAGTAGGTCAATTGCAGTGAATGTTAACTAAATAAAAGATTGCTTACATCAAATACTATAGAAGAAATAGTTCATCGCATGATGAAAACAGGAAAGTTCATTACATTCTAATGTTCTCGTTTTTTCATTCCTTAGCTCAAAGCTTCAGTAAGGAAGTTTTAATCAACCCTACAGAATTCAAAAGTGCTCATACCAGTGAATGACTAGTTTCTAAATACAAGTAAGTTACTAATATCCTAATTTTCAATCAAATGCTTTCAAAACTGGATAACACAATCAAATGTGTATGTTTTCAATAGAATATATATCAACACAAACTATTCTAAATTCAATCAATGCAGCAATCAGGTCAACAGCAATAACGAAAAAGCATAAGAAATGCACGAGTGTGTAATTTAGCATATACATATATATCAAGAACAACAGTAACATAGACCAAATCTAGAGCCAAGTAAAGTAGAATCGAAGCATACAGGTTCGCAGAAGGGCCTTTATTGCAGCAGACACGAGTGCAAAAGCAGGCAATGATTCCGATCACAATGAAAATTAGGGTTGTAAGGATAAACCCCATCGTTAGATCGATATCGCCGATCAAATCCTATAATAAATCTACGAAATCAGAAAACCTAAAATCGAATTAGAACGACTAAAATCAACAGTCGGTAGCATAGATTAATCAAACAGATAAAGTAATTCATTAAAGAAAGCATAACATACCTCCGATCTCCGGTGGCCGGTGATGATTCCTTATGGTCGTTCGGAGCTCCCCTCGAAACAGATTTTTAACTTATCAACTACCTTCAAAAAGATCCGACCCGATTAGATCCCTTTGATGGGTTTGGCCCATCGGCCCAATAAACTTCAGTAAGAGTTAAGCGGGCCTTCAACTTTATTGGACCAAAATCTTATTTTTTTTAACGATAAAGACACTCACTCACTAAATCTATCTGTAATTTACTTCATTGTTCATAACGGGGCTTGAACCAACAACCTCCCTTAGGAGGGGACCAAAATCTTGTTAATTAAACTTCGTATATCGTAACACCATTAATAGCCAACGTACTATTACACATTTTATAGTTTTACCGTAAACTAGACCCGCACAAACAAAACCACCCAGGCGATTATATTCTCAAATCATCATCAATGACAAACAATATTTTACTATTAGAACGTCTTGGTTTCAATAAATGTTTTATGGAAGTATAGAAGTTTAATTTTTCCTAGACGAACTTTCTATGTATAAAGGAACCAATTATACTAATAATGTAAACTCCGAAGATTTTTGCACAATTCAATGTTTTAAAATGGTGGCAAGAAAGAGAAAACGTTGTTAATTTAAGATCCTTTCCTACATGGCTAAAGACATACTAACGGTTCAACCTAGTAGCGTAGTTTCAGAATGTTGTTTTTCTTGTAATATTGTTGGTTACTCTTTCAACAAAGTAGGTTATCTATTCAAATAATAAAAAAAGTAAATTAACTATATCAACAATTTTAAAAAAGTAGGATGTTATTATCGGCCTTAACCCCTTTTTTTAAATTTAATTGTTGAAAATTCTAACAAAAAAGAAACAAAAAATCCAAACCGAAGCTTAAAACCGGAATTGTTTAAACCGAACAGAAAAATATACGAACGAAAATTGAACTGGTATGGACCACCCAAAGATTGATGATCTTATGTAGAATCCTTAGATTAAACCGAATTTTGTGCACCCTATTGTACAACAAACATTCTCAACGTAGAACATATAAAAAACACATGTATCAATAAATATTTGTCTTTTTACAAGAGGGTAGTAATTTAGCTGGGTGCAGAATAACCGAAATAACTAAACCAAATAAAAAACTGAAGAAGCGATTATGACTATTTCTCATAAGTGTATTTAATGGTTCGGTTACAGTTGTAGATGTTCGGTTTTGGATACAAACAAACCAAACAACTTTAATTTATAAACAATATTATATTATTATACATTTCACTATATATTTTATTTGTTATTTTTTATATTTTAAATTTTCAATACCAAATCATCAAAACCTTCTGTCTTCGTTGGGTTCTTTACTTTTTTGAATTTACTTAATTACTTGGCTCACTGGTAATAATTAGATGCTAATTAAATTTTTTGTTTTTTATGAAGTGATTTTTTTCGATTGTAACAATGAATTGTGTATTATTTATTAGCAACAAATGAATCCATTCATACAGATATATGATATTGGGGGTTAACAAAGTATAAATTGGAGTATTGTTTTGATAAAAGTACATTTTAAAATAAAATGGCAACGGAAACTGTTACAAAAAGGAAGACTCAAATAAGAAAATGGTTAAGCGATGAATTGATTTTCATAACCCATCCAAATGGTTATAATATTTTATAAAATATGATTAACCGAAAAATCGATTATAGGTTCCAACCGGACCATGCACATCCATAGGTGGTATTGCACGAATGAGTGACGCATGAGAGCCTAATCTCATGGTGTGGAATGGAGTTGCAAGAAACATGGAACTCAACATTATCTGGCCGACTGGCCATCGTTCTTTAAGTAACGGTGACAATTAGTATGTAAATACCAATTAACCAATTGGTGTAAATAAAAACGTTGAGTAATATACTAAGCAATTAATTTATGAATACTAATTAATTAGTGTTATATCCCTACGTTGCCCGGGTATGTAAGTAAAACTTTTATATTTGATAATTTTTATACATATTCTTTTTTAAAAGATATAAAATATATTACACGTCTAAAAGTTTATAGTATAATATTAATGTGTTTATCGTGATAGAGCTCTGTCACGATATTGTAAAGACACAAACATAATATTATTGTTGATATTATAATATCAAATGCTTAAAAGACATTTTATTAGTCAATTATATGTTTGAATCTTTGGAATTGTAAACTAAACTTATTAAAAATTAAATAATAATGACATCAATCTAAGTATACACAATGTAGATCACATAAAATTTAGATACTAACATAGAATAAATTCCGTCTATACATATGTAAATTGCTTAAATATAATTTATTATTTAATTAAATATAACTAAAAACACAATATACCATTAAATTTAAATATCCATGTAATAATAACCATAATTTTCTGTATGAAGTTATTAGTTAAAAAATAAGAAAACTTAGACAATTAAAATCTTTATATAAAATTTGAAGTTGTAAAGATAGTTAAAAGTCCTACTAACATGAATGTTAGCTTTACTACCTAGTAATTATGTATGGTTATAACTTTTGTACAGTTATTTATTCACACACATTAACAATCAATTTTAAAGAGCACTTAAGTGGTAGTAGTGGTTTTGTAAATAGTTTTATGCCACTAACCAACGGTTTTACAAATTTTATCGTAATATGAAAAAAATTTAAAAAACGCTATATTTTTAATCTTTTTATCGAAAGGCCAGTAAATCGGTGAATTATCGTTTAGGTTATGTAGATGGAATAAATATAAAAATGAATAATATGTCTAATAATTACCTATTCGTTACTATCGATGGATTAAAAAAGTCATATTACGATAAAATTTATATCAAAACGTACATAAAAAGGAGACGGTCACAAATATATAATTATTTTTTTTAAAACAAAATATATAACAAGTTATTAAGCATAATTTACAAACAACCTACAATTAATTACATTAATATACAATTTTTATAAAACCCCCTCACATATTTCATACAAGTTCCTCACAATTTACATCCAAATCCTCCAATTAAATTGAATTTAAACCATTTTTCACATTTTCTATCAATCAAAACCTTAATTTTTTTGTTACATCATATTTTCTCTCTGATTCGTGAATAATATATATATTAAATTAATTATACTAAACAAACTATTAAGCTAATAAATAAATTAATATACAAATAACAATTAGGTACCGGATAACTAAACAATTATAGTTTAGAAGATATAAGTAATAATCGCGTCAATCTAGCTTAGAAGATATAATCAACACACACAACTCTTGCATACGTACACCATGGAAGCCATAGCTAAGAAATTCATCATCTACGTATCATCAATCACAGCATCGCTTTCTTACTGCTATTTCATATCTTCAAAGATTCCTAAAGGTATTTACAGATTCATGTCTCTCATTCCCGTTTTCTACATCTTCACCATTCTCCCCCTCCGGTGCTCCTCCGTCTTCACCACCGCCGTCACCTTCTCCTTCACCACCTGGCTCACAAACTTCAAGCTCATTCGATTCGCTTTCGATCTCGATCAATCGCCATTTCGCCCTTCCGATTCACTTCTACGGTTCATCATCTTTACCTCCTTACCGATCAGATCCAAAACCACAAATCCAGCCTCCGTTGATTCGTCTCCAAAGAGGTTTCGATTCGGGTTAGGTTTTCAGATTTTGATTTTCTCTGTTTTTGCAAGAACAGCGATGATTTACAGAGATCGGATTCATCTGAAGATCGTATCGATACTCTACGGCTGGATACTTTTTTTCATGATCGACATCGTCGTCGCCGTGGTTAACGCCTTGCTGCGACTCTTTACAGGACTAGAGCTCGAACCGTCGTCAAATCAGCCGTACCTCGCCACATCGCTGCAGGATTTTTGGGGGAGATGGAACCTCATGGTAACAAATTCGCTGCGTCACACCGTATACAAACCCGTCGTAACAGTTTTTTCCGGTCATAAACTGGCACCCCTCGCCGGCGTACTAGCGTCGTTTATTGTTTCTGGATTGATGCACGAGCTGTTCGTTTACCAGTTGTCACGTGCGGCTCCCACATGGGAGATGACGTCGTTCTTCCTACTCCATGGAATCTGCGTCGTGGCGGAGAAAATTTTCCAGAGAGCCATGGGCGGTAAACGGAGGTGTCGGCTGCCGGACTTCGTACGGTGCTTATTGACGGTTGTGTTTGTGAAGGTTACCGGTGTGTCGTTGTTCATTCCGCCATTCACCAAAAGTCTCGTGGACGTGAAAATGCTTCGGGAGTACACTCTGGTTGCTGATTCTATCAGGTCCATAATCAAAATTTTCACTTGATGTATAATTAATTTCTATATATGATATTTTTATTTCATAATTTTAGTATTAATAAATAATCAAATTTTATAAATAAATGAGAGTTTATTTTGAGAATTTTGTTTATCAGCTTGTGAATTGTGATGGTCATGCAATCGTATCCTACGGAATGCATGTGTTCGAACTGTCCACGATTTTTCAGACTATCCCAACACTCACATTTCTCTCCCGCGCGACATGCAAACAAACTTTTATACGTTTCTCACACGTACGCGAGAATAACAACAAATAAACAACCGTTAAACTCGTTACGTACAAATCATCTTTCCACGTATACATATATATAAACATGATATCTTTCTGCTAAATATTCATACTTAATTCTTTTACTTATTATTATTATGGGTGAGCAACCGGTGCAAAACAGCTTGACCCAACATGAAGCCGGTTTGAAACCAGAATCAATTTAAACAAACTTTGAGAACCGAAGACCGGACCAGCTAGACTACACTTACTTGTTTACATCTATAAGTTTACTAAAGAAGAGAAATGTTCAATATAGTCCTAATTTAATTTATAGTCTTAAGGGCCAATTTATAGCCATTAGATTTTAAGATTCAATGGTCCAGATTCAATCTTAAAATCAAAATTGATATATTTGTATAAAAGAGGGCATTTATGACTTTTTAACTATTGATCCCCACTTTCTCTCTCCTCTAATTTATTTAAAATTAATTATCTCACAAACCGTTAATCGTTAGACGAAACGAATTATAGCGTTACGATCCTTGTGTTCCTCTCTTTTATTAGAGAGGTCACTTGATATACTTTCGATAAAATTTTTTTTCTCGTTTTGTTAGATTGGAATTAAATTTTATTAAAGTATAATCACTTGTGATTCATAGAGGAGTGATCAATATAATCTTTATAAAATTATAGTTTGGTGTTTGATAATCCGGCAAAGTTCTATAGTTTAGTAACAAAAAATCAACAATTGAAAGTGATTCTAAGTTATTAGTTGTTTCATAACACATGTGATTATCTATCTCTTATACATACACATAATTACAGGTGATTAGATTAAATGTAGCATTTTTATGTCACATATTTGACAGAATCACATGTGATTGAATACAAAAAACATAAGATTTGGTATTCAATCACATGTGATTTTGTACAGAATCACACGAGAGTTTGTACAGATTCAAATGTGAATGAATGCCAAAAAACATGAGATTTGGTATTCAATCATATATGATTGCATAGAGGATTGTTCAAACGATAACCATTCTTATTACGAGAACCAATATAAAAGACATCGAATTCGAAGGAGAACACATCTAGACCTTTGATAGAGGGGATAGGGTGTTGCTAGTACACAATATATGCATTCATGAGTAGACAATGCAATTGGATTGGGTGAAATTGAATATGTACATACATGTATAAACGGTTTTAAGCAAACATTGATTTATTTAAGCAAACATTCAAAATTAATAAATGTTAAATGATATACAATTTAAGAAGATAAAAAAATTAATAAACAATACATTGAATATTGTTATGAATCATATGTGATTATACATTAATAAAATTTAAGTCCAACCTAAAAAAATGAAAAAAATAAGTTTGTCAAAAGTATATCAAGTGACCTCTCTAATAAAAGAGGGGAACACGAGGATCGCAGCAGTATAATTGGTTTCGTCTAATGATTACCGGTTTGTGAGATAATTAATTTTAAATAAATTAGAGGAAAAAGAAAGTGGGGACCAATATGCAAAAAGTCAGAATTTTTCTTCCTTAAATCAATTTTAATTATTATCTAAGATTAAATCCAGACCATTGATCTTGAAATCTAATGGCTACAAATTGTCATTCAGGACTATGATTTTATTAAGGACTATATTGAACAAAACCCTAGTTACACAAGAATGCATTTCTTTTCTAGCATATTTTCATGTAACTATAGTTTTTACATTCACACATGACCATAATTATTTGATAACATCATATCATCTATACTACTATATTAAGTATATAATATAATATATAATATTCTCTGTCCTTTAAAAATTATGAGTTCTTAATTTTTAATAAAAATTAAAGTGTTATTTGTTTTCGAAAACATAAATGTCTTATGTCTTATTTCATGTCTTTAATAGAAGGTCTATGAAAAAAAGATATAGTTTTTAGCTTCTCAAAATAAGAAAAATAAGACAGAATAAGTTCTTATATCTGCAAAAAAAAAACAAAAAGTCTTATTCGAAACGTCTGCGGGCACGTAGACGTTTTTTTGAAAAAACAAACAAGTTTATTAGAAACGTCTGCACGTCCGCAGACGTTTCTTTAAAATAAGACCTTATTTTAAAAAACAAACAAAGCCTAAATCGCCACCCTTAGTTTTATTTACATTAATCTTATCAATCAATTCATTAAACTTTTCACCTTCTTCTCTCCTTTAATAAATAAATGTCTTGATTACGACTAATTTTAATTTATTTTTATTAAAAACATACATTTCAATTTTTAGTGGCTACACTAAGGGTGTGTTCAACAACGAGCTTATTGAGGATTATAAGGGTTTGAGATTCGAGTTTTTATAATCCTCATCCCCCTAACCCCGTGCGGGTGTTAAATCTTGAGGAGATTATTAAAAACATAATCCTTATAAGCCCCCAAAATAAAAGTCTTTTCAAGAAGCTTATGGCTTGAGATTATCAATTAATCAGCTTCGGCCTCAGCCCCGGCCCCTTTCGCCAAACACACCCTAAGCGGGATTTCAAATCCTGAAAAATCTTGTGTTTGGTTTGTAAAAATGGGATTGGATTTCAAATCCCAGGAATCCTTGAAATCCCACAAATGAGAGATTTCTAAGTCCCCCCACCCCCCATGGTATTTACAAATCCCACAGATGAGGGATTTCTAAATTCTGTGTTTCGTTCGTCGTTCGTTGTCCGCCGTCATTCGTCATCCGCTGTTGTTCGTTCGTTGTCCGCCGTTGTTCGTTCGTTGTCTCCGTCGTTGGTCATCCGCCATCGTTCACCGTCGTCCGCCATCGTTCGTTCGTTGTCGTCGTAGTTGGTCATCGGCCATCGTTCACCGTCGTCCGCCGTCGTTCGTTCGTTGTCGCCGTCGTTAGTCATCTGCCGTCGTTCACCGTCGTTCGTTCGTTGTCGCCGTCGTTCATCGTCCGCCGTCATTCGTCATCCACTGTCGTTCGTCATCCGCCGTCGTCCTTCCGTTGTCTCCGTCGTTGGTCATCCGTAGTCGTTCACCGTCGTCCGCCGTCGTTCGTTCGTCTTCCGCCGTCGTGCGCCGTCGTTCATTCGTCATCCGCCGTCGTTCGTTCGTCGTCCGCCGTCGTTTGTTCGTCATTCGCCTTCCGCCGTCGCCGTCGTTCATCGTCCGCCATCTTTGGCTGTTGATGGAGTTTAGTGGTGGTGGAAATCCCACCTAAGAAATATGAACCAAACACAAGATGGGATTTTAAATCCCATTAAATGCCAATACCACCAAATACCAATCTCATGTGAAATCCCAATGCATTCAAAAATAATACTTGAACCAAACACCCCCTAATATTCTATTCTTGGTTGTCATGAAAATAGTAGAAGTTTTAAACAGAACTAATGATCTTCAAGTTTAACGGTAACATTCCGCCTTACCACAACACAATATTGTTCACTTTGCCCCACTGGCTCACGGAATTGTTTCTGGCAACCAAACGATAACTTCCCAGGGGTCACCCATCCCTTGATTGCTCCTGCCCAAACACGCTTAACTGTAGAGTTCTTATGAGTTTTGTCATGCTTGTGATCCCAAAACGCTTTGTATCATGTAAGGCCAAAGTTTACTTATAAGCCCAGTAGCTCTCTAGTCCACGGGCGATGTGAGATTCGCCTAAGTTGTTACATTAACATAGAATATTAGTATTATTTATATCATTTTATATTGCTTTTAAGTAAAAGTGTATAAACAATATTACCACACTATTAAATAAAACTTTCATATAACATAAATTTGATGAATACAACTACTTAATTTATTTCAAATTTATTATAACGTTCATGCTTCATTTACAAGTATTCTTGCCGCCTTCATCTCCATCACCACAAGTATTCATCATCTTTCTTTGATTATTGCCGTCACATCGCGCGAACACTACAAGAAAAATAGGAAAAAAAAAACATTGGATAATTTATGCGAAAACCCACTAAACGACAAAATAGATGGTTTTTTTTTTTTTTACTTTTACAATGCAAATAATTTGACTTTACCCTTTAGCGATGACAAGGTCATCGCCAATAAACTTTTTTTTTTTAAATTTAATTTGGCACGAAGTTGCATTTGAGCAGTGAAAAAGTACCACCTTTTTTTTCGGGGGGTTTCTGTGACGACTTTTAAAGGTTTTTGCGACGAAAGTTTCGTCGCTAAAGGGTCTGGAGAATTTAATTTATTTAATCAATAAATAATCGGTGACGTTTAGGGTTTTGCGACGACATGATGAAGGGTCTATTTCAACCTTATCTTATGGCAGACGGGTCTACCTTCCATTTTCACCCCCACTTTTCATTTTCACATCCCAAATCTCTCTCCCTATCGAATTTTTACCGTCGTTTAATTTAAACACATCATAGATCGAACACTTCCTCACCTACGGTCACTCTCACTTGTGGACAAAGCTCCATCTTCCGGCCAAAAGCTCAATTTTCTCTGGCCTAACTCCGAAATCTGAAGAAGGTTAGGTGATTTTACATATCTTTGTATATTATGTTTGCTAAATGAGTTATGTGTAATACATTATGCTTTTTTTAAATTTTCTCTAAATCTTCGTTTTTCCGGCGATACTACGGCCAAGAAGTCCATTTTTCCCCGTCATCTCCAAAATCCAAAGAAGGTTAGGTGTTTTTACATAATCTTTGTATCTTGCATTTGTCAAATGATTATAACACGTTTTTTAGATTTTCTTTATATTTGGGAACTTCCGACAAAACTCCGGCGAAACTCCGACTCCGGTGATCAGAAGGTTAGTTCACTTAACTATGTTAGTTGTGGTGTTTTTTTTTGTTTTGAAGAAATTAATTGTTCTAAGAAAATTATCTATGTAATACACTATGTAATATGTTTGAAATATTTATATGAAATATTGGTCTTTATGTGTACATACAAACCTTGTAGATGACAACATAAGTTTTAGAATATTAAACTATTATCTAACTTTCTAAGATTAGAATATAACCCAAAATTAATCTACTTTCACATAATAATTTTATTAAAATTGTATCATCTACTAAATATTGGTTATATCATTTCGTATAAAACATATACTTATTAAGAAGGTTATAAGAAATTAAGACTATAATGTGATTTCAATAAATTAAGTTGCATTAATTAATATAGAAAGAGTAGCAAGGGTGTGAAATGGTGAAGAAGACCGTCTATAATTTATAGTTTCTGATTTAGGAAGACTTATGATTTATGAAAGTTGAATTAGTATTTTCAAGAAAAATTATTTACTTTGATAGAAAATCAATTGTAGGTTCAAGTCAAAACTTTGAGAGTTAATAATTTTTGAAGAATGCATAAAACATTTGTTAAGATTTTTTAGACATTAAGAATGTTTAAAAATTAGTTGTACCTAATACAAACAATAAGTGTTCATCCTAATTATAACACACAAAGACGATTATTGTGTGACCATTATTGAGGAAAAAATGAAGTGGGTGTTAATGTTTTTAAATTCTGGAAAGATTAAAGGGCTAACGCACTGTATTGGACGCCTTAAGCGAATTTGAAACTAATAAAATACACTAATTAGGTCGATTGAAGCCTTGGAGGGGCCGAGCACCCTCCTTTCTCCTATTACCTTTAGCTTCTACATTTAGATACATGCTTTTTTGCAAATTGGCTTCCTAAAACGGTTCATGAAATTTTTTAAAAAAAAGTTGTATTTAATTTAAATGACCAAATTGTCTTTATGCTTTTAATTTATTCATTTTCTTTAATTCTAAATAAAGATTGAAAATTGACTTTTGTTTGATTTTAATTAACTTAATATTTAAATATAATTAATCTTAATAAATAGAGGTTCATTAAACATCTTTGGCCAACATTTCTGGAAATTGTTAACATCTTTGGCAAAGAACAAGAAGAAGAAACAGGTCTCTCAACATACATAAACAAGAAGAAACCTACATGAATTCAATACCCCAACCTAAATAAAAAATCAAAAACAGATTAATCACAGTACAAGTAGATTCAAATCTGTCCTAAATATAAGAACAAACATCAGATAGAATTAAAAGTGATGCCACTAGGTGATGTGAACTCATATATCATATGGAATAAAATCTTGGATCATAGTAGTCTATGAACCACACCTTACATTCCAAATCAATATGGAAACCTCATACACACTTGAAATCGATTTGAATAAAAACAAGGAACAAACACTTAAAATAATATGAAATCAAAACCCCAAATCCTAATAAAAAACCTAAAACCAAATATGAGAGATAAGTAGAAGCGAGAGATAAGGGCAGGAATACACACATCAACCTTAATCGGTGTTCAATGCTAGTGGTGGTTATTTTCATTGATTTCCCGGACATTATCAATTTCTTTGGCATCTTCAATTCTTCTACTACTCTGTCTTGAAAACCGGTGGTTATTATTGACGATAAAGGTAATTAGAGGTTGTAGAGTGCTTGTGGCGACGATGTTCAAGGATGGCAACGACGTCGGCGTCAGGTTTGGTGCCAGAGAGCTTGAGAGCTCAAATGTGTGTGGTGAGAACATTAAAATATTATTTAATAAAGCAAAATAAGTTAAAAATATATAAAATGGATAGATAAATATGAAAAAGGTAACTTGGTCTTCTTTCGTGTGAAGTTAGTATTAAAAGTGTAAGAAATCAGGTCTAGGGATAAGTTCGTAAAACATGTGACTCAGGAATTGAATCTATAATTGTAAGTTTTTAACTAAACCAAATGAACTAAACTTGCAATTTACTCTTATTCTTATTTTCTATGTATTTTAATTATTATTTAGTACCAAGAGTAAAATAATTCAGAGTCCGCAGCTCTTCCATCACACGTGTATGCATAAATAATGTCTAACCATCTTTTTCTTTAATGTTATGGTTATATCATACCTAAACGCAATGATTAAAAGTTGAATTCGAAACACGTAAAACGTTACATTGGTTTTTCTTTCGGAACCTAGAGATGAACATTTCTCACCTTCATTATGTATCCTTAGATGTTTTTATCTAGCATCGGGCTTAAGGGTAAATTAGAACAAGACCAAAATTAACGGGGAGGGGTTTCTTAACAAGAAATTGACTTGATGGCTAACATGATTACTTGATTAGATGTAACCTTGGTAGACAGTAATGCTATCAATTGGTGGTATCGCTTGATGTAAACTTTGTAGAATAATAAAAATCTCATACGTATTTTGATAACTATTTATAAAGTACAAAAGGTACAAGAGAAACCCTAATGACCCTAAGCCTATCGATACAATAGATCTGAGCCATCTAATATAAAACCCTAATCTATATTATATTCTCTAATAAACTTGGTAGATAGTAACACTATCAATGAATAAAGGTGGACATTGGGATCCAATAGCTGAAAGTTTCACAAAAAATTGAAAGACAGTAACATTATCAATTGGTGGTATCGCTTGGTTGTAGACTCACATTATCCAAATCTTTCCTAGGCTAGTTTGGTTTTTTTCCCCTCTTTATTCAAATCACCTTTAGAACTTATTAAAGTCTTGGAGCAGATAAAAGCAAGATTCTTCAAGGATATTACAAGTGGAGTTGGGAAGGTTCATTGGATTGCTTGGGAAATTTGGAAATTAGTTATTGATTCTATTCAAAAAGTTTGTGGCGAACTTCAACAAGGGAATCCTCACGGTAGATTCACTTTAATTTGGGGTTCCAACTCAAATCCAATTGGTTATGAGAGAAGTAGCTCATGTCCCTTATTAAGCAGATTACAAAGTCATTTTTCGTCCACATTACTCAACAAAGTCAATTGGCACAAAATTCTTCATCTAAGTTCTAGAGTGATCCTTGGATAGGTTGTGGTCTGCTTTAGAGATTCCTTTCTTGATCTTTTCCTTTTGAATTCTCATAAATCTTGTGTGATAAAACTTAAAAGATAGGTTATTGTTTGATTTGAATGGGATTTATGTTTGTGTCAATGTTAATTGGGAAAAACATCTCTTCTATCTCTGTTTGTAGGCAATGGATGGAGTTGGTTTCCCTGCACAAGTCCTTTTCATCTAATGGTTTATGCAACCAAATGTTTTTGGGGCTCTTGATCCATTACATGGGTTTACAAGCCCCTCACTTGGAAGGGTTCCTGATGACTTCTTATTGAAAAAATATTATGTGGCTACAAGTTTCATGAATTTCCATTATTCCTAGCAAGATCGATCTTTTCCATTGGAAGGTGTTACATAAGACCCCTACTCGATTAGAAATTCGCCAAAAAACCGCCGGTAGTTCGTTGAAAAGCGTCGGAAGTTCGTCGAAAATCCGTTGGAAGTTATAAGTAGTGTGTCCAATTTGAATTGTAATTTAGGACGGATAACATTCGTCGGAATCTCATCACAAATTTGTTTTCCGGCGAGGCATTCTCGATCGCTGAAATCTCGTCACAATTTTTTCTCCGACAAGGTTTTTTACCGCCGGAAATACCCTTTTTTTCTAGTAGTGTTTTCCCTAAACACACTCTTTATTTTGGTTGAAGCACAAATGGAAGAAGGTGTCAGCTTAACATGATCTTCAAGGTTCTTGTTATGTGTTTGAATAACAGCTTGCTAGTTTATTAAAAAAACGTTACATTGGAAAAATAGAAACTCAATCAATATATGCGACATAAAAATTATATTTTCATTGCATAATTAAAAAGATTAGTTTTGATAAAATCGACGACCAATGTATACTCCTGAAAAATCTTCGCATCTAAACGGTTTCTTATTAACGGTGGAAAAAACAGCCACATACCTGTGGCCGCAACAAACCCCAGTGTCAATAGCGTCGCTACAAACTCCGGCAAAAGCCAACGCCTCCCGGCCAGAGCTCTCTTAACAATCATCTCCACCACGACGCATATTCCATGGAGCACGAAGAACGACGTCATTTCCCACGTGGGCGCCACACGTGACAACTGGTAAACGAACAGCTCGTGCATCAATCCAGAAACAATAAACGACGCCAATACTCCGGCGATAGGGGCCCATTTATGGCCGGAGAAGGCTGACCTGACGGGTTTGTATATGGTGTGACGCAGCGTATTAGTTACCATGAGGTTCCATCTCCCCCAAAAATCCTGCAGCGATGTAGCGAGGTACGGTTGATTTGACGACGGTTCGAGCTCTAATCCGGTAAAAAGGAGGAGCGGAGCGTTGACCACGGCGGTGATGATGTCGATTATCAGAAAAAGCAGGCCACAGTAGACTACCAATATAAGATTCGGATGAAATCGATCTCTGTAATCTAGCGCGATCCGTGTAAGTAGAGAGAAAATAAGAATCTGAAACCCTGACGTGAATCGAAATCTCGTCGGTGACGATTTGACAGAGGTGAAATCTATAGTTTTCAATTTGATCGGCAAGGAAGCAACGGTGATGAATCGGAGAAGAGAACCGGAAGGGGTAAATGGCGATTGATCAAGATCAAACGCGAATCGGATGAGGCTGAAGTTTGTAAGCCAGGTGGTGAAGGAAGCAGTGATGCCGGTAGTGAAGACGGAGGAGCACCGGAGAGGGAGAATGGTGAAGAGGTATAAAACGGGAATTAGAGAGATGAATCTGTAAAGCCCTTTAGGAATCTTTGAAGATATGAAGTAGCAATAGGAAAGTGATGCTGTGATTGTGGAAACGTAGATGATGAAGTTCTTAGCCGTGGCTTCCAATTCCATGGCGGTTGTGTTTGAGCAACTGTATATTTTCACTTGAACTCCTCCTAATTTTGTTTTCAGTAGGAGTTAAATATCTATATGTTTTCAGCGTGTCGTTTGGTTTAGTTTGATTTCTAGAGAATACTTCTTGTCCACATAAATTTTACAATAAAGTGTGTAAATTAAAGTTTTATTTTATTATATATATAGATAGATACACACATATATACATATACGTATAGGGAGAGTTTGTTTAAAAACCGTTTTTATTACGAATACTATTTGTAATTATCATTAATGTTTATTAATAAGGTATTTTTGTATTTAATATATTTTTTCAATCGCAAATTATGTCCGAGTGAGCCGTTATTAAAAAGTGAGGCTTAATTTTTCCAAAATACCTCTCATTAATACATCATTAAAGCATCATCAACGAGTCATTAATGAACCATTAATAAGCCGTCATTTTTATTGATCATTGATTTATTTTAATCAAGGGCTAAGATTGGTTTTCACGATAATCCTAATAAGAACGGTTATCAAATGAACTATCCTCTATATGTATATATGCTTTTTGTTTGTTGTAGGCATAGTTAACTTGGCTACCGGGACATACCGTTCAAGTCAACCAATTAAACTGTAAACACGGATGCTAAGACAATCGGCTAATTGGTTTAAATAAACCCGTCAATGAATCATGCGCTGGTTAGTGTTTTTTATTCTTGTGTTTACTTTTAACAATGTTTGTACTTGTAAGGTATATCATTTGTATGTAATGGACTTTGTTGCTTGTGTTAGGTCATTTAACGTATATCATTTGGACGTAATTATGTCCTTCAAATCTGTCACATACTTTAGCTTTTTAATTTTAAAGGGGGTAAGGAAGGTCGTTTTTGACCCATTTTATTACATAAATGGTCATCTCTAACGGATTTCATTTGTCATATATGTTTAAAAAGGCTAAAATGAAAATTTTACTCATATTAGTGACAAGTTTTAAATAATTAATCTTTTAATAGCCATTTTAAAGGTCCTTTTTTGTCATCTTCAACTTAAACAAACACCACCATTCTAGTCTTCATTTCCAGTACTATCATCGTCACAATCTCCGGTCACCACCACTACCACTACCTCCCACCACCATCAGATAGACAGACACACCAAAAGTCCATGCTGACACATACATTCAAACATACTACCACCATCATATCCATTCACAAATCTGTATAACACACACGCACACAGCAGAAAAAAATAGGAGAAAAATACCATTCAAATAAGCCATTAATCGATGGTGGTAGGTGGTAGATTTGAATAGGAAGATGCGAAAGATAGTGGGTGGTGGTGGGATAGTACTCAAACAATGATGGGAGATAGTGGTTCTCGATAGGAGGAAAAGGAGAAAGAGAGAGAGGGAGAGAGAGAGTGTGTGTGTGTGTGTGTTTAGAGAGAGAAAGAGAGCGTGTGTGAACCGTAGAACCACAATTAGTGTTTTCCGTGCCGCCGCCAACCACCATCTTAACCAAACAGACCACCACCACAAACCATAGATCTACCATTTTTCTAGTGAATTTCATTTTAGGGCTAGCAATTAAGGTCTTCAACGCCACTTAATGATGGCAAAGGGTGTCCGGTGGCGGCGGTGGTAATGGTGGTTTTAGTGAGAAGAAAGTGATAGAGAGATAGAGACGAGAGTGAGAGAGAGTGTGTGATATCTGGTGTGTTTCAGTTCTAGGTGGTGGCGGTGGTTTAAGGTGGTGAAGTGGTGGTGATGGAGTGCACTGGCGGCGGCTGAGTGTAGTGGTAGTGGCATAGCTGGAGATATGAGGTTGCCATTTTCATTTGAGGAGATAGAGAGAGAAGTATAGTGAGAGAGACAAAGGTATGAGGAAGAGCACCTGTGATCTTTTTTATTATAAAAAAGAAAATGCTACTAAAATTTTAAAAAATGGTAAAAAGACTTAAATATCATTGATTTAACAAAAATTACTAACAACCAACGGTAAAAATGACCATTATCGTAAGTTCATAACAAAATGGGTTATAATAGACTATTCTTACCACATTTAAAGTTTATGGACTAAAGCGGCTGATTTGAGATAGTTAAAGGACCATTTAGACAATCAACTCTAAAATATATCAATGTTTTAATGTTAATTTTTATATTTTTTAATGATGAATAATGTATAAACCTAATGAATCAATCTCAACATACCCCCAATCAATATAATATTTGACACAGGTTTTATATAGTTTCATTATCGTACTTGTCATCTTTAATTTGTCATCACTTTATAAATTGTTTTCCTTTTGATATTATTAAGTTGTTTTGTTTCTAAATTATATTTAAGAGAAATTTTTTTATTTCTTTCTAATTCATCATTTTACATATTTAATAATCGACATATATTCTTCTTTGGGCGGTGGAGTTGATGTCGACTTTCGTTTTCAAGTCATTGATTAAAAGGCCAGATTGCAAACTAGTCTTTTGGCGACTTAAATGCGGAGATTTATAGCTAAAGAAATCACCGGAAGACTATAAATGTTTTTTTTTAACTTAATTATTTAGGATGCAAGTTGCTAGTATAGTACAACAATCAATTTTTCCACTCTAGTGCCCTCTTTCTGATTCTCTAGTGTTCGAAAAAAAACGAGTAATGTGTTATATCAAGGCTGGTAAACAAACTCGAGGCGCCTTTTTGTTAAACACCCAATCAATCCTATATTTTTATATACCGAGCCGAGAGTATAAATCATAGCAGACAAAGCCTCTAACCAACTCCCTTTATATCCTAATATGATACAAGAATATTAACTTTAATTGGAACCGACTGAATCCAATAGGTTTTGAGACCTCTAGAGTTCGCAAGATAAGGGTTAAGAAGAACGGATCTAACCTTAACCTCCTCATTAATTACTTCGCATTGGAACAATGAAAATATGTCGATGACTACCTCGTGGAGAGTCTTCCATACATACGCGATAGTCCTTTAGATTCCTGATTTTCAAGTCTAAAGAGGTTCATTCCATCGCAATCTATGATAGCCGTGAAAAGAAACAATAACAGATTGCAAAAGGGGTCGATTATCCAGCTTCAATCCTCATCACTATTTCACAATACCTACTTCAAGTATTCACATCCCCTCTCTCAAAAAAATTGCTTCTCAAACCTTCTAATGTATTAACATCTTTGGAAGCTTTAAAAAGAGATGATACTTGTTGGTAACTTGTAATAAAAAAAGTTGGTTTTATATCTTTCCACTTAATATAATGACGAGTGATAAAATAAAAAGGAAGACGAAATAAGAAAATTAATGAACTATATATATAAATATTATTATATAATGAATAAGAATTTATTCAAAAAGAAAATTTTATAATTATTCTATTTTATCTCAAAAAATAAGAATTCAAAAAACAAGGGTGTAAATGACTAAATTCGTATCCCCATTCTTCTTCCTGCGCACAACTAAGACCCGCACAAACACACATGATTTTTTTTCTGCGCACAGCTCAACCCATGCACGCGCACAGACATACGAACTCGCAATCTTTCTCGGTTCTTCATCTCTTGCACTCATGGTCTTCAATCTTGTGATCTTCGTTCTCGTTTGTGGTGTTATATATCGTCAACAGGTATGTGATGCTTACCCTTTCCAAATCTGTATTAAAGTACAACACCTCCATGCACAGAAGTACAACCCTTATATGCACTCTTGACGTGTTCATGATTGACAAGTTCTCAACTTTAATTATTTAGCTTTATTTATTTTCTTTCTTTATTAGTTTTATTAGTCCGCACTTATTTTCCATGTAGTGGGTAGTTGCCTATTCTTCATGTTCTCTTAGTAGTAGCTATTGTTTAGTTTCAGTTTCTTTTTGTATGCCTTTATGGCATTCACGTTGTTTTTCATCTCTTTGTTGACAAGTAATGAAATTTTCACAATTGTGTGAAAGTCTGTGTGTGTAGTTCCTCTCTTCTTCTGACATTTTTTAATGTAGCTTGTTGAGTACAAGCTTATGTCCTTCACCAAGTTAACAAATTTTGTATCAGAGACGGTACCTATGGGCGACCTCCAAGTCGAAGAAGAAGAGCAAAATGATAATGATAGGACATAATTTCAGAATGACGAGGTGATGATGGTGAGAATGAGGTTGGTGATGGAGTTACCACACCTGTCTTCATGACATCAGATGCTCTTCGGTCTGCGTTTGCCTAATCAGATGCTTCTTGACATGACAACTGTCATAAAAAAATATTATGGCAAAAGCAAAGCACCCACAACTGAATGCTCCACCCCCACCCACCTACCACCCAGACAAAAAGCCTTATATCTTCAACCATTTACCCAAACCCATCTCACTTCCACGCCTATCCCTACCCTTATCCAGACTACCGTTACTCTTTCATAAGAAGACTTTGATCACTTAATTGCCAGAGTGTATTCTCTTGCAGATGAAGTCAAAGCACTATCTAGCTCTGTTAAGCAACTAACCACTGCAAACAATAAACTCCATTCTGAGTTGCAGCACTACCATTTGCAAGCTTCTGGTTTGAAACGAAAACATGATGATCTGATTGATCCAGATCATCATGAGGGGGAGAGGAGGCAACGAACAACTGAGCCTATTGAACCCATAACAGGAACCACAACTACTCAACTAGAAACCACCCAACCTGACCCAATTAAGCCTATCCAAACTGACCAAATTGAATATTTTTCCGAAATACTTACCGATAACTCCAATACTCGAAACCATCCTACCTGAAACTACCAAACATCCCAAATACCACAACTGAAACCACAATAATGAACCACTTCCTAATATTCCTAAATATGGTAGATGATGTTTATAAAAGTCACGATAATTATTTGTTGGGTCTAATCCCCGTTGTTGCTAAAATTGGAAAGGTTGTGATAAGTGCTTCAACCTATAAGCCGAATGAGACTGAAACCTAGAAAAGAGCTCGACTTAAAAAGATTAGAAGAAAAAGTTAAAGGGCTATTGATTATCTTTGTGGCTTTTCACCGGAAGAGTTACAAAAAGTCTTTTTGATCATCCTTGGAGAAAATCAAAGTATCAAAGTACCATTTCTCGAAGACATAAAGAAGAAAATCTGGAGAGACAC
This sequence comes from Dittrichia graveolens, assembly GCA_038502395.1. Taxonomy (NCBI): domain Eukaryota; kingdom Viridiplantae; phylum Streptophyta; class Magnoliopsida; order Asterales; family Asteraceae; genus Dittrichia; species Dittrichia graveolens. The sequence continues at coordinate 13,977,515 of JARJIL010000001.1, read as the reverse complement.
TAATAAAGGCAGAATGATTGGTGAAATAGAACTAAGAAACCTACAACTACAAGACTTAAGACTGGTTGGATACATTTACATGTTGATTCACGCCAGAACAAAGAAATATAATGTGCATTATAAGGTGAGAATTAGAGATATTCAACAAGTTAGACTTGATAACTTTGGGTATGCAAAATTCTTAATTCATCATGAGGAAAAGAGGATGGCTCCGTACACAACTTCACTAAAGCCGATTTCAAATTTATTGATCCTCAAGATACTCATGACTTGTATCAAATTTACCACAAGTTCACTCTTAAGAGAGATGAAGTAGACAAGATCGGTTTCAAAGCTATCAAGATGTTCATGCTATGTCAATTTAATACTTACACAACTCAAGATCTCTAGATTACTTGTGAAAGAAATAGGAATGTGGTCAACTTGTCTAAACCAAGTACAGTAATTCTCGACCTCAAATCCTTTTCAGAGGGCACTATTATTGAATAACAAGAGTTTGGAATCATCTATCTCAATAAACTTGAAAAGAAGAGGTTCTTAGGTTTAGTGAGATAAAAAAAAATTATGATAGTACTCTATTAAAGATCGTATATCCACTCATTGAGTTAAAACAAGAATGATAAACTCCTTGAGAGTTATTAAATGGGTGATACGAAGAAAGAGCAGCTGAAGAAAGCAAATCAAAAAGAGATTGAATAACGAGGCGTTACATACTTACGTCAGAAGATTTGAACGTGACTTTCATGTTATCGGCTCTGTCTCTATCTATAGACCAATTCATAATCCGAGTTCTACATTGTATTTAATTGCGTCAATTGATTGTTTCTACACTATACATTCTTAGTCATAAAAATTATAACCGTATTTACTAACCATCACATTACTACGTTAGCATCAGTTTCTTTTTTATTTTTACTTTTCTATAAAAACATGATATTTATAACATAAATGCTAGATTAATATTTTTAAATGAAATAAAATAAAATAATTAAAATTCCATTCCAATAAAACTAAAATACTACGATACTAAAAATTTAAAAGTATGACTAATATGAAAAATAAAAAAACTTAAACTAGTACGAGTAACACTAAAAAACTTATAAACTACAGCTAAATATTATATTTTTCATGAATTTTTTGTTTCATTTTGAGAATGATTTTTTTGTCATTCTCATCATCTACGTCTTCCATGCATTGACACTATTAAGAACTTTAATTCTTCCACTTCACGTATCATAACAATCGTTGTCTTCTTCACGGTGGCCAAGTTGGTTTTAATATCAAGCCGTTCAAGGATCCAAGCTTGAATCGAAGAAGAACGACCGGAAGCGTCCGAAAATCTTTTCTTATTTCCTTTTCGTATAACACAAGGGCTTGTTTTTTAATGTCTTCGTCCCTTGCACGCATGATCTATCATGGTCCAACCTCCCATACATGTCGTTGAACTTGCCTATGGTTTTTGACAGGGCCCTCCACTTGAAAGTAACTTGATCCCAGATCCAAATCGTTGGCCCAACAAGTACGTTGAAGTGCTCTTGAACTCGAACCCAACACTCCGCCAAACTCCTTTTTTCCACTGAGGTCCAACCAATTTTCTTCCCCGTACTATCTTTTTACCTTTACAAAGACGACAAGTGTTGGAGGTTTCGGGTACAAGTTCAGGTTCGATCATGGGTGGTGGTTGTTGAGGTTGAGTTTGTGGTTGTGCAAATTGTGGATAATATGGTTGTACAAACTGTGGATAACATTGATTTTGATAACAAACTCGTTATTGGTGTTGAAAGAAAAGTTGGTTGAAAATGGCTCATGGCAATTCGGCTCGTTGTTCTAGAGACGTGTATTAAATTGTGTTTGAGTGAGTACTCGTCGAACCCGGTGACTAATTTACTATGTTATGGAAGAAAAGATCATTCGCGTAGTTGTTGTTTTGAGACATGATTGCTACAAAGTTTATATATTTGAATGTGTAGTAGTTTTTGTGTGTGTGTGTGTAAACTAGCATGTAAAACAAGAAGGTATATATCGATTTGTGGTGGATTTCTAAAATATATCCGTTGTTACATAACCATCACACATTTTTTGAAAAAAACTTAAATGCCATGACGAGCTGCCCCACAACAAACAAATACGGGTTAGACGTAACCGTTATCGTCCATAACGAGCCCCATTACGGGTGATTTTAAAAGCTACGGATTCGTTCCTCTATTTATATGTCAGTTCTTAGATAATCAGAAAAGGAAAAAAAAACTAAAAAAAGAATGGTAAAAGCAAAATTCCCGAATCAAAAGCTGTGTCGTGCAGAAGTGAAAATTAGCAATATGGCAAATTAAGTCATCATATCTCACACCAATTTAGACCTCAAAAGGTTTACCATAATTGAATATTCGTTTATAGCCTTCACATCCACACCGTTCCTCAACACCTGCGGCAAAAACAACCAAACACCAGTCACCGCCACAAACGCCACCGTTAGCGACCCGGACACCGCCCTATGCAACCGGAACCTCCCGTTAACCATCTTCTTAACCGCCACTTCAACAGCCGTACATACGCCATGTAGCACAAAAAACCACGTGACCTCCCACGTCGGTCTAACACGTGTCAGGTATAAGTAGATCAACTCATGCATCAATCCCGACACTAAAAAACTCGCAATAATCGCCGGCGGCCGGCTCCATAGCTTGCCGAGCACTGGTGACGAGAGCTCACGGACCGGATCATACACCGTTGGCCGGAGGATGCTCGTTACTATCAGGTTCCAGCGGCGGCCCCAAAAATCCTGTAACGATGTAGCGAGATAAGGTTCATTGAACTGAGATTCGATTTCGAAATCGAGAAAAAATCGAACGAAAAACGCAGTGATTGCCAAAACAAGCTCAACGCTGATGTAAACATGGATACAATAAAAGCCTAAAATCACATTCGGATGGAGAGGATCCTTGAACTGATAAGCACCAACGATTACAGCGAGAATCAAAGCTTTAATTGCTAATAGAAACGATTTATGCGATGAAACTGTGATCCGATCTGAATCTGGATCTGTGATTTTATTTTTATCATCGGCGTTTTTACTATTGATCGGAAGCAGAGCAACTGATATGAAAGTGAAGAACCGTAATGGCGGTGATGAAGCTAGAGGGCCGCGATTGAAGGCGAAGAGTATAAGTTTGAAGTTAGCTAGCCAGACAAGGTAGAAGATGGTGGGGCCGGCGAGGTGGACGGCGGAGAGGGGGAGTGGAAGTAGGAAGAAGACGGTGACGACGGGGAGAAGAGAGATTAGCCTGGGTAGGGCATGGGAGATTCGAGATGGAATCAAGTAGCAGTAGCAGAGAGCTGCAATGGCGGAAAACCATATTTTGATGAAAATTTTGATTTCCTGAGCATCTTCCATAATTTGTGTGCTTTGTTCATTGTAGTCTTGGCCGGATTATTAGTGTGGGTTTTATTATTTATTAATTATGTTTGATATTATAGTAAAATATCTGAAATTGTCTTAGTTTTTTATTGAAGAATATATATATAATTATTAATTTATTATAAGATAATAACGTATTAATTAACGTGTGACATGTTCGTATATGACACGGGTGCGTGTGTGCTTGGCTGCTTGCATGCTTGTATATAATATGGTGAAGACCATGTAACAACAATTCTCTCTCTCTCATATATAAAAAAAAGAGTGATGATGTGAAATTATGAAAAGAATGGGAATGAATATAAATAATTGTATAAGAGAGTTTATTTATAAATACAGTTTGAAGTAATATTATTGTAAACAAAATAAAAGTTAGATAATAGATATGTGAGTTCTGTTATAAAAAAATTTTCATAGTAGTGACGAATCTAGCACCTAAAACTACGTTGTTAGTACTTGTTACTTGACTTAATTTATATGAAACAAATAATGGATTTTTCTTGAGACCAAATTATTACAAATTATAAATAATAATAAAATCCGAAACTTTTAGAAAGTGGTGAATCTACAAACTATATCACTTAAATACCCTTCAATATAATTTGTGTATAGTTCTATTTTATTGCGTATTTAGAGTTATATTTTTGTGTCTTTTAATATGTTATTTTACGTATTTAGCTACAAACTATAACTATTTTGTTAAACACTTTCGAATCTTTAGTTTTTAACTTTAGATAAAAGTTACAGATCCAGCTAGTTTTGTCAGAATTAATTATCTTCATCTCCTCTCTAAATTTAATAGTTGTGTTAATCATCTGATATAAAATAGAATATCTTGTATTTGTGCTATGCAATGCACATTTGATTTTACAAATTAATATTAAATACTATAATCCCTTTTTTTTATCTCATTTTCGCATGCATATTTGACTTTGTACATTAATATTAAATACTATAATCACATTTTTGAACTCATTTCCGATTGACTTTTAGGCATGGTTATTGGTTATGAGCTAAGACCATTTTCCATACAACAAATTTAAATAAAAAAAACTTGCTTTTATAAATTAAAAATGGAAAAACTTGCATAAAAGTAAGATAAAAATATGAAATGGATTAATATTGAAAGAGACTTTGTATCCAAAATTGTCACCCCCATAAATGAACGGTTGACTTTGGAGCGTAGTGCCCAAGCCGAGTGTTTGATTATTGGCCGATGATATTATCTCCTATGTATAGTGTCATAATGATTATTTTTCGCATAAGTAATTTGATTTATTTATATAAAATATATGTTTCGTTAACTTATAAGATAACTGTAAGTATTTAGTATCTTACGTAGATAAATTAATTCTTTATGTATACGTTATCTTTGGCTGTAAAGGGTCGTATGTTTTGACATTTACTTGTGCATGTTTGAATATCTTTGTTTGGTATTAAATGATTAAAATAGATAATTACTTTGTTATGCATAGTGTTTATGATTTTCCCGATATTGTAGAAACAGGTAAATTGAGAATGTTTTTCATCTATGTTCAAGTTATACGAGGGACAACGAGGCTTTTATACTCTTGACTTGTCCTATAGAAAACAGTACTCTATCTTGTAGGCTATCAGGTGATTGTTTCTTTTTTTATGGTAAAGTAATAATTAATTTAACAAACTAATAATACCCTAATAAGTTATTTTTATATGCCTTATTAAAATAGGTTATTTAGCTTTTAATAAACTAACTCAAAAACCAAATTAACTAAGCTATTCATACACAAACACCCGCTACATATTATGATATGAAACTATGATAACCAATTGACAGATTTCAAAACATACATACCCATTACTAGTTTTAAACTTTGCCATGAAAACAAACTCAAAGTGGTAAGGATTCCTCATGGCTTTCTCTATAATCACAAACACCGTGTTTGTTTGCCGAAATAAGTACTTATTTTTAGGGGTGTTTATGGATGATTAACAGGGCATAATGTTAACCGAGAATCGGTTAATCGAAATATCGGTTCGTAACTTTCGTAAACCTAAACCAAAACTGTTTAATCGATTAACCGGTTTTTTCGGTTTGGTTTTCTGGTTAACTAGTTAATTATTTTTAACTACTAAATATATTTCTAAAACAAAAGATTTCAAAATTTAATATTCATATCTCAACTCGAAAAAAGCTAAAATGAGAAATTTATAAAAAATTACGAATTATGTTATTTATGTATCAACTAACTATGTCATAAGAAAATATTTTGAATAAATACGTGACTAATATCTATATTGCAAAATGAAATATAATATTGACTTTGGGTAACAATTCGTTATGTGTAGATAATTATTGTATGTGAATATTGATTAATTTGTTAGTATTAATAAGCGTAAAAACTAAAATTTAAATTTTTTAAGTTTTCGGTTTTTTGGTTAACCGTCCGTCTCTAAATTCATGAACCATAACCGAACCAAATAACCGATTTTTTTTAGGTTCGGTTAACCAAACCAAAAAAATTAAAATATTCGGTTTAGTTAACCTGAATTTTGGTACGGTTTACCAGTTTTTAGTTTCGGTTTTTTGGTTTCGGATAGTTTGAACACCCCTAATTATTTCCTAACTATATGTCTATAGATGAGCATAAATTAGACAAGCAAAACGTTTGTTTTTACTAAAGAAAGAAGATGTCGAAAATTCATCCTCTTATTTGCCAAGTGGTTGACAAACCATTTTTCTTTGATAGTGGTTTATGTAGACAAAAAAACTCCATCTTTCACCATCTGACTTAGTCCATTCGTCATTGCCGGCTTCCTTCCTTTAAAACTCTACTCCCTGCCAAGTGTGCACCCCTCCGTCGTCGACTTCGTTTCGTCATTCATCTCTGTCCAATTTTGCCGCATCAATTCAAAGATCCTTCATCTATGTTTGATCAACAAAAAGTTGATTAGAAGGTCGCCATGGTTGATCTTGTCTAATTAAAGATCTACGCGAAGTGGTTAGAGACCACTTCGCAGGTCAATTCAAAGTGCACGTGTCTCCTCAAACTAAGGTCGCCGTGTTGATGTCTCTCATCGGCAACTATGCTTATCTCTCTTCTTCACGGATATATGTCTAAGCTTACGAGGATAGGAAAAAGAGAGTGGGAAGATGTAAAAAAGAAACAAGCATTTCACTCGATAGAAAAATCTTATGAACCATCTCCTTTTTATATGATGTGGGGCCATAGACGAATCCACCTTAAACCAAAGGTGGGTCAAAGTAATCACCTATTTTTGAATTATTTGAACTAAATTAAAATGGGTTAATAATGGAATAAACCTTAAACTCTACTTTACCTTTTGATTTAAACATCAATCTTTATTTTTAAATGATTTTAACCTTAAACCTTAAATATATTTCTATTTAACCCATAAACTCTCATTTACCATATTAAAATGGGTAAAAGGTGACCTACAACTTAATATACCGGTTACCCTCGTTAACACACAACACACGACACACGGAAAAAGGGAAGGAGGAGCGATGGGCGACTGGCCATGAACAGAGGAGCGACAAGACGACAACCACGAACAGAGGAGCGATCGGCATCTCCAAAAGCCCTCATCTGTACTCACGTGACGGCGACAGCCACAGCCACGAACAGAGGAGCCACAGCCACGAACAGCGACGGCGACAGCCACAACCACGATCGACAGGCCACGGCGACGGCGACGGCGATCAGCCAAGACAGCCAAAAACCCTCACTTTACTCGATCGATCGACAACGAGCGATCGGCCTTTGTAAGTCTTCTACCTTTGTTAGTCTCCTTTTGTGCTTGTTGCTACAACGGCTCTAGGAGTGGTATAGCGAACGTTGATGTCTCACCGGGGCTATGATAATCCTTCAAAACACAACCCCGTTAGCCTCGTCACGAGGGATGATCCTCGTGACCAAGCTCCGGCGTGAGAATTAGGTCGGTCTTTAGAGAATGTGTTAGGCTATGGAAAAGGATAGAGTAAGAGAGAGTGAGTACCGAATGAATCGCTTCCTTCTGTGTTTCTTCCCTTCTTATTCTTGTTGTGGTCTTAGGGTACATTCTATTATCCACTGGTCCATGATGTGCTTCTTCTGTTGTGTAAGTGGACAGGTGCAGACCTGCTTCATCCTCTGTTGTCGTGATCCTCCTTGGGATGTGGCACTTGTCTTCTTAGGGAGACTATCATTTGATTGGTCCTCCTGATTCAGATGCAGAGATGAAGGTCAACGTGGCTCTTTGTCCGGTTGTTCTCTTTGTTGGGCTTGGGGGTGTGCCTAGTGGGCTTTAGGATATGTTTATTGGGCTTCAATTATTATTTGGGCTTTCATCCATATACACTATCAAGTCCCCCAGTCTAGTATGTATTATCTAAGTATGAGATAATGGATGCTAGACTAATATAAGGTTGTGCATGTGCCTTCTTCTAATTGTGTGGTATGTACGGGCTCTTGGGTTGTTGCAATGTCTGTTGGGATTCAGCAAAGATATTGGGCCATTTTAAAAAAAATCTACGGCCGGCTAGTGTAAAGAAAGAGAAAAAGAAAAAAGAGAAAAAACAAAGGGTAAATCAGGGAAAGACGGGATTTCGAGAAAAAGGGGGTAGTTAGTTGGAGGGCTGCCATTGGTCCGTCATTTAAAATTCAAACTCGACATGACGTTGCCTGCAAAGGGAGATGATATTTACTACTTCATTGAATATAATTTCAGGCATGAAAAGCATCGCTCCGAGAGGGTTTTCTAAGCGTCTATCCAGTTGCAAGTAGTCGTCGTCGGTCGGATTTCGAAAGTGTTCCGTCATCTTGTCGTGCTTACTTCCAGGTTTGAAAATTTTCTCCGCTTTCTCCTTTCTTTGCACGTCCATTTCATTGTGTGCGTTTGTCATCTTGTCTGGAAATGCCCAAGGATAATCTGCAATCGACGCATTCCGTCGTCGATAGAGTTAGTTTGCAGAAGTTTTGTTCAATGTACCGGATAGGAAAAGAATATCAACCAAGTTGTCCTAATCGGTCATCCGTTATCCGTGATTTTCCTCCCGGATTTATAGGTGTTTATATGAAATGGTTCGCCTTTGGTAATTTGAGGTTTCCTTTTTCAAAATTCTTCCTGTTTGTGCTTGAGTATTTCCGAGTGCATATCTCAAGGTTATCACCACTTGGGGTGATAAAAATCACGAGTTTCGAAATTCATTGTCGTGCGTTTGGTGGAACACCGACGGTGCCACTGTTCCAAAAATTTTACAAATTGGGGAAAGCTGGTGATTGGTTTACAATGGAGAAAAGGAAAGCTCCTTCTCCTGTGTGCATAACTGAGTCGCCTTCCTGCTTGAAGATATGGAAGGGTCATTTTTTCTAGGTAAAAGCTACAGCGGTTCCCCTCGCGATGAGTTAGAGAGAGATAGATCGCCCTATAGCTGATCCTGTTCCTGAGGATGAGGAGGTGGATTTAGAGTTGTTTAACTTGTTGGTTCAACATCCCATTCGGGTTCGATCATTTGAAGAAGAAGTGCTTGTAATGACTGGCATCAGTTGTTTGTGGGATCGTCCAGACAAGCGGCCGGTGCTTCTTCGTGATGGGAAGGGTGTGGTTTGCCTTTTGTGTGATTTAGTTTTTGTTCTAACGCTAACTTGCTTTTTCTTCCGTTTTCAGCTATGAGCGTGTTGGACTTTATTCTTCTTCTGTCAATAGAAGATGTGGAAATTGCTGATGAGGTTTGTAAGAAGGGGGAGCTTCCCCTGGTTGAGGTTAACAAAGGCAATCTTGGTATTCCCCTAGATCAACCTCCTACAGAGGGAGGTAGGATGGCAACTACGAGGTCTATGAAGCGAGCCGCTGCTCCTGCTACTAGTGGTTCTGGGGGAAGTCCCCCTGTCGCGAAGAAGAAGAAGCTGGTGTCACGGAGCCGGATGTCTGATTTAGTGCTCCTCGATGAAGAAGATGCAGGTGATAAGGTACTTGAGGAAACTCCTGTTCATGAAGTTGATATGCCGTGTATTATGGCTGTGAAAAGAGGTGGTTCGTCCGCTAAGGTAGAGGTCTCAGCGCCTACTGGCGACTCGTCTAGGGAAACTATTCAAAGGAAAGGTAAGAAGGTGGTGGTGGAGGAAGAGCTAGAGGATGATGAGAACATTCCAACGTATTTCGGGGCAAGCACTGCTGTGAATGACCAACAATTTGTTCTGTCGCTCCCTTGTGTGCAGAATAATTCATCCTACGATCAACCAGAGGTGTGTAGGAACTTGATTGACTCTATGATTCCCCTTCTAGAACTTCTCCGGATGTCAACTAAGACTGACATCGTTGTGACTAAGCGCCTGTACTATCATCTTGCGAAAGTTTGCGCGTTTGGCGCTAAGGCAAATCATCGTTGGGAACAAGCCGATGGAGAGGTGGGAATAGCCGAAGCGAAGGTGAAAGAGTTGTCGGCGCAAGTAGAACAGTGTGAGGAGAAAGTGACCAGTCTAGAGGAGAAAGTGGGTGTACTCCGAGAGTCGAAGAAGTCTTACAAGAGTGCTTGCAAGAAAGCCTCTAAAGCTGCTGCTGCGAAGGAGGAGGAATGTTCGACTCTTAGGGAGGAGCTAGCATCGAAAGATACGAAAATCAAACGTTTGGAGAAAGAGGCAAGGAGCTTGAGGGTAGCGAATGATCATCTTGAGAAGGATCGGTCATGGTTAATATCAGAGGGCTTTAGGCATGTCTTTGCGGATCTTCGGCGAAGCAACGATTTCCTTTGTCCCTTGGGTGAATTGCAATCAAAGAATTATTCGGCAGGGTATGTTTGAGGGTTGGAAGTAGGGGAAAGTTATGCAAAGCAGGGGTTGGAGCTGGCCAAAGCACCATGGTACAATGTTCATGCTCCTCGTGAGTTGCGTGCTGCTGACGAGGCTTGGGACGCTGCATCGTTTGGGGCTTTCTTTGAGATGGTTTCTAGGATTGGCAGTGTAGAAGGTATCAAAGAGTTGAAGGTGGAACCTGCGACGGCGAGTAGGGCTTCGGTTATCCCCACATCTAGTGGGACAGCCGGAGGAAAGGATGTGCAGGTGAAAGTGAGTGTTCCCACCTTGCCTACCGATGCTGATGCAGAGCTGGAGGGAAAAGCTGCGGACAATGTGAAGAAGGTAATACCTGAGCCCGTTCAAGAGGCGGAGGTGCATGGTGATCCGGTTGCTGCGGAGGTGATGGACGAGAGCGCCGATATGGTTGGTAAGATGATAGCCGTGGCTGGGGAAATCGCCTCTGTGGTTGTTGCGGGTGCTCCGGAGGATGCTTCTGTGGAGAAAGAGTGTTGATGTATGTTTTACTAAATGCTTGCTTCTTCTCTTTTGCTTAAAAAAAACTTGTTCCACCAGGTGATGTGTGTTGCAAACATTGTGGGTTCGACATGTTTACTTTTTAGGGAGATGAACCCCCCCTATGGTGTAATTTGTCCATCTTTTGTTGTGAGGGTGTTCCCCTCGTTTAACTCGTATGCGACTGCCTTGAATATGATATTATTGTGGCAGTATTAGAATTTGTTGTGGCTTATTTGTTTTGTGATATTCGAGTATATGCATAGCCAAGACCGTTGTCGGGAGCTATGAGGCTTATTTTTAGAAGCCAACTATGGCGTTGGGATAATCATCCTCGTAATGCCTAATAGTTAATTTGATATTATCCGATAGGATATGTGATCATTTGTGTACGCATGCTAGAATGTATTTTTTGTGTGCGTAATTACGCTAGGAACTCTTTATTTTATTCACGTACTGTTAAGGTTCGTAAACCTTCAAAAGAGTGGAGTACATGGGTTTGGCCAATGATGGGTAGTTTCGTTTAGCGACCATAGTCCATTGGCGTGTAAGTTCCTATTACAAAAGGTTGACAAAGTATCGTTCCTACTTAATTTCCAGAATAACACCTGCGTAGGTGCGTTCCGTTCCCCGTGCGTGGGATCGACCTTCCTTGTAAATCTTCCAACTCATATGATCCGTTTCTGTGCGCCGTTCGGATCTTGTAGGGTCCTTCCCATTGGGGAATCAACTTCCCTTGTTTTACACATCTACTGGCTTCATTGTTTCTCCAAACTAAGTCGGAATGGTCTGAAGGTTTTGTGATTAACACGCTTGTTGTAGTACTACTCGATCTTCTGCTTGTATCTTGCCTCTGCTATCGCAGCAATTTCCCTTCGTTCCTCCAGCGCATCCAAGTTTTCACACAAGCCGATCGTGTTACCTTCCTCATCTACATGACTGCTTCGGTATGTTGATACTCCAATTTCTGCGGGGATCACCGCTACAGTTCTGTAGGTCAGGCTGAAAGGAGTTTCGCCGTTGCTCGTTTTAATCATTGTCCGGTGTGCCCACAGTACATGACTCAGGTGGTCTAGCCACATTCCTCCGTCTCTGACCATCCTTGCTTTGATTCCCTCCACTATACTTCTGTTCATCCGTTCTACTTGCCCGTTCGCCTGAGGGTGAGCAACAGACGCGAAGCGTTGTTCAATCATCATTTATTTGCACCACGAGTGAAACGGATCGTTAGCAAACTACTTGCCATTATCCGTGATCAACGTTTTTGGTAACCTAAATCTACAAACAATATTCTCCCAAACAAACTTCATAACTTGTGCTCCGGTGATGGTGGCCAATGGCTTCGCTTCACACCATTTCGTGAAGTAGTCGATGGCCACAAGTAGAAATTTTACTTTTCCCGGAGCTTCGGGAAAAGGGCCAACTATATCCATCCCCCATTTCAAAAATGGCCATGAAGCAGTGATGAATACCAGATTACTCTTTGGCCTTTTGGGTAGCGGCGAAGTGATTTGACAAGCTGTGCACCTTCGGATTTCTTCAAAGGTGTCTTGATGCATGGTTGGCCAGTAGTAACCCATCTGTTTTGCTTTAGCTACGACTGATCTCGGGCCAGCGTGTAGTCCGCACGACCCTTCATGTATCTCCCGTATGACGTTATCCTGATTTGGTCCTAGGCACCGGAGATCCGGTCCTAAATATGATTTCTTGTATAGCTTCCCATCAAGTAGCTCATACCTTCCTACCAGTCGCCGTAGCTTTTCGTCATCGCCCTCTCCCTGCGTTTGTCCTTCCTTTAGATAACGGACGATTGGTGTCATCCAGCTATCTTCCTCTTCCTCCACGACGGTATGAACTTCTTCCGTATCTATAGACCGTTTGTCTATAATTTCTACCAGGATCTCTTTCGTCAGGTGTGCAAATGTTACGGAGGCTAATTTTCTCAAAGCATCAGCCTTCTTGTTCTGGCTCCGAGGTATTTGCTTGATCGTGCATGACTTAAAACTGAACATGGTATCCTTCGCCTTTTGCAAATATCGTTTCATAGTTGGGTCTTTTGCCTCATATGAGCCATTGATCTGTGACTCAACGAGCTTGGAGTCGACGTAGACTTGTAGGTCTTGAACCTTCATGGACGACGCTATCCGTAAGCCTGCTAAGAGAGCTTCATACTCAGATTCGTTGTTAGAACTACTGAAGTTAAAACACAGAGCATACGTGAACTCCGTTCCATTAGGGCTAGTCAAGATTAGCCCCCCACCAGCTCCTTCGACGCTTGATGCCCCATCAGTGTACAACTTCCAAACTTCTTGATCTCCTTTTCCTTTAGCGCCTTCATGTTCCCATGGTTCGGCTGACTCAACTATAAAATCAGCTAGGATTTGACCCTTCACCGCTACTCGCAGTTCGAAAGTGATATCGTACGTTCCTAGCTCCACGGCCCATTTAGCCAATCTCCCCGAAGCTTCTGCCTTTCCCAATACATGTTTTATCGGAGCATCGGTTATTACCTTGACCTGGTGTGCTTAGAAGTATCTTCGCAGTCTCCGTGTTGCAAAAACTAAACAAAGTGCTACCTTCTCTAAATCTGGGTAATTGACCTCTGGACCTTGTAGCACTTTGCTTACGAAGTAGATGGGCAGTTGCTTCTTATTCCGCTCCGCCATTAGCACTGCACCCAACGTACGAGCAGATGCAGCCAGATACATGATTAGAGCTTCACCCTTCTTTGGGGCTGTGAGGGTTGGTAATTCCGAGATTGTCTGCTTCATTTTTTGGAACGCTTCTTCTATCTCGTGCGTCCATCGGAAGTCCTTCCTGCTGATGCAGTCTTTCAGTGTCTTGAAGATTGGCAGAGAGTGCTCCGCTACTCGCGAAGTATATCTATATAGAGCAGCCAATTTTCCACTTAAGCTCTGGACCTGCTTCATTGTTTTGGGTGACTGTAAGTCCATGATTGCTTTCGTCTTGCTCGGATTAGCTTCTATCCCTTCCGGGGTAATAATGTGTCCGAGGAAATGTCCTTTCTCCAGACCAAAGGAGCATTTCTTCGGATTCAGCTTCATGTTGACTTGTTTCAAGTTGGCGAAGGTTTCCTTGATGTCCTTGATAAGCTCCTCTTCCGTTCGACTTTTGATTACTATGTCGTCTACGTAGGCTTCTATGTTCCTCCCTATCTGTTTTTGGAACACTTTATCTACCAGGCGTTGGTAAGTGGCTCCAGCATTTTTAAGACCGAACGGCATCTTCTAGTAGCAAAAAACTCCTCTGTCTGTGTGGAAACCCGTTTTATCCTCGTCCTCCTCCGCCATCTGTATCTGGTGGTACCCTTTATATGCATCAAGGAAACACTTGAAACGATATCCAAACAGTGACTCTACTTTAAGGTCGATTTCCGGAAAGGGGTATGGGTCTTTTGGACAAGCCTTGTTGAGGTCAGTAAAATCCATGCACATCCTCCATGTGCCATCCTTCTTCTTGACCATCACTGGGTTAGCTACCCAGGATTGGTATTGCACTTCCCTAAGTATCTCTGCTTCGGTTAGCTTGCCTACCTCAGCGTTTGCAGCTCTGCTCCTATCCGCTGCTAGGCCTCTCTTCTTTTGAACTACCGGCTTGACCGCTTCTGCTATGCCCAGCCGGTGATCTATGACCTCCCTAGGGATTCCAGTCATATCAAAAAGGCGCCAAGCGAAAACTTCCTTGTTGTCTTGAAAGAGTTGGACCAAGCTATGCCTACATTCAGTGCTCAGCTCAGGGCCGATCATTACGGGTTGTTCCGGATATTCTTCATTAACTACTACAGCCCAACTTTCCTCCTCCTTCAACTTGTCTTTCTGCGACTGTAGCTCCCTTTGCTCGACCTGCAGGCACTCCCTCGTGATATTCTTCTCAGAGGCTATGGTTGCTATCCCTCTTGGAGTGGGAAATTTGATCAGGGAGTATATAGTCGACACCACGGCTCGTAAGGAGCAGATTCCTGTTCTCCCCAAGATGATATTATATAGAGACGTGGACCGCACCACCATGAATCTGAGGTTAACGGTACGGTCTAAATGTGGGGCTCCGAAGGTCGCCGGAGTTCTCCTACGGGCCAGACCAGTTCTCCTGTGAAACCTATTAAAGGCACCGTGGCTTCAATCAACAGACTCTTTATCTCCTTCCCCATCTGAAGGAAGCAATGTTCGTACATGATGTCGGAAGAACTTCCTCCATCAACATATATCCGATGCACCTCGTAGCCTCCTATCACACCTTTCACTACGACGGGATCCACCATCGGACCTGTGCTTCCCAACGATGGAAAAGTGATCTGCTTATCCATCCACTCTTCATTTTCTAAGGTCCGTCTCTTCTTCCATCCTCCTTCGGTACGTATCATCAAGACTTCTTTACCCCTTCCTCTCCCTGGGTTATGGTCCTTAAGGTTTCTATTTTGTTGCCTGTTGATAGGACATTTAATTTCCTTTACGAGGTGAGCTAACTGACCAGTTTTGACCGCTTCTTCGATTTGCTTCCTCAACTGAAAACAGTCGTTCGTGTTATGTCCCCGATCCGCATGAAACTCACAGTATCTATCCTGGTTCCTTTTGTCGGGAGGAGCTGGCATCGGCCTTGGAGGCATGAAGCTCTGACTCGCCTCCTCTGTGGCGAGTATTTCTTGCGGGGTCTTTATTAGGGCTATGAAATGTAGCTTCCTACCGTCTCCAGGAAGGTTCGTCGTTCCCTTGCGTCCATCGGCTCCTCTTCTTTCCCCATACATGGGAGAGAGAGTAGGGATGGAATTTCTTCTAACCGGCCCTGGCCTCCACTGAGGGCTCCTATGGTGGGCTGATGTCTTTTTGGACAATTCTTCGAGCTGATTGGCGGCCTCCTTCCCTCTGATGAAAGCTCTTGCCATTTCCATCATCTCCTCGACAGTCTTTGGGACATTATTGCAATATCGCTCTACGAGCTGTTTCGACTTTATCCCATGTATGAAGCCGGAGATTCTCATCTTTTCATCCGCTCCTCCTATCTCCTGGCTTTCTTTGACATATCTTCCCATGAAGGCCCAAAGCGTCTCCCCTTCCTGCTGCTTGATGTTGTGGATCTCCACCGGGTCCCTGACATATCTTTTCTGCTACATGAAGTTGGACAAGAAGCGTCTCCGTAGCTCTTCAAAAGTGTCTATACTTTCACTCGGCAGGTGGACAAACCATACACGAGCTGGTCCAATAAGGGTTTGGGTGAACATGTGACACCAGACGGGCATAGACCACTGTTCGACTTCTGCCGCACCAGTGAAAACTCTGAGATGGTCTTCCGGATCAAAAGTTCCTTCATACATGCGCACATGGGACGGCATCTTGATCTTTTCTGAGAATCTAAAACGAGCTATTCTTTTGGTGAACTTGGTGGTTTCTGAGGGTCGGTATGGTTTAGTGAGCTCTTCATCTTCGTCTTCGAGGACAATCGTTCCGGGTTTGTAAGGCTGGTGTCCTGCATTGTGGGTTTTCGTGGTTCCGGTGGTAAAAGTAGGGGTAGGCTGGCCAATGTGACAAACGTCTTAGGGAGTGTCGTATTGTGAGGGGTGCTTTGAGGTTTAATAGGAGGTTCGGTTGATGTTCCTTCTCCAATACTTAGCCGTGTTTGGATTTCTTTCAGCCTTTCTTCTCTTTCATGATTTTCGAAGAGGGTTTTTAAGAGATTGTAATTTTGACGTACCAGCTCAGGTGTTATGGGTGGTTGGTTTTCAGAGGAGTGGGTAGAGGTGATTATAGAGTCTATCATTGGAGTAGAAGATGGTGTTATTACCATTCCGCCGGTGAGGAAAGGGTTTGGGGAATGATGGAGACGAGTCCATGAAAGACACGGTCCCACGGATGGCGCCAAATGTTGCTACAACGGCTCTAGGAGTGGTATAGCGAATGTTGATGTCTCACCGGGGCTATGATAATCCTGCAAAACATAACACCGTTAGCCTCATCACGAGGGATGATCCTCGTGACCAAGCTCCGGCGTGAGAATTAGGTCGGTCCTTAAAGAATGTGTTAGGCTATGGAAAAGGATAGAGTAAGAGAGAGTGAGTACCGAATGAATCGCTTCCTTCTGTGTTACTTCCCTTCTTATTCTTGTTGTGGTCTTAGGGTACAACACTATTATCCACTGGTCCATGTTGTGCTTCTTCTGTTGTGTAAGTGGACAGGTGCAGACCTGCTTCATCCTCTATTGTCGTGATCCTCCTTGGGATGTGGCACTTGTCTTCTTAGGGAGACTATCATTTGATTGGTCCTCCTGATTCAGATGCAGAGATGAAGGTCAACGTGGCTCTTTGTCCGGTTGTTCTCTTTGTTGGGCTTGGGGTGTGCCTAGTGGGCTTTAGGATATGTTTATTGGGCTTCAATTATTATTTGGGCTTTCATCCATATACACTATCAGTGCCAAAACCCCTTTGTAAGTCTTCTGCCTTTGTAGACATGATGAAGTTTTAGAAATTTAGTAATTTTACAGAGAAAAAGGTCAGATTAGGTTTTGTGTTTTGAAGTCTATGAACAAAGGGAAAGTCTTGGTGGAATAGAGAAAGACATGTTATAGTTCTGATTATCATCATTAGTAATAGAGTTTGTGTAGTTGTTGGGTTAGAGAATTAGTCACTTTCATAGAGTTTTACGTTTAAAGCAAATGCTCGAATGTCGTTCCTAAAATGCCACCTCTGCTTCACTTCACCTTCTTGCTTCCCGCATTGTTGTATGTATGATATATGTCAACAGATGTTGTATTGTTTTGCTTGTCCTTGCACATGCACCAAGTGTAAGCTACACTTCATGGAAGGCAATAAAGAGGCAAAAAGATAGGGAAAGGGGACTTCAGTCCTGTTAAGATTTTGTTTCCACCAACAGAACATCTAAAAAGATATTACAGTTTTTGTTTGTAATACCAGTTGGATTTTGAACATGGCAAAATATAAAAAAAATATCTCCAGGCGATTAGAGCCCCCTCCCATAGTGGAGTCATAACAAAAGATTAAAATCCAGCAGGAAATGGAGACTTCCAAGCCTACCAATGTTGATGTGACCGATTGATGTTGTTTTTCTGCTTATTATACTATAGACTTCCAAGCCTACCAATGTTGAGGACCGAATTACCCCGCCAGATGACGCTTCAGTTAAACATGGTATGGGAAAAGGTTTGATGACAGTATGGCGACTTACAAATCAGGAGGGTAATGCAGTGAAGAAACATGGTATTGGTAAAGGTTTGATGACAATTCAGCGATTAACAAACCCCGGTGCTGAAAACCTCCAAACACGTGTTGACAAGGACCATGAAGCTTGTTCTCAGTTTCCACCTCCCGCTCAAGGACCATGAAGCTTGTTCTCAGTTTCCAGCGTTTTTTGTCTTTTGATGTAATTATAGTTGTGTTTTTTTGTGTCTGGATGTTGGTAATCTGATTCCTAGTTTTTGTTATTTGTTAATCTATTGGATTTTTTTTACTTGGGTTATTATAACTGATAACTTTAAGTTTAAGGTTTAAACCAACAAGTCAAATAAAGTTTAAAGTTAAAATCATTTAAAAACAAAGATTGAGGTTTAAACCAAAAAGTAAAGCACAGTTTAAGGTTTATTCCATTATTAACCCAATTAAAATTTAGGTACTAGCTCTATTTTGTTAGATAAGTTTATTTATTGCTGTAAATAAACCGAACAAACACAGACATGGTTTTTCTTGTTCGTTTGTTAAATTTTAACCGAACAAAATAAATGAACGGATTTTTGTATTCATGTTTATTCGTTTAACTTTAACTAAATAAATAAACAAACATTAACGATAATCGAACGAGTTTTTGTGTTCAACTGTTTAAAATTTTGATAGTTTGTGTATATATTTGTTCGTTCATTTAAATGATAAACGAACATAAACAAAGGAATACAGTATAATACAAATTCAACGGTGTTAAACACAAATAAAGACTATATATAAACGAACATAAACGGCGGATAACCGAACATTGACAAACATAAATGATTAGATGAGACCTTTGTACGTATACATTCATTTAATTAAGCGAAAATAAAATCTTGTTCGTGTCCGTTCATTTATTAATCAAATGAAAATAAATAAACACCCCCCTAAGTTTACCCATGAGATTAAACCTTCAGCTTTGCTTGATGCTTAATATAATATTTTAGTGTAAGAATATTAAGCGTCAAATATTTATATATTGTGCTACTTCTGTCTTGTTATTTGATTGCATGTTCTTAACTTGTGCATGGAGTTTAAATTTTAGCTATGTTTATGTGTTTTTCTTCGTTATCAATTGTATTATGTTATATATTAATTACCTGAATCTTGTTATTTGTTTTAATTATAAATTATAAGGTTTTACAAGAAACGATAAATCTAGTTAATTTATTTGCAAATGTTTATAGTACAGATAAAACGAGTAATGAAAATATATTAGGTTAGTTTAAATGAACTATCCATTGATTCATTAGAATCAACAACAAAACTCAATCCCACTAAAACATCTAGAATAATCAAATATAAACGACTATAGCAATGGTGATACTTGATACCATTATTGAAGTTCTTTTTTATTATTTATAATTTATATTAATCATCTTACCTTAAGAAAAATCTATCATTCATTTTATCGTATGAATTAAGTTAAGGAACCAATGAACCACGTACTTTTAAATCCTACCACAACCTAGATCGATCCCGTCATAATTGAAAACATCGTGATTTCTACATACGAGAAACTAAAAACTTGAAACAAACCGGTTAATATCAGAGCAAACCAAGAACCGGTTTCTCCTAATCTTCAAACCACATGCCAAACTGAGTGCTTATTCCGTTGCTATTTAGATCGGCCGCATCGGAGTCTCTATCCGAGCTAGTTGGGGGCCAACCCTAGCTAGAACACCATCGCCTCGTCCCTGGCTAATTCCCAAACCAGTGCGAGTTCCTCTTTTTTTTCTTTTCTTTAATTTTCTTCTATCTTTCTCTCTCTTAATTAATATATATTTTTTATTAGTATTTGATGTAGGTTGAAAGGGTTAAATGTGAGGGTTTATAGGTAAAGAAGGTTAGATAGGGGTGAGCAGAAAAAACCGAAACCAAACCAAAAATAAAAAAAAACCGGAAAAACCAAAACGAAAAAACCGAACCAATATAGAAACCGATGGTTTTGGTTTTCAAATTTTCAAAAACCGACTTCTTCAGTTTGGTTTTGGTTTTTACAATTTCAAAAACCGAAAAAACCAAACCGAACCATTCCAAGGGACAACAATGTAAATATACATGTCCAAAAAATCAAATACTCTATGATTTTCTTATTTACATAGCCACTTCCCATTTACATTAGGGTTCCACCAAAGAGGTTTTCACACTAATTCAGATATCCGTCGCAGTTGCAGCTTTGTTTGGTCATTGGACTACTATATTGAGTTCACCAACATCACTTCATTTCGAGTCGAGGAGTTCACTTCTTTTCGATTTTATCCATTCACTTAATATAGAAATCCAATTCTAGTTGTTTATCTCGATTTTCATCCTTTTTCTGAGTTGTCTGCAGTTCATTTGGAGTTGGTTGTTCATCTCAATTTTCAGTTTTGCTAATATGTTATTTATCGATTTGCTTTGAGTTTTGATTTATTTCAACTTTGGCTTTAAAGTTTAAACATATGACAGTCATTTCACGTGTATTAATTGAAATATGTATAGCTTAAATTAGGTGACACACATCTTGATGTTTTTATATAGCTTCAATTTCGTTTAATTTCATAGCTTTACAATGATGGTTGTATGACATCAAATCTTGATGGTTAAAATAAAAAAGCTGTAAAACCGAACAAAAAACCAAAAACCGAACCAAAACCAACTTCAAAACCGAAAACCGAACCACTTGAAAACCAAACGGTTTTGGTTTTCCAAAAACCGAAATTTTCGGTTTGGTTTCGGTTTTATGTCAAAACCAAACCAAACCGAACCATGCTCACCCTTAAGGTTAGAGATGAAAGATAATATGGATACTTTGATAGGGTAATTGAGGGTTAGATGGTGATGGTCTTAGCTTTTGCCTGTCAATCTAGATTTTTGTTCTTTCTAATTATTATAACAAAACATTAAATGTTTTGTTGAAAACTTGGGTTCTCCCAAAGTTAAAATTTAATTAGTGGAACAATCTAAAGCGACAGCAGAAACAATTAGGCTTGTATAAATCAGAGCATAGCACGACTTTTATGAGGATGCATTCCACTGACTAAATTGCATTCAGATACTAAGAAACGCAATTTATCATGTTCGACATTTGTTATGCAATTAAGAAAACACCAAACATCAGTCACAAGTATCTAGTATATTCATACCTAAAGGCTAAAGCTATCTGAACAAAAAACCCATCCAGTACAAAAGTAAAGCACACCAACTCCATCACTCGTTCAGCCAACCACCTGATGAGTTATGGTGCGAATACGGGTGGTATGGACCGGGTGCGAACCCCAAAGTATCCATTCGGAAACCCGGTCCTGGTACATTTTGGGGTAGACTGTAACCCCCCATACCCCTACTTACCATAGGCGGCTCAGGTCGTCCCAAACTATTCATCCTGGAGTGGTTCAGATCATCCAGTTCAGACCGCCCCGAGTTGTTGCCCCTTGTGTGGTTGAGCTCATCTAGCCTGGGTGCATATCGTTGTGTTGCAGATGTGCTTGTCCTGTTAAAGGGTGTAGCATCTGTTGAACCGTATCTGGTTAACCCTGTTTCATGTTGACCCACTGAGTAGCTACCACCTCGGATACTCGTATCATCAAAATAAGACCCCCTACCAACCCTATCATAGCTGGAATGCTGAAGGTGGTCGGGTCTCAATGAATAGCTAGGAGTTGGAAGGTTAGCACCATCTAGCCGCCCATGGGTTGAACCCAAGTAGGATTCCTCAATTGTGGAGCTGTACTTTCTTTCTAAATATTCGTCATATGGTTGACCTAAATCATTCTGAAGGCTAAAAGTTGATTCATCAATGGTGGCGTTGTACCTTCCCTCTGAATGTTGGTCAAACGATTGATCAACATCAACAAAACTAAAATCATGAGTTTGATCTTCACGGCCAGGAGGTGAAGTATGCTTATTATCAAGACTCTGGACGTGAAATTCACGAGAGGGAACCCGAGAATGCTTATTTTCAAGCTTTGGGCCTTCAACTTCACGAAAGGAAACCCAAGTTTTTTCATGTTTCAGAGCTTCAGCTTCACGAGAGGGAACCCGAGAATGCTTGTTTTCAAGTTTTGGGCCTTCAACTGCACGAGCGGAAGCCCAAGTTTTTTCATGTTTCAGAGCTTCAGCTTCACGAGAGGACTCCCGTGTTTTTTCATGTTTGTGAGGTTCGACTTCACGAGAGGGAGCCCGTGTTCGTTCATGTTTCTGGGCTTCTACTTCACGATAGGAAGGAAGTGCCTTTTCATGTTTCAGAGCTTCAGTTTCACGAGATGGGACCTGAGTTATCTCATGTTTTTGAGCTTTGATGTCATGAGAGATGTCCCGAGCTTTTTCAAGTTTCTGAGCTTCACTTTCACGAGGTGAGACCTGGGCTGATTCTTTTTTCTGAGTTTCAACCTCACGAGATGGCGCCCGAGTTTTTTCAAGGTTCTGAGATTCAACATCTCGAGAAGGGGGCCGAGATTTTTCACGAGAGGTGGCTCTAGCTTCAACTTCACGCTTCTCATTATCCTTCTCGATTTTGTATTCCTGCTTATTATGACCATTTCTCTTATTCGATTTCTTGCTAGACGTCTCGCCCTTTGTGGTTGACTTGTTTTTAGTTTTGGTTCCACCATTATCACAGACAGGGCTTTCTTTTTTCCGTTTCTTAGTGTCGGGTTTTGCTTCATCTATAATTTGTTCACAATCTTTGCTTACAACTGGAGGACCATCTTCTATTCCATTGGTAACAACTTGAAGACCCGATTGAGGCAAGTTTTCATTAGATTGCGGAGATTCTTGTAGTTTGGGTATATGGCCATGCTTCTGAGCTATAGACTTATGTTTATCAGTCCAATCTGGACGACTCCAAAGGTATAGTGGTGGTGCAGTCATATTCCATTGATCCATCTGCTTATCATTGACATCAGCTGATCCAGGAAGATAAAATGCCTGAAACAGAAGAAACAACAGCTTCAGCACACCACCTCATATACACCCAAAATCACACAAGTCTAAGTGAAAGTATATAGTGTGAATGCAACCTAAATGTAATGAACTCCCACTACAATGCCATTGTATGTAATGAACTATCATCTTTACCTTTGGATGTAACAAACTCTGTTCTGTTGACACAAAGTAATAATAACCTATAATCACCGAGGTTTTTGTGTCATAGATTCAAGTTAATTTTCACATGAGTTTCCCCATACAAACACGATGATGTGTTTCGGTGTGTATGTATTTCCTATTGGTGAATGACTCATTAATAGGGGTATTTTGGTTTTTTATATATTTTTCAAACCGTGAATTGCATTTTTGGTGGACTGTCATCAAAGAAAGAAGCTTGACTTTGCCAAAATACCCCTCATTAATAGGGGTATTTAGGTCATTTATATATTTACCCAATCGTTAATTGCGTCCAAATCAGCCATCATTAATTTGAGTCTTGGTTTTCCCAAAATATCCCTCGTTAATGCGTCATTAATAAGCCACCAAAAATTATTAGTCATTGATTAGTTTTAATCAAGGACTAAGATTTGGTTCTCACAATTCTTGTACGAAAAACAGTTCTCTTTTGAACCTTACCCTATATATATATATATATATATATATATATATATATATGGGAAGGTTCATTTGAGAACCGTTTTTATTGTGAGAACCGCTAGAACCAATCTTAGCTATTCATTTTGAATAATGGAATTCATGGATGAAGAGCGTGAGGGGATTGGGTGTGGCAGGGTGCATGTGAGAAATTAATGGGTGGGCAATCCAATTGAAGGAGAGGGAATTGGACGGCTAGGATTGGTTCTCGCGGTTCTCGCAATAAAAACGGTTCTTAAATGAACTTATTCATTATATATATATATATATATGGAAAAGTTCAAACGAGAACTGCGAGAACCAATCTTAGCCGTCCAATTCCCCCTCCTTCAATTGGATTGCCCACCCATGAATTCCTTACATGCACCTTGCCACACTCAATCCCCCACGCTCTTCATCCATGAATTCCACTTACCACTTAAATGGCCAAGATTGGTTCTCGCAGTTCTCGTACGAAAAACAATTCTCATTTGAACCCTCCCCTATATATATATAGGGTGAGGTTCAAGGGAGAACCCTTTTAAAATGCACGACAGTGAGAACTTGGGTAAACTTATAATTTAGCATTTCTCCTTTACGTTCATGTTCACCCATAACTACTCAAAAGTCAAGTGTACATCCTAAATCATATATTCAATATTATTTCTATAATATTAACAATTTAAAGATTTGTATGCATTGATGCATTAGGTATATAGTCAAACAAATGATCAAAAAACGTGGCAATTTTTAAACATCCGATCAATGAAATCAAAGGTCTAAAAAGAAATGTGACAATTTTTAAACCATCTGATCAATGAAATCAAAGGCCCAAAAGTGTTCTCAGTGTCGTGCATTTTAGAAGTGTTCTCATATATATATGGGAGGGTTCAAACGAGAACTGTTTTTCATGCGAGAACATAGAGAACCAATCTTGGCCTCTTAAATAAAACAAATCAATGGCTAGTAATTCTGAAGGCTCATTAACGACGCATTAATGATAAATATTTTTGAAAAATCAAGTCTCGCTCATTAATGATAGTCTATCTAGACACAATTCACGGTTGGGTAAATATATAATTGACCAAAATACCCCTATTGATGAGTCATTAATGGTGTTACAAAAGAGTTCATTTGAAAACCGTTCTTAATGCGAGTACCACGAGTACAATTTGTAAACACCGATAATGCTCATTAATGATTTATTAATAGGGGTATTTTGGTCATTTATACACTTACCCAACCATGAATTGTGTCTAGGTGGATGAGTCATTACTAGAGCTTAATTTTCCCAAAATACCACTCTTTAATGAGCCGCCATATTAGCCATTGATTTATTTTAATCAAGGGCCAATATTGTTCTCGCAATAAGGATGATTCTCAAATGAAAATACCACTTAATAACCCTTTTTATTGCAAGTACCGCGAGAACCAATCTTAGTCCTTGATTAAATTAGATCAATGGCTATAGCTAATGCCTCGTTAATGAGCCCTCATTAATGGCTCATTGATGAAGCATTAGCATTATAGCCGTTGATCTAATTTGATCAAGGGCCAAGATTGGTTCTTGCGGTACTCACAACAAGAACGATTCTCAAATGAACCTTCCCCTTGTGGGTGGGTGGGTGTGTGTGTGTATGATATGTGACGGCTTATGATAAACACAATTTATATAACGTTCAAATAACCGGCTTAAGGAAATTCGGGTCAAGTCTTAAATCAAAAGGTAACAATATCAAAGTTTGTTGTATTAAGAAGCCAAAGTGATACTTGATTACATACAGTGACAATTAGGTAAAGGTCCACAACATTTTGGTGTAATTTACCCAATAAGAACTCTTGATGATGCCCAAAAGAAAGGCTAACACCATTGGTGGCAACACAGGTGGGTTAGATCAAAGCGGTTCAATCATGTGGAATCCGCAAACATTTTTGTCCAATTTTTTAAGTTCAAGCATAATTAATATAATCGATCTGATTAAAAATATATCTATTACAATAATGCTCCAAATTTTTTGGTCAACAATTAAGGTGGTTCTGGACAAATGAGTATCTTTTCGGGCAGCTTTTAAACGTTTGACTCGTTTCATTACTAGCTAACTTTTTTTACTTATACGCGTTTCGCCCGTTATCCATAAGATATGAACCCAGCCTTTGACATGTTTCCATAAAAATGGCTGCCACCTATAGCTAATGTTGATATTTTGATCCAAACTGACCTCATTGTAATTATCAATGACATTATTCATGGGTACTTAAGGTATACCAGTGATAGTTGAAGACTCTGAATTGACTGTATTAGGTCAAACGTTTATTATGGAACGGAAAGATCAATTAGCCTTGAACAAATGGAAAGCCAAGAGGATTAAGAGTACCTTCCCAGCTAACAATTCAAGATCCTCCCATACCAAATCATATGGTGTTCTCTTCTTTTCACTATCTAACCTGATCAAAGACAAGCATGTGTGTTATATAACACAAATAAATAAATTGCTCACTATATGATTTGCACAAAACAAAATATTTATGTGGTAGAACAAGCTGGATACATTTACAATTGTTGCTAGGATTGTCATTGTATCGTGTCAGCTTCAGTAGTGCACCAAAAACAGAACAGTTTGATTCCTTTTTGTAATAACTTGAATAGAAAAGTATGAGACCAACAAACCGTCTCATATATCCTGACTATTATATACATTATCTTGTCATGACAAAAACATTGTACTGCCTTGATGTACATTAAAAAGTCTTCATATCCTTAAAGATACACAAATGGCAAGTTGTGTGTGCGCATCAAACTGAGAAGTGCTCTTTCTCAAAACACGTACACATACAGACACTCATAGAGAACGAGTGCCTCTTAGCTTTCTTTCAGCTTCCAGGGAGCGATAAAACATGAAACTTAGATTTAGTCTGGTCTAAGGACCAGCGTTTGTGTTTATTAATCTACATGTATGTATGTGTGCATGTATGTGGAATATCTGTCTTTTTACAAATAAATATGTATGTACATGTGTATGTGTGAATTTGTATGTACGTTAGTATGTATGTATATGTACATAACTACGTATCTGCACATACACACAATTGACAAATGCACATGCACACAAATATGTGTGTTGGTATGTATACAGAGAGATGGAGTGAGGTACCTTTCAGTTTCTGAGGGAACAATAAGAATAATAAGTTTAGGCTTAAACGAAAGAGCACTATCTACAAACTTGTTTGCAAGAGCAGCATTTCTTCCGAATGGAGGGTTTAGTCCCATGATCTGCTCAAGAAACATAACAAACATCAACAATGAAGAAAAAAATAGGCATGATAATGGTTACAAAATTGATTTTATCGCATCGAAACAATTATCTACCAATCGAGACCCAGAAGGCAATTCCTTTGGAGCAACAGTCATCCAGTCCCTCTTCTCAAAGCTGAAATCATTCTGCCAACACAAGCTGGTAATGATTAGAAACAGCCAAAATTTATTAAGGAACTGAAACCTAAAAATTGTGTAGTCTCTTTGCCAATATGCCTAATAATATAAGATCTCGGAATTGAAGTACATTAAGAGTTTCAGAACAGAAGGGATGAAGAAAGTAAAAGATACAAGGTCCAGCCAATTAGGGAAAGAAGCTACAAAAAGAACACGTAGTTATGAAAAGCAATTTTACTAGAGGTGGCAAGATGGGCAGATAGTGTAACGGGTCCAAAGGGATTCGGATCAATATGGGTCATTATAAGTATGGGTCTAAAAAGGCCTAGTCAGGTTGGATCGACCTGCAGATACTTTCTGTCCATTCACATAAAGAGATTTAGAAGTGTGAAAGCATTAAATTAGACTTTAGACAACTTTCAACAAGCTTGACCAAGTTGACCCCTTTCCCTTTTAGCTACCCCTTTCTAGGTTACCAGTTTGACATACAACCCAGATCGACCCATTCATAACTCATAAGTTAATGGGTCAAAAATGGCCAACTTTAGTAGTTATAAAGTAGACAACTAAAATCGACATAGTAGATAGAGCAATAACGTCTAAAGACTAAAATATCCAGATGAGATAATGAGATAAACTAGGAAGTGCTTGCATAACCTACAACTCTATAACTTCACAGAAAAATTTGTACCTTTGGTCGGGTAATATCATAATTTTTGTATGAACACTTGTTCTTTCCCATCTCATCGAGCCGTTTCTTCATAAGGCAACTGAAGTCATTTGCCCCACAGCAAAAATCAACTACCTGCAGAAAGAAAAGGTAACAAATAATGCATCAGTACAGATAAATACAATAGTAAAAGGCCTCTAAATCTAATTGGAACAGAAACATCCAAAGACCTCACAGTTTCAGCAGAATCTGTAACTTTTAGCAATTATGTAACATACTTGCACCAAGAAATCACAGTGTACTGGAATTATTATATAGATTTAGGCCAAAAAAATAGAATGTGCTAAGATTATTACTACAAAAATACATATTAAAAAAAACCATTACACAATGGGCTAGTGAACTATTAATATCATCCACTACATCCAGAGATATATAATTGCCTAGGCGAGACTTCTTACCGTGTCACCATCTTCAATATACCATTGAAGCTTATCAACTATCTGCACAAAAATATCACAGGGGTGCCATTCAAATAAGAAACGAATATCTAATGATTGAAAGACAAGTAATCAAGTATAGAAGTATGGTTGACAGTATATAATAAAAAATGATCTATAATTAGATCAATAAACAACAGTCACCTTCTCCAGCTTTTCCACTTTTGTAAAATGACGTCCGAAGGATGTATATCTCATTCCATGCAGAAATGGTGCAAGATACACTTTGAGTTTGTCCTACATGACACAAATAAAAGAATAAAATAAAAAAGATGAGAACTGTAATCAAGCTTCAGCATTTCAATATCAAATCAACCAGCTCATTATGACAAACAGTCCAAAATTACGTATTTGGTCCCTTAACTTCATTTTACACTTTCCATCCCCACCTTCACTATATCTTTATACTTTTTTCCCTGGCTTCAATGCCATTACAATCCAGCCCTTAGCAGGCAGCATGTCCCGTGCACATGAGAACTACTTTGCACATCCCACCTACCTCCTTACTGCATCTTCTTCAATGACTTTCATCTTCTTCAACTATTTTCTTCAACCAATGATTTCCTTTTCAACCTCTTTATCCTAAACTTCTTCATCTTCTATGATAATGTTCAATAATTTATATTGCTTTATATTCAACCAAGCAAACATTCAAAACGAAACTACAAATACTCTTACGATCTGATTTCTGGACTCTCGTGTAAATCAAACATCGTATAGATATAGCAGTTCAGATTATGTTTTCTACCCAAATCACTTGCAATCAATTTATATGAACATGAAATTGAACTCTAAAAAGGAGCTTCAGTATACTTGGCCAAAGACCACAATTAGGAGCAAGTGAGCTACAGTGGTGGTGGATAAGCGGTGGAGCTGGAGTCATCGGAGTCTTGGTTGGTGGAGGCACGGCTAGTCAATGATTAAAACATGAGAAGGATGACCCCAACTCCTTGGAGATTGTCGTTGTGCTCATGGTTTAGGTGATCCCTTAAGTAGCGCCATACAAACGTGGTGGTATAGGCTCTTGCCCTCTCTGGTAGCTGTGATTGTTTTCAATTTGTCAACAAACCAAAGGGAAGACAGTTGCACCACCCAGCCGTCACATCCCAGTGTACCTGACTCATGTTTCTACTGTTTTAGTCTTCTTTATCAGGTTTTTTGTAGAAATGCTTTTCTGGGTTTGAGTTCATAGACCAAGAGATTGAAGATGATAAAAGAAGCAAACCACTGGGACCAAATATATAACTCTAGAATGACCAAAATCCCCTTGTGTGCAGGCATTTGATACCCTTTAATTCTCTGATGCCGGGATGCTAACGACATCCAAGCAAGGGACCGAACTTACAACAAAACAGTGAAAGCAGGGAAAATATTGTGATTAATAAATTTAAGGAGCCAAATCTGTAACTGGACATACAACAGAAACAAAAAATCATAGGGACAATTTAATTTACTCCAACTCAACTTGAAAAAGACCATGAAGACTGTAATCGAGCTTCCGCATGTATACATCAAAAAACAGCATGTTACAACAATAAATAGATTTTTGAAGATCGACAGATGAATTCATTGTAACTCTACGGCTCTACCCTGCCTTCTATTAACTTGACCATGCCAACCACTGGGATTTAATCATCACAACATAATGCACGTACAACTGGACAAAAATCCATATCCGCGTCATGTTGCGACTACGTGTAATCTGCCTAAAAGGAGTACTAGAAATATCTCGCAGGAATTATAGATAGACATTTTATCTAGTTATGTGTTTCTACTACATATATTTGAATCCTAATACATATAACAGAACTTACTTAATAATCTCTATTTGCATAATACATACATGAAAAGGTTAAGCATGAATCATTTAGCTAATAATCAGATGAGAAAGAAATATAAAAACATAAAAATTTAGTTAAAAAATAGGGAGAAGCATCATGTTTGACAACTACCTTCCACCTCAGCAACTGATCGATGACACCAGGCTCACAGACAGCCATTGCATCCTCAACACTGCACCCTTCTTCAAGCTTCTTTAAAGCTACACGAAGAGCCTGCATATTATAGGGGTTAGTATTCACTACAAGTGAAGAAAAATGGGAGGATTGAGTAGCAGATCAAAACAGTTTCGGGTTGAAATGACAGATATTTTTCAGGTACAAAAAGGTCAGGTCAGTCCAACCTACAAGCTCTTTTTATTCCTTATGGATACAAAAACTACGTTATTACGATAATGTCTAACTTTTGTTAACAACATATAGGAGGTTTGATGCATTCAAAATAATCTTTGGATGACTTCAAACAAATTTGGAACATTCAAAGTTGACCAATTTCCATTTTAGTTAACTCCATTATTTTACCCTGTACTCATTACTGATATAACATAATCCGTAGCAACCAATTTACAAGTAAATGGGTCAAAATTGCTTCAACTAGTATCCTCTATATCTCTTAGCTTAGCTAAAACTAAAGTCAAAAGAAGATACCTCCACAGAGCCTTCCACCCGAGCCAAGATAATGGATTTGTCCGCTCTTGATGAAAATGCATGTGTAGATGGTAGTTTTCCTTGATGATACCTCTTTACTTCGTCCAGTGTAACAGAGGAAGCAGCTTCTTTCATTAACGCCATTATTCTGCAATGTATGAAGTAGAGCTTAAATATCAATATATTATAACCCATAATAACAGATAGTCCACTAGGAGTGCAAATTAGTCAGAGTATTTATCACGGTATTCGAGCTCAAGTACAAAAAAACGAGCCGCAATGTATAACGTACAAAGTACAACTTATAAGAACTCATTTGAATTCGCCTTGAACTTTCATGCCCTATGTCATATGCAAGTACCGTTGCCATGTGATAGGTCTACAAAAATTTAGTTTTCATCGAGTTATTTTTGAGCTCATGCAAGTCAAACAACGTCAAGCTCTCAAATTGAGCTTGCTTTATTAAGTAAGATCCTTATTATTATTTTCAGGTTTTTCAAGTTCTCAAGTCAAGCTCAAGTTTGCACCTTGCAGGCTCGTCAAGCTATTGAACAAGCTTAGGCTAAGATGGTCGAGTTGAGCTCAAAATCCGATCTGCTCGTTTGCAGTCCTATTTCCAATCAGTTTAATTGATCACAGAAAGAAAATAAAGAGACAAAAAGTACACCTCTGTCTTGAATCGTCATCTATAGGAGGTAAGAATTCCCTTTCTGGATCTTTAGCTGCCGCAGTTTCCTTGTTCTCAACGACAGAAATGTCATCCTCCAAGTTGTTTGATTCTGCCCCTGTATAAAGATCAA
Organism: Dittrichia graveolens; assembly: GCA_038502395.1. Lineage (NCBI taxonomy): Eukaryota > Viridiplantae > Streptophyta > Magnoliopsida > Asterales > Asteraceae > Dittrichia > Dittrichia graveolens. The sequence continues at coordinate 13,946,156 of JARJIL010000001.1, read as the reverse complement.
ACAATCTACTCCCCAAGGTTGGTTGGCCATCATTCAAGCTGGGTTTCTTGACTTTTGTTGACAAATTCCTCTTTAAAGAGATGTTAGAGCCAGAGGTATCTGCTACTTTCTTTCTCTTAAAGGATTCTGGGCCCGATGAAACTGCTGCTCTCTTTTTGGTAGAACTTTCCAGTTTAGCGGCAGAAGATTTTTCACCACCTTTCTGTGACTTCAGGAACAGCTTCTTCTTGGATGTGTGTTCTGAATCTGGACCTATCTCCTTGACTGCAACTGTCTTCTTCTTCTTCATCGGTTCAGATGTCTTCCCATGGAGAATATTCCTAAACTTTATGGTTCTTGCAGGAGTGGCAAGTTCTGGGTTGATGTCATGTTTACTGACAGGTGCCAGAATAAATGTTAGATAAAAATAGCTTCCCAGGCAAGTACAGTAATGATTCATAAAAGGTTCTGCCAAAACAGATTTGAATTGGATTGACCCATGACATTTTTTCTCCACAAATTTCAAGTTCTTTATAAAATATTAGCATGTCAATATTGCTTTACCAAATATAAGTAGGATCTATTTAGTAATTTAATTTTTTTTTAAAGTGCTTACAGAAAGCACTAAGGCAACTTTTGACCCATTTGACCATTTTACCAATCAGCTAATATTTTTTTGTTCTACCCGTTTGACCCACTAGAGACTAAAGCATAACCCAAATCGACCCAATCATAAACAAACGAGTTGCAATTGCCACATGCAGCTAGAAGCGTGCAAGCTAGACCATATCCAAGGACCTACACTCACATGCAATATATCAATGCACGGGATTTAGGCAGAAGTCCATCCCAAGCCCTAACTTCATCATAATCCCCAATTTGATCTTCAAACATAATATCCCTGCAAAAAGATCAAAGAAAACAAGATGATCAAGATTAATTACAATAAAATGAAAAATAACTTTTGATGAAGAAATGTTAAGATATGAAACAGAGATTACTTTGGTATACATTTCCTGTGATATGAAGTTGGACATCGCCTGCAAATAGCAAATTGTAAGTCTTCCACCTTTTCATTTTCTGTTTGCTTACATATAGCACATTTGTGAGCAGGACATATGAATGGCTCCCCCGCAACAATCTTTTCTTTAAGAGTTTGTTGCTCAGCTTTGTCATTCTTCTGGAGCAGCTTTGCTACACATTCTGGATGATAAAAGTGGCCACAAGTCGCAGAACTACAACGAAAAACCTGCGCAATGGTACAAAGCAAGGACTTTCTAGTTACACACCATGCAGACAATATTACAAAAACAAAACAAGGGGAGAGAGTATCACCAGCAATGAACTACAACACTAAATTTAGTGTAACATAACAGAACTTTAATTCCTAATGTTCATAGTAAACACTACATTTGATCTAACTTGATGAATAGTACTAGCCAAATTACGTCAAATTTGATGCAACACTTTTCATTACACTAAAGTTATTAAAGTTCTGATTTAATTCTTTTAATTAAATGAACTTCTGTTTTACAACCTTATTGATGATGTATAGCACATCAAGATCTTTTATCAAGCCCAAAACAGACATGTGAATCATTCCAATGCAAAATCAGAGCTGCAGGGGAGAGACAGTTATTGGAACTCTTACTCTAGGGCTCTAGATCATTCTACATTCTGGCCCTGGCAACGCCCAAGCTTCCTGAGACATAAAGTAAGCTTCTCCTGGAAACTGGAAAGCTTACACCCTTGGGAGCGAATAAAGTTTCTCAGAATTGAGAAAAGCTATCTCCTTAGACAAGTACGATGAAGTTAAAGAATTTGCTTATATAATCCGGATATTTGTTAATATTATTATTAGAAGATGTGTTTGCTGTTTAGTTGTTATATTTAGATAGGGTTTATTTTAGATTAGGATTAGTAGTTAGAGTTATTCTAGAAGCAAGTTGTTATTTTTCATTATAAGTAGGTCACTAGGGTTGTAATATTATAGAGAAACTGATTGGTAGTTTTTGTATCATTAAGAGTATTGGTCTACCTCTCAAAAGTAAACCGTTGGAAAGACGAATGACCTCTCGAAAGTCAATTATTCTATCTTTCATTGTTCTTTCTGATGTCTAGTTTGATTCACATCATCCGCTTATAATGGCAACACGTGTCACAAGATCCATTGGCCATACTTAAAAAAATCAAAATGCTGCATTGCTCATTAATTGACAAGAATATTAACATCCTTTTAGGATTGATATGTTAGAATTGCCACTTCACACTCACTCATTAGCCCCAGCATAATCCACTCAATTTCCTTCACATGACCCACGTAGGGTCCCCACACTCAAGCGTGGGTGACACCTGTATATAGAGCTATTGTCTCCTTCATTGAGTAACTTGTGAAATCCTAATTGACACTAATACTTGATACTCTCCTCACCATGAACACAAACTTGAACATCAAAGCAGTATAGTGGTGCCTCCCATGTAAGCCCTCTAACGAGTTTGCTCGCAGATCACGTCTACTACCCTCTATTCTACCTGTTTCCATTTTTAGAAACACACTTATTATAAACTAATCGGTGCGTATAAATGATAAGCATTTAACAAAAAAAAATGTACATAGCATATATTATTACAAAGATCTCATTACTACCTTTAAAAGAACCCAACACTGATATATTATTTTTTATAATCATTTATTTTTGTTCATAGATTTATATCAACAGAAAATCAATTATATAATAACAAGGTAAAACCATAAAAATATTGTTTTTGATTATATAAATAAAATATCTCATGATGATTAGCGTAAAAAGGTTTAGTGCCGACTGCCAAGATTTAGGGTACACATTTGAGTTCTAAAGCTTTTAGAGTAAGCATATTCCAAATAAAATCTATTTTATTATAAATTAGCATAAAGGTTAGTGTTAACACTGAAGATGGTTTAACATCAGTTCCATTCAACCTAACTTATTAAAACGCATAGCTAGAAATCCTAGAATACTGGGAGCGCATGCCTCCTGCCTCCATTGATAACATAAAATAGTCAAAGTTGGTAACTGCGTTACTCCCCCAACAAACATGCTACCTAAGGAGGACCCATTTTATTATACTCAACCATAGGGTCAGTTTGGGTTGTTTCTTACCTAAAATGGATCAAATAAACCAAAAAATACTATAGCTAAACGGGTCAAATGCATTGACCTCACCCAAAGTCTATTGTCAGTGCACAAAACCTCCTAGATAGCTCTTGTTCATGAGATTCAGATCATGAGTTCATGACTGTAGCTAGATTGTTTTCATAACATTTATTTAACGCATTAGCTATTCATGTATCTAATTTGAAAAAGTACAGAAAGTGTTTGTGGATCAACCTCTTTACAATAGTACTAAAAGTGACCCATTTCAACAAGGCCCACCCACTTTGCGCCTATAACTTTGATAAACAAAACCACAAAAGTGACTTTTCAAAAACAAAAAGAATATCAGTTGAGCTAATCACCCTGAAAAAAAAAACTCAGCCAGGTATGTAACATAAGGAGTAATAACCTAATAAATATGCCTAGCAATAACAAATCAAGATTAGCAAAAGCACTCTCAAGCAGAGCACATGTTACATGTGAAACATTTGCTAAACATCACCAAGAACTGACTATGAATATAGAAAGCCTCAAGTACTAACACACCTCTGTATTCAAAGACTTATCAGAAGACCCTAGCTCACCACAAACAAAGCACTGGTGTAGACTATACTGACAATTCTCGCACTTATATTGCTGTAGACCCTGCAATAGATAACCAATTCAAAATCAACAATTAAAAATGGAACGGAAAACAAAACATGTATAAACTATTACTCAAAACTCAAAAAATTTAACACACCTCCAATTCGTCAGGAGTTAGGCAAAGAGATTCACAATTGGAATCTTGCGCCTCCTCAGAATCTCCAGTTGCATGAAATGACCTAAAACATTTCCCTTCACAGCTGCAATACGAGTAATTATTAATTCGTGTAAAAGAGTTTGGGCTGACCCATTACCATTGACTTGTCAAACTTTTCTGTTCTTTTTCCCTTCAATCTATATGAAATAATAAAACATAAACTATATTACTAATATATTGATCTACCTTTTTCAATAATGATTATCATCAATTCCTAGAATTAACTATGTGCCAATACATTGATGAATCTTTACATAATAAAGAAAAACCAGCATGACAACACCAATTCAAAATCAACTATGTGGCACTTTTTTAATGATTTTTTAGATTTCAATTTATGTCAATAAGAATTGATGATATCATCAGTATAAGTATATAACTATAGGCACAATACCCTTCTTTTGGTCAACATCAATTCAAAGTTTAAACTTTGAATTTCTGCTGACATCCCTTATGCTTTAAACTATCTAAAAGCATATTTTCGTATCAGTTCAAATGTCTTATGCTTTTCACATAAATCACAAAATATAAAGTATATTTTACAATTACATCATTATAAAGGTCTCGTCAGTACTATCAAAATGAACCTAAGATTAAATGTCTTTTATAATTTAACTATATGCTTTATTCATATCAAATATATAGAAATAATTTAGAATCTAATTTATGTATTACCCCTTTCTTAATCTATTAATTGCAACACATTTTCAATTTCTTCTATACTCTATCCAGGGATGTGATTTCTTAAATCAAACACTTCATGTTCCTTTGAGTTTCCATTAAATAAACCAAAGATTGAAACTCTATATATTGTCACAGTATTCTTTCCAATGAACATATATAATGGCATATTACGTAACCATTACACAAAACATGTTTGCTATAAACGTTTATTCAAGTTTTAAAAATATTTTTTAAATTACTACATTTAATGGATTATACCATCTTCTATTATTTTTATTTCAATTAATTTATTAATTTACTAGAATAAAAAAGCTTTTTGTGGGATTTCGATCTATGAGATGAGTCAATGTCATTGACTTTTTTCCTTTGAATTTACATCCCTATATTTATGTTATGTTATCATTCATGCTCATTACAGTGGGTTTCCAAAACATTTTATAATAAAAGGTTCACAATAAACAAGGTAGGTAATCTAAAAGGTATGTAAGTGACTTAGTCCATCATGTCAACCTTAACATATGATGATTAGCTTAGGTAAGACTCTAGTCTAGACATACAAATCTACATATAATCGGTAAAATTAGTAAAATATGACAATTTCTTCAATATAACACACAAGACAATAAGCTAGTTTTTTATAAAAAGATTTAAGAGGTTGTAAGAACTTAAATACACTTTTGTGTACATTTGACACATTTTGGCGCATTACCTATTTCATTTTTTAAAAAGTTTTAAACTTCGCCTATCTGACCTGGGAGAGAAAATATAAAACCCAAATCAACCTATTTCCAAGTAAAAAATCAAATTTTCCATTTGCAAACCCAGCAGTCCTAATAAACCCCAAACCAGCAATAACGACATGAAGTATTACCATGTAAGCCCACCACCATTATCACATATTGCACAAACTGAATCAAAAGGATCATCCTCGTCAGACTCGCTATCTTCAGCCTGTTTTTGTATGAAGTCATCATCTTGTGGATCATCTTGATTATCATCAACTATAAAGCTGGGTTTTGAAGCATTTCCAACATCCTTCAAGCCAGTTATTTCCAGAGTGTCAAAATAAAATCACAAATTATTGAAAAAGAAGGGAGACAAATCTGAAACCATTTATACCTGATCAAAGGATTTCCTCTTTCTAGGGTTTTCCAAAAATGCAGCCAAAACCTGTTCCATTCAGTAAAGTTAAAGCTCAAATCAAGATTGCTAGAAAAAGTTACCCAAACTAGCAATTCTATAACAAGTTCTAACATCTTGTAACTAGAAGTTTCAACCACAGAAAAAAACCATAAAACTGAACCGGAACCATACCAAGAGAGTACCAATTATAGCAAAAAGAACTTATTTCCTTACCATTCAATATCCAATTCAACCATGTATATTTTCCTTTTACTTTAATTAAACATCAAGATTTAAGTGAAAAGTTAAGCTTAACTCTCTAGCCCTAAGTTTAGGTTCACATATAGTCCAGTTGCAGAGGTTCGAAACCAGTAATATACACTACATTTTTCAAGGCTCATAAAACCAAATTTTGGTTTTGGTAAAGTAAGGTCTGATTTTGTACATCTACATAGCCATATAGGCATATATTGCTCAAGTTTTAAGTTTCAAGGTTCAACACATAATATAGCTCCAAAATACTAGCAGGCTCATACCAGGAGAGCAATTAATGTTGATGGGTACCTAATGCATTTCAGGTTTTAATCCAAAGCCAAAATTGCATATATTATAAAGGCATTACATCGCAAATAGCTTTGCAACCACCTTATGGGAATGTAAAAATTGGTTAATATTAGGTGGCAAAATGGACATGATGAAACATGTCAGGCTATACCTGAATTTCTTGTTCAAACTTTCCGATTTTTTTGGTATATGACTAGTGTGTTACATATGATTACAAAATTAAATTTCTAACAAAATTCTAAATTTTGTTAAAATAATGTAGGAGATTTTACGAATTGAGAATATACTTTAGACAATTTTCAGCCCATTTGGCTCATTCAACCTATTTGAACCCCTTTCCTTTTAAGCTACAACAACATTTCTTTTAAGCTACAACAACCACCATACCCAATCCCACCTAGGCAGGTGAGGGGGGAGGTAAGATGAACACAGTCATACACTCATACCTCTACCCGTGGGTAGATAGACGGCTTCAATAAAGAAGTCCGGCGTAAATATGACCCATTCATAAGCAAATGGGTTGAAATTGCCATCTCTAGCTAATATTATTAAGCAAAACAATACATGAAGAATACTCTCCAGATCCTCCCCTGAATTGAAAAAAAAGGACTTTGATGACTACTAAAAAACTGGCATGAAGAACCTTTTTTTATTTTGGTAGAAGGTGAAACAATACAAAAATAATAAAGAAGACAAACCTTAGATTTTGCCAATGTTTCATCCCTCTTCACAGCTTCTCTAATGAAGTTCATATGATCTATCAGATCATTCTCAGAAGGCCTGACATCATACAAGCTGCAAAATGGAAACAGATGGTCTTAAAGGACTCATAAAGATAAAGAATAGTATCCCAATAATACCGACAACTAGAGATACCTGAAAACTTTCGAAAGGTGGTCCCACAAGGATTTCCCTGATGCTTCTGGTTTGCTTTTCAAAAAGCAGAGGCAATGAACTGTTATCAATATTGTCCTAATCAATTTTTCAAAACTCTTTCTAGGTTTTTGAAGCTTAATCCAGTGGTTATCTTTGGAAAGCACCGAAATCTCTGGTATACCCGTCAAGAAATCATACTTCCATGCTTTCACCTGCTGGTAAAACTTTCGAAGACCATTATCAACAGTACCACCCAAAAATATGGGCCCCGCATTAGAGCTTGAGCTCTCACTCTCATTCCACCTTACAGCTAACTTTGAAAATGAAAGGGGTTCATCCTCTCCATCATCCAAGTAGTAGTCCGAGACAGTATCTGGAAGTGTCTCTCCTTCATCGTCTGAAGATGCCATGTTCTAAGGTTCTCTCACTGGCAATGCCTGCAAAATATTTTAGACATAGACATACACACATATGAAAACTAATAACAATAATAACCATAATAATAATAATAATGACGAAATAATAATACAGCAAAAATAACAATAACAATAAACACACACAAGGTAAATCAAAGTTCTGCACAACATGACACGCACAGAGGATTATAAGAAGAAAATGTCCCATGTAAACACACACAAGGTAGGTCAAAGTGCAGCATGTAAGTAATGATCCAATTCACTCGTGTATTAAAAGACATGATTAAATGAAGCAAAATAGCCACCGCACTTTTACAAGTTCCACAATTTCCCAGTCATGAAAAAGAACTCGATGCTTGTTTTGTACAGTACTGAAATTGTATTATTTAAACTAGTGCACCAAAAAAAACGAGTATACACCACCATATGAGGCACAGACTAACCACATTAACCTTTAATAACAACAATACCGGACGAGGAATGGTTCAAAATAGATAAAACCACACGTAGGAAGGAAAAAAAGCTTTAAAAAAGCATATTACTGTTCACAAAAAAGAAGGAAAAAAATAAATAATTAACTACTAAGTCATAGACAGCATTTTCAGGACCACAGTATAACCTAGGAAATAGCAGAACACCTAGGTGATCCTAGCACCTGGTGCTTCAGGGTGCAGTTCTAACGGGTCCAGAAAGGTGCTGACGTGTCCACAAATTCACAGAGATCCAAAAATTAGGTTTCGCAAGGGAAATTTCTGGTTGACGCTGTATAAAAGTTACAATTTCCAGATTCAGAAACAAGGGCAAAAATTAAAACAAACTTAAGTGGAGAAAAAAGGGAGAGCCTAAGAAGCTACAGGTATTTCTAATAGGTTTAATTAAAACTAGGGTTTAAATGTTTATCTATCATATGTAACGCATGAATTATGAAAGAAGTTCTTGTTTTGCTTTTAGACTTGTATCATACACACAGTATCCTGATTTTTTAGAACTCCACATTTCAAGCGATTTTAACATGAACAAAGAATGAATAATATAGGGCAGATATCTCCTGCAAACCGCATGAAACAGCATGTGATCATAACATCAGGAAAAAAAACACTGATAGATCACTGGAGATCGATAACATACGTAATTTGATTCTATTTTTTAGCATAAAAAACCAAATAATAGTGAAATAGCCACGGAGTTTTTCACAAACCCCCAATTTTCACGCAATTCGTTCCGATAGGGTTCACTGTCATAAACGCTTAGGTGTCGAATCGCTAACCTTTAAAGAAAATCATATGTGAACCGTAAATCATGGCGTTTCTTACCTGAAAATCTCAGAGTATGAATTCAAACAAGTGAATTGACGAAGAACTCGGGAACGGAAAGAGAAACGTAAGCTATAGGTCACCGGTAGAGCTGTAGAGGGTTGCCGCGATGAGGGCTAGGTTTTTATACATCATGTGACGCTAAATAATATAATAATAATATAATATAATATAGTAAATAATAAAAGGAAACAAAATTGAAAATAATATAAAAGGTTTCTTCTAAACAAACTTGTCTCCTAACGGTATGGTAATTGGTAAGGGCTGAGAATCATTTAGCGTATATCGACGAATCTTTTGATAGTTATCGAGTGATTCTATCAATAATTGTTGATTTGTTATAATTTAATGGAATATAATTTTTACATAACAAAATTTTGTCATACATAATAATTATAACTTTTATTTTTCTAGAATTTTACTATCTTTTATTTTTATCCATAAGAATATAATGATCCAAACAACAATTAATTATTGTGTATGACTAAAATCTGCTGTGTATAAATCATCTCCCTAACTTAATAACAAGGAATGATTTATATGTAACAATTATAAGTTTTTTAATTTTTTAAATTTGAGGATTAATTTTCTTATCTACGCATATTTAAGGATAGTATTGTCTAAATAAATAAATTTTTGTGTGTAACACCGTAAAATTTTAAGCCTTTTTTTTAAATTCGTTGCGGAAGCATAATACAAAGGTTTAACATAAAATACGAACATTTACAATCATCCATAAATACAAATATCGAATCATCTGTTGTGTTACAAAATAAAATATGGCTCGTCTTTTAACAAAATAAATATCAGAGCACTTGGTCAATCTTTCCTTTAACAAAAACTCAGCTAAACAGCTACAAACACTGAACCTGCCAAAACAGTTCAACGGTAGGGAATTAGCACGAAGCTAAATCACAATAGCCAACAACAACAATCAATACAAAAGCATGTAATCACATAATCCAGAAGACCAACGGATCGGCACAGAACCTACAACCAATGCGGGCCAAAGCAAAGGTTTACCGATAGCTCACAGCCAATTAGCACAGTTAGATCCCCTCCGACACAACGCATACACCAGAGGGTCTACAACTGCACAACCAATAGCGATCAGGCCCAGCCGAACTACACGCATAACTGACTTCTAAAACGTTACTCGTTATCATACCACGAGCACGTATCGGCCAAATAATCACACAAACCGTTATACAATCAATAATCATCAAACTAAACAGTCTATCAATCACAATCGCATGCATAACATCAATCATATCAATCATAACATTACCATCCGTGAGTTTACATCCACTCACTTCTGTTTCTCGATTGCAGCACTCAGATATCTAATATTACTGAGTTTTTATGTTTCCTAAAAACACAAAACACCGAACTCAATCTCTGACTCATAAATATATATATATATATATATTCACATATATTTATGTCTGTAATACTCATAAACAACTTGTTATATTCACATATGAAATAACACAATATCCAACACAAACACATAACAAATCAAAGCTCCTATTGAAATGCCACTGGTCGTGCCGCGGCCAGTAAAGCCGTCGCGTCACAACGCGCTTAAGTCGGACCGGGGAAAGTCTCACCAAATCAAAAGTCGGATCACCCAAGTCGGACCAACTCCAATGTCGGACCAAAGCAAAGTCGGATCACCAAAGGTTGGATCACCCAAGTCGTACGACAATGAATGTCGGATGGCCCAATGTCGGATCAAATCGGGGTGGCGCCGCGAACCTTAAGCCTGTCGTGCCGTGATCCCTTAATTTCTAGTTTTCATCTTCTTCTTGTTTATCTTTCAACCGACTTTAACATAAAATAAATCATATCCAAAATCTGATTTCTATTAAAAACACTTCTAAAACATATACAAACTTCATATATCATAATATCAATCATCAAGAACACATTTAAACCATTTAAAATCACAAAACCAACAAAACCCAATTAGCAAGTTAAGCTTCAAAACTTCATTAATGGTGTTCTACACTTTCTAACATGGAAACCCAGCAAAGTTATAGCAGAACTAACATGAATCAAATAGGTAAACATGTATCAACCTTAGTTTGAATTAACAATCACAAAATCTTCAATTCAAGATTTCAAGTTAATAAGTTCTTGACCTTTCTTCTTTTCAAAGCAAACACACGCACACACACACTTTTAAGATAGTTAAGAAAATGAGGAGGTGATTACAATCTATGTATATCCAAATTTTCATACACAAAACACGTACACACATATTCTCTCAAATTTAAACATGAGGTGTTTGCCCATAATCATGCATACATACATATTTTATTTCCATTTTACATACATACACACTTATTAACTTATTCGATATGAGGTGTCACTTAATTAAAATATTTAATCACAATCAAAATATTTTAAACACACAAAATACTCACCGCGAACCCGCTAACAATTAGCCCGGGTTTACGACTGTTACATTGTGTGTATGGTAAAATTTTGTAACGTTCTGTTTTCATAATAATTTTTTACGAGAAATATTCATAAATAAACGAAATTTATTACAACCAAAAATCCATTTTAGAAATAACAGTGGAAGCATGAGCTGTAAATCCTTACAAACACTGAATATATATAGTATTAAACATTTAAAAGTCGGGGTACAGCTGACAGTAAATAAGTTTTAAATAATTTGGTTGGAAAACATGAGTCCGTCCACTGAATCCACATCCAAAAATCTTCAAAGTACCTGAAAAGTGTTAGGAGTATCTGATAAGCTATGAAGCCCAATAAGCAGTTGTGACATCCGTCACCGAAAACAGGTTAGTTGAGTTTAACTTATACACCGTTGCCAGCTATACAACCTAAATCTATGTGCTTGTGTGATACCTAAGGTCTAGTAGATGCTAGAATTAGGAGTTAAATATGTCTAAATTCTTCAAATAAGGTGGTAGAACATTTAACCGATTCCTAATGTACAAGGTTATCGAGCAAATGTCTCTAGAGCGAGTATGGGTGAATGAATCCCTCAACTAAATGTATAACACTAATACTAATAATATATGGATAATAGTTGATACTAGATGGCAAGTTTAAATATCACTCAAAGTGGTAACCTTAATAAGTCAATATAACACATAAATGGTTAAACACACCTACAAGAAATAAATATATACAACACTATGAACTTAAAATAAGTAAAAAATAATAATACAATTTACATAATTAAAAAAAAGGATAATACCAATCATTAATTCAAATTAAAAACAAGATTTCTAATTCTAAACTAATTTAAAAATAATAACAATAATAATAATCAGAAATATTACAAATATATATACATATATATCCATTCAGCCAGCAAGTTAAAAAAAGAAAAAAAAAGAGATAAGATTTTGCAATGCAAATTTGAATTAACTCATAAAACAAACCGCCCTAAACCATCACCACCCCACGATTATTTTGGCCAGAATTATCTCTCTCTCTCCCAGTTTTCTTTAAGCTTTCACACCTCCATAACTATTATTCTTCAATCCTCAAGAAAGTTTGTGGCTTTGATCTCCATTTGAGGAGTTTAGGTATGTAAATGTTCCTCTATAATCTTTAATTTCTTCTTCTTGTTTCTTTGCATGTAAACCATTTTACATGGTTGATGGATTAAACACATCCTAATCATACATAAAGTTATGATTTTGATGTGTTTGGTTGAATATCAAACCCCAAGGATTGGTCTATTTGATTTAAAACTTAAAGAACAAGAACCTATAATTTGGGCAGAATATGTACTAACTTTAATAGGCCATATCTCGGCCAAAACAAAATGAAAAAAATCGATTCTTGACACTAAAAATAAGTTCTTTAAGTCTCCTTTCATCTCCAACTGGTTTCATACAAAACTAAGTTCATTTGGTCGTCAAAATAATTAAATTCGTTTAGTTGCGCAAATCTGTATTTTCGGGCAGTTTAATCTACCAACTTTGAAATTCCTAAAACCTATTCTAAACATCACTAAAATTCTTCAAACTTAATCTGGGGCATATTTCATGAGTTTTAAAAGTCCTGTAAAAAGTTTAGAATTTATTAAGTTGTTTTACTATTTTAATTAATTAAAAACATTTTTGTGATTGAATCTGGAAAACCTAGGGTTTCCTTTAACTGACTTTAAATCATCATAATTAATCCTAGATCTCAAATTAGAGGCCAAAAAATTAATATGAATAAACTTTGGATTGTTTTTAATCACGGTGGAAGATATTAGGATTTATTAGTTTTATTTTCTATTTTAATTGAGTGAAAACTTTTTAATTGTCCAATCTGGAATTTTTGAAATTTCCATATTCAGAGTTTTAAAATATTATAAAATATCCAAACATCCGAATTAATTAACAAACAATTATGTGAATGAATATTTATATGTCTTAAGTTACTGTAAAAATTTTAGAGTTTAATAAAGTTTTTTAGTATTTTAAATAAATAAAAATTTTATGACGCGCAAACTGGAGACATTTTCTGACCCACACCAATTAAAGTATTTGTTATAAAATAATAAACATGTTATTAAATTCTAGAAAATTTATATAAGATAATATATACATTAAGATCTCTTCCCTAAAAATTTATGAAAATAATTAAGACGTTTAAATCATTTTAAAAATACATAAAGCTTACCCAAAATTTCAGAATTTAACATACACATTTGAAAAGGAAAATAACCAAGGTTTGAAACCTCAAATATGTATATCGGGGTTAGGCCCAAGGAATGGATGCCCTTATGTAACCTACAGTAAAACTTAATCGCGAAACCTAATTAAATTTAAGGTTAGTACAAAAGAGAACTTTTACGCGTGAATAGAATATAACTTAGATTATACGATTGTTTGTAGATTTCTGAGCACGTTAAGATTCAAGTGACAACCCACAACTAAGGTGAGTACTCGTGGCCCCTTTTTACTATATTTCTCGGGGGAGAATGACACTCAAACTCTCTTTTAAAGTTTTTATGCCGTGATGACTATTTCTTATTTATTTTGGACAACTTATGTGGTGTATATGCAAAGACTACTTGTTGCTGGTTGATGACTATTGATTCATATATTCCTATGAGCCAACGGTTTATGCTCCAGCTGGGTATGCTATAATAACTGCTTGGAAGACAATGATTTGATTCCTATTGAACCTGGTGGTTTGGATGTTGGTACAACATCTAAACGCTTAACATGCTATACGTGCACATTTGTCCTACTTAAACAATTTACATGGCAACTATGCTTTTACTTTAAACCTGCGAGCTCACCAACTTTATGTTGACATTTTCGAGTGTTCATTTTCAGGTAATGCTAATAACCATGCCTTAGGAGCTTAGGTGACCCTGGATAGTCTTAGCGTGACATGGGCAATTAACTAAGGATTCTTTCATTTAACTATGCTATTATGAACTTGGATTTTTTAAATCTAGGGCTAGTAGCCCCGTATACTTCTCCCGGGTTGTGGGAACAACTATTTCGTATGTTCTTGTTTTAAATTGTTGACTATGGTTGTCGTGAAGTGACTTGCCACGACACAAGTCTTCTTTTGTGTCGGGGAACGTCGTGACACGTTGGTGTGAACTCATTTAGTAAAATTTTCTATTCATATATCAATGTGTTATGACGATCCTCTCCGTCGCACCTCGTGTTTCCGCCAAGGCGGGGTGTGACAGCAGCTCAAAATGAACACTTGTAAAGAATGTTTCACGATTTGATCAAGCTTTATTCTTTCGGTAAGTTCCATAGTTCCTTAATGCGTTCATATAATAATTGTTTCAGATTCTATAAATGTTCGGTGACAATGTTGGTATTTGGTAATCATGTATGTTTAGTGACTGTGATTGTATTATAACCGTACTCATATTTCAATTGTTGTAACGAACTAACGATAATGGTATTCTCGCGTTGCATCGGAAACTATATCGCAACTACTGTAATCGTAGTTATATTCACACATTGTAATTGTATATGTATCTCAACTACTATAACCGTAGTTGTATCCGTATCACATTTGTATTTGTATAACCATATTATCTGTATAACATTTGTGTTTGTATAACATATAGTTGTGTCCACTGTGTTTTAAATATTGTATTGTGATATATGTAGATATATATAGATATTTACACATGTATATGTATTTGTTTGAATATATAGTTGTGTGTTTGTAGTCATTTTTGTAACTATATAACAGTAATTGTATATGTATGGGTGTCGTGTTTTCATACTCATATATGTATATCTGTAGTTGTATTAATATAAATAGGGTTTAATTCATAAATATGTATCCAACTTGTTACCTTTTGCTATTGTATGTATCAGACTTTTAAACTTACCATTTAATGTATCAAAGTCTCAAAAGTTACCAATTAGTGTACCCGGTTACCTACATAACAGGTAACCGGTAATTTTTTTATTTATTTTTAATATTTCAACATTTTCCACCTCATCATTATTGTTGCCACATCAGTATATCATGAAGAAATTCATCATCTTCATCCATCATCTTCGTCCATCATCTTCATCCATTAAGAATGAACAAAATTGCAGAGAACATTCATCATCTTCATAGGAACAAAAACCAAACTCAAACCAAAACTTATTAAAATCTGAAACCAAAATGCAAAGAACATTCATTCATCATCATAATCATCTTCTTCATCAATGAAATCAAAACTGAAACATAAATCACAAATCAAGATCTGTAAAACCATAAATCAAGATTTGTAAAAACCCTAAATCGCAACCGTAAACTTAAATCGAGCCAAGAATAAAATTGCAACCCTAAATCGCAACCCAATATGAAATCGAACCAAGAAAGTGAAATCGAGCCAAGAACTGAAAGCTAATAGAAAACCCTAAACTTACCTGAAGATGAAGGTGAATGAGAGCATCGATGAACCTGGAAACCGAAACCCATGTATATGCGATTTCGATACTATCGAAACCCAAATGATGAACCATGAGCCCTTTCAAACAGAACCCTCAAGAAACATGAAGATCGAAACCCTCGATGAAGCCCTTCAAGAACCATGGAAAAAATGCAGAAGATGAAGATGAAGCAAGTCTAGCGATGAAGATGAAGCAAGCCCAACGATGAAGATGAAGCAAGCCCAATGATGAAGATGAAGCAGATGGAGATCGATGCCAAGCAGATATGTGAAATCGCAAGTCCATATACTTGAGTAACAAGTGAAAACACATAAGAATTATTATTATTATTATTATTATTATTAATTTTAAAGATTAAAAAACACACCAGTTGCCATGTCACTGCCAAGTCAATAAAACCTGCGCCAAGTCATCATCTTACTTGTTATACTAGGTTAAATACATAAAATGGTAAGTCAGGCAGGTTCAGTACATTAAATGGTAAGTTTGAAAGTTTGATACATACAATAGCAAAAGGTGACAACTTGGATACATTTCAGGAATTAAACTCATATAAATACTACACTTGTATATCACATGTGTGTGTCGCAGTGGTAATCCTAACACTTGTATTTGAATGACTATTTTGGTATACATAAAAGTATTGTATTCGTATAGCCATGCTTGTACAAATATAATACGTATATTTGTACAATTATCATTGTATCCATGTAGGTACTGTATATGTACATGTCATACTATAGATATTCCGGTATCTATGTAATCATAAATATATCCTTACGAGTATCGTATAATTCTTTACATGTATCACTTTAACTGTTTGGCATATCAGTAGTTATTTCTACTTAAACTAGACATACTATTTATCTCAATCTGTTAATTTATAATATTGTACCATATTCATATTACTCATATATGCATTTATGTAGAGTTATATTAACTCATGAATCACTGTTTATGAGTACTAGATTGAGGTACTCACCTTAGGAGATTTGTTACGACTCTGAAGCCTATTTAATCCCCCATAACACGACCTATCTCTTTTCTACAGTCAATTGAAGTTATCAATGATGACCTACATATTGTATATATCAAAATATATAGTCTTAACTCCCTTAAAAAGTTAAGTAAAGACCAAACAGACCCTTCTACTGCCTTGGGTTTCCCTTCTACGGCCTTAGGTTTCCTTTCTACAACCTTAGTAGGTACATTCTCCCGTATACGGCCTTAGGTTTCCCTTATACGGCCGTAGGAGGTACTTCCTCCTTTTTACGGCCTTAACTGTACTTTCCACGGTCGTATAAAGTAAACATACCAGGTCTCGTGATTTCAATTTTGCCATTAACGGAAATTTCAACCAAAACACTCTAAACTCGATTTTAAATGATTCAAATAATCAAGTATGATCATAGTAAACTTCATAACATCTCTTAACATCATTTTATACATTTTATACATTTTCCACTTCTAATTTCAAGGTTTAGGTTGAACTACCCACTTTGACCTTTGCACTTCAATCTTTCAAGAACAATAAAAGATGGTGAGGAAAACTTACTTGAAAGAAATGATGATTAAATCACTATTTGGATCACAAAGGTGTTTAATTCAAGTATTAAATTCTTAGCTCTTGATTTCCTCTTTCCAAATAGACTTTGAGTTTGTATGTGTGTTTGTGATAGAACAAAGAAAGAAATAAAGCTCATGATGAATGAAAAGGGGTGGCTACCGACCTTAGAGTCGGTAGCGGGTACCTCGATCCCCTATCCGACTTGCAACTCATCCATATGATATCCATAAATACTAACGAGAATATTTTTGAAATCGTTATTTTAAACCATTCAATATTTTATAACTTTTACTCGTTTACCTCAACTTTTATTGAACACCTTATTTTAATAACTTTATAGATTTTGGGGTGTTACAAATTTGGTATGTATAAATCATCTCTTTGAAAAGGCATAAATCAAGAGAGAACATATCTTCAAGAAGAATAGATACGGACCTTTGAAATTTTAATATAATTATTACAAAATTATGTTGAATCTACCATATGCATTTAAAAAAATTAAATGCATATAGTATATTTATCATCTTTTGCATCCGTTTTTAATATAATTTACAAATTTATAGTTTTTATGTTATTGTGAACTAAAAATGAATGTAATTTAGTCAAGTTTCTTGATTTTACAACCGTATTTTATGTACTTGTGGTGGTTGTCGAGGTCAATAAACAAATAACCCTTTAATTATAACACTTATAACAATATATAATGGTAAAGGGTCGATTTCACGGAGACCGGTTCAATTTATATTTTTATGCAATCTAAAATTTTAGGTGATTTTGCAACTACAATAAAATAAAATAAAGGGAAGGTTTGAGATTTGATTAATTAAAACTAAAACTTGACAAGTAAATAAAAACTACAATTAAGCAAGATGGGTTAAATCAAAGAGAGGTGAATTGGTCAACATTGGTTTCATCACATGAACTACTAGCTAGCTTATCATCAAGGAATATAGTGCAATACTTGTACTTCAATTTAATTTGGTTATAGCAATTTAAAAGCTTAAATCACCTAGATTCTTCTTAGTTATCGTGGAGGTTGGAATATTTCCTAACACACATTTCTTAATCAAATTCATGAACCAAACAAACATATAATTCACAAAAATTGATTAGCATTACAATCTAAGAATCACCAAATCCAAGAGGAGTCAAAACCTTATACTACCATGTTGGAGAATACAATTCCATGTTTTGAGAGATGCCATAAACATTCATGAAACCAATTGTTACTTGTTTTGAGGATTTATTACGTAATCAAGAAAACAGCTAATATAAATCATTCCAACACTTGCACTCATGATATGCAAACATAAGAATGATGTACAAATTAAACTATGATTCATATTCATAAATTTCAAGAACAAGTTCATAATACCCTTCAAAGCTTGCAAACAATCCATGGATTTACCAATGTCAACCAAAATGAAGCTTAGCTACACATACTTAGAATGAAAGATGGAAGAGATATTGAACAAAGCTTCAAAAACCCTAAATAACTGCCTCTTTGCAGCCCCAAATCGAGCAAATAAAACTGCTATAAGTTCCCCTTTTTTCCCTTAAAAGAGTTGTCAAAAAGTAAAAGGACAATTTTGACCCTACAGGTCCCGCACTGAACCTTACTTTGGCTGCATGGGCGTGCTGGAAATTTTTGGCTTTTAGGCCCAATACAAAAACACAAATCCCAAATTCTCCTTCAATCCATCAAGCCCAACTTTTAAGCCCATAAATCATATTATTTAAACTTTTTACCCATACATATACTCATGATTCTCTACTGCTTTTTGCTCCAAATGTTTAGCCTAAATGGCACCCTTTCAACACCGGTTCAATACACGCTCCGCAAAAGTCTTCTAAAAATCCAAAATTAAACACAAAGACTAGAGAGTACCCGAAATAGGTCAAACTAAATAAAAGATGCAAATATGGAACATGATGTACAAATGCAAAATAACTTAAATGCTAAAATAAACTACTAAAAGAAGTAAATAAAATGAACCTATCACTTTGAGTGAAAAAAGTTCTACCTATAACCTTACTAAAAATAATTAGCACAAGATTACCGTATAATTTAAGAACTTTGAGAAAATAAAAGCAGTAATTTGTATAGTTTAAGAAAATTTATATAAAAAACTTGTACATTTTTTAAATTAAGTGTTATGCTTGTTATCATATATATTAGGTATCATATTATTAGGAATACGGCTCTATTAGTTACCAACTTTATATTTTTTTCAAAGGAAGTACTCTATTTTTTTATCTTATACATTAGGTATCATACTTCTTATTGAACAAAAAAACAATAAAATCGGGTTTGGTAACGATTATACGTCATCAATTAAACTAGATGAAACCAATTATTCAGACTGATTCAGACCTTTATCGACCTTTTCTCGTAATCAATTTTTTATCCTACCGGTTAGGTCAACTAGGTTTTTAAGACATTATAAAAAAACTTTTGTGGGTGAAAAAGTGTAGTGTAACATCCTCAAATATTGCCTATTCACGTGCCCCATTTGGTAAGTCAATTTGTTTAAGTGGATTAAATATAAATATATATTTGTAAAAATCAATAGAAATTAGTTATTGTCCAGATAAATATGAATTTAAAAATAGTAATAAAAATGGAAAAGAATTGTAAAATAATAACTGGTTTCAAACGAGGTTTCTAAAAATATCCTCATTAGTTGAAACGGTTATTCGGGTGTGGTGTTGTATGTTGAAAAGGGAAACGAAATACCACTTAAAGTTAAATGAGACCCTCTAAGTCGGTCTCTACTTATCCAACTCATCTGTACACACACACTCACACCATTAGAAACACACACACCTCACGTATTCCCTCTCTTGTGTTCTTGAAGGAGAATCAAAGCAAAAATCAAACAAGGAGCTAGATTGAAGATGAAATCTTGTCTCTAATCTGTCCATAATCCTCTCATCATCATCATCTTGCTACTAGTAAGCTTCCTCTTTCCATGTTCTTCATTTTAGCAATTAGGTCAAAAATGGGCAAAACGTATTTGGGCATTAAAGCTTAGATTTTTGGGTGGTAATCTGTTCTAATAACATTTATAAATTGAATGAAACTGATTTTAGTAATTAAAGATGTCAACTTGATTGTAATTCTTGAAATTGACCAAATGGGTCAAATATGGTGAATTCATGGATTAATCATGAATTTGATGTTATAGTAGGTTATGTTTATGTTTATGGACTCTTTTTGATGCCACAAAACTAGTACATGAGCTGGAAATAATTCAGGGCAAGTTAGAATTGGATTTGAATGGATAAACAGCAGCTGCAGGACACAAAGTCGCAGCTCTGAAGCTGCGTAGCGGCGCGACACACAAAGGTGTCGCGGCGCGACCGTGTGTGCAGCAAATCAATACTTGTTTTTTTAATGGTTAATGTTATTTGGGATGGTTTATGGTATTTTTAATAAGTTAAACACGTATTTGGGGTTAAAAACCAGAATATTGAGTGTATGTACATGTGGTATGATTTTTAAGTAAACTTGTAATATGCAATAGATAATGGTTGAATCACTTTTGACCATTTTAGAGGTATTTAGTATGGTTTAGACATTTTTACTCAATTAAACACATAAGTAGGAATATAACACTAGTAATAGTATATGTGTTTATATGTGATAATCTAAATGGGCCTTTATGTAAACAATAGGTAATTAAGCATCAAGGAAGGCGAAATTCATATTTGAATTATAATTGAGCATCAAGGTGAGTACAGACTCTTATGACTTCAATTTAAGAAGTTTTGAATGCAATAACAGTTATATGATTATGATATGCCACAACTTGTATTATGAAAGCCATATGTATGTTAGTATGATAAAGAATCCATGATATGCCTTGCTAATTAATGTGCAAGACATGTATTTAAGTACATGTGCACACTTGATGAATAATATGTTATATGAATAAAGCATGCATGCACTTGTCCCTGCAAAGGGTGATTGATGAAACTATCTGTATGTCCGGACTTGTATGTAATTAAGGTCGGCTTTGGCCGGGTCCTGGGCCTACGGGCATAATGTTCTGGACTAACGGTACTCGAGTACCGTTCCTTTCAGCAATTGAGGTGAGTGCCTTAAATGGCTAAGCCTATTGAGCTTTGGCTCCTTAACGAGCATGGTGATTCACTTAGGTGATGAAACCAGCACGGATGATAGTGTATGATTCCCCCGGTGGTAGTTGTTTGAGCTGGTTTTGCAACCCGGCAATATAATACACTCGCTGGACATGTCAACACTCCGCTATATGCTAGGATAGCATTGATTGCTTATTCTGCTATATGACTTGTTATATTGCTAAGGACTTGCCTAATTGTTATGCATGATTGTTAGTATTCACTAGCTATATTTATATAGCTAATGTTGTTGATGTTTAACCTTTTACAGATAAGGAATAAGCGGGCTTGGTGAGTTGGGGACACTCATGGTTGATATACAAGCCTTTTTGAAGGAACACTGTTTTGGTATAATAGTACAATGGTCGGTTTAGATTATGTAACACCGGTAGGCATGTTTGGCAATTTTTGGTATTGTATATTTATATATATGCCAAACATGTGTTTTTAAACTGTAATAACTACTTGGGTTGTTTGTTTGTTATTTAAAATTCCGCTGCATAATTTTTGAAATTCAGTTAAGTTAACAAACAGGTAAAAGTTCAAATTACAAACGTACCCATGCAGTTTGAAAACTCGAATTTATACTGATTTTTTAATATAGCAAGGGCGGTGTTGCATGTAGACGTGTAAGTATCAAGGTGACAAAGAGGATACTTGGAAACTACATGTCAAATAAGCTGGGTCACATGATTATTTATCGTATTTTTTTATTTTAAATTTTATATAAAAGTTTGGGGTAAATATTAGAAAGTTGTAAAAAATATGATATTTAATATATGATATAAAAAAGTAGATTACTTAGTAATATTTAAAAGTTGAGAATTATTATAGTGATTTTTCTAATAATATAATAATTAATATATAAAATGGAAAAATAGAATACTTGCTTTAAATAAATTTAAAATTTTGAACTAAGAGAGTCATTTTTTTCCTTAAATAATTCTTAATATTCCATAATAATAATGATGTTATACCAACGGCTTGTTAAATATTTCTAGAAAATAAAAAATGTAAAAAGTAAAAAGTAATGCTAATATATTTATTTATTCTTTTTTCAATTGATAGTAATTCCAAGTTATTAAATATGTCTAGACAAGTAACCTTATGGCATAATTAAAAAAGGGATAATTTCATCTATGTCCTTAAAAACTTTTGTAATTACATATATATCCTTGTAAACTTTTGTAATTACATATATATCCTTCTAAACTTTTAAATTACATTAATGTCCTTACAAATGTTTTTAACTCTCATATATATCCAAAACCCTAATTTATTTATTTCTGAACTATTAAAAAATTGGAAAGAACATAATTTAAAAACTAATTATAGGTTATTCCAAAATTACCCTTCATCCCAAATTAACAATCACGATTCCTAACTTGCAGCCTTGCACTCAAACGGTAACGAGACTTTATCATTGATCGAGACCCGTCGATTTAATCTTATTGTTGAATGCAAAGCCTTTTCCAACGATCGACAGAAGACGACAACTGGGTTCTCCAACTTTGATCAATCAGCCGAACATCAGTTGAAAATTTGGCTATCGAATATAGAGATACTCTCGAATTGCTACTGTAGATCATTATCGACTGTTGATCAATGTTATTGGTCGTGGGAATAGAAAATTCTACTAATTTACTTGATCAGATGTTAATTCGATTTCCCAGCTTGAAAAATAATTTGTCAAACTCTACAAGTTGACTTTGACATCTTAATGGGATAGAAACACATATAGGCCTTTGATAATATTAGAATTATTTAAAATACACATCGTGAACTTTCACCAGCAAAATCATTAAAATGCATATGATATGTTGATGTTTTCTCATGTTAACTCAAGTATGTGAGTATATAAAAACAGATACGAGTCAGTGAAGAAGACGAAACTAAAAGGTTTATATGTTGATAGTTAAAGCAACAACCTTTGAATTGTTCTTCATCAGCAACATAAAAAGCAAGCAGCTGACCCGTCAAACTATGCCTAAACAGTAATGCAACATACAAATCAATAAATCAGTCAATCGTTAGATCGATCAAAATAGAATTTGGAATGCTAGGGTTCGATAGATCGATCAAAATTGGAGAACCCATTCGTGTCTTCAGTCAATCGTTCAAAGAGGCTTTGCATTCGACGGTAGTTTTAAATCGATGATACAGTCTCGTTGCCATTGGAGTGCAAGGGTGCAGGTTATGGATGGTGATTATTAATTTGGGATGAAGGGTAATTTTGGAATAACATATAATTAGTTTTTAGAAATGTTCTTTCTAATTTTTTAATAGTTTAAACATAACTTAAATTAGGGTTTTGGATATATATGAGAGTTAAAAACATTTATAAGGATACTAATGTAATTTAAAAGTTTAGAAGGATATATATGTAATTACTAAAGTTTATAAGGATATAGACGAAATTATCCCATATAAAAAATATAAGTAGAAGTTTATGAATATTAAATGTTTTTCAACATTTGTGGATTTAAACTTAAGAAGCCAAAAAAAATAGAAAGAGACGAATCCAGTTCTAAAACAACATGATTTATTAACTTAGATGAAACTAGATTTTAAGCCCGTGTTTACAATTGCTTTTGTTATTGTGAATATTTTCGTATGTTTTTTTAAAGATGCATTTTCATCTGGCTTGTGGAATATGTTGAATTTGTATACTATTCTTCTATGGGAGTAATTTAAATTGTGTTTCATTTCTAGTTTGAGTTCTATGTTTTTAAAGGTATTTTTTTGCCTGTTACAAATTTGGGTTTTGTGAGTTTCTTACTTCTTTCCTTGTGTGGGAATGATGTTAACACTATGGTTATGATATGTGAAGAAAAGATACTTAGTGCATGAATAAGTTACAAACTGTATGTTATAATATCATCTCTCGTTTAAAATACACATATATTAACTATCGGTCTTTACAATTCATGGTACTATCAAAATGATTTTCAATGTACTCACAATGTGATAGATATGATCAACCTGTTAGTTACCCCTAAACAGTGATTGTTGAGTATTTCAAAAGCACCCCAAACCCAAAAAGGTATTATTTGAAGTAGATATTAAACTAATGATAAATCGATCATAAATGCAAATTAAGATTAATAAGTGATATTAATGAGTAATAAATTATGATAGTTACAAAATGATTTCTAACAAAGAAACATTAACTTTGCCATTAATAATTCTAAAAATTAGAACAAATAATAAACATCTAAGAATAATAAAGTAGAGGAATCAATTTGAAAATTAGCGTACAGGATTATGTAAGGATTACAAAATTTGAATCCTAAAAGACCAAAACAAATTGAATTTCCGATTTAAGTGAAATGATAAAGATTGAGAAGCCTAGAGGCTTTGAAATAGAGTAAAAACTAATGATAAACATAATTCCAACTTAAGAGTAATAATTAATACTAATGACAAATAAATTTGGAGAGTTACAAAATGAATGCTAAGAAACAAAAAGTAACTTCACCTACAAGAATTCTAAAAATTAGAGCAATGAATAGAAGTGTAATGCAACTTGTGAAACGATTACTACATAAGCATCAAAAAATAACTAAAAAGACTAAAATACCTACCTAACAAAGGGCGGGATTTCACCAATTGCAAAACAACAATAATGTGGCCGTCTTCTCCCAATTTCGAAACATACTCCATAAAATGGTCCGCATGCTCAGCTCAAAGGGTGCATCGAAGACGTTGCTTCCTTTTTTGGTTCCAATTTTAATGGATTCCCATAAGGTCACAAAATAAAAGATCAATAAAACATTTGAGGTCAATGTGTTTAATAAAGTCCGGAACAAATACGCTAGTAGGAATTAAAAGGAATACACATTACACATACAACTCACTTAATAGTTGAAAACATTCAATGTATCAATGAGATCCGTGTAGCCACCTAAAACACCAACAATATCTACAAGCAAAAAAAAGGAAAAATATCAAATGTTAAATAATACGGGAAAAAACATGTAATGTTAACGAACAATGATACATACATAAAAAATAAAGCAAAGATTTAGCCACACGAATGGCAAAAATGTAAATATGTGGCAATTCTGAAAATATATGGTTAGCCATAGAGCACAAAAGGAGAATACCTATTGCATGCTCTTCCCCAAGCTTCTTCTCAGTTATGCTTTCAAACTTATGAATGAGAAGATACTAACTTCAAGGGGAAACCCGTGGCTGATCTCTTTCACACGTGAAGTAGGTAAAAAGTTAACACGATATGAATGTGTAGTCATCTTAACACGGTCATTGTTATCCGCAAGATTGAAATTAATAATTGAAATTAGTAATAGCATACACATCCCTCAGCAATCAAGTGTTTGAATTTAAGAATCAAACTTTTCTTCACGGTGGCGGAAATCCTAGTTCCCTATACACAAAAAAAAGCAAAAAACCTACATGAAATAAACCAAAAGGCGTATATAAGGACAACCAACATGCTAAAGAAATGTTATACACATGTTTTTCCCACAACCTTACAACACGGACCCGGATTTTCCATCCATCATCGTTAGGGCTTACCACACTTAACAAATCGAATTTGGACGTCATTCTCTTAAAAGAAAATAACAAATGTGTAAATGTTTCAAAAGGCGCAAGCTAAAGCAAAGAGCGAAGGAAGCTTTGAAATTAATAGACCGTTACTTGAACTTCAAATGTAGTACTATTTCAATGGGGTCAATAATACTATTATCCTCATTAAATGCTCCTCATAAAGTCCAAAAAAAAACTGAAAATACAAAGTAATACACTAATTGCGTAGAAAATATTGGAACGTAAATTACAATTAAAACACTAATTCAAATGTATAGTGTACTAACACATAACCGAAACTTTGAATTAATACAAAAATATTGGAAGTAAATTACAATTAAGACACTAATTCAAATGTATAGGTGTCCTAACACATAACCAAAACTTTGAATTAATACAAATTACAATTAAGAGACTAATTCAAATGTATAGGTGTACTAAAACATAACTAAAACTTGGAATTAATACAATAAATGCGTAAATGGGAGGTTACAAATACTATTAAACTCATTTACAATTAAGAGACTAATTCAAATGTGTAGGCCTACTAAAACATAACCCAAACTTGGAATTAATACAATAAATGCATAAATGGGAGGTTACAAATACTATTAAACTCATTTACTACACCTCATGAAGTGTAACACCATACAGGAAAAACGGAAGAAAACACTAATGACGTAGAACATGTTACGTTATAAGCCAATACAATAGTTAATACAATTAATCAAGTGCATCATTAATACAATAATAGCATAATTAACTTGGGTGAGAAAATGCATGGCCTTCAACACCAAACACCTAATATGTTGACACATTAACTTACCACCTCCTCTAATTCCTTGGATTTCAAAATTGGAGCTCACTTATTGATATCGCGTTAAATATATATAAATATTAGGTGATATCGGGTTTGTTTTAGCTGGAAATTGTGCATTTAATTGTAAAAAGATACGTTTACCGTTTATTTTATGTTTTGCAGGCTAAAAGGCAAAAAGATAAATTTATCTAACAACCGATGCAAAGAAAATCAAGAAAATAAACGGGCCAAAGAAAGAAATCAAGAAAGAAATAGTGAGCCCAAAAGATAAAAGAAAGAATTGAGAAAAGAAAAGAAGCCCAAGAAAATAAAAAGGAAGAAAAAGAAAGAAAAACCAAAGCCCAAAGAAGAGAAAAAGAATCAACCGGGCGCAAAAGCCGGGGTCGCGGCGCGATGCCCTTGTGTGTCGCGGCGCTACAAAGTATTTTGATAAGGCTCATCCGGTTGCCACGTGTTGTCGCGACGCGACCAATATACCCGTCGCAGCGCAACGCGTCTAGATAACGATAGAATTGAAATTTTAAAGAAGTAGGATCGGGGTAAAATTGCTTGTCGCGGCGCGATACCCCTGTTTTCAGAAATCTATTTAAACGAACTTTCAGATCTAAAAAGGGGTTAACCACTCGATTTCTTCCACCATTATTATGCTAAACACGTCCAAGAACACATCCCAGAAGGATTGAGCTCGGATTTGAAGGATTGGAGCTATAATTGAAGATTAAAGGCTTGGAGTTATTGCTTTATTACGGTTTTTCTATTCTTAATGTTTATTCTTGAATTCCAGAAGTCTAGTATGCTTGTAATATGCTACTTTTTTTGTCTTCCTCCTTAGAGGAGATGAAACTCTTTCAAGTTGGTTAATTTTACATATTTATGACTTTAATGACATTATATTTATCTTTCAAGTCTAATCAATGATCCTAACATGTTTTAATTCTGTTTTTGATATGTTTAGAATCTGAGTTAATGTGAATTGGAGGACCAATCCATTTATATGACTTTAATCAATGTTTAGTGTTGACTAGTGATTGATCAAATCCTAGGGTTAAACAATCAAGATAGGGACTTTAATGTGTTAAAATTGATATATGATGACTTTCATGTGTTAATTGAATGATTTGGTAACTTAATCAATCATTAAAGATTAGATCTTGATAGATACGAACTTAAATATGCTTATTTGTGTAGTTAATTGATTTAATGACCAATTGATTAGTTAATTGCATGATTAGAAAAGTTGGATACTCAGATCAAGAGTCTAACAATATAGGAATCGGTATAGTGTTAATTAATTGTCCAATGCATCAATTTTGATATTTAAAACCAACTTGAAAAGGGTGGAATCGAATCTAAGGAGGGAAAGCCTTTTAATTGATATTTAATCCATAAAGTTTCTTGCTTTTTGCTTACTTTGATTGTTTTTGATAATTTAGTAGTGTTAGTGATCATTTAGGATAATAAAGTTTTAATCTTGATTACAAATTCCCTTTAATTTAGTTTAATTGCTTTAGTTTAGTGTTTAATTGTCTTTATTTGCTTTAATTAGTTTATTTTAGTTAATTCTTAGTTAATTTGATAAAATCAGTATTAGCTCCCGTTCCCCAAGAGTTCGACACCCGACTTATTAACTATATTACCAAACGATTAGGTACATTTGCCTATTCGTGCAGTTTTTGGTAATTAATTCGGTAAAAATATTGTAACATCGTGATTTTGAGAATCAAATTTTTCTTTTTAAAATACAATTTAAGATTTCAAACTGCGTGGGTTTGACTGTAAATAGAACAATCAAACCTGTCTTATAATTTAAAAATGCAGCGGAAGTAAAAACACGTGGCAAACTATATAAACATTCAAAATGATGCCACAGACGACAGTTGGTGTTACGGAATACATAACCGGCTGACCATTATCTTAAACAGACATAAACATAGTTCAACAGAGTTTAAACATAAAAGCAGTGTTCCTCCCAAAGCAATTAACTACCCACAGGCTCCCGAACTCATTGAGGATTAATTGCACATGTGGAGTGTAGCATCTGTTAGCTATAATAGCTAGTGAGTACCAAATAGCATACAATCAATATAAGTACATCACATATCATCAATCATGCTCAGATAGTTCTATCCTAGCATCTCGCGATGAGCTGGCGTAGTCAGGAGGTAGCATATCTTGCAGGGGAGCTAACCCGGTTCAATGCACCAAACTGGGGTACCAGACACATCAACCGCGCCGGTGGGGGAGCTGTCAAGCGTCCACCGTTGCGTTTTGGAATCAACAGATTCCTCTGTTGTACAGCCGCAACTATACCCGAAGAGGACAAACCTTGTCCGGGGCAAACCTTGCCCAATAAGTAGGACAACTTGGTCCGGGGCAAACCTTGCCCAATAGATCCGTACCGATCACAAACAGATAGTATGATTCAACCGAATCATCAATCAATCAATCATTCATCAATGCGCGCATATATTCATTTATCATCATAGCATACACCTAAATAAGTGCATACTACATTGTGTCAACATGGTAAGTTCTAGCATTATCATGCAATCCTACACTTAAACAAGTGCGTGTACAAATCACGGTATACAATTCCGTGATCATTGTTAATATATGTTATAGGTATATTAATTGATATGTCATTCGTCACTCACTTGATAGGCTAGAATAAGCAAAGACCTTGCTTTGACACACACGGATTGTCAATTCAACCTATAATACCAAGACTTACGCATCAATCATTTGAATACGCGAGGAACGTCTAGGATACTTGAAACAATACCCTAATGATGCTATTTTACCATTTATCAACTAACTATAGCAGTCCAAGTAACAACACGCGAATACGTGGCACAAAACAACAAATTAGGCTGTGTGCAGGGGTGTCGCGCCGCGACCAGTCTGCAGAACTGCAGCTGGTGCTTGTTTTGTGCACAGCAGGCCCATTTTAGCTCATTTCAATTCCAAATCAATTTTGGTAAAATTCTAGTCTTTCATAGGACCATTTGAAACTTGTGGAAGCTTTCTAACATCAAAAACTCCTATCCAATTAATTCATTCGAAAATCACAATTAAATGGACAAAGACGTGCGCATAATGGCCAAAACTTGGTGTAGACCAATTCCAACACTTGCAACACACCATATACACCTAATATGATGTATTGAAGGTGTTGCAACTGACCAAAACCTTTAAACTCATTGTTTGGTATCATTTTTCAATTTCTTGCCTATTTTTCACTATTTTAGCCAATTCAAGCAAAACAACCATTCCAATTCAAAACCAATGTTCTAATCAATTCATACAAGTCATATGAACCTATTAGAACCTTAAAAATCAGTTCTTGATGCGTAAAAACAGATTTAGGCCATTTTGACTCATTTAGGCTAAATATTGGATTTGTGCATAAACACCACTTCTAATGCACCAATTGAGTTATAATCAATCCTAACAAGTTATAGGATCAATTAGAACACTAAATTTCAGTTCTTGAAGGTCAAAATCAGTTTGACCCGTATTTGACCAATTTTGACTAATTTGACCCATTTGAGCCAAAATTCAAAACTCATCAAGAACACTACTTTAATTCATGGAATTGGTTCCTATACACTTATAAATGATATTAGAACCTATTTCAATCATCAATTTCAGTTCTTGATTGAAAAATCACCATAACCCATCAAAACCTAAAATTTCAAGAACATGAAGAACTCTAGCATGAACAAGGATGAATTGGCACTTACAATGATCAAAGGATGTTTAGGAACTGATCTTGGAGTGATTCTAAGCCTTAATTCACTCCTGGAACAAAGTTTAGTAAGTTTTCTTTCAAACCCAAAAATCAAGAACATGGTGTTTTCATGGAAGTAAAGCTTACAAGGAAGGTGGAGAAGATGAAGATGGATTCACAGCAGATTGAAGCTTGGATTGGTAGCAATAAAATCAGATTTCTTGAATTGTTTCCCCTTGAATCTCTTTTGCACACAAAGAACACAAAGCAAGAACAACTAGATAAGTGTTGTCTGTGTTAACATACGTGGGGGATATCACAGACCGACTTGTGGGTTATTAATATCCACAAGTGGGTATTTTGTTCCCCTTTCCAACTTATAACTCATCTCTCGTTTAACCGTTTCAACTAACGAGGATATTTTTGGAATCCTCGTTTGAAACCGTTCGATATTTTATAATCTTTATCTATATTTATTAATATTTTTAATAACCCTTTTATTTATTATTTTTCATATTTTATATCATTTCCTAGAATATATATTTATATTATTTAATTAAATTAAATAATTGACGTACCATATTCGGACACGTCTAGGCCCGTTTTGAGGACGTTACAAATATAAATTTAAAACTAATACGTAAAACGCACATCACTTATGCATGACACATGGTATAACATGCTTACTAAGTTATAAGAGATATAGATAACAAATTGAGCACATAATGTGAAGGAAGTTATAAGATCCTTAGTTGAAATTATGTGATTTCAATAATAGTATTAAACTAGTTACTATATCTATTGATTTAAGTGATAAAGTTACATACTTATTTGTTATAAGATGTAGAGACATATTTACCATATTAACCTTATCTCCGCTATCGAGACTTAATAAATGACTGAATGAGGTTCCCATGACACTAGTGTTGATGTTTGGCTCTCCGCTTATGATAGAATGAATTGACGCGTCTAAGCTTGTGGGCCTGACCCATTGACAGTACTAGATCAAACTTATTTTGCCTATAAAGAGATACACGTATCATTGTAACTTAAACATTGGTAAAAAATTTGCATAATTCTACAATAATAAAATCTCTAGTTCACTATTGACATAACATGGTTACTCTAATCGTTTGAATCACGTAAATACTTGTGTGTTAAAACCAAATGTATAATTAATCTATTAACATTATTTTTGCAGTTTTCTACGCCAACGAAACAAAAACAAACATCAAAGTCATAATGTATGCGTTGATGCTCCTTGATGATCTCTAACTATATTATTATATTTTATTTCAATAACTAAAATTTACCAACATAACTTAGGGGTTGTTTGTTTGTTGCTTAATGGAACCATTCAACATTGAATGCAGCGTGTTTGATTACCGTCTTTGAATAAGGAGTTTGTTAAATGAAACAGAAGAACGCTACTGAATCATTCTACCTTAAAGTACCTTTTGAATCATTAAGCACTAAGTATTTTACCCTAATACTCTTTCTTTTAGATGCTGCCTTGCTAAACAATCATATCTTATAATACAATATATCACTATTAAGGTTAAAATGGTAATTTGCATCATTTAGATTGTTCATTCGGAACATTTATCAAACAGCATGTCACATTCAGAGACACATTCCTTCGGAGCCTTTAAATTATTCAGACCATAGAATCATTCAATGTTTAATTATTTTATTTTAACAAATAGCCATTTAAAACTTAATAGGCACTTGATTTTTTTAGTTTTAATTAGATAGGGAAAACTTTATTTGAAAACCATTTTTATTGTGAGAACTGCGAGAACCAATCTTAGTTGTCCAATTCTCCTTTCTTCAATTTCATCGCCCACCCATGAATTCATCTCATGCATCTTGTCACACTCTATCCTCCCACGCTCTTCATCTATGAATTTCACTTACCAAATGAATTGTTAGGATTAGTTATCGCGGTTCCCGCAACAATAATGGTTCTCAAATGAAGTATTCTCTAATTAGATATATATGATATAGCCGTTGAACTTATTTAAGTATTTATCCTTTTGCACACTCATTTTTTTAATTTTATATATGCATATCATTTAAGGTTTCAATAGGAGAAGACAATGGTGCAATAAAATAATGTACACACAACAATGCAAATCTTATATTTCATTTAAGTTAATTGTATAAGTTTGTAGGGTGTCTTTCCATATTATTCACATATTAGATATTAGGTATTATTATATTTTCTAATTAATACTAGTTTTATTATATGTGTCACTTTGGACTAAGGGTAATCATCTGTATACAATACACTTTATCATACAATAAAATATGATTGTTTAGATCATTACAACTTTGAACACGTGGATGAGAATAGTACATGGTGGGTTCGTAGACAATGACAGAAGTTGAACATCATTCTCGGAATGTTTAAAATATAATAATTTTATTTTGGAAGGGTCACCTTAAATCCTTTGAAGATACAAACAGTTTATTATAGTAAAATATTACTTTGGCAAACTTTTTTGAAGTGGTCACAACCTTCCCCTGCTCCTATGGAGTTCCTTCTCTATTTGTAGAAAAATGAAAGTCATAATTCTTATGTATAACAAATGGGCAAAGTGCACAAAAATATAACAAACTTTGTCAATATTGTCATTATATGCAACCAACTTTATTTTTTACTTAAAAGTACACACAACTTACAAATTTGGTTTATTGTATACAATTGGTAACCTGATTACTAGGTTACTGATTATTTCTTTTATTTTTGATTTTTTTAATTAAAATATTCATATGTTCTTGGTGTTCTTCGAGTTCATCATTCAATACTTGTTGATGGAGAATAAATCAAAACAAAATCGATTTTATACAACTAACAAGAATCACTAAGTCGATGAAGCAAAATTGAACCCCAAAAATGGAACTAGAATTTGCAAGAACAAACCATGAATGAAGCTACGAAGAACAAAATGACACTCCAATTTGCAAATGAGATTTGAAAACATTTGTAGCTTCTATAAATATGATGTGAAAACCCAATCGCAAGAACAAACTTGGAATCGAATTATTAACAGGAACCCAATCGGAAACAAGCCCTAAACAAGAATCGGTGTGAAAACCAGATCTACAAACCTGAATATGAACCAAGTCGAATCATTAACAACCCAATCGCAAACATTTGAAGCTTCTGAAAATCTGAACCCGAACAAAATCATCAAACGAAAAACTAAATCTCAAACAGAACAAGAATCAAACCGGTTACCTAACGAAATCGTCAAACGAAAACCCTAATCTCGATTGATACCAAAACGAAGAGCTTAAACCCGTAAGATGAATCTCCATCTATAGTCACAAACAAGAACTGATTGGAGAAAGATAAACGAAAAACAGATACCGATTAGAGAAGATGAAACATGATTAAAACCCATTCACAAATTTTCGAACCTAACTTGATGATGTACACCTATGTTTTTAGACCGGTGATTTAAATGCAGATTTGGTAAAGCATTCATGTTCAAAAGCACAAATCCAGAAAAAATGAAAATTAAAGAAACAAAAGAAAAATACTTGAAAGCCGATAAGTTACCGATTGTCATAAGTAACTTGTATACAATGAATCAATTTTGTAAGTTGTGTGTATTTTTATGTACAAAAGGACAACATTAACAATGTTTGTTGTATTTTCGTGCACTTTAACCATAACAAATTTGTATTATGTACAAATTTTTCTTAGACTAACTACAAACAAATCTTTAATACGTAAAACGAAGCCGGGAAAATAACACGTACGTGATAAATCAAATCTTTCTTTTATTGTTTGGGCATTAGAATAATTAATCCTGTTAATTCTTTAGTGTTTTGGATAATAAATATATAACTTTATTTATTGTCTTTTTCGGTTAAGGATTTGATGACTTTATGAAAAATATATTTTTTGATATTGGAATAATACAAGGTGTTTTTGTAGTTAAGGATCTGAACCTTTATTTTGTTAAAAAATTAAAATGTAATTTTGAATTTTGTTTATCATAATGAGATTTTAATTGAATTAAAATTATCTGGAAGAATTACATGTTCTTTTTAAATCATTAAATATTGTATTAGACACCCTAATTTAGAAATATCCTATATACCTTTTATAATATTTTAAATATCTTATTTAGTAAAATTCTTAATTTTATTATTGTAAAATATTTTATAATTATTTTAAATTTTTTATTTTTAACTAGAAAATGCTTGACTATATTGCCACTAATTGAAATAATAGTGAGCCAAGGTTATCAAGATCGAGATCTTACCTAGGATCGTTTTTGTCTTTACAAGATCGGATCGTAAGATCGAGATCGGGATCTTAAGATCTTACCATAAGTCACACGGGTTTTTTAGCTTTTTTATATACTATATTTTTTTATCAAAAACCAAGTATATAATATTTTTACGAGAGAATAAAATATTAAATTTTAAAATAACAAAATATCATATCGTCCAAATTTTAAATTTTAAAAGAATAGATAACAACTCATCACAATTCATTGGTTTATATATCATAATAAAATTTAAAATGTGACTTTTAAAACAATCAATAAATCTAGAGCATATTGTGCACAACATTAATTCTTTAATTTATAAAAAATCTTATTCTCGTAAACCTCTCTCTTATAACAAAAGAAAAATGAAAAATGTGACGTGTATAAAATAGAAAATTGTAAACAATTGTTTTTAACACAAGGTTGATCACTTTGAAAATTAACATTAATAAAATAAAATAATAGTAATAACCAAAAAATGTAAAAAATAAAAATGTAAAATAATAGTAATAATTAAAAAATGTAAAAAAAAACAAAAAAATTAGGATCGTAAGATCGCTATACGATCCTACGATCTTGCTACGATCTTACGATCCTACCTATTTACGATCCTAAATGCGATCCGGCGCGTTTTTGATTGATGGGATCGTAGGATCGTACGATCCTACGATCAGGATCGGGATTTTGATAACTATGCAGTGAGCCATGACTTGTGCAGGAAATACAATCATGTTTTTTCGTATCATGATACCAAGTTTTTACTGTCACGTTTGACTTCCCCTCGCGTCAACGCTTCCACCACTGATATGGGTGTTGATGCGTCTAATCTTCTATCACCATGTTTTAACATTTGCATTTTCTTTCGCGTTTTACGATTATTTAATATTTTTTATTAACGTTTAATATTAATTATATTTTAAACCATAATATGTATCACACAAACATTTAACTATATTATAAAGTATATTAAGAGACTTGAAATATTTTAAATGGTTAGCTATTAGAACTCAAAAGCAAATCCGAAATCGGAATGCTCAAGTTAAATGGCTTCTTCCCAGCCTAAAGCAACCGGTAAGAATTAAGAAATTGTCAAAGCTTCAAGTCATTATTATTTTCGAATTACCAAAACATTTATTTTTTATTCAAGTGGAATATTTTCGTTATTTGATATATTTCTATACTTTATTATTGAACTTGATTAAATACCTGAATGTGTGATATACGGGTTAGTTTAAAAAATAATAAATATTAAATATTAATAATAAGTAAAAATGATTTAAATGTGGAGAAGATCTACATTTAAATTACCATAAGGATTAATTTAGTACGATAAGAATTAAAAATTATATAGTAAATAAATAAGTTGTATAAATATAAATACTTTGATTGTGTAGAAGGTTGATTTTATTTAATAAATATAATTATTCCTTATCTTTATGTAATTTTAGTTAAATACATATTATGCAAAAGATAGTAAAAATGATTAAATCGCAAATTCAAGCTTAAACGATAATGATTGATCCAAATAAATGTTTAAATTATGGATTGATTATTTATTTTTATTTAAAATTGATTAAACCCGTATGATTATAAAAATATTAACGAGTAGTGGTTTAATTTGGATAACATCATAATCCTAATTCTTTTGACATGAGTTGTTAATACTTTGACTCTAAAAAGTCAAAATTGATTTTTTGATTTAAAGCAAATGAATGATCAAATTTAAATATTTTGTTAAATGATTGGTTGAGATCGTCTAATATTTTTTTTCTAATTAGTTTTTTATTTATGTTGAAAGATACTTTTTATTGAACCGTTTCGTGTAATATACGAGTCCATAGTAAGAATGTATATTTTTTATTTTATATTCTTTCTAATTCTTTTAAGAAACATTATTTCTTCAAAAGTATTGTTTTAATCACTACCGTGACTCGAAATAATGAGTGTTAATGGCTAAAAGACAGATGAGATATATCTACTAATATTTTGTTTGATGAATGTCGCACTATAAGGTTAATCTTAATCATCCCTGCAAATGACCCAATTTTTTAATTTATTACTACTATTTTCTGTAATCTTTAATTACATTTAAAATACTAAGTGAGTTATAAAAATTGTTTTTAGTAAGGATTTGGATTAGGTTTTTAGCGGCCTTCCAAAAAACTTATAGCCTAGTGGTACTAGGTGTACTAAGTATTCCTTAAAGTTACGGGTTCAAATCGCGTAGTGGACAAAAGATATACATTTAGGAGTAGGTTTAATATACATGTGTGTTCTGCCGTTCAAAAAGAAGTTTTTTTTGCAGGTCTAAGAAAGGAAACTAACCTGAAATCAAGTCAATAAAACAATCCACTCTAACAATATGATTTTATATTTATTGGAAGAATGCATACTTACACATCTTAATGTAACAGTTGTTGAAGCCAATGGAATTTAGAGTCCAAGTATTACTTACATAAAAAAATAAAAAAATAAAGAATCCCCCCTCCACCCACCCCCCAAAAAAAAGGAGGAAGAAGAGTAAACTTCTGATCTTTTTACAAGAGATTTTTCCATGTTGACTACTCTCATCAATCCTACAACTTTAGGCTATTTAATTTTCTGTTCATTTATGAATGCAAAACCTTTTTGATTTTTGTAAAGAAAACCAACAAGATCACAGTGAAGAAACATCTTCAAGATTTGAAACAGATGTGGTATCAGAGGCTGCATCATCAATGGTCATGTTGAGGTATTCTCCAATCACAGAACTGTCATCATCACCATTAACCGAAGGGGCTGGAGATGCATCCGGTGTGACTGCAACAGATGACGGGGTGGATTCCGGCTCTTCGTCACATTGCTGAAGGTAAAAGTACATAATGCTGGCTGTCAGCATAAGCATCATCTTCTGGTTCACCTGTCAAGACATGAGAGCTTAAATTGTAAAATGTAATTTATCAGACTTTAGTGGGAATTTTAATTCATTTATATATGGATGTGTTGATTTGGGCTATGTTTTTATATTTCTAACAGGTCAAATGGTTAAACTAAAAGATTCAACTAGCAACAAAAAGGGTCAAAAATCGTCCAGGATATAAATCGCTTTATTAAAAATTAAGTTTAGATTATCATTGTAAAAATGGGGTTTGTAATCACATTGATGAAGGTAAAAGTACAAAATGCTGGCTGTCAGCACACGCATCATCTTCTGGTTCACCTGCCAAGATATTGCCACGTATGAGAGCTCTAATCTAATGAATTGGACCGGAGGTGGTAAGTTCAACCTATCTACAAATGGATTTGTCAGTTTGGGTTATGTTTTCATCTCTAACAGGTCAATCTGTTAAGCTAAAAGATTCTGCATCAGATGGGTTGGAAATCATCCGGGATGTATTCAGATGTATGAAGTCTCGTAAATTGCCTTTTTTAAAATATATAAATTTAGATTATTATTGTAATAATAGAGTTTCTGTAATTATCAAACTTTGCAGAGGTGACCAACTTGACCCAAACAGCATACAAGTTAGAAGCCAATTTGTAGCTATATACACCGGCAAAAGCCAATGTATAACACAAGTCATGATTAGGTCCTGGTCTGCAAGCAAGTCTTACATCTGACACTCTCAGGCAGTGCTTGACTATTTGGATTTCCTCAATACCAAAAAGCAACCCTATGGGGAACAGTGGTGGATTCAGGATTCCCCAATATGCATTATGGCAGCGAAATTTTTTTCTTGGGATAGACTTCAACAACAAAAAGTGATTCTGGGTATGCACAATTGTGTCAAAGAGGTTTCAATTGCAATTCAATTTGAAGGGTCTGATATTGATTTTTGCAAGTCCATACAAGTAAAGCTAATTTGACCCAAGATAATCCATATTTGGGTATGAACATGCAAATCCAAATCCAAGTTGCATAGAATGATGTCTGAAAAGTTGTAGCTATATTGTTAAACAAAAAGGAAACCATATTTTCGGCAAATAAGAGTATTTAACTTGTAGAAGCAATCCCATCTCAATTTTTTTTAATTAACAGAGGCAATTTGAGTATTAGACTATTAGTATAAAATAATGACTTACACAATTTTCACCTCCTTTCATATATTTTTTTTTGTCTCACTACCATTTTTCACAACCGGAGAAGTATTTGTTTCTTGTTATACTAATCGAATATACCCCTTTCCCAGGAAATAAAGACCATCGTAATAAATAAATAAAGAAACACATAAAGGCTGCAATTACCTCCATGATGTCTTCGGGCAACAAGAAGATCGAGCAACCAAGCTTTCGCGCAACGCTGATGATATAAGTTGCATTCAACTTCTTCTCATCATCTATCATCACAATCAAGGAACAATTTTCAGTATCATGAAGATGGGTGGATGAAGACAACAAAGTGACTAGTGGTAGCAAGATGGGCAGCGGTGATTGTGTAACAGATCAAAATTTGGTTATGTCTGGTATTGGTTGAAACAGGCTGGCCCAGGTTGACCCCCAAAAAAGGTTCTCCATTTTAATATTTTGTATACATAATGTGTTTATTAGACAGATTATTCTAGTGATACAAAAAATTTAAATCAGAAAATGGTTTAAGAGACTATGCATCAAAAATACACTTTGGGAGACTTTTAACCCATCCGACCTATTTGACCAGCTCCCCTTTTACTTATTTTCTTATATAGCCTATACGAGAAAAAACAACCTAAATCGACCCATCCATAGGCAAATGGGTAAAGATTGCCACCTCTAATTAGTTTGACTAAACTTTTAAAATCTAGCTCGTGTTCAATTTCATAGTGAAAAGCTTAACATTAAAAGATTTTGTAACCCTTCAAAAAGGTTAGTCCTTTAGCTCACTGATTTAGGAGTGTGACTATAATGGATAGTAGGGGAAAACTTTTAACCTCTTTATGTGAAAGCGGGTCAATTTGTGTTCTTATTTACTGCTAACATTATGCTGGATTAGAATTTAAAAAGTTTAGCTAAATGGAAAATAGTTCAATCAACGTATAATCCACCCAAGCTATACTAAAATGTTTACAACATTCAAACAATTTAGACCAATACTTTCTAATAAGTACCTTTTTTACATAACCATATGGCATATTTAATAAATTAACTGTTCATAAAATTAAAAAGGGCATGGCAATAAGGTGTTGGTGGGTCAACACAACCAACCCAATCATTTTGACCCCCTCCTCCTAAAAACATTACACCTTTTTACTTGTTATCCGACCTGTTCGACCTTCCCATTTTTCCACATGTACCGCCAACATGTGATATTTACATAGCTTAGTTTAGTTATTAGCCTTATTATGTAACCTTTAAACTGTTTTCCCTTATAAAACACAAAGATAGATAAGGATATTTAAGTGGAAGTGTTATCTAAATACTACAGATTAGCTAAACCACCAACATATTGAACCTCAGCGAAAAAACATACCAGTTATACCCTTGGTTACAAGGTTCCAATTGACAACCCTGGGCTCCACTGCAGTGAGAAGCTCAAGGAAGAAGATCCCATTAGAAAGGCTTTTATCCTGCATTACCATTAACAAAAAGAACACGAGAAGTGATCAATTCACAATATAAGAATCATGAGCTCGAAACTTCTTTCACTTCATATCAGACCTTATAATTCTCCATTTGGGAAGTTCTGCCTATGTTTTTCACTTTTCGGTTCGCCCACCTCAAAATATAACCGTCGGTTATCTCATGGGAGCGAGATCTCAAGTGCTTTAAAAGCTGAAGCATATTATACCTCATTAACTGCCATAGAAAAGCTGAAATGAAAAAATAACAAGTTAAAAGTTTTATCTTTCATGTAGAGGTGGCAAGATGGGCGGGTCTGGCAACAAGTCAAAACATCTTCCGGTTAAAACAAGTTAATTTTTGTACGTGACGGGGCAGGTTGGAACACCTTTTTATCCGACCATTTCTTAAATTTTGTATACAAACTTAGTCCTTTAATTAAGATCAAGAAAACGACATTCTTACAATAATTATCTAAATCTTTGAATAAAATAATTTAGGAGATGGCAATATCAACAATAGACTAGGGACAAGTTCAATGTGTTTGACACATTTGACCCCTTCTAGGCGATTGAACCATTTGATAATCAAGATAAAACACAACCCAAATCGACTTGTTCATAATTAAACGAGGCCAAATTTGCCAACTCTACTTTCGTGTAATGAAATGAGTCTAAGATCATAGTTTATTACCAAGTATGAGCTTCTTGTTCCCTTGTACAATATCATCGCCTGCCACGTTCACGAGGGAGAATTTTAATTGTTTTCCGATCCTAACAGCTTGATTACAATTCTCGACCTTTCTAAATGGCATTTTGATAGGAGGTTTAGTTGTGTGCTTCCAATTAACTGACCCTGGAGAAACTTTCTCAAGAATTTCCAGAAGAATCCAGCTGCATGAACAAGAGATTCGCAGTCAAATGTTTCTGAAATTCAATCAACATTAAAAAAAGGAACAAAATGTAGTAAATTACTTCCACAAAATGAAGTTTGAATTTTACTCAAACTTGCTGATATAATGTTTGATGTAAGTCTTTCATTAAATTTTTAGCCATTAACATCATGAGACCTGAAGTTTTAAGGGAATATTATTAATTCTCTTAAAAAAGTATATAAATAGAAAAATGTGGCCTTATATGTGTTTATGTGTAATTATATAATCATGTGATCAATTTCCGAAAATGGTGAACGTTGAATTTTGAAAGTTAACATGAATGTAAATGTGGTTAAATTTGTCTAAAAGTCAATTTTAACGTATAAAATGGGTGAAATTTACTTGATGAAGTTAATTATAAATGTAATTGGTGGTTAATTGACAAAATAATTGAAAATTGCAAGTTTGACTTTTGAAAGTCAAACGCAAGATTTGGTGGTCAAATTTGGCTTTGAAAGTCAATTTCATGTTAGTAAACAAAAATAAGGTGATAAATTCAAGAAATGTGGTCTAGAAAAAATTAAATAAAAAATAAATTTGGAAATTTGAAAGAAATGGAAAATTTTATGTTAACCGATCAAAACTTATAATCGACCAAATTAGATTTTCAAATGGGTCAAATAGTTGTAATTGATAAAATATAATTTATATAAGTCGGCTAGGGAAGAATTGTACCCAAATTAATATAAAATTCCACCCTCACCGTTGTGTATGTTTCTTCCATTCTAAGACATTACACACGTATACTTGAGAAAAGAGGGTGAGAGGGTAAAACTCTGTGCAGCCTTATCAAGGACGGTATCTAAGCAAGATTTGGGAGCAACAAATCATCCATTTGAATCAAGTTTGGCGTTAGAATCATAGAAACTTGTAATAAGGTATGTTATTGTATGCTTCTTCATGTTCATCATTTGGGTTTGATGACCCATATAGGATTTAGCCACGAGTTGGTGTTAATAACATAAAGGTAGTTTGAAAATTTTAATCAAATCATGTTTAGGCCAACCATCTCCTGATGGCTTGGTGGTAGGACGCCTGGAAAGTCTTAGAAGAGACCGGGTTTAATCCTCACTGTGTGCAAACATCTTGGATAGCCAGGAGAGGAAACAGCCACATAAATGGTTAGACCATGGTTGATAGGAATCCATCCCATACTAGGCTCGTATCATGCCATAAACCCAAGTGTAGAACTCACCCCCAAAACCTAGCTTGTAGGGGGAGGGGACACCTAGACTTATCAGCCACCAACTTAATTTACTTTTGGCCGATGTGGGATCATAACAATACC
Source organism: Dittrichia graveolens (assembly GCA_038502395.1). Lineage (NCBI taxonomy): Eukaryota > Viridiplantae > Streptophyta > Magnoliopsida > Asterales > Asteraceae > Dittrichia > Dittrichia graveolens. The sequence continues at coordinate 13,903,522 of JARJIL010000001.1, read as the reverse complement.
CCATGCTTGAAGGACCAACGTCCTCGTTGGTCACGGTTGGCACCCTTCTTTTCCAAGCCACCAATCCGAGTGTTGGAACCTTGCAAGATGAGGATGGCTCTGATACCAATTGGTACGAACCTATCCCATAATAGGCTCGTATCATGCCATAAACCCAAGTGTAGAACTCACCCCTAAAAGCTAGCTTGTAGGGGGAGGGGACACATAGACTTATAAGCGACCAACTTAATTTACTTTTGGCCGATGTGGGATCATAACAATGTTTATCAAAATATAGCTCGACTTCCTTAGAGAACCTAAAAAAGAGGGAATTCCCTTTTGTAGAATCATGTTTAGGCCATTTATAATGCAAAGAAACTGGATTTTGAGCAACACCTTCTAAACTTTGTATTTTGACCTCAAATGGATCATTTAGGGCTTGAATCTGATTTGGATGGATTAATATATGTTTTTGATGATCAAAACTTGTTTAAAATGATCTTAAAAGTGCTTGGGAATCAAATCTAGGTCGTTTGAGTCAGAAATTGGATGGGTAAGTTTTGGAAATGGAAATTGAGCATAAGAGCTGAAACACGAGGCTGCAGAACTGCTGGGCAGTGTATACGGCCCAGATAAGGCCATATTAGCTGTTTTTCAAGCCCTAGTTCATGTGATATGGCTGTAATAGTTTGAGGGTGGCCTGTGGCCGTATTGGGTCTCCTACTCTCCTGAGTGCATTTTTGCTCGTTTTACTCACATTTAAGCTATGTAATTTTACCTTAACATAAAATAATGATATCATAGGTGTTACACTGTCCAAATGAGCCTGTTAAAGTGTGCTTAAAATATATGAGTAGTTTTAAGATGAGTACACCTAATTTTATACATGTTAATGCCAATGTCTAAGATATTTACATGTTGATTGAATAGTATATGTTCTTGAACTTGCTATAAGCACAAATTGAATATATGGAATGCGTAGAATGATTAAATACATGATGAGGAATGTGTATAAAGGTATTGGATCCATACATATATGCACTGCTATATGTTTATATCATGAGATAGAGTAGTATTATTATTGTTCTGCTTTTTCTTTAACGACTCCTAAATCTACCCCAAGTTCGTCCACGAAGGGACTTAAACCCATTGTACTAAGACGGTATATGTTTATACCATGAGATATAGTAGTATGATTATTGTTGTAAGACAGAATTATGTTTATACCCAGACAAAGTGATAGAATTATATCCGGTATCTTATTACTATTAAATAGAGGTGGTGTGATCTATGATATGCATTATATGTATAAGATGGTGCGCTCACTAAGTTTATGGTTAACCCAGTGGTTATTATGTTTTCAAGTTTAGGTGACTCCGAATACTTGGTAAAAGGGAAAGGAAAAGCTCTGGCTTGGCGGGCTCGTCTAGAAGGTCGTATGTAGTTACAAAAGTGCTCAAGTTAATTAACCCCAGTTATGAGTTATATTTTGTGAAATGAAAGGAATGTAACTATACAAAAACTATAAAATGCTTCAAATGATGAACAGGATTATAGTATGTTTTACCATAAATATATTACACTTTGGTCTTAAAAAATGTGGGCCGTTACACACCACCATTATCAATTCATTCTGAAAAGCAAAACCATGCCTAAACCTTTAATGGGAAGCATGTAGTACTGTTATTATGCAGGATGCTAAAAATGACTTAATTATTTAGAAGTATGCCTATGATATGTTGTTGGATGTCGGTCTAAGCTCACAGATTGAGTGTTTGGTGATAAAAGTAATAATGATTATAAATTTTTGATTATATAAGGTCAATATAGTCAGATATGGAGAAGGTAAGGAGTACCCGCAAGAAAATCAATTATTGAGATAATGTAATATACCTAAGCAATCAATAACTTTAATCACATAACTATCTGATGTTGATATTTCAATTTTCAAGTCTCAATAATCACTTTAAAAAATGCACATCCGAACACCCCTAAAATGGACCATTCTTTCCATATGCAGATAAACCATAACCATTTGTTTGTCCTTCCCCGAGATTTCACTATACGTGACCAACTTCCTGCCTACTTAAAAGGTTTTCTTTATGATTTCTAAAAATATATATATTTATACCTATATAAAATCACCTATGATCAAGTGTTGATTGTATGCTACAACCCTTGAACTTCCAAATCTAGAGTCACACCAACACCAAAATTTTAGTATTGAATATATTAACAAATATATCCTTTTCTTGTTCTTAGCAGTAGTATTATAATCATGAATAAATTAATGCTGCTTCACAGCTCATTTATAGGTTAAATTGTTATATTAAGAAGTATGTCCAATAACTTTTGTAGTGTATGAAATCTAAACCCATGTAAGTACATGCATATAACTAGTGTGTATGGATTTGTATAAAAATATATACGTACCCATTTCTGAGATCCTCGAACACGTTATTAACATATGAAGAAATTCCAAGACTATTAATCCAGAGTCTGAAACATCTCTCTTCCCTTGACACTTGCTCATCATCTTTCATCATCTCGGCATAGGAGACCTTGCTGCTATCATTTGATAGTCCGTTCCTACACATATATTATATCTATAAATAAATTTGGCATATGCATTTCATCAGGTTATAACAAATAAATCAACTAATTAAAAGTAGCACGGCATATGAATGTTTAAGATAGAACTCTTTGCACTCAATATTTTCTATCTTTTTCCGCAAAGGGTGGGATCCAATGGCTAAATTTGAGGTGGCACTTCAATCCATTTATGTGAAAAGTGGGTCAATTTGAATTACATCCATACTATTATGACCCTTATACTAAATCAAATGTAAACCACTGGCCAAATTAAATGGAGTTAATTGGATGCTACAATTCTAGGTTGACAAAATTAAATGTAATTATAAAAATTGAGTTGGTAAAGGTTATGTCAAATTAGCATTAATAGAGTAATTAGGTACCAACTATCTGTAATTAATGGGGTAATTATAATAACTGATATGGAACCCTAAAATTTTATATTATGCTGCATTGTGTGGGTACACGTAAGTGTTTACAACCTCCTAAATCATGTACAAAGAAGTTGGGTAATTATTTTCCAAAGAGAAGAGTTGGAGGGTCAACCGGACCCAACCATTTTTACGCGTTACCAGTGTTGACTCTTATATTGAACCATCCAAACCATCATTTTTGCCACCTGTAGCCTCCTAGTGAATTAATACAAAGGGCTCAAACCTTTCATGGAATAGCTGGGCAACAAATGCTAGATTTAAATTTGTGGAGCCGTCAAGTATATCCTTTGGAGTTAAGTATCTTTTGCATTTCATTCTCTCAGCATGCTCAAGTACCAATCTGGCACGTTCAGCAGGATCTTTTGTATCCAGAGTGACTGGGTTGCAGTGTTCTGGTGAAAGAACATTCAGCAGGTAAGCATAAGCTTCTGCATCCTACAAATGCAGTAAATGGCAATGTTAGAAAAAAGAACTCAAGGTTAAATCTCCATAAGTGTATTGTAAAAAAAGTTCTAAAAATTAAAAAAAGAAGAAGCTAAACTGGAACAAGCTCATTTGTACAAAGATAAATATGCACGGATAAGAATAAGAGGTGTCATGGTGAATTTGTATCAACTTTGTTTAAAAAGGATGTGGTAGGAAGTAACATGTGAGTTGAAGGAGCAACGAGTATTAAGTAGAATTTAGGCACTTTCTCCAGGACAATTAGTAGTTTCCAAAATAAGTTAGGCCAAGTTATAAGATCATGGTGTCCCTTGCAATATCCAAGACTTCAAACTATGAAGACTAAAGTAGGGCGGGCAATTTCATGCCATTTATGTTTAGATGCCTAAATAGGTCAATTCGGGTTATACTTCATTCATGATTCATAAGGGGTAAAATAATATTAATTAGCAAAGAAGGAAACAAGTTGAATGGTTTAACAATCCCCGAGGTACACAAGTGTTTAAACCTCCTATATTGCTTTATTAGAATAAGGATCATTTTTTTAAGAGTAAATTTCACGGATGGTCCCTGTGGTTTACCACTTATTACATGCGTGGTCATTTATGTTCGTTTATTACACTGGAGATCCCCATGGTAAGTACTTTGTTACGCTGTCGGTCCCTATGTCCTCTTTGTGCACTTAAAAAGACAAAAACACCCTTATATTATCAATTTCTTATTTTTTATAAGACTAAATCATTTTTAAAATTATTTATTACTTAAATATTATTAATAAATAAATAAAATAACTTTATACTACCACATCATCCCTAACTACTATCTATTAATACCCACCCACCCTCAAACCACCGTCTGAAACAAACCGCCACCACAAAAACCTCAAACACCACCATCGACCACCGTCTACCACCACTCAACACCATCTACCTCCGATCATCCTCGTCAAGAATAAAGATCATGTATAAAAACCTCAAATACACAATTAATATGTTCATCACCACCACCGCTAGCTTCTACCAGTACCACAACCATTCACCCAATTACCACCATCTACCACCCAACCACCACAGTATACCAACAACAACCACCATGAACCAACAAGAACAAAAAAAATCTTAAATCAGAAGCACAAAATACCTTAATTGGATACACCAAAATCCTAAATCGGAAACACCACCAGACAACCCCAAAAATCCCAAATATCCTACCAAGACATCCACCCTCTACAACCACCGGAAACCATGCCCATCAGCACCAGAAACAAAATCAGAATCAACCACAATCAAAATCAACCAAAAATAAAGATCATGTACTAAAACTTAATCTGTTCAAAATCTAATCATCCACGTACACACAGATCTGAAAAGATCCAAGAAAAAAAAGAAGAAGAAGATGGCGGTGGCGGCGAACGTGATTGTCACCGGAAAAATCCTAGATCTGAGGCGGCGGCGAACGTGGTCTTCTTTGGTAAGGGGAAGATGCGCGGTGGTGGTGAAAGTCCTCTCCGGCGATCATGGTTGATAGTGACGCGGCTGAAGAGGGACAAAGATGGTGGTGATGGCGGTGGAGAAGAATGGAGGGGAGTTGATGGTGTGTCTGTGTGTGACGGCAGAGGAAAGGAGGATGATGGTGGTGGTTTGCAGCGGAGATTCAGTTGAGAGGGAGAAGGAAGGGGGTGGGTGGGTGGCGGTGGTGGGCGATAGCGGTGGTGGTATATATATATATATATCAGTTTACATATTATATAATTATTATTTAATGGTTTTAATATTTTTTTGATCTATTTGAATTAAGGAAAATAATAAAAAAAAGAAATAAGGGTATAATAGTCTTTTTAAGTTAAAAGGGAAGGGTACCTTGGTCATTTTAGTTGCATCAGGGACTGACAGCGTAACAAAGTACTTACCGTGGGGATCTCTAGTGTAATAAACGAACATAAATGACCATGCATGTAATAAGTGGTAAACCACAGGGACCATTTGTGAAATTTACTCTTTTTTTAATTATATATTTATATAATCATACTTGATATTTAACCTTATATATAAAACTACAGAAATACAACAGAACAAATGTTGTCAAATTGACTTGTCCTAATACATTTTGATATGTTACCCAACCCGCTTGACCTAACTAATTTGCCATCTATAGTCTATAGAATACAATTACAGGCTAAATAACTTCAATTCTTCCCAAGCCGTATTGTACTCTTATATTGCAACTCCATTTTATATGGGGTTTTCAACAACTCTATTATTTTGATTAATTTAGTATTAGTAAGTTCTTATTTAAGTTTATTTCCTATTTCTTAGTTTTTTTTGGAGTTGGTAGGTCTTTAAAATTTTCTAAGTTAGTGGTCAGTTATTGTAACTTGAACTTGCAATTGTCATTTTTTAATGTTTGGATAAATATATCACACTTCTAGTTACTAATTGAGTCAAATAATGAGTTTTGGATAATCCATGGTATCATACCCCTCTAGAAAAAAGTTAGGGAATGTTTGGGATTGACTTTCAACTTTTTCAATTTTGTAACGCCGAAGGGTGTTTGTTATTACATTTGGAAAATGTGATTATGTGTTCTTTTGCCCGCAAACATGATTTTGGAGAACCATATCCACACATGTTTTTACAAAACGCCATTTTGAAAGCACCATTTTCCAAACGTGAAGCAATCCCAAACACCCCCTAAATACTAAAAAGCAAAGAGAAAACTTACTTTTAATCTAATCCCCGAAAACTTCACTAAAATTTCAAAAAATGTTTTCTCTGTGTTTTTTTTCATAAGAATGTCCTTTTTGGTCATTTTATATATTAGTTCCTTAAAATATCCAAATTTACTAAATTCTCAAACTGCTAACTGTTTGATTATCATAACTTCAAACAACAACAAAAGCACATCCACATTGCTCCTAAGTCCCATCTACTTAAGTAAGGGGGAGTTTAGTGTAGGTTTAATATGATTACCGCCTTGGTTTAAAAAAGCGCCGCTTTAAGCACTAAGCACCGAAGCCCAATGCTCTGATAGTACATAGATGCTACAATTAATTGCTTTAGGGGAAGCGCTAAACAGCGCTTAAGCGTGCCTTAAGTAGGTTTAGTTTAGTTTGGGCTGTTAACACTGTTGTTCACTACTTCAAAGTAAGGTATGTTCTTTTTACACTGAAATTTCATCTTCCCCCCTCTATCATTGAACTTTCAGTTTTCTTATTTGAATCATCTTCATAATCATGCTTTAGTTTTGTTTTGTTATTGAATTTTGAATCATCATCATTGAACTTTCAATTTTCTTATTTGAATCATTTTGAATCACGATGAGGGCATGAGACTGCCGTTCAAGATTGCTTTAGTTTTGTTAACATGAAAGTGTACAATGAATTATGAAAATATTTGGTAATTGGTATCACGGTACAAGTAACGGCATATAAGTATTTAAGTTTAAGTATTTATAATTATAAGTAAATTTAGAAATATATTTTGGTGTTTAAGTACTTGTGGTTTTGAATATATGCATTGACACTTTGGTAGTTTAAGTATCTATAAGGTAGTATATGACATATATGTAGAAGTTATGTAATATATAAGTATTATGTATTTTTTGTGACTTTTGGGCGCTTCGTATGCTTAAAGCGAGCGCTTTTGCATAGCGCTTCGGCTTTCAGGGCCCTTAGTGCTTTGGGGCACTTTACGCCTTTTCAAACCAAGATTACTGCGAGTTCAAGTAGCAATAATCAAGTTTGGGTGTTTGGCAAAAGGTGAAGGTGATAATTTATAGGAAAGGAAACACATTTGGAGAAGTGGATAAGGAGTAGTGATAATTAAGATAATTGTGTCCCGAGATGGTATAGGTAGCCTAGTGTACGAGACATGGAATCTCTCTTACATGTCTGCTAGTTGTGAGTTAAGCAATTTATCTATTCCATGTTTGGCCGTGAAATCGGTTGGTGGGGCACCCCCAAAGAGTGGGTTACATTTTTCTTTATTAAGTTATTGTGTACCTCCTACTACTAACTTTAATTACCTCATTACATGATTTTCATACTTTTAGTCATATTAATTACTTTGAAAACATACATCAAATGAGATAACCACTACACTATAATAAATCAACTTATTTAACACGTCTTGACTTAATACTAAATTTTTATTACCCTTTCTATTGAATATTTTCATGTGTAAGTTTCTATGTAATAATAATATGGAACCTTAGAAGCTAATAACATCATAAAAAAAGATCAAAATCCTAAAAATAAAGATATCATAATGAAACTTTGTTAAACTATACAAATGTGAAAAAGCTCGATGAAAAGGTAGTAATTACCTTCAAATCTGATGAGAAGTTTGTTATAGTTTTTGTGTAACCTGCTTTCTTGAGATGAAAATTCATCCACTTTAATAGGATTTTCTCAGGAGATAATGTTACGAGCTCCTCAACATCCTACAAAACAATGTAAGGTATAAAATACAATACTCGTTGAATATCCACCTACATCAAGAAATAGAAAGAAGGATTAAGATTTACATCATCATCATCCACCAATTCAAGAAGCTGAGGTGTCTTTCGAAGGTTGAGATCTGCCAGGAGTTGGATCTGGAGGTGCCACCATTAATAGTACAAGTTATTAACATTAGAGATGAACAAGATATATACACACACATATGTATATATATAAGTAGTCCTCTTCATTTTTTATAACTAACAGAAGTGTGTTAAATAAGGTTAGTATAGAAGCATTAACGTATTTTCACACACACAAACTCTATTTGTAAAATTTGCCTCCCCCCTCTTTTTAGTACCACAAATCGCTACTAAAATTATCTATAGTATGCATGCGCATACTTAGCAAAATAGCAAACCAGGTAGGTCCACCCATGATTGAGAGTATTCCACTCCTATCGGCTGGAGAATTTTGTTAATTTATGTGTGTGTGAATATACTTCGTGCTTAACTACTAGCAACAAATGAAAAGACATCATATGCATAATTCAGCTTCAATGGTTGAAAACTTAAGTTATAATTATAATAACTTATAATTCCACCATTGTTTAGATCATCAGTAAACAAGACCATTGCTTTAATTAACAAGGTAAACAGAAAAAGGACACACCTTAATGATTTGAGAAATTAATCCAAGTACCAAATGAGGCTGCAAATTTGTGGAACAAAAGTGAGACCATATAAGCTAAAAGCATTAACTAAGAGGATGTCTGGATATGCATTTAAAGCGATTAATCAGTTTTTAGTCTTTGCCAGAAATTGATTTGATTACGAACTTCTGATCGTTTAAGGTGAAAAAGGAGTTGCTATAAGGAAACTGATTATTGACGTGTACGTAAAATTATCTAATTATCCTGAATTTCAATCACCCGATTATTTGATTCTGGTTCATTCAAGTTGCAATTAATCACTTCAAAAGCACATCCAAACACCCGTCATATGGTAATTAGGAAAACAGCCAAATGGCCCAAATAGCTTACCTTTCCTTCAGCCAGGTCCTGGCTGCCAACATTGACTACGGTGCAACCTATAGCCTTTGCAGAGTTGAGGCAAAGAGTATGATTTTCGTTTCTTTCCCAAAGGTTGAGTTCTTTTTTGGTGTTAATAGCTCGGTCATCTATTGTATTTGGCACAGCAACATTAATAAGTTTACTGCAAATTAAACCATAATGATATATCAAAACCACCACAATAAAGCGGCTCCTTATGTCAATACAAAGTAGAGTAAAACACCAGACCCTGCTTAAATACCATAGTAGAACTCCATCTCTAACAAGGTCAAACAAAGCATTGGTGGATGGATCAATAGGAAGAAACTGCTTCATAAATGGATCGTCTCTTAGATAGCTATTGATATGGGCAACGTAAACTTCTTTCTCAGAATCATGCACAGTGTGTAGGGTTGTGGATGTTGCTTTAAGAAAGGTAGACGCGTTCTTCGAATTACCCAATTTCTTTGCAGCTTGTGTTTGTAAATTTATGTAAGCCTGCTCACACGATGCAGTAAGTTCAAAGTTAATCCAGACTTTGATATAAACAGAAAAAAGATGCATGGAAATTGCTACCCTTATTCTTAGTTCTTCAGATTATGGGTTTCATCGTTGTTGTTTAAACCAGTAATCACATATTTAGCCTCCATGGCTTACATGACCAAGACACGGAATGAAATGGGAAATGGCCCTAAACAAATAGGAACTCAAATGCAAAACATAAAAAAGTGGAAGGTCCAGTGTTTACCCTAAGAAAGCCTTCAAAATCAAGTTTGTTGCCTTCGTCAGTACCAGGCTCGCACAATATATCCCTTATTTCCTCCTCCTTGAAGATCACATTGAAGGGCTTCAAATTCACAAGCAAGGGTGGCAAGTCATTGGTAGTAACTTGACCATTTTCCTTCTTTAAGTGTATAAACTATACACCAAGCAAACAAAACGAAACATGAGGTATTCAGGATTGCTTTTTAAACAGTTTATCTGCTTATTGTCGTAAAAGAACGCAAAATAAGCAATTTGAAGTGTTTGGATAGTGTTTACAAGTCTGTTTGATTTAATAAGCAATTTGAAATAAGCAAGTAGATACGTGTTTATAACATTGATTAGAACACTTTGAACCTAAAATTTTCTTGTTCTCGGGTTTTTACAGGAAAAAGGAAAGGCACCGGAACCAGTGGACAGTGGTGAGGTTTTGACTAGTTTTCTTAAACTTCCATTCCAAATGTGGAAGAAAAGGCCACAGAGAGAGAGAGAGAGAGTCATAAGTTTTATAAAGGATGTTAATGATAAAACTATGTAAAAATGGATTCATTATAGAGCTACCCTTCTTTCCTTGGAACTTATTTAACCACAAGCTATACTAAGATAGTAAAATGGTATACAAATTGGTCATCTTATTTACTTGTGTCTGCAACACAAAAGCACAAGAATATAATTATAAGATAATGCTTTCTTTTCCTTCTAAACTTACATTTTCTTATGTCTCCAAGCTCGGCGATGATACCGCGTACAAGATCATAGGAGTGGGGAGGGAAGATTGATTACCTTGGATTTGAGGCTACGAAGTTGAGCTTGTGAGAATTGACTCTGAAGCCATTGATCAGAAACACGAACTCCCTCAAATCTAGACATCTCCTTCTTCCCAAAGTTCACAAATTTTTGCAAACCCAGGAAAGAATTAAACCAAATTAACTTCTCAACTTCCTTCTCCGACAAAAACAATCACCAAAATCCGCCACTAATAAGAAACCAATCAAATCTATAACACCCACAATCCAAAAACCAAAACAATTAATCAAGCATTATACAATCATCAAATAACTCGATATAATGATCATAATGAAACAGATTTACGAATCCCATATTGGCAATCGAGATTTGAGAATGAACATCAGGCAACAAACGCATTGAGTTAAATGCGACAATTGATCGAACACATTACCTGCAGAATCAGACATACGTACATGAACGTCCGATTTCGATTGATTTCAACAAATTGAGTCCAAAAACGTCCATAGACCAAGATAGATTATGCATGTTGGTTCATGGGGGCGATGGTAAGAGGGTAGAGGGGGCATTCGGGCAAAAACGAATTTGCCATGAATGAGAGGCATGGAGGACACGAGATTAAGAAACTAACGTCTCGAATGCCCTCTAATTTTCGTCTTCGTTTTTGTTTTTCGTGATTTGAAGAAACTGTATGATGTTTGTCCCAACGCGCGTAAGCGTGGGAGATTCCTACACGCGGTTCCTTTTGAATGATAGTTGGAGCTATTTTATTATTTTTATTTATACGTGTAAATAATAAATAGTAATGAATAACAATAATAATTAATAATGATAATCATAATAATAATAAAAAATAGGATATGATATATGCTTCTAGTAGTATCGATTTTAAGTGATATTTTTATACTTACAAATACTTTGAATAAGAGTATGTTAGTCATTTTATTACTTACTCGTTTAATTGTTTGTAAGTAAGAAAACATATAAATAGGTGTTTGTAGTTGCACACATCATTTTCCTATAGTAAATAGAGTAAATTAGATTTGTTAATGTGTTTTTGTCTAAATTACATACAATCATATATGATATATGTTTTGGTTGATTTGGGACGGTTATTTCGGGTTCGGGTATATGACTTCGGTTATTTGATTTATCAATTATAAAATCAGGTTTGTTATTGATTTAGTTATTTGAGATTCGAGTATATCCAAATAACCGATTAAAATTTGTCTAGGAACAAATTATTAGTAATAATGTTGGAATTCTTGTACCATTAAGGTTTGTATGGTTAATAAGGGTTAATGTTTGTTATTCACAAATTATCAAGTGTGCTTCCAAAATGGTTATCAATTATCAATGTATATGATAAGTTGAATGTCATCTCATATAACTAGGAAACATTTGAATTTATGAATGCGTTTGTAGTTTTGTACCCATTAGAGCAGCAATCAATCAAGAGACAATTAATATTATGTTTTGCCTGTAAGAAAAAAGGAGGAAAATAAAAATATCTTTAATTACAGTGTGAAACGCGCTGTAATGTGCAGACACTAAAACCTTATTAAATACAAATTATGAAAGAAATAATCAAATTTTAGAGTACATTATAAAAATCGTCCATGTGGTGTGTACAAGCTTTTATTTTTATCCTTTAATTTTCAAAATTACACTTATAGTCTTTGTGGTTTATATTTTGTTACAACTTTAATCCGTTACACTAACCTCCGTTAACTTTAGATGTTAGTATTTTAGTCATTTCATATGTTATCTTTATTGAAGAATGTTCATTATAGTCCACAATTAATTCATAGTACTAAAGGACTAATTTTAGCCTTTGAATCAATTGCATCAATGGTCCAGATTGTATTTTAAAATTTTAGGCGAAGTGACACTTTCGTAATTCACATGTGAAACTTTTACAAATCACATATGATTGTATACTGAATTACCTATGATTTTTTTTATATAAATTTATTATACACAACTCTATCTTTATTACCAAACATGTTTTATTCTTTTTCTGTTTTTTTCCTTCGCTACTTGCCTACTCTTGAAGCTACGAGGGGAGTTGTTCTGATCTGATATAGTGATATGTTTCATCTCAGATTAGAGTTTCAGTATATTTAGGTTTATTATTTAAAAATCAATCAAAATCCTGATCTGGTTTAAGAAAATAATTAAGATCTTAGGTGTTTATTTTTGTTGATTAAATAAAACATTAGATATAAATTAAAAGTAATTAAAGGTTAAATAAAAAAAGAGTAGGAATCTGTTTAGAAACATGTCTAACGATTAAATGATCAAAATGTCCTCATTTTAACAATCAAACTTATTCAAACATAATTGAGGTTAGTGTAAATAACTAAAGTTGTAATGAACTCTAAATCAAAGTGACCATTAGTGTAATTTTAAAAACTGTAAAGTCGCGTTTTCATAATAAAACTTTAGTGCAACCAAAAATCCAATTTATAAATAATAGCATAAGCATGTGCTAAAAATCGTTACAAATATTTGACATTTAATTCAAAAGTTGAGGAACAATCGGCACTAAATAAGTTTTAAATGATTTGGGTGCAAAACACGAGTCCATCCACTGAATCAACATCCATAAAAGTACCTGAAAAATGTTAGAAGTGTTTGATGAACTATAAAACCTAGTGAGCACTTGAAATAATTACTTATAAATAATATTCATGATCTCGTTAACATTACTCTTTTAGTAAATTCTGTAATTCATTACTACATTTGTATAATAACTATTGTTGTATTTATATTTGTACAATAACAATATTTGTCATCATGTCTGTTCAGTTAACGTATCTGTAAAATCACGGTATCCATATGGACCATATCAGTATGATTGTACTATATTCATATGATAACTATATCTGTATTTCAACTATTGTAACCGTAATTGTATTTACACATTGTAATTGTATCTGTATCTCATTTGTATATGTATAACATTTGTACTTGTATAACAAATGATGTATTTGCTGCATTTGAAATACTACATATATATATACACACATCTGTTTGTAAGTATAGCTATGTGATTGTAGTAATTTATGTAGCTGTAGATTAATAACTATATGTAATTGTATTACTGTGAGTATTGTACTTGTATATCAATGGTTGTTTTTACTTAAACAGCATGTACTATTTATCTCAATCTTGTATTTATTGATGTGTTATCATAACATATGAATATTAATCATACACACACACATTTATATAGAATTACATGTAATCATGAATTACTATTTACGAGTACTAGATCGAGGTACTTACCTGTGGTCCATATATTCCAATGTCTTATCTTATCTTTTCCTTAAGTCCCATTAGACATAAGTAATGATAGTATAACAATCATATATATTATATAAAGCATAAAACCAAACTTATAATCTGATAGAGGCCTACACGGCCTCTGACATGGCATGTGTCAACCTACATGTGCCGTGTTGGATCTACACGACATGTGTCCAGAGCTATATGGCATGTGTTAAGCCCTACACGGCCCGTGTCAACCTACATGGCCCGTGTTAAGCCCACATGGCCTCCCTCAACCTACACGGTCTGTGTCCAGACCTACACGGCTTGTGTTACCCTACATGGCCTCCTACACAGCCACCCTTTTCTACACGGCCCTTAGCAATTCGACTGGAATTTGTTATTTTCCAGCCAGAACTAAATTAATACGTAACTAAAACATTTCCAACGCGTTTTTATCTCATTTGACATCTATTATCTCCAATAAACATCAAAGTAACACTATTTGATCATCATACACCATTTAAACCAATTTATTGACCCATTTGCCTATGAAATCTCACGAACAATAACACAAGATAAATACTTATAATCTTTAGACTTGATTCCACCAACTTTTACTTGATTTAAATCTTGAATCGTTAACTTGATTTGATGATATCTCAATTCTTTGATTTTTCTTCCTCTTCTAATCAATTGCAAGAAGGTATGTGTGTCTATGGATAGGTGAACAATAAAAAGAAAACAAAGAAAGAAAAGAAAGGGGCTGCCGACCCTGGGTCGGTGGTCTCTTTTTAGCGGGTATCCTGTTACAACTCATCCATACGATCTCTATAAATTTCAACAAGAAATATATTTAGAATCATTATTTTAAACCATTTAATAATTTATAACTTTTATTCATTTTCCTTAACTTTTACGTAACACCTCATTTAATAATATATAAGTTTGGGGTGTTACAGAAACTAAAGGACGAAATCTGCAATTTTGTGCAAACCACATAGACGAAATTTGTAATGTACTCCAAATTTTATTTTGAGAATAGAAACACTATTAGATTGACATCAAAATATAAACTTTAGTTACAAACATAAATTTCTAGGCAATTCAAAAAATACCCGTCCCGAACTAAAACTGAATTACTCGAACCCAACAAACTGAATTCTAATTTGGTTTGGTTAAGTCAAATTTTTTAGAACAAAAACCCGATCTACTCGAAACCCTAAAATGTACCCGGATAATACAAATGCTTTCGACCGGAATCCATTACATATTTTGTTCTCGTTCAAATTAAAAAGACGATAAATGCTCTTATCCTCTTATTTTATTCATTTTTCTTGATTTATAATTCCTCTTTTAATTATTTAAAAATTCATAACAATATAACTATAAGATAAATACTTCTCTCCTTCGCCATCTCTATCTCACAATCTCTCTACCTCATATATCTCGATCTCTCTATCCGATTTAGCACTTTAGTCATCACGTTCCGCCCCCTGATCACCTCCGACCTTTCATCGCCTGTGGACTCTTCTCTCCATCTCTTTGGTACTGCTTGAATGGATTTTGATTTCATTGAATGGGTTTGGATTTAGATGTACTATTGATTAGGTGTAAACAATATGTGTTTTAATTTCATTCGATTTGGTGTAAACAAAGGGTTTTAACTTTAATCAAATATGTGTACATTGAATGGGTATACTTCTCTCTATTCTCCAAATCTAAACACCACCTTCGTTCACTACATACACCACCTCCGACCACCTCTAAACACCACATCCAGCCACCCTTAAACACCACATTTCAAATCTTCAGCCACCTCCTATCAAATCGCATCCCCAAACACAAAAAATCACCAAGATCTAAAATCTAAACACACACACACACCTTAAAGAGAAACACGCACACTAAACTGAAATAGCATGAACTTTAAGGACACACACCCATCAAGTCTCCAACCACCCCCTTCTAAATCGCATCCCTACCAGGTTTTATAACTAAAAAAAACCTATATTGCATAGGTGAACATGAGAAACCGGAAGGAAAAGACCGATAAGATGAAAGTTTTGGGAGTGATTCCATGTTCTCCATAGCTTAGTGAACCCCATGATCGACTTTGTCTTTGGTACAGGTGCTCATGGTTCTTGAAATTGATTTAATGGGTTTAATGTTACTGCATGCTCATCATCGATGATACATAGGTTTACATTAATTACCGATTTTCTTGCTCATCATCAATGCTCGTCATCGTGCCAAAAGGATTTATTGCAGTGGATAGGCCAGACAAGTTTGAGTGTGGTGAAGGTGTTTGATGAAGAGGAGTGTTTTAACTTCATGTTGGTTGAGTATACGCATCAGAAAGTTGTGATTCCACCGAAGAAACTTGGGCGAAAGGTGAATCTGGAAGTGGCCGGGTATATTGGGCAAGTATGTTGAGCGCCTTCTTAGCAGTACATTTGTCGAGAGTATCAAATCGATCAAGATCATCATGATACAGAAGAAAATAAGGATAATACCCTTTCCGAACCGAACATAGCCTAGGTGCAATTGTATTGTGCTTTCATGGCTTTATTTATTTATTTATTTGTTTGAGTAACAATTTAAGCAGATAAAAATAACGATGCGACATTAGTTTTATTGAAGAATGTTCAATATAGTCCATAATTAATTCAGTCCTAAGGGACTAATTTTAGCCTTTGGATCAATGTCATCAATGGTCCAGATTAAATTTTAAAATTTGGGCGGAGTGGCATTTTCGTAATTTTTCATAATTCACATGTGATGCTTTTACAAATCACATGTGATTGTATACTGAATCATCTGTGATTAAATATTAAATTTTCAGGATTATGTTTTTTAAATGGACTTTATTAAACAAAACTCTAGTTTTATTATATTACATAGTGGTGTTACCATGTCATAGTTTCACATTTTACAAAATGTCATTTGCATATGAGAGTTAAAAAGCATAAGTATGTTGTGTACAAACACACCAAAGGTGAACATATGTTAGATTTTGCCATTTTGGTATAATAAATCTCAATCCTCCTCTGTGTTTAGATGGAACCCTAAGGTCATCAAACCAATCCGTGGTTGCACTGTTTCTGCGTTTGTTCGAAAACCATGATGGTACGGTGATTGCAACAACGGTAGAGTTCTTGCTCTTTTGTTTGAGAAAGAAAAAAAATGCAAAAAAGATAAAAACACTTTTATGTCTTATTGAAAAAGTCTTTTCAACCACTTTTTTGAAAAAAGAGATGCGAAAGACATTAAGTGTTTCATGTAGCTTGTCCGAGCTCGGTTGTTTTAATTGTATCAAGATAGAAGCTTAAGTTTTAGTTTTAGGTTAAGCTTGCAACAGTAGTGGTTTGTAAGTTAGATGTCGTGTTGGCGGTTGCAATAGTAATGGTTTGGACAACAAGCGCCACTCCTAAATCGTGGAGCTCGTAACTTACATGTAAGAACAAGCTTCCATGTCATCGATTTTTCGATTGGAACAATATTTGGGTAACAAGTCACTGATCATAAATTCCCGAGGACCCCAACAAAACCAGATTCAAGAAAAAGGCAAACAAAGCTTGCAGAAATTTAACAAAAAAAGGTTTGCAGTTTGCACATTGCACCTCTTGTATGTATAGTTATGATATACTAAGTACTAACAACTAACAGACTACTTACCACCGACTCAACGTCTAGAAGAATGCCACAAGACCACAAAAATTTTCGTAGTGAGTGCGAGTCGAAAAAGAACATTGACAATCCTTGAACGATGGTCTACTTGGCCCAATCTTTCTGGATATCGAATGTGTAGTTCAACTCCAAGTAGCACTTATTGTCATCATCAAGAAACTGGATAGAATCCAAATGGAATGAGTTTATCAAAAATGAAAGAATAAATTGATGTGGCAAAATAAACTCATTTATTTGTAAGTTGGCTGATATGGGTTGTGTTTCATTTTAAATTCATCAAAGCAAGAAATTTAGCTAAAAGAAGAAAGAGTCAAATGGGTCAAATAAGTTGAAAGTAACCCAAAGTCTGTAATAAAGTGTATAAGCTCCCAAATCACTGTTCAAATATCAGGATTATTATTGTAAAAAAAATTTCAATGGAGTTAAAGCTTTGCGATCATTGTTTTACAAGTATTTGGATTATTATTGTAATAATTTTTGCGATTATAATCAAGGATTAACCAACAGGTGAAAAGGTGTTTGCAAGCCAACTCAGCTTGACCTCGCCTCTTTCGACTTGTACTAATTAAGGAAACATTTCAACCCGAATCTAATTTGTCAAGTTATCCAACCCATGCAAGCGACCTCCACAGATAAGATCAGTTAGGAGACGAGACAACTTTGACGGACATGAGAATTTTGAAGAACTTTATAAGTTTTCAAAAGTTGAAGATACAAATTAAGGCATTAGATTCGTTTACCCACAAATAGGTCGGTTCGGGTTATGAATATTCTAAAGTGGCATCACATGGTAGACTCGATATACTTGACCATAAATGAAACAATTCAAACAGACTGAAAGTCATCTAAGTGTATTCATATTGCATTACTATTCATAGATTATTATTAACAACAAATCTAATATTCTATTTATAAAAGTTCAAGAAAATACACACAAATGTGTTGGTGGGTAAGCCTAACCATTTTCGCCATACAAAACTAATTCTTGTTTCAAACAAATACCCGATCCGCCTATTTGCCACCTCTAACGAGAACACACAACTCTTGATATTTTAAACTATCTTTGGACCCGAGAAAAAAAAATCAAATCTTGATGTTTTCCAAAACATTGGTAAACACAAGAAAACACGAATCTTGATGCTTTCAACTAGCAAAATTTTTGACATTTTCCAAGAACATTGTTTTACCTTGGTTTTTGCTGAATATGATCCTCTAGCAAACATACCCGAAGGAGTAGTTTCTTCAGTCATAACATGTATGTAAGGCTCAGCTTGAGGGCTAAAAGTTCCAAGCATTTGTTTCGAGCTGTCAACTACAATGAAACTTCTTTTTGTCACATTCAAGGCCAAAACTCTAACCGATAAAACATTGATCTAACTACAGGGTGAAATTCAACCAATTTACTAATGAATAGGTTGGTTTGGGTTATGTTTTATCTTTAACACGTCAAACGGGTAAAACAAATTATATAACAGGGAAACGGGTCAAATGGATTGAAAGTCTCCTAAAATGAAATATATCAATCTTGTAATAATATAGGTTTTGAAATCATCATTAATGCATTGAATATTTACAAAGAAAAGTGTTTTGGTCAATCCGACTTGGCCCGACCTGTTTTGAGCCTGTTACCCAAACCGCCCGCTGTGCCATGTCTAAACTAAATGGATTAGTGGATCAATTTAATTGATCAGTTGAATCACATAAATGGATCAGGAAAAAATGTATGACATCAGATAATATGATCTATATGACCTGATGGTCCTGATCCATTGACAAACCTACTGATTATTCAAAAGAAACCAGAGTGGCAAAAGAGTGTACCCTTGATACCAGTTTTCCAGACAGTGTTGGTGTACTTGAGCCCACAAACTATGTTATTGCTGACCTTGAAGGAGAATCTCAGATTGTATTTACTACCTTCTTTTAGGGTGAACCAAAGGCCCTTCGGGTTCCCAGATTCCGGGATCTCAAGTACAATATCAGGTCTATCAGCAGCAACTATGGTAAGGCTCAGTATCTTCACATCAGGTTCTTCAATTTCTAATAAAAGTTGATGTAATATTGAACATATCAGCCATTACCATATGACATATGATAGCAGTATATCATTGGCATCAAAATCAAATATTCTAGAAGTTTCTTCATATTGTGCAGCTTAAACAGAATAACAAGGGCATAGGTGGACCTATTAAGGATCTGGCAGTGGCACAGCCCACTAGTCAATTTTGTAGGCGTAGTGAAAAATTCTAACCTTTTTAAGCTGGTGCTACCAGTCAAATTCTAGGGTGCCACCAAGTTATTTTTTATGTCATCAAAACCTAATGAAAAATAATTTTATTTATAAAAAGATAAATTATAGTTCAATATTTGATTTTTTTACCTTTAAAATGCTTTAGTTTACTATAAAAATAACAATTTAATTAATAGGGCTTCATAAAAATTGTGTTTTGGCCTTAAAATACCGAAAGAACATCTAAAACCTCATTAACCCGACCCGATTAAATGGAAACCCGAAAACCCCCGAACAACACTCATAATCTTAATTAATTTTATTTTTGCCATTATATTGTGCTATCAGTCACCAAAAATCCTAAATCCTGAGTCCACCCCTGAACAAGGGTGTTTAGATGTGCACCCTAGTCTCTAGCAAGGCCTATTACAGGGTGTCTGGATGTCCACCTACACTTATGAGACTTGAAGTCTAAATAATCCATTTTGAATATTTGGTAAAAATTCATTCCAGTTCTGAGATTTTCTGATTATTTTGGGTCAAAATAATCAGATACGAAGAAGCATATTATAAGTCTTTGGACTTTTGAATTCTCAGAACCTCCTTCGAATTAAAGAACTTGGCGACTATCGACCCGCTTCAAGAAGATTATTCAGGTGCATTTAAAAGCACATCACTATCCCTAACTTTAGTTAACTGATTATGTGATTCTGATTCTTCAAGTCAGAACAATCACTTGAAAAAGCACATCTGTACACATTAATGTGCTGTGATACCGAGTGTTTTAATGCCCGTCTAAAGTCATTATTGTGACTTTAAATCTCAATAACTTTAAGGTGTTCGGCAAAAACTGGCTCTCATCATGAAGTGTCAAAAACAATCAAGTTTGATAGAAGGCAAAGAGTAATATAGACAAGTATTGAGATAAATGTGAATAATTCCTAACCAACCCTAACTTTAACTGACTAATTATTGATTTTGATTCTTCAAGTCGCATTAATCACTATATCCTTTTTGTACGATCTACGCATGTGTGGGCGTGGTCACTCGTAGAGGATTAACATGTGACCTACATTCTTTCTAATGAAATGAGAACACACTTGATGACTAGAATATAATGCTGTATAAAACTCCAGTCACATATAAGCTTGTGTAAATAAGAAACCAAGAAATGCTCAATGGTCATGTTACCATAACAAAACAGGAGGGCAAGTGCGCGACAAGCATCATATCTTGCTAATCCTGTGATCTCATACCATTATTCAGGTCATGAAGTGTTCCATATAGAGGTCTCAATTTCAATACATTTACTTATAAATGGGTTGGATGGGTTATGTCTTATATGTAACGGATCAAATTAATAGTACGTAAAAAAGAAACAGGTCAAAAATCACCCAATCTATACTTTTCGCGCATAAAAACTCCTAAATCATTTAATTCAAAAGAACGATTATTTCTAAATTAATATAATATTTGTGTATGAGATCAACCCTAAGCCTACAAAATAAATTTTTTATCCATCATCTCACATGTCCATTTTGCCACCTCTAGTTTCATAATATCCTAAGCCATTTTTAATGAGGAGGGTGTTTGTTAGGACTTGAAACCTTGCAATGTATCTAGGGGGTGTGCACATTCGCAAGTAATAACTATTCTGATTTGAAGTTACAATAATTAGTTTTTAATGTTTGGATAAAAGTGAGTATTGATTCTGGATCTTTTATTATTTAGGGTAATAATCAGATTTGAAAAGCATGTATGAAATATAAGAATATGGCACCTAAATACCTGCAACCTCATTGACATCAACACCTCCAAGCAGCTGCTCTTTCCACCTCCTCAAGCTCTCATCATCCTGAAACAATAACACATATAATAAAGAACATAAATTAATAATAATTTTTTTGAAAAAAAGATACAACAAAAGGCCAAGAACCTTATCCTTTTCAAGATGTTCTCTAATGCTTATCTTGGGACCCAACTCTATGTGGGCATCTTCATCATCCTCGGTCGCATAAAAAGAACTTTCACTTGCCTCTCTGCTGATAACCTCTCCAGATTCAGAAGCGTCGTCTTTCTTTTCATCTTTCCCTTCGGTTTTATCATCAACCATGATGTCTTGGATTCTCAGAACAATGTGTAATCTTTAATAATACCCACAAAACATTATCAGTAAATACAATGAAGCTATCAATAAGGAAATCAAATTATTCAGAAAAAGGACCAGAAATTTGAAATCCTTCGAGAATGAAGAAACACAGGACATACTTGGGTATGTTGAAAATACTACTAGGGATGTTTAGGTTTGTGTTAAAACTGATTCTGTAATACTTAGTTTTGAGTCTCTGGGTAAACCAGATCATTATTATGATTTCGGATTATATGTGGTCCAAGTAAATTTTGGAAAAGTAATTGTTGAGATAAATGTAAAATTACATACCTAAATCTTGTTTTAGTCAATTTGTCATCTCATTCTGGTTCTCATTGTTCAAGTTGCAAATACCGTTTTTAAAACACACATCCAAACACCCCTTAATCTAACTCCCATCTTTGAATTATGTACAATATCATATCAATAGATACAATGATACCGCATAAAGAACCAAAACTAACAAGTTATAACAATCGGTACACGAAATTCGGGTTGGTTAAAATGATCATTAAAAGGTCTCCAATCTTTAAAAACACCCACACAAATTTATCAATGAGACAAACAATAAGGGATCAGTATGAATTTATGAAACCAACATATATAGTAGAACATTTCATTGATGAAGGAAACATTGAATTCAAGAAGTTCCAGTAATCGAACACCCACAAAATTTACCAACTATTAAATGCAATGGACATTCAACAACTGTCAACTATTCAAAGAAGAAAGGAAAACAGACAAGTTACAAATGAATACCTGTATGGGTGAATATACACGAGAGCAAGCAATGATGGATAACAAGACCAGATAAATTTTGACTAAATAACAAAATAGTCAGTATGAATTTGTTCACAAAGTAACAGAACGATCGAGAATGTTAATTCGTTGAAAATTATGTTTGATTGAAGAGACAGGGAGACAAAAAGGGTGAAAATTGTTCTATTGAAATCAAATGGAGGAAATGATTGATCGACTGTGTGGTGATCCGGATATGATGAATTAAATTCGTATTACGTGCGCAAAATGTGGGTAGATACTTACCATATTTGGATGGAGCATAGGTATTGACCTAAACTTGGAGAACTGGGGGTGATATTGAAGAAATTCCCGTCACTGGAACCCTCCTGAAGCAACGCATTGGTGTGTGCAGAGCTAGCATCGTCGTCACGGTGACTATTCGATTGCTCCGCCGTAGTCGTGGTGGAAGATGACCACCGTGGTTTGTCATGTATTTTGGCCACAAAGATTTACATTTTGTGTTTAGCATAAAAATCCTTATTTAAACGTATGCAAGATTGCAAGGTGTCTGGTAAGCTTATTTAAACATATGCAAGGTGTCTAGCTTCTAACTTATAAGATAATAAGTTTTTTATTAAAAATGTTTGATTTGGTTTATATATATATATATATATATACACGGGAATAAGGACAAAATCAAGGGTAAAAATGTAAATATATACAAATAAGTTCACTTATAAAAAAAAAAGTTATTATCAAGGAGCTTATGAAAATAAACTTATTTACCCTAAAAATAAGCTTATAAGCATAAGCCAATAAGCTTAACTAAACACTATCTTTTTTATAAGCCTTAAAAATAAGTTAATAAGCTCATAAAATAAGCTAAAACAAACACCCCCTTAATTTGTACAAAAAATATAACATAGTAAAAATTTAGGTTCATTATATGTAATGGGTTACTGGTTATCCGTCATATTGACTACCGGTTACCTTATAAAAACTCATTTAATTTCATATTCCGCTTAACTTACAAAAGATCGTTGTCTTCTTCCTTGTTCGCTTCAAAATTTGAAAATTGATAGTGTGCGACTGTGTGATTAACTAAGGAAAGTGATTATCCATCTTAGTTAAGGTATGTAATGAAAACCTATTGTTAGTATTTGAGTTTTAGTAATGGGGTTTTGGTGCATAGTGAATGGATTTGAGTTTTTATTAAGGATTTTTTTGTTTGTTAGAAAATTAGTCTATGTTGGAAAATAGTTGAACGAATGAAGGTTCTTTTCTTTTTTTGTGTGTGAAAGAAAGGTACTTAAGTAACCATTGTTATGTCAATAACATCATACCCTGATTTGGTTGAATATCTTGAAAAGGAAACGATAAATCAAACAGCTGTTTAGAAAAAAAAAAGCATTAGAAACAAGGGTTTAGTTTACTAAAATGTATCTAAGTTATCACGTTTTGCTATCGTGTGTATCAAATTTTAAGAGTTTCTATTGTGTGTATCAAACTTTTATTTGTTGCTATTGTATGTATTTTGATTACATAAAAAGGGAAAAAACCGTACAAGTTTAGTACATATAATATAAAGTTTAATACGCACAATAATAGGGATGGCAAAAAAAACCGAAACCGACGGAGAAAACCGAAAACCGACATAAACGGGGCGGGGACGGGGAAACCCGATTAGTTAAACGGGGATGGGGACGGGGACGGGTTTGATGATCCCCGCCCCGATTACCCGACATACCCGATTATAATTTAAGATTAACTATATATATATATATATTAATACACATAAAATTAATTTTAAATATAAAATATACAAATCTTTATACACTTTCACACAACCAAATTTTAATCGTTGTCTTTATTTGAATTATTTGGTTTCGATATTTGGATGCATTTAAAATCTTTAAGACTTTAATTTCGGTTAAGATATGTTTGTATTCGATAATGTCATGTAATTTAGTATAATCATTTTCTAAAACTCGTGGTAAAATCTTAACGGTGACGATCCACGTAGTGAAAAATCATAGTTTTAGTTTACGGGTATCTCTGCGATGAAAATTACCTATTTAATCACATGTTTATCTTAAACGGGGATACCCGTTTCCCCGCGGTTTTCCCCGGATCCCCGACGGGGATCCCCGTTTAATCCCCGCGGTTTTTTAAGCGGGGACGGGGGGACCAATCCCCGCCCCAAATCCGCCCCGTTGCCATTCCTACACAATAGCGACAAATTAAAAGTTCGATACATACAATATAAACTTTTTAAGTCCGATACATACAGTAGCAAAACATGTCAACTTGAATACATTTTGATGAACTAAACCCTAGAAATAATACAACTACAATTCCAATTAATAACAAAATTAGTCTTACATAAACTTTTGTGTTTGAATTTTATAAAGTCAACTCAACCATTGCCTTGCACAAATCTATTTAACAACTCTAAAGTTCATTTCCCTCGTCAACGACATTTCTTGAATCACCCATCTTCATTTTCATATTGTCAACTTCAACCTTCGTCTGGAAAATCAAGTCTCAGTATCTTTGTGTTTGAAGCTCATGATAGAAAAATATAACTTTTACACTTCCTACTCTTACACTGTGTTAGGGCACAAAACACAAATAACATAGGAACAACATAGAATTGCAAATATTAGGGCTTAATTCATCACCTAAGTAATCAGGGCAGCTTAAAAACCTTTGTCCTTGGTTAGTGTTTGTCCACAAAGTTTGAATATACATCTTTTCACCATAGACACAAACCATGTTGTCTCCATTCCTTCTCACTAGTATTGCAGATGAAGCATAACTCATGTTTCCCTTCTCCCTAGTGTCAAAGATGAAGCTGTGAAGTTGACGTTAGGGGAAATACATAACAAACATCTATGTCTTTTATTAAATTAAGGTTACTGGTAATAATCTATAGGCGACTAGTTGTAATAGTTACATGCATATAACAGAACTAAATTTTAATTAGTTATGAGTTTTGGGATGCAAACTACTCGATTTACAGACACTTATAAGCGACTATTGAGTGTCCAATGACATTGGTTATAACATCATAGTGTAGTTGTTTTTCTACTTTAATCCTAACAGTCAATTAAAAGACTTAGAACCTTGGGGACCTTATTGTAAATGTAGAGTGTATACACTAAATTGTTTGACTTCTTTTGAGTTTTGACTTGATTGAGTCTTGTGAATTTTAGAGAAATTGACGGTGGCTAAAGAAGAAGAAGTTGTGCTTTCTTGAAGAATCGATACCCACTTGGTGTTTCATGTGCAATTTTCTTGAGTTCCGGAATATTTCAAGTAGTATTGAGCTCTTTGCGAGTTGTTGACCATTACGGAGACTCTCTTGGTTGAGTTTAGACTTGGTTAGAAGTTGAGATACAGACTTAGTTCCATTGTTTGAGTTTGTGTCTAAATGTCCACGTGCTCTTTGTTCTTCCAGCAAGGCCTAAACAAAGTGATGCTAACCTAATGATTGCGGTAGACCTTTGATAGATTACCCACCTAATTGGGTGGGGTTGATCCACATTGAGTGAAAAGTTAAGCATGATTAGCTAACGTGCAATAGACAACGGTTCATGAGCTTTATCCACCTTAGAATTAGTTGTCTTATGTAAGTAGACATTCTTGTGTTAGTAGTTATGCTCAGGCTAAGTTGTTCACTAGATGTGGTTCAACTTTAGAGTTGTTTTTGTTGTGTAATTAGTGTGCTCACTAGCTTTTAATAAGGTAACTGTGTTGTAAAAACCTTTTGTGTGCGCAGGTGAGATGTAAGTAGGTATATTAGCCGGAGGGCAAGAGTAGACAATTAGGCCTGGAACTCACATATTTTTTGTGAATGTTTGGACTGTTGTTTTGTGTATTTGTCAATGGTCACTTTTGGAAATGATGTAACATTAGTAGCACATGTATATGCATAATTATGGATTTGTAAAATCATTATAGTTACCAACGACAACTTGTGTTGCATTTGAGTCATGGTTGTATAAATCATGACTCGGGTTATTTCAATGTATTTTATGTTTTCGCTCAGTTGTTAATAAATTATTATGAAGTGTAAGGAAAATTTGGGTAGCACATGTACATACATAATTTGGGTGTTACAAGTTGTTAACTGCTTTTGCTACCCACGGTTTAGAATGTCATAGAGTAATTAAGGAAATTTTGTGTAGATTTAGTGGCTATACTTCTAGGGTGGGGAGGGGGTAGAAGTGTTTTTTTGTCAGGTTTATCAAGTTTCAAGTTATTCGGGTTTTGAGCTCTAAAAACTACACACAAATCCCCACCATTTAGATCATGCTAAAGCTCAAGTTATATGGGGGACCCAAAATATGTCTTTGTAAGTTTTTTTATTTACTAAATTTCGGGTTATATGGGTGGGAGCCGGTTATATAGAAACACATGATCAAGTGCAACAATAAAGAACGTATAACATATAAGTTTCTAAAACCACGTTTAAAAGCTGTTAATTTCTAAAACCACATTTTTCTATCTAAAATAGGAGGATATAGATTTTTTTTAAATATAAGTTACCAACATTCAAACCTATCAAATTTAGATAGGAATGACATAAATATGAAACCAATGAGCATTAAACCACCACATATTGCAGCATTTGGCAAGACACCAAGAAAGTAGGCAAAGCCAATCAAATACACACATTTATACCTGATTCCAGCTCATTGACAATCAGGTATTTACACAAATTAAGTCAAATGTCACCAATCCAACTTCCATAAATAGAAATAAATACATTTTTTATTGGTTTCTAAATCTTCTTTAAGTTTATTTATAACAGGAGTTGAACCCACGATCTTAGGTTATGGGTAATATTAAATCTAAACTACCCTAATATTACTAGGCTAGACTAGAAGCCTTGAGTAATAGAAACAAATACATGAATTTCCTTATAAGATTAGTGAGCAAGCTAATAGCCTAACACGCAAGTCTCGAAGTTGAAGGAAAAAAAAATACTTTTTAAACAAAATTATAGTCGAGAGTTAAGAACTTTTACTTGTTTATTAATTATTTTGTTTTCTAAACAATTATTATTCTGGTAATAACAAATTTCACACGATATCATATAATTCGAACAAAAAATGTTTAATCGATTTTACCTGAAGTATAAATTTGAAACCCCTACTATCCATCATGTGTTACCCGAAACTTAAAACACCTGATTGAGTTATTTGGATCCGAGTATTTTTGAAACCTTAGCAAGAGAAGGATGATAAAAGTAGAGTTGTGTTTAATAAAATGAAAATAAAGCAAGAAAGTAATTAATATGAAAATAAATGCCAATTATTAGGCGGGGTATGAATTTGAAACACCAAGAGGATTTGACACCCTATCAAACTCACACGTGTACAGGGAGTTGGTCTGAATTGAAGTTTGCCTTAGCTCTTTAGACTAGTTTGAACGGAGTTTAATAGCTTGACGAGTTTTCAAAATTAGTTCAAATAACTTGACTATATATGTAAAAGAAATATTTCAAATATATAAAAACTATGTTAATAATTAAAAAAAATAGTTTCAAATATTTATTAATCATGACAACGATTGAAAAATACTATTAGAATAATCTAATTATAATTATAATGCTTTTAAAAAAAATCTAATTATAATGAGTTAAAGTTGCTAAATAGCATGAAAGTTGCCTCAGTGTTTCATTATGGTATGTTATATTTTTGGTCAAATACACCAAGTTTACGAACATTTCACTATCTCTCTTAATGTTTTATAAAATGTGTCATTATAATATTTATAAAAACGTTTCATTCTGCCCCCTGTTTTTTAAACATACGAAACAATTTTGTACACATTAAAGAGTATAAGTGTAGTAAAAAACTTGAAGTGCTATAATAAAACATTGAAAAAATGTTACACTCTTCAAAAACTTTAACCTAATTATAATAGTGAAAATGATGTGTGCAGCTGGAAACACTTATTTACATTCATAAACACTTAGATAAATAATAATGAGATGACTAAGATACCATTCATTTAAATTATTTGTGAATATAAAAACACAAAATAAATACCAACAAAATCATAAGTCTTATACCCGATATAATAATATTTAATGATAAAAAATTATAAATTCAGTTACACCGTATTTATGTTAAATTTTCTTTCTTCGGTCAGCCCACGTAGGCAGCGTGGCAGGTTGTAAAGGTTCGCTGACCCATGTTCAGTTGTCCCTCCATGGCTTCCATGCTTATCTATTCGGCTTGGCCGCCGCCGCCGACTTGTGAAGCTTCTCAGCCCTTAACTTTTCTGTTTTGCAATCAATATTTGCTGTAATAATTAAATTCTTTTGTGAATTAGTTTTAGTAGCGTAATTAAATAAAAAATAAAATTTTAATAGACACCAATTCACAAAAGAATAGATAAAAATTTAAACAGATACGAATTTACTACACCATTATTTCACGTAAAAATGTTACATAATCTAAATAACGAGTTAGGGTATGTTTGATGGAAACTTTTCAGAACTAGAGCTTTAGTTTTTAGAAAATAAACTTCAATAGTCAACCTGTATCATCTTTTTTGGTTTTTTTATTTTTCTATTTACCCCTTTATTTTTTCGTTCCTATTTGGTATTCGACTTTTCTCTTGTTCATTAATCACTATAAGTCTAACTAGAAATAAATCCAATTTCTTTTTATTCATTTGTTGTTTTAAGACCATCGTAAGACGAGAGTAGACATCATCAAATTATGAATGTTTCATCATTTGTAGCTAAATTATTTTTAGAAGCGTCACCTTTTTATATTAGGATTTAACTATATAGATCGAGTTGAACTTCATTTGGTATTTTGTACGTGGATTATGTATTTTGAGTAAAATTAAACCTGTGGACCCGCTAACTGGTGAATGATTCGTCAATGTGCTAACCCCAAAACCTATGTATTTAAACGGGTACACGGATTGTGATGTTTTTTAATGTATACATGTTCGTATCACCTACTCTAACACAAACAAAGTCGTATTTTTATCAAAATCAGCATGATTAGATGTTATGAAATAAAGTTTTTTTTTTAAACGACAAAAAAACACTTAAAGGAGGAAGGCTTCGACTTGACCATTTCCCTCCCGAAAAGTTAGTTACTAAAATTAAAGCTTAGCAGCCAAGCCACGCCAAACAAGGCTCCTGAGAACACCTAGCTAAATACTAGGGGTGAATCTCATATCATTGCGTACATCTTCCCTCTGGCTCTAATAATAAATTTGCAAAAAAGGGAGTGAAGATTTCTCACTCAAAATCTCAAATCTTACTCTACACAACAACAATTTAGTAACCGGCGTCGAGTTTCCGGCAATGTGGAAGCTCCGGTGGCTAGTGAGTCTGTTTATCTGCTTGGCGCCGTTCGCCGCTGCGCAGGGATCTAGTGCCAAAACCAGTCCTTGGCTAACTTTAAGAGGTAATACATCACTTACTTTCACTTATTTCATGCATTGTTTTCAGTTTTCGATCTTTGTGTTCGACTTTTTTTGAAAAAGTTCCGAGGATTTAGGCTCGTGGAAGACAGGAAGTATGAAATTTTGTGTTTTAATTAGCTCTCATGTGCTGCGAGCATGAAAAAGATAAAAAAAATTGTGTAAATAAGATGTGAGTTTCTGATCTTTCAATTGGTTGTTTTAAGCTCTAAATAAGTAGAAAATTAACTGAATAACCAAGTATAACTGGGTTCTTGCAACATTTTTTTGTTTGTTTTGGGGGATTTCTGAAGTATGTTGTTAATAGCAGAAATAAGCTTAGATAGGAATTAGGATATAATGATTTGTAAACCGGATTAGTTATTCCGATGTCGATCAGGGGCTGATGCTTTAGTTAGAGGGGACTATTAGGTTCAAGAACCCTCTGGCCCCATAGTACTTGGCGAGCTCTGATTTTTGTTTTATTGAAGGCATGGTATTTGAAAAAAGAAAAAAAATGAAGAATCAGGAAAAAGAAAAAAAATGAAGAATCAGAAAAAAAAAGAAAAAGAAAAAAGATGAGACTGTAGGGGTTGCTGGATTACCGAACTTCAGGATCGGCACACAGCATTGAGCACATTGTTCGACCAGTACATGCGGATGATCAGCATGTAGAAAATTATTTCGTAAACATATCCCAGCCTTACAACTGTTGATAGGTCCTATTACAGCGATAGGCTATTACCTAAGAGAACGCCATTTGCGGCAGTTGGTTAACGTCATTTGTGGCAGTTGGTTAGATTAGTTGTTTTTGCATGATATCTATTGGCTTACTCATGTTGGATGAATGTTGTTTAACCCGGGGTGATCATCACCAGCTGCACCTCAAATCTCGGCACAGTGGAACGTGTAACCCGCCTGCTTGAAGATCAAACTCATGCATTAGGTCCCAATAATGCTATACCTCATTTATATCAAATTACCAACCTGTCTCTCTATCATATATAAATTTTAGGGTTGATTATGCAAGTTGTCTTCTGTGTGCTTTTGAATACATGCTTTAGCGGTGTCTATATCATGTTCTGAAGCCTACTTTCTAACCTTTTACAGGAGATCCTCCTTTAGTTGTTGCACGTGGTGGGTTTTCAGGATTATTTCCCGACTCCAGTATCAATGCCTACACTTTCGCTTTGATGACTGGTGTACCTGACATGATCTTATGGTGTGATGTACAACTGACAAGTGATAATGCTGGGATCTGCCTTCCAAATCTTAATATTGACAATGGTACCACAATTTCAACAGTGTATGATAAGGGGAAAAAAACCTACGTTGTGAATGGGGTGTCTATGTCAGGATGGTTTCCTGTGGATTTCTCGCTTGATGACCTAGACAAAGTATTCTGTAAGTTAAACTGACAAAGTATTCTGTAAGTTAAACATATTTTACTTGACCTTTCACCGTGTCTATTATGAGCATAATATGATGTGTAGATTTAAATATGGTCATATGTATGATGCAATTCTCACAGGTATGACACAGTTCCTCAAATTGACTGAGTATACAACCTGTATTTTCTTTTCCTCTCTCAACCTTAGTCGTTTCTCACATCCGTTCATTTCGTTTGTTCTCTTTCCTTTTTTTCTTAAAAAGAAAAGTATCCTTAAGAGAAAAGACAGAACACACAAAAGGAAAATGGATTTCTTCATAATTTGCTATCTTAATGGGAAATTGACATATACTACTATTTCCATCAGCAAAATCTTTAAAATCGACCTATAGATTCCACATTCTCTGACTTATATCAATACAATGTCAAATATGAATTTGAGTTTGAAGAAGACTTTCGTTCATACTGCTGTATGTTGCAATTTGACAAATGCACCACTACTTACAGTTTTGTTTTGTATTGCGACAGTAACACAGGGTGTCTTGTCCCGAAGTCCAGTTTTTGACGACACATTAAAAATACTTACTGTTGAAGATGTTGCTAGGCAAGTGAAACCACCTGGACTGTGGTTGAACATCCAGGTGAATTTGAGTTCTTGACTTATTAACTGCATAGAGCTGCCTACTATTTTCATATATGTGGATTCCCTTACATTGAAGGAAGATGTCAGACTCATACATGTTATTTTATTTATGATATTTTAATAATTAGGTATAACTTATAGATAAACTTTAGGAACAGTAGTTATAATATAACGGGGATTATTATTTAGAAAAATCAAAATATATATAAATAGTGTGTCAGGCTGTAGGGCTTGTAGGTTAAATTATGCTTGATTAAAAAAATTTCATGAAATAAAAAATTGAGCATCATTTAGAGAGTTGGTTACCTCTCAAAGGTTGACTATCATCTAGGGGAATTAGCTTATCTATTGAATATACTCTGTAATCTTAGTTTATTGCTATTTTATTTAATTTACTGCAATTACATTGTATTTTCTAATTAGGTCCTATCAGATGACTTATTGACAGGTTTTGACCATCATCTCTTTATGCCTATGCAGCATGATGCATTTTTCAGTCAACACAATTTGAGTATGAGAAATTTTGTTATCAGCACATCTAGAAAAGTCGTTATTAACTACATATCATCTCCCGAGGTTAGCTTTTTGAGAAGCATTGTGACAAGATTCAGGGCAACCAAAACAAAACTAGTTTTCCGTTTCCTAGGACAGGATGAGACCGAGCCATCAACCAACCAAACATATGGTTCTCTTTTGAGTAATCTGACATTAATCAAGACATTTGCTTCTGGGATTCTAGTTCCTAAATCATACATATGGCCTGTGGATAAAGATCTATATCTGCAACCATCTACTTCACTGGTATTGGATGCTCACAAGGAGGGTCTGGAAATATTTGCTTCTGATTTTATGAATGATGTGCAATTTGCATATAATTACAGTTATGACCCTGTAGCAGAGTATCTTTCTTTCATTGATAATGGAAAATTCTCTGTGGATGGTGTGCTTTCTGACAACCCGATTACTCCATCATCAGCTTTTGGTAAGTTTACAAACAAAATTATATCTTCCGTGATGTTTTGTAATATTGCAAGTCTAGTTGGATTAGTGGCTTAAAAACACAAAATCATTTTCCCATATAATATGGAAATACCTTTTTTATTGTTAGCCGGGTTCTTGTTGTCTTAATTTTGCAGATTGCTTATCTCACCTGGGAAGAAAACAATCAAAGCAAGGTCAGTCCTTTTGAACAGTATTTTTGCAACAAGTTCATTAAGTGGTTCAATACTCATGGCGGCAATTTTGACCTATTTACTTATGAATGGGTTCTTGATTGTGTTTAATCTCATAAAGGTAAAAAAGATCTAGCTAAAATTGGAGCAAATGTCAAATGGCGCGAAAGGGTTGAAAAACCTCTAAAGCATACAACCTCTAATCATTTTATTCAAATGATTTAGGTTATTATTGTAACAATAGCGTTTATACAATCATGATTAGCACATTAATTTGTTATATATATATATATAGAGAGAGAGAGAGGGTTCATGCAAAAAGTTTTGTTTTTGCGAAAAGTGCGAGAAGTGATCTTAGCCACTTACATGGATTTGATCTAGTGGCCTAAATTAATCATATTTTTTATTTTTTTAACTCAAAAGGGCATAATGGCAAACCAAAACTTTTCTCTATTCAATCTCCTTTTCTCTCATATTTTTCTCTCCTAAATTTAAATAAAAAACAAAATAAATTAAACAGAATCTACTAGTAAATTATTAATTTTACTGTGTTTACCGGTGAACATAGCCAAAATATTTACCGAGTTTTTTTTATCTTTATATGTGCATTACACCTTGTTCACTAATGAACTATGCTCTTTTCGCTGAACTTGGTGTATTTTTCTATAGTTACTACACTATGTTTACTTGTGAACATTTATGAATTTATTAAGAATGGACAAATTTTTACGTCATAGTTATTTTTCATTAATAAACAATATTAACCCACATAAATTTCAAATGAACCAAAAATTACAAGGTGTTTATTAGTGAACAACACAAAATAATACAAAACAAGTAAATGATATGTTCATCTGTGAATAGTGCACACAAAACCCGGAAAAAAGACAACACGGTATATTGGCTAAATCCAGCCATGTCGATGGGGGTAGAAGTGGTGATACAAAGCAGAATCAACATCAAATATGGTTAAAATCAAGAATAAAAAAAAATTAAACCCCATCATTCCTTGGTTCTGCTTCGAAATACCCATGAATGACACCTTTCAACCTGTTACGCCTCTCTCCTCTCCATTTTTGCTACATCGGAAGCCGCAACATCGATATCCACTCCCTTTAATGGTGATTCGAGAGATGGCTTCATTGCCGGTGACGATGGTTCCCGATGTCATTGCCGGTGACGGTGGTTCGCGATTAAGTGATGGCGTGTAGTGATAGAGGTGTTGGCAATCAGAGAAGGTGTCATTTATGGTGGTTCTTGACGATGAAGGGTACTCACTGCAGATTGTAGAGGCGATAGGAGTTTACGGGGAGGCGGCGATGGGTGGTGGTGTTCCACAGAAACCACAGGAGAGGAGAAAATTGTAATAGTTACATAGAACGGTGGAGAGGGCGGCTTGTGTCCTCGTCGCAGGTGGCACGAAAAGAGAGAGAAGAGAACAGCCAAGATTAGAGAGAGGAAGAGGATAACTAGGGTTTTTTACTTGTTTTAAAAAAGAGATTGAAATGGTGGGCTGTTATACAGGGCGAGAGGAGAGATGAGAGGGGTTTTTATTTACTATATTACCCTTCTCTATTATTGATAAATACCATTTAATGTCCTTTAATTACAAAAATGCCAGAACTACTTATAACCATTGATTAAATTATCTAATGGTCAGGATTGTTTCTCGCAATTTTCGCATGAACCACCCTTTATATATAGATATAAAAGAAAGGTTCTCCAATGAACTTCTCTCTCTATATATATTATATAATATATATATATATATATATATATACTAGCATCGTACCCGCGCAAAGCTGCGGCGACAAATAATTACGTCCCCAGTTCAACTTTTTACAAGTTTATTTGTTTATATAGTATGGTTTATGTATAAAAATCTGTTGCAGTTTGATTTGATTTTATAAATTTTAGCAAAAAACCATTTTACCTTTCCATATTTATCTTTTTACAAATTTATAGTGCTTATAAAATGCTATAATAATATAATTTACTTTTTCTTTACATCTAATCTAATATGTAATTCATTTGATACCAATATTTGAATAGTTGAATATCTTAAATTCAATCTATTTCAATCTTGGTTTAGCATCTATAACTACATTTAAATCATTAGTATTATAGTATAACTTTTATAATAATGACTATATATATAGTTACCTTAACTTACTTAAAATTTAAGAGTTTTAAGATCTAAATGCTTTATAATATAGTATATATATATAAAATCAAAACAAGTGGATAAAAATGATTTGTGGGTCCACTAAACCCGCACATCTTGCCAGCTCTATATAATACCCATATTTGGCACCCCGTTATTGAACTACTGTAAATTGGGAGTGACCAATAATAGGTTATGTTTTTTTGTCTGTCCTTTCAGCAAAACCATTAATCATCACATCAGAAGGAGCAAGCGGGGACTACCCTGGTTGTACTGATTTGGCATATAGAAAAGCTGTTTCTGATGGTGCAGATATTATTGATTGCCCTGTTCAGATGACAAGTGATAGGATTCCTATTTGCTTAGGTTCTATAAACCTCCTTGATAGAACAACAGTTGCACAGGCAGGTTTTACCAATCTTACATCAAATATTCCTGAGCTTCAACAAGGTAATGGAATATACACCTTCAGCCTCACGTGGAGCCAGATTCAGAGCTTGAGACGTAAGTGATTTACTCATGACTTCTGTTTCCTCTGTATATAATTAAAGCTGAATGGGTCGATTTGGGTGTGTTTTATCTTAAACCGGTCAAATCAAATAATCTTGTTTTCTATAATCATATTAACACGGATTCTTTATTTGTATTTTTTATATGGACAAATAAGTGTTAGGAGGCAGCCAACCTGAAGGCCTGTTTGCCCTGTAATTAAAAGTGACCCCTTTAGACCTATAACCCTACCTTCCCATGTTTCCACTTTTATATCTAACTAGACGTGGTATATACACCAACTTTGGCATGTTATCCCTTCTAGACTTCAATGATTTGATCATTCTTGTATCCATTTTCCCAAAGACATTGGTATAACTTTCAAAATTTCCCCACAGACAATGGTATATGGCTTCCTACACTACTTGCTCTTAAATCTATGACTTGGACTTTTGGACTGTAGCTGCATTTGTAGGCAGAAAACAGCTATCACAGATTACAAACTTGTTCATCATGTTTGAGAAACTTTTCTTATCATCTTGTAAATTGTTAACTTATAATATACCAGATATGTGAGAACTGTTATTGTCGTTGGGACATCCGTGGATGCTTGGATAGTTGGACATCCTTTCTGTTTTAACTTCTACATTTCAGAACTTAAACTTCATGTTTATCAATTCAAAACTATACTTAAAATATATTTAATTGTTAAATACACATCAATTAGACAAATCAATCCTTTTGGATATTGGATTACCAAAAAGGATTTCCTGAAAACTTCAATTCCGCCGTGTTTTAGGAGTCTGGAAAATATTCTAACACTTGGCTTGTGCCCCACTGCGTCTTCTGATCTTCCATAGATGTTCCTCACTTCCTCTAAGGATAATACCTGTACTTCGAACCTACACCATTGTTAAGTACATATATTATAAAATGCTAGTTGCTCATTTGTCAATAATCAGAAGTTGAGGGATCTTTGTTAATTTTTTTTTACATTTGCACATCAATTGTCGTCATGAAAACTATATTGGAGTTTTGAGTTATCCATAGCCACATAATATACCTGCCATCTGTTCAGACCTTGTGTAAGTATTTATTTTCTTGTTTGTTAGTCTACCATTCATCTCTTTTGCCATTCATTATTTAATGTTTTTATCACATACTTTGTTTGTTTTTTACGATTGTGTATAGTAATCTCTCTATTCTTGTTTTCTCTTTTCTCTTTTATGTTGTTAGCTGCAATATACAACACATATAAGAACTACACTTTGTTTCGGAATCCAAAAGTAAAAAATGATGGAAAGCTTATGACCTTGTCTGACTTTCTGGACTTTGCAAGTAATGCTACTTCTATTTCTGGTGTCTTGATCAACATCAAGGTGAGTCTATGCTCTCTATGTCCTTTTGTGTATTTTAATATTAATTTTTATAAAAATTTGTATAGTTTGACAAAAAGTGTCATGGGTCAACCCAATCCAACCTAAATAAATACACAACTTGTTTAACACGTTACCCGACCTGTCTGACAGGCCACATGCCACCTATACTCAAAAGAAACCAGGTCGAATAACCATGTGGAACCGGACACCACAAGAATTTTATAGCTTTTTGTAATATCTATTATGTAATAAACTGAATCGATCATTTATTCATTCTTAGCCCCAATTAACTTGGTTCTTGTGAACAGGAACATGCCTTGGTGAATTTGAAGTAGCTCTTTGTTTATTTCAGAATTCAAATTTGTCAATGTGTTTGCACAGCACCAAAAACAAAACTGACACTATTTTGGTTCTTTACCATCCAGAATGCACCATACCTAGCAGCAAATCAGGGATTAAGTGTCGTAGATGCAGTGATGGATGTATTGAATAAATCTACTTACAGAAATCAAAGAAGCAAGAAAAT
The DNA here is from genome assembly GCA_038502395.1 of Dittrichia graveolens. Classification (NCBI taxonomy): domain Eukaryota; kingdom Viridiplantae; phylum Streptophyta; class Magnoliopsida; order Asterales; family Asteraceae; genus Dittrichia; species Dittrichia graveolens. The sequence goes on along the minus strand of JARJIL010000001.1, from coordinate 13,865,792 downwards.
ATTAATCCAATCTTCTGATGGTGGGGTACTAAAAGTATTCAAGGCAAAAAGCAATAGGCATGAACTTGTTTACGAGGTTAACGAAAACATCCGTGATGCCGTAAATACATCCATTTCAGATATCAGCAAGATTGCTAATTCTGTCGTGGTAGGAAAGGAATCAGTATTCCCTAAAAATGGAGGATTTCTTCTCGGCCAGACTGATGTTGTGGCCAAGCTTCAGGCATTTAAGCTTCCTGTATATGTACAAATTATGAACAACGAGTTCATTTCACAGCCATGGGACTTCTTTTCAGACCCTTATGTTGAAATAAATTCATACGTATCGGGAGCTAATGTTGATGGTGTTATTACGGATTATCCAGCTACTGCAGCTAGATACAGAAGTAAGTTCATTCTATCAATAAATTAATTAATTATCAGTCATATTGTGTGATGCTTTTCTGTGAACAGTGGGACTAGTGACAGGAACGTTATCCATATGTTCTATTTTTTAGGAAGTGGGAATTGGGCAGGTTCAGGTCAGAAGGGTAGTTTGCTGAATTCTCTTTTTGCCCAAAAGCATTTAAGTATATTATAAAAAAAAGTATAATATCTGAATAGTAATCTAATTTATTAAATAAAATGATTTAGGAGGTTTTATGCATTAAAAATGTACTTGAGAGTTGAGATGGGGCTGGTTGGTAACAGGTCAAAATAGGCTGGGTTGCAAAAGATCAGTTTTCGTACAGGATGAAGCATGCTGTGCCAGGTAGGTTGACCTGCAAGCATTTTTTTGGTAAATAATTTGTGCGTTAATTAGTCATTGCAAAAACAGAAGATTCTTTTAAACTCATTCAACCCGTTCCCCTTTTACCTATAACTTTTATTTGACCCGTTCGAGATAAAACCCAAGTACTTCTATTCCTCACATCTGGTAAAATATCAATCCATTCCTCCAAATATATGATCCTGGGTTGTTTGACTAATTAACCAAGGGGTTTTAAGTTAAACCCAAGAGATTTAATGTGCCAAAGCGAACTAATGCCCTAATCCAATTATGCGTCAAAAGAAGGGGAGGTGGTTAGTGCCAGGTCAATGTCTTGTTAAGTCAACAAATATAATTCTGGATTGCTTCATTCTTTGGCTGATTGGTTTGAAGTCAGAATCCTAGAGATTTTCTTTGCCATTTTATTACCTAGTCTACATTCATTTTTCCTGTATAAAGAATCTCTGATGATTGCATCCTCTCTTTTTCACTGAAGAACGCATGGGGAATTTGATAGTGTTAGCTGATTTACTCTTAACTTACCACTTTCCATAGGGTTGTAATTTTTATTTATCTCTGATTATTGCATTCTCTCTTTTTCACTGAAGAACGCATGGGGAATCTGATGGTGTTAGCTGATTTACTCTAACTTACCACTTTCCATAGGGTTGTAATTTTATTTATTTCTTTTTGCTTGCATAAAACACCAACCTACTTTCACTTTATCCCGTCATAGTAGTTGTAGTTATTTTTGATACATTTGAGTCGTTGAAAGATTGCCTTTCGTTGTGTTTGGGACTTTCTGTAAATTTTAGGTCAACTACAATGATACTCAACTGTTTCTTAAAATGAAATAAAAACAATGAGCGTTATCAGAAAAGTTGAACTGTATTAATCCGAGGAAACTGCCAATAAATTATTAAATTAGGTTAATTTTTTTAAATAATATATTATATTTGTGTATTCATATGCTTGTATGTTTGAAGTCTCCTGCTGCAATTTTTACATTTCAGAATTTGTTTAAAATGTAAAAAAAGGGTATCCACATGATCTATTCTAGTGATACCGTTTTCTTTTATTTATAGAATTTATCTGTTGTTTATAAAATTTTGGCAAATGCAGGTAACAGATGTTTAGGATTGCCACCAGATCAGACACCACCATACATGGCTCCTGCTTCAGCCGGTCAGTTACTGCAACTCATGACACCACAGTTGATGCCACCAGCTGAAGCTCCCAACCCGATCCTAACCGAGGCTGACGTGGCGGTTGCACCTATCCCTCCCGCTACAAAGAAGACATCACCATCGCCAGCTGGTAGTAATTCAACATCACCAAGCGGTCAACCACCTAAAGCCACCGTGAGAATTCTGCTGTCTTCTTTCGCCACCATCATGGTTATCTTTCTCATGATTTGAAACGACTTATGTTGATGGTGATCACACGGGTAGTGTAGATTAGTTATAAAGAATGCTTTGATGCATTCTCGGCTTTTCTTTCGATTTAGTATGTTGTAAGTAGTAGTTTGATCCTCGTATGTAATTTGAGAACAAACGTAGACTGTGGGGAACATCATGCGAATGCTTTGTTGTAACCTTATCAATTGGCTTTATTGGTTTCGTATCTAGGTTCTGATTCTAGTTTGTGCTGACTGGGATCTTTGTTTTGCGCTGTGTTTTTCTTTTAAAAGTTTAGATATAGGTAAAAATGATAAAAACGGTGTTTTTCTGGTCTGATGTTTATGTTTCCATACTACTAATCCACTATATACACTGCTATGCTTAGGGGGTGATCAAAATAATCCAAATTGATTATCCAAAAATCCGATTCGAAATTATCCGAAAATTCGGATATATGAATTCTCGGATTCGGATAGTAATTTTTTGAAGTTTCGGATATTTCTTATATCCGAAAATATTTTTATTTTTTTTAATCACTTATTTATTTAATTTTCTTAACATATATAGTTTTATATACATGTATATTTCATTTAGAAGCATGCTTGAGTTATTTTTGGGAATTAAAGTTTAAAATATGGTTATTTAATAATTATTTTTAAAAAATTTATATAAAAAATATATGGTTTTGAAATTATCGGATATCCGATATTCAAATCCGAAATTTCGGATTCGGAACCAACTATCCAAAATTCGGATATCTGAATTTTCGGATATCCGGTTTTGAACACCCCTAACTATGCTATCAATGATCTTACTGATGAATTTATTCTTATAGATAAAGCAAGGTAGCGATACAATCTTTAGAGAATATAGAGATCGTTAGAGATCACTGTCCTAACTCTATCTGGAACGCACTCAAGTTACGAAATAAACAAAGTTATCGTTGTCTGGAAATTTCAGTGTGTCGACTGTATGGAACCAGAATACATCCATATTGTGTAGATGGTCTTAATGTGTATCGTGTAAATTGCTAAATGTAACACATTTCCCAAAATTCACTATTACTAAAACCTTTTAAAAATTTAATTAACTAACAGCAACGAAAGTCTAAAACCACATACATAATCAATGTCAATCGTCAAACGAAAAGTATTAAACCGTCAAAATCACAATGTCACTGTAATGAATCAAAATCATAAACCAATCCAATGTTCAAATCTAAAATCAGAATGTTCAAGTAGTATCCAACTAACTAGGTTAAACTACCCTACAAAGCAACCCGCTTCACAAGCCGAACTTCTAAGCCATTTGCACAAGTACAAGACACATTTCAATGAAACAAATGTCAGTCAACACCTCGTGAGTCAAGGGGGTTAAATTACCAAAATCGTGAAAACATTAGTATTAAATCTGATATGACAATCAATGAATAATCAAACCCAACCCATCGTCTATTTGACCGGACCCGAGTTCCAGCAAATCATATAACACTTAACGGGTCAAATATTCATAATGTCAAATCATGTATATCATATAGTCGCATCGTAATCATAATCATAAATCATTCCATAATTATAATCGTACCGTAAACATAATCATATATCAATAAGGAGTGTAAAGTCTAAACCCAAAACGAAACCTAGTTCACTACTTACATGTCAAGCAACCCATATATCGATCGGATTGTTACTCCCAATCTATACATTTGTATACTCTAGACTCTGCTTTCACTACTCCGACCGTGCAAGGTACAATTATCTCGCATTGTCGTTTAGATTGTAAGTACAAACGGAGGTCAATTGTTCATCCTCTCCTGCCACTCTTGTGATGTTATGCATGTGACCTCAACCGCACGATCACACATCACTCCAATACATAAGCACCATAGTACAATCATCTCTTGCCACCAATGTTATTTAGAAAACCTGACAACTCGTATGGCTAATGCTTTACCCTAGAAGGTCACATTGTACCAACTAGGCCCGTAATCCGTTCATAGCACGTAAAGGTATTACCCCCTACTCTCTAAGTTCGGACACATGTATATAAATCATTAAACATTCTTAGCATGCAATATACCAAATTATATTCAAGTAATTATATTCAAGCTAGTGCTTTATGACAAATAAAAGTGACACGCATACTCTTTCACGCATGGATTCTTCATAAACATGCTATTTGGTTAATTAATAATTACCACAACTAATGAACTTCATATATGTTCTGCCCTTCGAATTACTAAGCATCCACACACACCTTTGAATTAATTACACGCACTACTTAATTTGTTTGATTTGGCATGACAATAAAACATCACCGCCACAACCTACGACCATGGAAGTTGCAACCGGAACCCAATTTAACGAACATGGTTATGAAGAAGATGAAGTTTATACATGCTTTCGATCCAATCCTTATCCATGATTAACCCCCACACCCGATCGACTCTTACACATCTAGAAACACAAAAGAAGTTTCCAAGTACATACCTTACGGTCAGATATCGGTTGAAGAATACAAGGTCATGGAAGAATCAAGTTGTTGAATACATCTCCGATCATCCACTCCCTCTCTCGGCTTGGGCTCGTGACTGGTGGTTCCTCACCTCACACACAATGTGTCAAGAGGGTTCTCGGCTTTCATGAATTCCTACCCACACACATACATGTCTTTGATTTCATTGAGCAACACAACACCCACACATCTGCCATATAAATAAATAACATACACCAACTACAAAAAAATATGTCATTTATCCACGCTTCATAAAAAGCGTGTAAAAAATGTAAGTGTTATCACGCTTATAATTGTGAAAAATAGTTTAAAAAGTAAAAATTGTTAGAAAATGAAAAAACTCAATATTTATAGACGTGTACATTTGATTTTAAAAGTTCACGCTTTCATATATTAGGATTTAGTAATAAATAGATAATTATATAAGTTCACATTTAAAAGTGTGAACTTTTCTAACTCTAGAATTATTTTCAAATTTTTCACGCTTAGAAGTGTGAAAATTTAGATAATTTATCCATACTAATAAATGTGATTTTTTACTCCAATTTTCACACTTTCAATTGTAAAGATTTATTAGAAATTAGTAACACCCAAAATTTCCACGCTTGATCGTAATTCTTCACGGCTTTAAGTGTATTAATATTGATAAAAAAGCGTGAATAATCGACATATTTTTTGTAGTGAACTCATTTATGCTTGCTGCAATCGAATGACCTAAGCAGACACTAATCTTCTACTTTATATTCTCTAAAGCACAAAAGGAAATGAAAGGTAACAAAGGAGACTAACTAGACTAACCAAAGGAAATTCGGGCCGTTACACAAAAATTAACGCGCTATGAATTTGAGAATAACTTCCTGATCGATGTTTGTTAATCGAACTCATATATACATGAATCATGCAATCGTAGCTCTGCAATAACTCGTCATAAAGTTGAAGATGATCTTGTATATTTGAAGTACTTATCATTCATGTAACACCTTTACATGAATCTATCTTCAAGCCTATCATTGATCAACTCTACGATAAACTAAATGAAAAGTTGGAAATTGCTTCACGTTAGTTTATTTAGCGTAACTAATTGTGCTTTAATATGTCTGTCTTGTAAATAGGGGAATAATCTTAGCAGCCATGTTTCCTGTATATATAGGTTGTGCAGAACTGCTAATCCTTTCGGATTAGGCTGTTAACTAGTTTATAATTAAGGAGCATATGTTTCTTGGACAATATGTAAATGACATATGAGTTAATTAGGAGAATTCTATTTCCAACTTTGTAGAGAGACATCTGCAAGTGAAATTGGTATTTTACTTGGTTTAAGTTATGCTGATTCCTTGTAGCAAAACCTAAAATGTTTGCCCTGGGAAACTAAAAGATGTATGCACCAAAATTTGAGATTAACTTAGTTAACTATTTTCCTTTGTATCCCTGTACCATATAAATGGTGTTTAATATAATACATAATACCGACGAGGTTTTCATTATTCTATATAATATTAGAGCCTTAGAGTTCTAGTCTTATCTTCTCTTTCTCTCTCTTCCGCCGCCACCGCCGAACTACGGTTGCCCGCCGCGTTATGTATTCCTCATACTATTTATTAATAGGATAACTATTAGCTATTCCGAAAATGAACCATAATAAATAAAATAACTATTTACATAAAAGCGGCGGCCTCATGAATGACTTTCAAGATAGTTTACTACGTTTGATCACTGCCGCTAAATAGTGTTCAATGTATATTAGGGTTTAATATAAGATAGGCCGGCCCGATTCCGTCTCTCAAGACACTGCAACCGCATCTCGGATCATCAAACTCCCTTTCCATCAAGAACAATCTTTCTTTGGGTATCAAATTTTCTTCTTCCAATTGAGCTATATGGGTATCTTGATTGTCAACTCTATTCTCCAAAAGATAACTAGCGTGGTTAGCACCACTATAGTTTGGGTAAATCATTCCAAATCGGATCAAGTCATGATCTAATCTCCTCTCTACCTCAACATGCTCCTCTACATCACTTTCACTCGATGCACCTTCATCTCCTTCATCATCCTTAGTTGCATCGACTTCATTTCCTAGTGATCTAAGCTTGATTAGCATTTCAATGAACCATACCAATGAAAACCCGCTCTTCTTTCGCCATGTCCTCTAAAACCTCCCTAGATGCTGAAAACATATGTATGGGAAGAACAACAGGCGTCACCGGGCATGGTGATACTAGTGACATAATGCCATCCGCTTTCTTGGCACGAATTAGAAACGAAGTATTGTTTCTTGAAGATGATGTAGAAGTTGAAGGTGGATCAAGTGAGAGTGATGTAGAGGAGTATGTTGAAGTAGAGAGGAGATTAGATCATGACTTGAGCCGATTTGAAATGATTTACCCGAACTACAGTGGTGCTGACCATGCTAGTTATCTTTTGGAGAATAGAGTTGACGATCAAGATACCCATATAGCTCAATTGGAAGAAGAAAATTTGATACCCAAAGAAAGATTGTTCCTGATGGAAAGGGAGCTTGATGATCTGAGGATGCGGTTGTAGTGTCTTAAGAGATGGAATTGAGCCGGTCTGGAATTGAGCCGGTCTATCTTATACTAAACCCTAATATAAATTGAATACTATTTAGCGGCGGTGACCAACCGTAGTAAACTATCTTGAAATAACACAAATCCTTTATATCCACTTATTTTCAATGAGATACACGATATCAACTTCGTGTGGCTCCTTACTTTTGCCTGAATGAACTCAAGTGACTCATGTGGCAATAAGTATCTTGACTCCTCTACTTTTAAGAATATTGCCATTTGATTTCTAAGCATTATTGATTTCAAAACTTTAAATCTTCCTTAAGCATTGTTTAACTTATACATTATCACGAAAGCTGACCATGCGCGCACATTCTAGCATAATTCACATCTTTCTAAGAAATACTCTTTATGTCCTAATAATATTATCCACTATACGATTGTCACTAGTCCCAAAAAAATTGTCGTTTGTTGTCGGTGTTTCTATTCTACCCTTAAACTATTACAAATTAAACATTGCATTAATTCTTAAAATGTGTTTTTTCGTTTGTAGACAATAACTTTAGGACGGATGGGGCAAGATTTTTAAATTTCTAGTAGACTTGTCTATGGTTGAAGATGATTTAGCTTAAGAAGTTTCTCCTCATTAGTTAGCTTTACACTTTTCTCCTCATTACTTGACTTCAGGAGAGAGGACTTGCTATAAACAGAAGAGGGTATCTCCTATTCTAGCCTGAAGATGATTTAGTTACCCATATCCTTATCTAAGAAAACCCTAGGGCACAATCAAGGTTTTGAAAACCGGATCGGTCATCACACCGGTTGCTCTATTGGTTTACTAGTTTAACCGATTGGACCATTTTAAAAACCGGATGACGTTATGAACATTTAAACAATACCAAAATATTGTATAAAAGTTTAGAAACAGTGAAAAAGGTAAAAAAATCTAGCCGGAAGTTGTCGTGTTGGATTTGGGGGGAAGATATTAGGGTAATAGTTTTATCGTAAATTTGTAATACTTTAAAAGTCTAAATGAGATTGGAATTGAACTACATGGCCACGAAACAAAAAGAAAAAAAGGAGAAAAACGGTTCAAGGCGGTTCAAGACGGTCCGGTTTAGCGTTTCAACCTCACGGTTTAACGGTTCACACTAGTCCAATACCCAGAGGTTTGATCGGTTCTTTTGAACCAGTTCCGGTGCCGGTTCCCGGTTCAACCGGCCGGTCCAATCCAGTTCTGAGAACCATGGGCACAATTGGCACAATATATATGGAGCCTCCTTTATGTAAACAAGGGAATTCCTATCTAAGAAAATCTAGGGCACAATTGGCCCATGTAGCCTGCTAAGTATTTATATGTTGGCCCATATATTTATACTTAACAGTTAAAATGGTCCCACAAGATAAGGTTCTTGGAATGACATGGTACTAGGATTGTAAGTATGCAAATCTTACTAGCGAGCAGGTTGGTGAAGACATTAGCAAATTTATCATTTGTAGGGATGAACTATAGATCAGCATGTACATGATAATCTCACCCTGTTTAAAGATAAAGAGAGAAGAGACTGTCTTCAAACCAACAGAATTGAAACATTCAAAATCAAGAACAATCTTAGAACAAAGCACACGAAACGTGTTTTGTCATTGCAGGAGAAACACATGATTAGAACAAGCAGAATGAACAAACCTTAGTGGCTAAGACATAAGAACCGTCATGTTAAAAGGCATTTTTAACATCGAGTCATCAAAATGAGTTAACGACCATCCACAGAAAACCAAGGTAAGAACAACTATGATTATAGTGTACTTGACAACAGATAAATGTTTCATCATAATCCATATCCGACTATTGATGTCTTCAGCAACTAGACATGAAACATGAGTCTTCATAAGCTAAACGATCCGGGTACCTAAAGATCATTTCTCCTTGTTTAGACATTTATCATTTTGTGCATGAGGCTCGAAACATGGCTTCTATCACTTTGTACACCAAGCTTGGTCATGAGAACTACAGCGTTCCTGGCCATATTCACAAATTGGGCTATAACTTTAATAACATGTCACAATAATCAAAGGCATATCCCCGCAACCTCGTTATCAAAGAGCTTATGCTTATCTAGTGTATTAGGTATTCCTAAAAGTTGTGGGTTCAAGTCTTATTGTGGCCAAATGATGTAGATTTAAAAGTAGAATTTGGACGTGTAATGCCGTTCAAAAAAAGGAAACATCCCCGCCAATCAAACATAAAAATGGTCAAAAAGACATCACTGGGAACCTAAAACCCTAGACTATGCAAGCATATAGAGTCATGAGAATGGATGGAGAAATTTTATCAAAACCATTAGTGAACCCTGCACTAGTCCTTCAACATTCAAAGAAGTCAAAGCTAGCTCACAACGCTCAACAAAACTCAGTCATACCTTCCAAAAAAATAAATAAAAGAGATACAAATCTATAAGCAAATTTGCTTTTCTTAAGCAGCAGCACCCTTTCCTTTCTTCTTCTGGAGCTTCTTCATGTAGAATTCAAGTTCTTTCCCTTCCAATATGTATCTGCCAAAACATCATGTCACCAAAATCAGGATATGTGCAACACTGGAGATACCCAGATACAGAGAAAAAAGCAAGTGCTTAACCATATCCGAGATCATTAAAATAAATAAGAACCAAAGACATAATATAGGTAATGTCTAAAAGACATTTCTATAGCAGCTGAAAGTAATTTTTAAAACAGTGAGGAACACAATGAATGCTGCCTTTGTTTGCAAGTCTGTTCAGTTGAAAGATTTGAGCTAGCAATTACTTAGACTCATTTACTTACGGATGAGTCGATTTGGTTATGCTTTTTCTTTAACAATTCCAATGTGATAAGCTAAGAAAAATAGAATTAAAAAAGCTCAGAAAAGTAGTCAAAGGGAACGAACGGGTAGAAGGTCATCCGATGCGTGTTCTTAATGTGCCTGCAACCTTCTACAGCATTTCATTGTTCATTGTGATAGTATAGTTATTGTATATTCTATCAGGAATACAGTATACGGAGGCCACCCAAGTATTCACTATTCACCATTTCAAACTAAAGCCACCCATGTACCCAAACTACTTAATAAGCCAAGTATGTATTGAATTCTGATGTCCACCAAAATGAACCACATAGATGCCAGAATTATGAAGTGGGAAACTAAATTTTCTTCACATTAACTTGTTGCCTACTGATAGCTAGATAAAATTTATTCTCATCTTTTCAAAAAAAATTTAAGAAAATATTTGTCGTACACATGTAATTTGTCATATACGAAACAACATTAGTACATTACCATAACTACTTTCGGACCCATTACACAACTCATCATTTTGCTGCCTCCAGTTACAATTAAAATGATGCATGACTGATAATGTATACAACTAAAAAAACATAAAATAAATTTACATACCCATCAGCACGACCACACTGGCCAGGACGTGATGAAATAGCAGCTAAAAGACGACCACCAGAGAATTGTTCCTCAACATGGGGATCAAGTGCACGACCCTCTTGACGCTTTTCTAATTTCCTCACAACATGATTACTCTTCTTGGCCTCCTCTGTAGCACCCTCTACTTCCTATTAAAAAATAATTCAAAACACACAATAGAACTATAAGCAACCCCTTAAAAAATTCCTCTCTAGGAGAACAATATAAACTAATCATTAAAATAAGATAATTTATCTGTGCACATGTTAAACAATATGACCGGTTTAACCCATCTTCATATAAAGGACTAAAAGTTTGAACTGCCAATTCCAAACAAAAAACATACCTCTCCCTCTTTCTTGGCAGCTGCAGAGGCAGCTGCTTTCTTCTTGCGACCAATGTCAACACCATAGTGTTGAAGATACCATTGCTTAAATGGTGCAGCATCAACCTGAACAATAGCACTCTTCACCAGAGTCTGGGTCCTGACTAACTCATTGTTGGATGCGTTGTAAACCACATCCAAGATACGAGTCTTTCTTGTCACGGCTTCACTTCCCCAAGAGTAGTTACCTGTATCCAATCTCAAGGCACGCCACTTCACATTACCACCACGAACCCTCACCCTCCTAACAGTCTTGTTGCTGGAGATCTTAGTGTTAGCTGGCTGCCTTCCAAGCTCATACCTTGATGAAAAAGATTAATTAAACCATTAGGCTTGTTATCCAGAGTAGCAACATGCTTAAATATTTAAAAACTTACACCATCGGTCTAACCAATGTCCATTCACTCGAACATGTTAAAAACAAAAATAAATAGAGAAATCGACTTTATCATGTTAAAAACAAAAAAAAAATAAACCCATTCCCTATAAATCTCATATCATCCCTTGCATGTTTGCTGATTTTATCATCAAACTATAAATAAATAGGGATATCGACACTATCATGATCTTAAATTGTATTAACTCTTTCTCTGAGAACAAAATGTTTACAAACTAAATTTCGGGGGAAAGAGAATAGAGTCTAATTAATAGTCCTATAAGTATGAGCTAGTTTTCTATTGATCCTATCATTATATTTCTAGTAGCCGATTTAGAGAAAATTTGAAGCTGATTGCTATTTATAACTATCGAAATGCTAAATTCCCACAACTCATCCTCCTACTTATCTGTACACCTAATCAGTAATCACAGATGGATATACTTGGCAAAACCTTTCTCTCTCCCCTCTTCCCTTGTATGTTTGCCGGGTGGCTATCTTATTAGAAATGTGTACAAAAGTATCACGATGTATATAGTACAGTAACTTTTTTATGGGAACAAAAAATTCGAAATTATAACTCTGGGAAATTAATGTATTATTTAATTAAACCATCAAACCATCATAATCCTAAAAAGCAAGGAATGTTCGAAATGAAATTATAACTGATTGTTAACTAAAAATTTCTACGCAACATAATCAAAGAAATTAAAATAGAAAACCATTAACATTAGAAAAAATATAAACAGAAAATATTACGGAAAACGATTTGCATAAATAAACGATCAAATTCACCAAAATCACAAACAGATCAAACGATCAGAAAGCCTATTATCGTACATAAAAGCAAGGAATGTTCGAAATGAAACCTACTTTCGCTTCTTCCTCCACGCCTTCTTCTTGCCACCAGTCGCACGTCTCTTGTGCATAGAATCACGAGAGATACCTGCAACAACAATGAATCGTCAATGTGGTGTTTAAGATCCCATATCGCAAAAACTAAAAGAAAAGAATCAGCAAATCCAGTGAATCTAACTAGTAACCGATGAAGCGTACCCATGTTTGCAGATGGCGGACGATGGTCCTCTAGGGTTTATGCTGCGCCTCCCAACGTCTCAGACTTCCACCGAGATGGAATTAGGGTTTGGGAATGACTTAAAAGGTGATGCGATTGCGGATTGCTATATTTTAAAAAACCTAGGCCGGATCAAATTACCATGTTATCCTTTGCCTTGTTAGCCCAATAAGTGTAGGATTTTATTCAAGTCCAAAGTCCAATCTTTAGGGCTTTTGAAATTTGAACTATTAATATTGTAAGTACGAAGTATATAAAATTGGAATACTAACTCTAAATTTGTGTATTTAATATTATTCATTGTAGTTTAATAAATAAAAATACACACTTAAAGTTATTTTTATTGACAACCATGCGGGTACCACAAGTGTCGATATAAGATGTCTGTCTAGATTCTAGAGTGGTGGTGTTTTATTGTATTTGAATTAATTTAGTATTCGACATGTGATTTTTATCTGTGATGAAAACTATGTCTAATGAGAAAAGAAAGTGTTGTTGGATTATTATATTTTAAATTGAATGTATGAACATATTCCTAAACTTGAATAGCATAATGGAAGATTTGTACAATTTGGGATATGAAGAGTGATTAAGTCGATGATATGAACAGAATAGAATGTATAACAGATTTTGAAAGTGATTAGATCCGAGATCAAGTTTAGGTTGTGATTGTTTAACTATTTAATCCTTATTTTTGAAATATAAATTTGGATTTTTAAATCGATTTTGGGTTTGAGTTCCAATTCATTTGATTTACCATAAATCTATTTTGGGTTTGGCTTTTGATTTGGGTTTGCGTTCCGATTCATTTGATTTTACAAAATCTATCTTGGGTTTGAATTCCGATTTTGGGTTTCTAGAATCTATATGGGTTTGAATTCCGATACTTGGATTGCAGATTCATGGAATTGTTCTTGAACGATGAAGATGACGTGAATATCATGAATACTACATTATCCTAAATCGATTTTGGCTTGGTAGTCACTTTTGAGTTATGATACTTTGGTCTTGAGTTCATGGAACTTTTGATTCATGGTACCATTATTGGGTTTGAGTTCCGATAATTGGGTTGTTGGTTCATGGAACTTTTGATTTCGCTTAGTCGTTTTGGGATTGTGGTCGGTTTTGTTCACCTTTGGTTCTTCTTCTCATTGACATCGATTCTAGAGGTTTGGTTGGTTTTAATGTTTTTATTCCTAAAGTATGAGGTATGGTTGAGCAAAAAAAAAACTGAACCAAAAACAAAAAAACCCGAACAAATATATAAACCAATGGTTTTGGTTTTTGAAATTTTAAAAACCGAACGGAATCGAATCATTAGTTTAGGATTTCTAGGGTATGATTGTAAATTGCATATCTATTTCCCCTTTCATTCCCTCCCAAAGCCCCTGCCATTACATTTTACGTCTAATATTCGTTTTTCACACTTTTAGTTCACATTTTAAAAGTTTAAAAACGGCATTTGTTGAAGATAAGTTGATTTCACAGGTGAGTCAATTCAAATTGAGTGTTGCACGATTCACATCTCCTTGTATTTTCATCACGTCCCCACTTGAGTCATATACACCGTATTTTGAAAGAAAATTTGAAGAGATGAAAGGCGATATTGGAATTCGCTTAAAAACCTCATGACTTAAGTTTAGAAATCATCGTTAAATCTAAGGTAAGCTTTCTTTTTTTTCTTGGTTGAAATTGTAACCCTAATTTTAAAAAGGGGGTTAAGGTTTTATTAGATTTAAGGGCTTGATTTACAGGTACAACAAACAAAGTGAACTTAAAATATATGCATACATATCTGTTACGGTCAAAAAGACCCAACTAAGTCTACTATATGATGGAAAAAAGATTGAATTAATTGTAGTCAAGCATGCAATAATCAATCCTACATGTCTTATTCATCATTGAAATATTGTTACATTTCATGTGTTTTTCATTGAAAATTAGGTGGCAACCAATTTTGTTACAACCGAATCAGAAACCAACATCAAAACCAAAAACCAAATCAAACCAAACCGAGTACAATGTAGTACGAAGATGACATGAAATATCTTGAACACTAGAACATCTAAAGAACACAAGAAACTATAAATTAAATAATAAAAAAACTTAAAAAGTTATATAGTCACCAGTTAAACAGTTAAAAATTGCATACCATAACCAAATTATAAAATTTATTGTATTTTTAGGTATAACATAAAGTTGACGACATACAATGACATTTTTAACAAAGTTTTTTTTATATATTTTAAAATACTTTACCCTTTTAATAAAGACATAAACTTTTACTAGTTAGTGTTCATAATCTGATTCAACAAGTTTGAAGTGCAAAATTATGGCAAAACCGATAAGTCCGGATGAAGATATTCCCCACCAAACCAACCAAGTATGTTGAGTTAGTTGAAATTGAAATAAAATATCAAAAAGCACAAAAAATGAAATACATTGTAAAAAACAGTAGTTGAAACCAAAAGATGTAAAAGTGGTGCCCGTTTGGCCAGGGCATCAAATAGACTTGGCAATGGACAACACCTTTTCAATTTTCATTCATTTGTTTGGAGGATGTTTTGGTTATATCCCAATCGGGGACGGTTCAAACGAGAACTGTTTTTCGTACGAGAACCAATCTTGGCCGTTCATTTTGGATAATGAAATTCATGAATGAAGAGCGTGGGGGATTGAGTGTGATAGTGTGCATGTAAGGAATTCATGGGTGGGCAATCCAATTGAAGGTGGGGGAATTGGACGGCTAAGATTGGTTCTCGCGGTTCTCGTACGAAAAACAGTTCTCGTTTGAACTTTTGCCTATCTCAATCAGAGTATCATAGCATGCATTATATATATATCTATAGTACATATGTTGGCCTATTGGCCTATTGTTCATGTAGATGACTTGGATCTTCATAGGTCATCTACTTTTTTATCGTAAAAGTAGATAATAAATTAAAAAGATCGAACCGGTAAAAGTTTGAGTCACAAGCAAATTAAAAATCATCGGGAAACTATGAAGAAAGATTGGAGAAGGTTTGATCGTTTAATGAGACTTGAATCTGGGATAGGATGGGATCCTGTGAACAAGTCAATTGTTGCATTAATAGAATGGTGGGATGAGAAAATAAAGGTACATTTGATATATTTCATTTTTTATAAAAGTGTTTTTATTAATATTGAAATAATATAATAATATTTTTTTCCCGTATAGGCTGATAAAAATCTTGCAAAGTTTAGGGGGAAAAATTTCGCCTTCCGAATTCCAAAACATAGATGATGAAAATGAAGATCATCTTGAAGGAAAGGGAGATAGCGACGATGTGGATGCACATGAGGACGAAGAACCTCTCTTCCCGACTAGCACTTCAAGTAATAAGAGAAAAGAGTGTGATAATAATGCCTTGAAACGTTCATCAAAAGGAAAAAATTCAATGGTTGATAAATTTCAAGAGAAACTAGATACGGTCATGTAGACATTATCCTTTTGATGAACGTTTCAATACCTTCATCTCAAGAGTGCATGGATATTGTGACTTGTTTTCCTGGTTTTGAAGAAGGCTCACTTATAACAAGGCACCCGCCCTTTTCCTAAAAAAGAAAGTTTGGCAAAATTTCATGGTTCCAACAACTCATGCAGAAAAAATCGAGTTCCTTAAATTTCTAATGGACAAATGATTTCAATTTTATGCATTATGTTTGAATTTGTGCTTTGTGTTGAACCTTTGCATTGTGTTTAACATTTGTTTTTCGATTACAAGCATTATCTTTAACATGTGTTCTATTATAAAATTTCTATTAATGATAAATTATGTATGTTTTCTAATAGGATGGATATGACAAATGTTAAAAAAATATATAGATACCGATACTGATGACACTGAATCATACGATGATGATGAAAAAATTGGGTAGAAGAAAAGAGAAATTGGAAAGTACTATGTGGTCTAGCCGTTCATGGTTAATAAGACGTAAATTGATAAATACACGTAATTTTGCTTGTACTTATAGTCGCACGGGAAGTATGTTTGTTCAAGAAAAACTTAATGGTCATTGTAGACATTGCTATGAAGCCTTCAGACTACATGTACCAGTACTCAATGTTATGTTCAGATCTTGTCACAAATTATGGGTTAAAGGCAACACGTAATTTGTATGTTGAGAAGTCGGTTGCAATTTTCTTGATAACTTTAGCACACGGATTTGGAAGTAGGTTGCTTCAAGAAACGTTTATTCTTTCGGCCGAAACCATTCATAGGCACTTTTATGTTGTTTCGAATGTGGTGCTTAAGTTAAGTAAGGACATCATAAAGCCAAAAGCAAATTACAATAAAGAAGTACCATCACAAATTCTAAACAACGATCCAAACAAAGATTTTGAAGCTTAAGCGTCTTCTAGCAGTAATGAACCAAATGTTGATGCAAGTTCACCTTGTGGAGGTGATGATTTATAACGAGCGTAGTAAGAGATATGGTCGCAGGAAATTTAATGCAAAATAAGTGACAATTATATATGTATTGAATTATTATATTATGTGTTTTAATGATTTATATAATTGGGCTCCTAATGGTGATTAAAAAAACAAGAGTTTTGTCTAATTTTTTGAACTAATAGTGATTTAAAAAATAATGGTGATTAAAAGTTATTCTCTAATGTAAGAGTGCCCATTTTAATCATTTTACAATAATAAGCTAAGTCAAATATTTTTTTAAAACAAGCTTATTAGCTTATAAGTTATAAACTAATCCAAACACTTTTTTCTCACATAAGCTCATAAGCTAATTAGCTTAAGCCAAAAAACATAAGCTTACCGAAACACCCCCTTAAGAAGCTAATACAAAAACCCCCCATAATGCTTCCTCTTAGTGGTTATATTTAAATATTTAGATCGTTATTCCGATATTATCATTCATGTAACCACATTTACGAGTTAGATATTTATCTTGAAAATGAGCAAATAATTTGTCGGACAGCCCAAACAAGTTAAGACCCTTTTGACTAGTACCAAAAAGTGAAATATTTCTAACCACAAGTCCACAACCCATCTCACTCACTCGCCTCAGCTAATAGAAAAATAAGAACCCATCTAACTACACACATACATTTATGTACATATTGTTGAAGCGTATTTCATATGCTTCCATGATAACCATAGTTAAAAAAAGAACATTTAGATCAAGGTACACACATTTACCAATTTTAGGAAAGCAGAAAACATATCGAGCAGACAACAGTGTTGTTTGCCTTTTATGATACGCACGACGGAGCTCAAATAAAGCATGACAAAAGGCAAAAGGGAGCCTGCTATAACATGCAATATCGATACTTAGATTGTCGAAGCGCACCCCAACAAGAAAGAGCCTCATAATCCGAAAGAAGATTTCTAAGTAGGAAATTGGAAAGCATGTCACCAAAAATTTACAAAAGACAGTGCATGCAGAAACTTCTAGAAGGTATGAGAGAGGAGCTATACCCTTTAATCGTTAATCAACGTGAGCCACGGCGGAAGTTGACTTTGCTACTTTGGTCAATGGCTTTGCAAAAGGAAGTAAACGAGTCCTTGAGTTCACTGGGAAGAGGAAAGCTCAATGGTGGAAGTATCCCGTGGTCTTGGCCTCTTGTGGCCAGGGAAGAAAATGAATAGGCCATTGCAGGCTGCTGCTTGTTAAGGCCTTCTATTATGAAAGAAAATGCACCAAATGTGATGCAACTCTGCAGAAGAGCTTGTGGTGCACCTGGGGAAAAAAGTTCAATATAGCTCACACTCGCAAAATCCAATAAAAACATAAAAGTGTCAGAAACAAAATGCTAAAAAATACAGGAAAAAAAATCTTCAATTGCCTAAAAAACAAGAGCAGAACAAAATGGTGTTGGAACCGAATTTACATTTTGGGAACACATTCTAACAACCCACTTAGAATCCAACTAACTAATAAATCAATACAAAAGTGAATAGACAGACCTATCACCTATCCTTCTAGCTTGGAAAATTCAAATATAACTCAAATGAAGGCACAAGATGTAGAGGACAACTTAAAAAGAGAGAATCCAAGTTGTTGCTTTTTTTAGTTTTTAGAGATGGATTTAATCTCACACACAAGTGGCAATAGCATCTTGTGAAGAAGTTATTAATTACAATTTACAAAGCATGTTTCATCCCCATCATATGAAAGCCAGTCAAATCGATAGTATTTTATGGAATATGGATGATGGTGAAACAGGTGAAATACAAAAAATTTAACTATAATGGACTCGGGCCGAAAGGGTTGAACACATCAAACAAGTTTAAAAAATGTGCCTAAAATGTATTCAAACTTGTAAGACCTGCCTGTTTTTGCTACCACTACTTTCCAGAGTGCTCCATTGTGGGGATGTTTGGAATCGCATTTTTAAGTAATTGTGTATTAATATAATCAGTTTAGATAAGCTACCTTCAAACTGGTTATCCAAAAATGATCATTTCAATCTTTTTTAATTACAAAATCCTTATGCAGATGCTTAAAACTGATCATCTGCTATTTGAAAACGCAATAATCAAATAATCAAAACCACTTATAAAATTGACAGGCAATTAATTCTTCCATCTCAGTATGCCGCCACCTTTAGCTTATAAGTGATTTATGAAGATAACAGGATATGAAAGCTCTACGTAAATACCGATGATTCATTTTCCCAATCCCTAAAGCCATGTTTTTTTCAGTTAAATACAACGTACAGCCTTTTCAGATAGCCACTGCAGATAGGTAGAAACTTCTGGCCTAAGAAAATGAATTATGCAACAGAAGCGTACACAAGTAAAATGCAACCATAACACATATAAATTTAAATATCTTCATTGTGATCAACACATCTATGCAACTCTAAGCTACATATTTACGAGAATGCAAATACCTGGAAAACTTAAATGATTTTAAGCTAAATATTCTGATATTTCAAATACCTGGAAAACTTAGAGCAAGACCAGTACAACATCCTGCTACACCTGCATTAAGGACTGTAGAGACAAAGGTATATTAGTGACTTACCTAGTTATTATTCAACTGATCAACTCTACAATTAAAGATGCTGTACCATCATCTTTCCCTCGAAGCCTCTTTAAGAAACATACAACCAAACTGTGAACTCCAGACAGAACTGCAAAAGTCTGGTCAAAATAGAAACAAAAGCAATCAATCATCCTATTTTTTCAAAAAAAAATTCAATCAAGTGCTTCTATAATCCGACATCTAGTTAGAACCAAATATATTCAATACCTTAGCAGAGGATAGCGCCTCTCCAAATGATCC
This sequence comes from Dittrichia graveolens, assembly GCA_038502395.1. Lineage (NCBI taxonomy): Eukaryota > Viridiplantae > Streptophyta > Magnoliopsida > Asterales > Asteraceae > Dittrichia > Dittrichia graveolens. Next base: position 13,846,045 of record JARJIL010000001.1, on the reverse strand, counting down.
CTTAAACCCTTGCTTCTTAATCAGTCCGGAACCTTAAAAAACCCAAATAAAAATATTGAAATGTTTTTATTCTTAACGAAACATGAAAAGCATAGAAAGCAAGCTAGACATAATAAGCACACCAACTGAAATGTTTTGATTCTTGTCTTCTTGCCAATATCATTATCCCAATTATAATCTGACACTTGCAATCCTAACTCGTTTAGTAACATAAGCTAACAATACGAAGAGATGCATTATCAAACCCTCCGAACACAACTTAGAACTATGAAAAGTAGTCTGACATTATAAACCGAACACTGCCCTCTTCACCTTTTATTTATAAAATCCAACCCAATACCAGAAATAGCAATTAACTTACCTAAATAAAATATGTAAATGAAAATTGTATGCCAAAAATTCAAAGGACTTCCGAAGTTACATAAATTAAATTTCTCATGATAAAGGAAATAGATTTGTGAATGACATTATCGTGACTTCTTACAGAACTAAAGCCTTCTGATCACAATGAAATGATTAAATCAAAATTCTCAGTCAACGTCAAAATTCACAACAGATGCACATGTAGTTAATAGCCTTGGCATAAAAGAATCTTACTTACATACCAATGGCAGCTAGCAAAATAATGTAGGTGAGCTTACTGACCATTCACACAACATAACAGTCTTTCAACTAAGATGTGATTGGCTAATTAGCCACCAAATGCCTAAGTCCAACCAAGACAATTTTGATAACACATACACATGTAGTTAATAGCCTTGGCATAAAAGAATCTTACTTACATACCAATGGCAGCTAGCGAAATAATGTAGGTGAGCTTACTGACCATTCACACAACATAACAGTCTTTCAACTAAGATGTGATTGGCTAATTAGCCACCAAATGCCTAAATCCAACCGAGACAATTTTGATAACACATAAACATGTAGTTAACAGCCTTGGCATAAAAAAATTTAAAAAATCACATTTCCAACACCAATGGCTTCTAACACAATAATGTAGGTGAACTTACTGACCATTCACACAACACGACAGCTATTCAGCTGAGATGTGACTGGCTAATTAGTCACCAGAAAATACCAGTTGAAACTGCTGCAAGTAACTCTTACATCTGCATAGCAACAACTCCAAATCTATTTTAAATCAAACAGATGTAGTAAATAGTAACAGGATAAGACTTGAACACTAAAGGCTTCTAACACAACAATTTAAGTGAGCTCACTGACGAGTCACACACCATACTGGCCAATCAGCAAAAATGGGATTGGCTAATTACTACTTAGTCACCAAATGATCTAAACGAGATTGGCAGACACACCAAGCTCTTCCTCTATACAAGTCTGTCTTCACAAATTGATTAAATTTACAAACAAACTATACCTAAATTGACTTCCACCATTGTTATATTCTAACTTCACTTCTACTTCATAAGGAATGAACACGTAATAATATAATATCACTCCCTACAACAGTGAAGAAAAAACACATAAAATTTCAAACAAATTAAGATGGAGTTAAACACTTCATGTAGATTGCTAAGTCAATTGAATTTTTAGCAATCAAAAGAATTTTATGGAATGTTATCCACAAATCTATCACTTGCATATGCTAAGTGCCAAGGCTTCGCATGCAAAATCAAGCTATCGGACGAACTATTTAAAAGCAAAATAATATAATTTTACAGGTAACGGCATAATGCTTTCATTTGAAACACACAATAACCAACTCTTCGTTAAATATTACAAAACATATACAAAGCCTAACAATTAGTGCCCGCTTATGTTTGAGTTTTCTGAGAGAGATTACCATAGCCGAAGACGGAGCCCATTAATGCGCCTGCAGCGGAGTCTCCAGCAAACCGGAAAAGGCAAACTAAAGGCGGACTTGCCTGAGCGGTGGTCGTTAAGGCATCGGAAGTCACGATAGGTTCAGAACTAGGGCTCGTACTGTTGGTACCGGTTATTTCTCTGTCGGAATCTGAACCAGTAGGATCTGCCGCCGGTGTTGTTGACGCCATTGTTTTGCTTTATCCAGAAAGCAAACCCTAGAAAAAGGTTTTCCGTTTTTTTAGTAGTTGGATTTTGCAAGAGTGGGCAGCTGGTATTAGGTTAAGTTATCCGTAAAGAAACGATGTCGTATCCAGTTATTTTGCCGGCTTCTTTTTGGAAAGAATTACCCGGAGATAAAAACAAGCAAAACTACTTCAAATTTTCAATGATTTCCAGGGAAGAGGGTTCAAAAAGCTCGTCAATGCGCTGTCGCAATGCCAGATTTAACCATTTCGTCGTAAAAAGGTTGTACACGTGGGTATTATTAGATTTGGTGTACGTCTAACATATTCGTGTCATGAACTAAAGTTTTTGTTTTTTAAATGAGCTTTTAACAGTAGGCTCTACTTGGTGTATTAAACCTTCAAACCAACTTAATCTTCCTTGTCTCCGCTTATCGGAGATATCACAACTCCTAATATGACTTTGAAAACTTCATCTGGTATTTTATCTAGCGAGATCTTTTCATAGCTCTCACCTTAGCATCCTTAATTTTGCCGCTTCCATCTTCTTCGTTTGCACTTTCTTCATAATTGTCACCATGTCGAATTTTCCTTAAGTTTTAACATAACATTCTTACTGCACGAAACACATGTCAACGCTTTCGGCCTCATCCATACTGGCTTAATACACACTGGACATGTCTTCATCCATCCTCCGTATGCAACATGGCCCCCATGTACTTAAAAAAGACTTATAAGGTTGCAAAACGTGATCTACAATACGGAATATTTTAAAAACGTTCAGATATAGTGGATACATCACAAAATTACCCGTTACCATTTAGTACAAAAGTGTTACTTCAAAACATCACAGAGTTTTAGCCGACCATATAACATCAAAAATCTTTTCAAACATAGCCAGCTCACAACCTACAGACCACCTGAAAGGGGAACATGAATGAAAAGGGTAATAATATATACGAGTGTTCCTGATAAAAAGTCTTTTCAAACACAACCAACTCACAATCTACAGATCACGGAACATGAATGAAAAGGGTTAACTATAAGCCTAGTGATATCTAATCTCTTATAGGTCCTATAGAAACACTATCATACGCCTTTTCCGGATCTAAGAAGGCCGTGTGAAGATCACATTGTCTTTCCATATACTTCTCCATTAGGCTTTCAATAAGGTGAAATGCTTTTATTTAAAAAGAAAAATTTTGTGATTATGAGGAATCTCTGTCTATCAAAGAATGAAGTTAGCAGAATAAGTTGGTGTATCACTAAAATAAACATCTGAGCACATGTCCACACAAATCCCAAACATTAATGAAAAAGAAAATTAGGTCGTCATGCCAATCACGAGCACACCGGATCGCTAGTCATAACTATGATGTGCTGTCACAGCCCTTGTCGTCTGCTCCTAAAGGCTTATATTGATGTTTATAGAGACATACCAACAAAAAAAAAATTACAACCTACAACATGAATATATATCATAAGCGAATTCAATACATGTTACCTAAAAGTAACAGCACCCATTAACAAACTCCAGTCATCAACAAACCACTATGGGTGGTTGACGAGGACAAATAATAATTAATGAATTTTGTAGCAGTAACCAGATGAAAACAAATTTCAAAAACAGAACAAATCAGAAAGTAGCAAGATGGTTATATAATCTCAAGACTTTAATAATGGTCTTGGTATATCGCTCCAAATTCAGCCCTCCATGCCTGATCATCGTCATCGTTATCATTGTCCTTGACATCCGAGTCTTCCCTGTACAAAGGTCTTAATGCAGAGTCAGGTAATCGACTTTCTGCAAGATACTGTTTCATTGTGACCATCTCCATCTTGTGCTTTCTTTTCTGTTTATCCGTTTGCTTCTTTAACTTGTCATTCTCTTCCTGAATTTTCGCAAAGTTTTCCTGCGCAAACGACAATAAAAATGTTAAATTTGGCCAACTTTCTAGTTTCTACCTCTTTCCGTTTTAACTTATCTTTTTCATTTGACTCGTCCGATATACAAAATGTGGTAAATGCCAGAAGAATAGGTAAATGAGTAATGAACGACAAGTACCTGTGCAACTGAAGCTGCTTCTTCAGCTTCCCTCAGCCTAACAAGTAGTTCACCAGCAGCATGGACAGCTTCAGCAGTATCTCTTAGTTGAATCTTAAGACTTCTATTCTCCTTCTTCAACAACTCTCTCTCCTTCTCCCTCTCAACTCTCAACACCGACAGTTCTGCTGCCAACGACTTTGAAAACCGCTTCCCATGGCCTTTAGCTCCAGCTTTTGCTGCTGCCCGTTTCACCTCCGCTATCCCTTCCATTATCAACCGGTGCTTCTCCACCAGCTCATTATACTTCTCCTGTAAATCAGCATAATGCTCCACCATCTTACCATGTCCATGAATGGACCGCATGAGTGCATCGTCTAATTCTTCCGTACACTTCTTCTCTAATCTAAGTTCCATTTCCATCTTTTCAGAACGACGTCTGTTGGCTTCAAGGTCAACTCGCAATTCATCAGTCAAACAGATCCATTCGCTCTCCATTTCCATCCATCTTTCTCTTTCCTTTTGCAGTTCTTCAGCACTTTCGTTTCCTTTTGGGTATGCACCGCTTTTCCTTAAATGAAGTGATTGTGATAAAAGTGAGGATGATCTTAGCCTATCAGTAGATTTGTTTGAAGGCGATTGGAGTTTGCTTCTTAGAGTTTTGATTTCTTGGAGAAGTGATTCCTTTTCATTAGCATCGAAAGACATTGTTTGTGAATTCTCTTTTATGATTTCTGGTTCATCATTCCATCTCAGAAGCTGAATAAGAAAAAATGTTATAAAAAATAATAAGAAAAGGAGAGTAAAAATTTTAATATGTTGTAGTTTTTAACAATTTGATGAGCAGTGGGCTGACCTTTGTTTCACTATTACGTGAACTGCTGCCATTTCTGAGCTCATCAAGTGGCGAAGTTTCACCTTCTTTCTCTTGTTTGTATTGCAGTACCTGGAAGACAGTAAAGGATTAATTGCAATGCTTGGTGTATTGGGTCGAATTGGGTTTGGGCCAACAAAAGTAGTTATTTATTGGATTATAAATAACAGTGTGTATATTTCAACTAAAAAAGTTTTATATCTCAACTACTTTTGTTAAAAAAAAAAGATCATAAAGTAACAATAACGGGCTAGTTGGTTTGGGCAACACTTTTGGGTAAGTGTCAACCATAATTGAAATATTTTAATTAAAAAGCAATTTGGTTGACATTGACCAAAAGGACCCGTTAGACCCAGACTTGATAATATATCTGTGAAGAAAATCTAACCAGATTATTCAACTTCTCAATCTCTGCTGCTTGTTCGACGCAAAGATTTTCAAGCTCTTTCACTTTCTTAATGTTATCTGCATCTGCAGCAACCTGACACAGACAACGATTTATAAATTAAAAAACTATGTTTGAAAAGTAATCAAAAATCTGAATCAAATGAATTCTTACTTCATTTGGATTTCCTGGTTTATTCTTTCCAACAATCCATGTCTTAAAGCTGTCTTGAACATCACCTGATGCTCTTTGCTGGCAATTTGAACAAATATAGGCGTTCTTTGGAGATCCATCAGTTTGAATAGATGCATTGTTAGTGTTTGTAGCCAAGTGATCAAATGACAATGCAACCACTGATTTATTCAACACCGAGTTCCGTTGGTGGTTGTCAATAATCTCTAGGCCTCTTTGAAGACTAGCGGCAAGTGATTCAGTAGGACCCCCAAAGATTTTGCTTGATCTCAAAGAGGACCTGATTTGATCGCTTATCTTTAGTGATTCACGAGTTACATTGTCTTTAATTCCTGACAAATGGCTTGATGAAAAAGCCACACTCTTTCTTATGGTATTACTGATTTTAGGGGACTCTGATAATATAGGACCATTAAAGGCATCAGAAGGCCTCCCAGCACTGATAGAAATGCTATCAGTATTGGGAACTTTAAGATCTAATTCAGGTTCTTCTGAATCAATTTCTTCATTTTCGCTTTCTTCTTGACAACTTGCATACTGCTCACTTGTCAAGTCACCCTCACAACCACCCATAGAGAAAAACCGTGTTCCTCTACTTTCGCAGGTTTCTTGATATTCTTCATCATAAGAGCTATTTAACATATCAAGCTGACGATGCAAGTCTTTAACATCATGTTCATCAATATTCACTTCTTTCATATCTGTGTCTATTTGTGGGAGCATCAATGAACGATTTAGGCTTACTCTCAATTGATTTAAGCTTTGGCGTACACTTCCACTTTTATAGTTTGTGTTAGATCCAGTGGAGTAACTAGCATCTGTTTTTGCTCTTATCAGCTCTTCCTGGAATATGTGAAATAAATCCATGCTTTCATCTTCAGCAATTTAATTGAATTGTTATTATTTTTTAAATAGAAAGAATAATACCTTCAGTTCACGAATTTGGTCACTGAGATCATTAACATCATCTTCTGTTATTTCATTTACTACAGGATTATTGTGTATAAGTTTTGCCCGATGTCCAAATCTGAGTGTGCTAATTGTTTCACCAGAACACCTATAATTACAGAAATAAAATAAATTTAACAGTTAAAACAAATATGTATATCTTAATAACTAACAGACCACTTTCAGAGACAAATAAGATAGAAAAAATGTGAACGTACTTTTCGTCTGGAGAGATGGTACATATAACAGTAAGTTTTGAGTTGCCTCCAAGTGATTCTCTCAGCAAATGAGTCAAACAGGAATTGTTGTACGGAATGTCTTTAGGTTGTCCAGACTGGTTTGACCCGGCAAGGATATTAACCAAGTTTCTGCCAAAAGTAATATCATAAGGATTTAAGGATGCATTAATTATTAAGGTCTTGTATATAGTCATATATATAAACTAGGTATTAACTATATAGACATGAAAGGAGATACATACCCAAGTTGTGATATGGACTTCCTCACAAATTCCCCTTCTTTGACACACTCTCTACCAGCATCATTGGCTCTGTACTTCTCGAGACCAGCAAGATCCACAAGGGTAAACCTACTTGTTTTTGAACTACCAAAATGCTTTGAAGCGGATCCCTGATGAATGACAGTTTAATTACAAAGAATCAGAAAGTGCACACAAGTATGTATCAAATAGAAAGATCATTAGAAAACTCAGATGTTTAAGAAGTAATACTATGGTCCATTCAAATGATTAAAATTCAGTTGACTATCAGTTACATGGATAAGAAGTTGCCTGTTTTCATTTTCCTGAAAATCTGAAAATATATTTGTCTTCATCATTAGAAAACTCAGATGTTTAAGAAGTAATACTCTTGTCCATTCAAATTCAAATGATTAAATATCAGTTAACTATCAGTTACATGGATAAGAAGTTGCCTGTTTTCATTTTCCTGAAAATCTGAAAATATATTTGTCTTCATTTTAGCAAACATATTCAACTAAGAATACAATGGTTTCACATAAAGGTTTAAAGCAGTGATGAACTTGGAACTCATAGTACCTTGCACCAAGACTCAATGACACATGTAAAGACAATATGAGATCTTGAACTTTTGGAGTTTATGCTTGTTGCTCCAACTTTCCGATTGGAGAGGCCCTGCATTAACAAGCAACCAAGATGATGTAGCAGTGTTCTTATCATATGTTAACCACACAACAGCACTTAAATTATAACGAGGGGACAATCAATAACCCAGTTGGATCAAGTTTATCATCTAAATGCTTACCTTAATCAGAATTTGAGTCACATCCTCATAACCAGTCACATACTCCTCAGTCAGATTCTCAACATAAAACCCATGTTTAGCATCATCTTTTATCTGAATTAATTTGACTTGCTCCGTTACAACCACAAAACAAGGAGTTCAAAGAACAAAATAACTGACTAACATCTATGGAAACGCCAAAAAGAAAAATAACAGCAATCACCTCTAGGTTTCTTTGAGTTGGATCGAGCAAATCCCCAATTTGTTCATTGTATATCTGTAAAAAGAATTTCATTGACATCAAATTCATATAGATTCAAAATTTGAACTACAGGGCAGATGAAAGCAGCCACAACGAACCTACCTCAAGGAAAGAACAACGACACTGATAATTTATCTGTTTACCTTCTGCCTGATCTCGTTCCTGAATATCAAATAATCAATCATAATCACTATTAAGATAGTAAGATACAATACCTCTTTTTGTGTAAACCAACAACAAAAACACAATTGCTTACTTGTTGGATTTCAGCAAACAGCATCTGGAAGATGCGTGGAACAATTCCTTGGTTACCACTGGCTGACTGGTCTTCAACCATTGCGCTTGGCGGACCCCATAATGTGTAAGTTTTTCCACTTCCAGTCTACAGGACAACAACCATTGGAGATATTGCCACCATATTTCCATTGATTTTTTTCTTTTTGCAAGATACTAAAAAACATACCTGTCCATAAGCCAATATCGATGTGTTGTAACCTGCCATTGCACTCTTAACCGTGGAGACACCCACTAATTGGAAAGCATCCTCCTATTAACCAATCAGCTTAAAACATCAATAAATTCTTCAATTCTCATCCATTTTCCAGTTAGAAACAAACAAACTAAAAAAAATTCTGTGTAACAGAATTCTTAAAAGTCATATGAGCATTTTGTTATTTTGGTTAATGATTTTCTTCAGAAATAACAATGTCAGCAGTTATAAGAATACTAGTGTCAATCGTATCTCTTGATCAAACACTCTGTAAAAAACATCTCATTCATTTTCCCAATAACAAGAAACAGACACTCTGAAAAATCTTCTCTGGATTAGAATTCTAAAAAAATCTTCTAGTCTTATGAAATAAACATCTCACTAATTCAGTACAGTTTTATACGGAATACCAATGTCACTCATCTTTTATCAAACATAACCAGCGAACTAATGGGAGATACAGTAAGTCTACAGTCCAGGTAACTGAACACATCTTAACAAATCATAAATCCCTTTAATTCTCATCCATCTTCAAAATATCATAAATCCTTAAAAAAACACAAACACAATAAAAAAAGCTCAGAATAGAATTCCTAAAAGTCTACTAGCATTTGTAATAGTTAGATTTTTGTGTTTGATCTTACTAACGAAGCATCTCATATCACTAATTCAGTACAGTTACAAGCAGGTACACATGCTAATGGCAATCATATTTTTTATGAAACATAGTCACCAAACTAATAGAAGATTCAGTAATTCGACAAACCTGGCTAGATTTGGAATCAAGGACTCCATCCAATGTAAATTTCCGATCCCCAACAGATACTGAATCGTCAGAAACTTTTCTAACCGTATAATCCCCTTTTTCGTGAGAATTAGGAGGTCTAATCCTCGCAACAACCTAACAAAATTCCCAACCGTCAAAACTTGTTTCAGTTACAATTGCTAAAAACAGAAAAATTAGAAATTCGGTTATTCCATACCTTAACAGGTGGATCTGCAGGCATCGGTGCTTCTTCATGTTGCTTAGTTTCAAGTTTGGTGAATTCCTTGCCGGAAAGTGAGACGTTTCCCCTTGATTCCTTCACAATCGAAGTCAGTTCGTCAGTCTTAATGTTTGGATCCTCCGGTGGAACGTTTTCACTGTTGAATCGAGATAACTTAGGGGTTGAACTCATCATCTTGTGCTTTACAGATCCGGATCGTGGAAGTAGGTTACGAATCGATGAAATCGATATGCTTCCAGATGATCGGTGACGAGAGATCTCTGAGTTAGAGTTAGAGTTAGTCTTCATAACTGCGTTGAGGATCAAAATTGACGAGATCGATTTCACTCTGTGTGTGTGTTGGGGGGGAAGGGGGAGCGTTAGAGTTCAAATTTGAAAAATGGTAGAGAGAAGAAAGATGGTTGATTTTGGAAGATGACCGTTGTGTGTTACGATTTATATATACAGCCAGGTAGGGCCTTCCTCATGCCATTTTGTGTGAAGTTACAACTCTACTCTTGCTTCTAGCCGTTACATAATCCTCTGGCCCATCAAACTCGGGCAGGCCCAGCCCACGAATGAAGATATTTTATTGCACCATGAATCGGGTCTAAATAATTTAGACAGAATCAAATAATAGAAAGAATGCAAAATAAAAAAATAATAATAAATTAGGTGGTGTTTATTTTTAAAGATGTACAATCTTATATTTTTCACTTCTTCTGAAAATATGTCGGATAACGACTTTCAATGAACGATACTATCAGGAGATGGGTGATGCGATCTACGAATTGAGGTTAACAAATGAATAAGATAGATGAAATTGAAATCGAATTTGAAGCATAGGAGATGCACAGAACAACCTATGACATCGAAATCGAAATTGAAAAATGAAAAATGACATATTTGAAACCTTAACCTTTCAAATGGAGATGCTCTGTGTGAAACTCTAACCTAACACATTTGAAGAAAACTAAACATGGCGTATTTAAAACACTAACCTAACATATGCGAACGAAGATGGAGATAATAAGTGTGAAATTGTTGATGGGAAATGTGAAAATAGAGGATTGGAAGCATTATATCTTCTCTCTCTCTTGAAGAAAAGAGATGTGAACATAGGGGCCATATGAATATTTGCAAAGAGAAGATAGAAGTCACTACAAAAAATATGTTATTATTCACGTTTCATAAAAGCGTGTAAAACATTTAATTGTTGTCACGCTTATAATTGTGAAAAATAGTTTAAAAGTAAAGATTGTTAGAAAAAGAAAAAGCTTAACATTTATAGACGTATACATTTGATTTTAAAAGACCACGCTTTCATATGTGTGAATTTAGTAATAAATAAATAATTATAGAAGTTCACGGTTAAAAACTTGGACTTTTGTAACTCTAGAATTATTTTCAAAATTTTCACGCTTAGAAGTGTGAAAATTTAGATAATTTGTCCACACTAATAAATGTGATTTTTTACTCCAATTTTCACACTTTCAAATATAAAGATTTGGTAGAAATTAGTAACACCCAAAATGTTCACACTTAATCGTAATTTTTCGCGATTTTAAGTGTACTAATTTTGATAAAAAAATATGGATAATAGACATATTTTCTTATAGTAAGTCCACCTCTTGAAGGAAAAGGAAAAATGACTTCCAACCTCTTTCATTTAGAAAAAAAGCAGACTCTCATCTGATCAAACATAAAATGTTAAAAGATCTTTTGTTTAATAAACAAACTTCACCTTATTGAATACAAGTCACTCCATTCATTCATCTAGTAGATCATTCAAATATTTGTTTAAAATGACTTAATATGCATATTAATTGTATTATTTTGTTAAATAAAGCTCAAAATGTTTGTGGTATTATATTAATCACCCACATAGTACAACTATCGTCAAATCACGCTTAATTGTGAAATTATAATGGATTTCGATTATGTAGCCAAACAACATATCAGTATAGTAAAGCAATGCAATGTATTTGATCATTCGTTGTTCTTGATAAGGTTTTCTACACTTACAAAAAAAATCTTAATATAAAGCTATAACAATCGATTTCTACCCTTCTATTCTTTGGTTATAGGATTTTTAAGTTTTTTTTTTTTTGTTTCTACACGTTTTTCTTTATTTATATGATTCTCAGGGTTATATTTGTTATTGATTATGATATCTAACTTATCTCATCACAATATTATAAAGTTTATAATTTTCATAATATATTTAAATACACAGTTCAGTAATTATAAACATTCTTCTTGTATGAAATATTCGGGACTAATTAGAAGACACGTACTTGCAACATAAGTAAAGCGAATGTTAGAGATTCATCGATCTCTTATTTTACCAACTTTTATGTCAATTTACATTAGTCGTGATAATTGCGGTATCAATTAGCAAAGAAGGATAAACAAGGGTACAAGCCATAAGAAAAATAATCCTTCTTCAAAAGTACACGGTTTTATATTAGTGTTTATAGCTAAAAAGGTGGCAAAAATATAATATAAGGTGTTGTTAATGGTACCTCACACTCATCACATGTTACATTGAAGTTAACACATTCAAATTGATCATAGGGTCTAAGAGGTAGGTTGAGGTACAATAATTCATTCCCTAAAATATATAATAAAAGTTAGAATTACCAATTAAGATTTAAGAATACATTTAATTATAACATCACAATTTGCTTTCTTAAGTAAATAAGTTATTATTTAATTGTATACAACCAAAAAAATCATATTTAATATGTTAACTATTTATATAAAATTAAACAAATATCCGACTACTTTACACAAATATTAGAAACTTTATATTTATACTATAAGGAGATGGTTCAAACGATAACTGTTTTTCGTATGAGAACTACGAGAACCAATATTGGTCATTCAAGTGGTAAGTGGAATTAACGGATGAAGAGCATGGGAGATTGAGTGTGGCAAAGTGCATGTAAGGAATTCATGAGTGGGCAATCCAATTGAAGGAGGGGAATTGGACGGTTAAGATTGGTTTTCGCAGTTCTCATACGAAAAACAGTTCTCGTTTGAACTTTTCCCTATATTATAAATTATTTAATTTAATTTCGTTTGAATATATATTGGTGTGGTATAAAAACTCACACATTATATATACATGTCTAAGTCCAAATGAAATATACTTGCGTATGAAGTCATTGTCATAAGATACGAAGTCTTTGTCTAAAAATCAAAAGGATGAATTATTGTTGCCGTGGTTTGGTATCTTGCGGGTTCTTGATAGGTTCAAATATGTGTAAGCAATATGCACTATCTCTCTCTCTCTCTCTCTCTCCTCAAGTCTCCTAATACATCCAACTCTTCCCCATCTATCCTTCGAGAGTCAAACGTTTTATGAAATATGTAAAATCTACAAAATTTAATAATATATATTTTTTTAATTATGAAGATGATATTGCTCTCTAAGGGTGTGTTTGACGAAAGAGGCTAGGGCTGGGGCAGGGGCTGATTAATTAATAATCTCAAACTCAAGCCATAAGCTACTTGAAAAGACTTTTATTTTTGGGGCTTATGAGGACTTATGTTCTTAATAATACCCTAAAGATTGTAACACACGAACAGGGCTAGAGGGCTGGGGATTATAAAAACTAGAATCCCAAGCCCCTATAATCCCTTATAAGTCTGTTGCCGAACACACCCTAAGTGCATCCTCCGAAAGGCCGTAAGGGGGTGATTGGTGAAGTCCGCCACCATATGATATAAGTGATTTCCAGTACATGGTGTCGTGGTCACTTCTTTAATATGGTGGCTATAGGCACAAACAATGGCGTGAAGTGGGTCCGTAACATCTCTTTCTTTCTCTCTCTCTCTTTATCTTTTTTAATTTATTATAAATTTAAAAAAAATATGACTGGTTAATGATACTAAGCAAATTAGATAATTTAGTTTGATGATAAATGATTAGTAAAAGATTGAGTGATGGGAGTGATGATATGATGAGGGTTAAAGATGCTCTACATTTTTTATTTTTAAAATATTTAAATACTTATATAAAGGGTGGTGTTGATTGCACATTTGCACTCCACCCCTCTCACACACTCGCGTCAAATCAAATGTTAACACATTCACACATATTAGAGCATCTTCAAATCATACAAATTTAAAAGAGTTTAATGAATTGACGTGTCAGCATTTCACTGTCTATACAACTTTATTCTTTAACTTTACCGTCCATTAAACTCTACAAACTCTAATGGATTTCCACATCAGTTTCATATATATAATTTTACAAAAATATTTTAAAGCTTCAAAAAAATACCGCATTAAATAAAAATATGAAAGTAAATTTACATTAAATAAAAATTATGAGGCTAAATACACTAATTAAAAGATAAGAAACCTAGAAACACTAGTACAGAACTGTGATTTGGTCACACATAGTCGAAATTATACGGCCACATATTTGAATATTTATGTGGCTAAAGGTACCCAAATAAAGTTCACGTTGTTAGTTAGCCACATATGAATTCCGATCGTGTGACTATTCGAAAATGTATTGCCACACCTTCGAACATTCATGTGGCTAAAGGTTACTGCTATTTTTTGGCTGATTATTTAGCCACATATGAATTTGGAACGTGTGACAAATAAAGAGTAAGTTTAAAGTATTAGTCACGATATACATATAAAACGTGACAAATATATGTCACACACTTGGACACTGTGACCAAATACCATATATGGTCACATGAACTAATTGTTTATGTGTCTAAATCATAGAGTCAAGTTTTGTCAAACATGATTTAAGTGTAGCCAAAATCTGGTATATATGATCACGTAACTTATTATGTGTGTCTAAAGTTTAGCGTGTGTTAGTTTGGCAGAAGCTAATGTGTGTAGTCACATTTATTTTGGCACAGCCATGTGACTATATGGCTTTATAATAGCCACATCATATCACAAATGTGTATCTAAATGATGTTTATGGCCACATTTTAGGTGATTTTATGTGACCAAATGCCATATATGGTCACATGAAATAATTGTTTATGTGTATGAATCATAGAATCGAGTTTTGTCACACATGATTAAGTGAAGCCAAAATCCAGTACATATGGTCACGTAACTTATTATGTGTGTCTAAAGTTTAAGCGTATGTTAGCTTTTCAGAAGTTAAGGTGTAAAGTCACATTTATTTTGGCACGGTCCTGTGACTATATGGCTTTATAATAGGCTATAGCAACACCATATCACAAATGTTTATCTAAATGATGTTTATGGAAACATTCTAGGTGATAATACGTGACCAATATATTCATAACAGTCACATCGTGAAATATTCATGTGGCTATTATTTAAAGTAACAATGGGCAAAAACGATTATAATTAAATTTGATATTCGTCACACATGATTGCAGTGTAGCCAAAAGCTAAGGTGTGTAGTTAAATAGTAAGTATTTGGTTTTTAAATCGAAGTAACATTTAGCTCACTGGTCTAACGCATGTTTCATTGTAGAGATGGATGGTATGGGACTCAAGTTCAAATCCGACTTTCCGCATAAAATTCTTAAAATTCAATCGTTGTATAACTAAATATTACAAAACGTCACACAAACATAAAATTCATGTGACAATTGGATGAACAATAGTCACACAAAATACACATTTAATTGACTTTAAAAAGCATGTGGTCACACTTATTAACACTTTTGGCTTAATTGTATGTGACGAAATAAAAAAAAACAATCGTTGTGTGACTAAATCATCTAAGATGCCACATATATTATATATTCATGTGGTCAAATGACGGGCAAAAGATACTCTAAAAAACTGTTCGTGTGACTATAAAGTGTTTACGGTTACTAAAACCGATAAATCCACTATAAAGTCGTATCAATTAGTCACACATTTTATAGTTTATGGTTACTGTTTTTAAATGGATACGGTCACTAACCCGCTAATATAACTGTATGTACCCTATGGTCACTCGACCTTTCGTCACACATACACTGAAAACGCAACTGTGACTATATGCGTATCGTCACACTTTTTTGGTGTAATGAAATCACATCTTTGTTCAAGTGAAAATAAAATACTTAAAGTTCTAATAATTAATAAAAAAATGTTTAAAATATACGCACATCAAATATAGAAGTTGGAATTTGTATTAAAATTATTTATTTATAAAACCTTTTAATTGCTTTCTAACAAAATACTTAAATAAATAAGAGTGAGGTCCACCTAAATCCCATACAACCATTCAATAATCATACAACTCCCATTCATTCAACTCCTCCTTTACTCCATACAACTCTCTTATAACTCCCATTCAACTCCTATTATCCTCCTATTTGAGATGCTCTTATTAGGATACTATATATAGAGAGGAGTGCAATGATCTAAATGTTTTTATTAAATAAAAAAGTCAAAATTGATAACCTCTATAGTCTATACCGACTATAATAACTTATTTTGTCATAGTCTAGCTATCTAAAGTCTAGACCGCAGTTGAGATTCAGTTGATAATAGTGAGAGAGGAGCCGTCTTTACAAGTGTTTTAACAGGTGGTATCATTTAAAGGAAAATCGTAATTACCATTTTTATTGCCTAGTCATTTTCTAATGTGTTAATGTAATTCATGAACATTTTTTTGTTGAGCGACATTGATAAGCCAATATGTTCATTTATTTTACCTGATGTTAATTATTAACAACAATAATAAATATTAATAAGGTAAATAGGGCTAAAACTAGTTTGATATATAAATTTACACCCTATTTCGATTTAAATATTAAAGTTTTTTAAATAGTTTTTATCCTAATGTCTAATTTGACAATTATTTTAATTTTAATCGAGTATGTTTTGGATACTTGAATGTTAGAGGTGGCCTATGATGAGTCTATCATTCGTCTTCTATTACGATGGCTAAGCTTGGGCTCAGATCTAAGCCCGTGGTGGTGTGACGGGAATGATTTTGGCATCAACTGATATCGTCATAAATTGGTTCTTAATTTAGTTCGGTACTTCGGTTTATTCTACCCTAAGCCGGTTGGGTTTGATTTACATTCAAATGAGGGCATGAACACACCTTAGGGGGTGTTTGTTTAAGCTTATTTTTTTGACATATTAGTTTATGAGCTTATTATTTAAGCTTATCATGTTTTATATGTTTGGCTAAGTTTATGAGCTTATTTTTATAAAAATAAGCCATATTTCATAATCCATTTTGAACTAGCTTATTTTTTCTTTATGTGCTTATTTTTACATTTTTATCTTTATACTCTCTTTTTGGTTATTTTATATTAATAAGCTAAGATAAGAAAGTTCTTTTTAGTCATTTTTCACCTTTTTAAAAAAAGCTTATTAACTCATAAGTTATAAGTTAATCCAAACATTTTTTGTATAAAATAAAGCTAAAAAAAAGTAAAAGCTTACACAAACACCCCCTTAAAACACCCTGAAATGCCCCTACAACAAACCTATTATTACCATCTTCGTCCATATATATCTAATACTACAGTTACATTTTTTTATTTATAATATCGCAAAGCGCCAGACAGTTACAAAGAGGGTACTACCGAGTACCGACCGCCATACATACGCCGGTGATTAATTTTCCGGTATAACGTCAGAAAATACAGGTCGGCATGTTCTCATATCCACAGCTTATAATCTACGCACATCTTCTTCTTTCTCTTTGAACTCATTGTGGCCGTTTTAAGAATTGGTTTATGTAAATTGCTCATTTGCTCTTGTCGATCTGTACGAAACGTTTTCCAAATGTTTCTTCGCCAACACTTCATTTCATTATATACTGGATTTTACAGTTCCAGTTTGTTTTTCTGATGTAAATTTGGAGTCAAATTTGTGGTTTGTTCAGCTAATTGGCTATTAATTATAGTGGTATTTGGTGGAAAATAAGACTTTTAGCTTATTTATTTGTCTGAATTGTGTAATGTTCATTTGTTTTAGAAATATACAGATGCTCTTCGACGTCTTATTTCAAACGAGTTGCGCTTGAACTGAGAAATCGAGACAAATACTATCTGTCAATCTAATTATGTTGGTGTAAAATACAAAGATATGTCGAATTTTCGATTGAAGAGTATAAAACTTATGTGTGAAGTTTAAGTTTTTTTTTTTTTTGGGGAAGGATGGATAATTTACTAGATACCGTAAGGGTGAAATGCACATATTAGCAGAGCTAAATGTATTGTGCATTATCTTCCAGGTTAAATTTGACGAATTCACAAATTCTACTTTTAGCAACGATTTGCTACTTGTAAACTAGCCATCTCGGGGGACAAGAAGATTTTTTGAACAGATGTCTTCGGGTGGCATTTAGCTGAGATGAAGAACAATCAGGTTAGGACAATTCACTTTTCGTACCTCAAAGCTGTTTTTGTACTATTCAGAATATATTTTAGTATAGTATGAATTTACAACTTAAGAATTGTACCAAGTCGGCATTTCTCATATAACTTCCAAATAAGAGGTAATCAAGGAGCGCAAATAAATTTAACACTAAAGGGCTAAGGGGGAAAAGCTTACTTGCTTGTTTGAAGAAGGCATTACAAGTGCCTAATAATGAGGGCACTCATACACTCACCTCCTTTATAATCAACCATCATGAATTTAAATAGATGGCTTACTATTATTTAGATTTTAAAGACATCAAATAAGTGCTATCTAGATATTTACAAGGATTCATCAACCCACTAAAGGACTAGACTTATGGAGAGACATCTAGAGCTCTCTTCATGACTTTTAGTTCTTAAAAACTTGTGTACAATTCTTCGGAATCTGAGGGACGCCTTTGAGTCGAAAGTCATTAATATGGTGGGTTGTCTTATTTATGTATCTTCAACATGTCCTTATAAATTTTCTAACAAGTAGTTAGTAATTTAATAATATACTCTATAGTTTTCGTGTATATGTGTGTGACTGAGAGAGATAAAATCAGAGACCCCTCTGATGTTACAAGAATTCCCGTGGATTTAGTTGGATATGGAAAGATATGACAATGACTATAATGTTGGAGAGGGGTATAACTTGAGAATATCAATTAACAAAGTCCAAACAAGCACTCTTCTTTGTCCAATGGGCTAATAAAAGAAAGTGAAATCACAAAAGTGTTTGCCATGGCATCGTTACTACTCGGTTAATATTGCTACAATCAGAGTCGTTTATCTGGTTTCTTTCTTTTTTAAAATAATAGCTAAGTCGAGAAGTAATTATGACTTGAATGACTAAAATTTATAAGCTTTGCAGGAGTCACTGGATACACCGCAAACACCACATTTAGCCCAAGCTTCACATGAGTCTCAGTGTGACCAACATAATATTGCTTCAGAAACTCCTGTTCCTGACTCTGGGTCGGTCTCCATTTCAAGCAATGACAACAGAAAAGTTTCTCGGGAGGATATTGAACTTGTATGAAAATTTCATTGTTATTTCTTGCATATTATTCGCTGTTGCAGAATACAGAAAAAAAGTCAAGATTTGTCTATGATGATATTATTCTTGAATGTTGTAGGTCCAAAACTTGATAGAACGCTGTTTGCAGTTGTATATGAATAGAGATGAGGTGGTTAAAACTCTGTTAAATCGTGCAAGGATAGATCCTGGTTTTACGACTCTAGGTAGAAAGTTTCAACATACTCCACTTTCTGTGATATTATTATTATTTTTTCATTCCACCATTTTGTCGCGTTCTGTTTTGACCCTCCATACTATTTGAAGCGTTAATCATAGATAAAAACAAATCCATGATTTTTAGTATTATCTTTTTCTTTATACTGATAGTTTAGATCTAGTATGACTGTAGGATTGTTCACAATTTTCTTTATTGCAGTGTGATGATATCTACCTATTTTGCATTCGATATGTTAAAAAGTAACTAATATCATGTTAACTATTTCAAGTATCTCTTTTGGTGGATAGTTTGGCAGAAATTGGAAGAAGAGAATGCGGATTTTTTCAGAGCCTACTACATAAGAATAAAACTAAAGAAACAGATCATCCTTTTCAATCATTTACTAGAGCATCAATATCACCTTACAAAGTATCCTGGGCCTCCAAAGCTCCCTGTTGCTCCAATACACAATGGGATCCATCCCATGCCAGGTAACCTCTAATTATTACATTTTTTTGGGCCATGCAGAAGTATATGATTTATTCTATTTGCTCAGATATTATAAAGAAGTTTTAATAACAAAATGTGGAATTTCCCAATTTTATGCTTGCTCAACTATACTCAGTTCATTTGACAAAGTTTGTCATTTTATTAGCATGATATACTGATCATTTTATACTGCATAGCATCGTTCTGTTATTGTCACCATATTCAATATCACTCGTTGGAGTGCAGTTAACAGTTTACCCATGGGATACCCTGTTCTACAGCAACCTTCAATGGCTACTACAGGTCAACCTCACTTGGACTCCATGGGTATGTCTGGCTGCCATGTGGTTAACGGAGTGCCTGCTCATAGTAACTTCCGTCCCATGCGAATGAACTCTGGAAATGAGTGAGTTTCAATAAAAACATTACAATTCGTGTACCCTCTAAATGCTCAGGACAGTTAACCTCCAAATTTACAAAGAAGCTGACATTTGTTTTTACAATTATAGAGTCTTAATTTAATTAAACATGTAGAAGCATCTTCTCTTTCATGCTATGTTTCTTTTCTTGGTATCAGCACATTTCTATAACTTGCTTGATTTTGTACATAAATCTCATACAAAGATGCCCCTCCCCTATCCTCACAAGGTTAAGGGGCCCTGGGGCATATGGTACACCCTTGAAGCTATTTAGATATGCATCCACCTTTGAGGTTTTCGCCTACCTTTTTTCACATTTCTTATTCTTATTTCTTTTTTCCTGATTTTGTTTGGGCAGGGGTCTAATTGGGTTCCACTATATAGAATTCCAACTATAAATCAATATATCTCATTCCAAAATCGTTCAAGCAATAATTATATTTTCACCCACAACTCCAGAAAATAAGAAAACTTTTAATACTCATGAGCTCTTGACGAAACAAAGTAGAACGTAGTCCCGTGGCATGTTGGTCACTCCATTTATTGTACTAATCTTTTATATTACTTCCTTTTTTTCCTATGCTGATGGTTGTTTCATCTGTCATTGAAGTATGGTAATGGACAGCAGTGCAGCTGGTGTGAGCCCTATTCCAGTTAATGGGGCTATTTCCCCTCTGTCAGATATGCCAATGAGTCCTACATCAGTTACATCCAGTGGTCATTTCCCCTTCAATGCATCTGAACTATCAGGAATGGGAGTAGACGCTTCAGCACTTGACTCGGCATTTACATCTGATGTGGCAAGTCCAGTAGGATTGCATCTATCACCAGATAATGGAAATTCCAGATCTTTTGGTAAAAATTTTCCATGGGATTTCAGCCTTTCGGATCTAACCGCAGACTTGTCAAACCTGGGAGGTAAATTGGAATTTCAGTCTGTTATTATTTACACGCTTCAGTTTTGTTGCAACCAACGAAAAACCTCAATTAAGGAAATGATGTGCATATCAATGTAGAGAATTTTGGTTAATCTCATTTCACCCAAAAGACCTGAAACTATTCAACAGTTGTTTTTGTTAGAAATCCCTGCCATTCAGTGAGGAACTAGTTAATGTGCCTCTAATAGTATATGAACAATTATTTACTTGTTACCTCGTCACTAGGGCTGCCCTTGATGGTGTGATACAACAAAGGGCCTTGAAATTTACTTCGTATGCCTAATATATAGTTTATTGAACTTTTAGATTGTTTTCCGATGCAATTATTGCATACTCGGAGTTGTATTGAATATCATGTGATTGTTGATTTAGCATAAATTAGATTTTCCAAATTATAGTAACTCAAATTTTAATTACAGTAGGAAAGGCTTAACGGATTGGCAATGGAATCCATCGAAATTTATATCTTGGTAAAATTGAGCGGAGATTTGATCAAGTAATTTGCATCAAAGAATGCTTAAAAGAATGACACTTCTTAAGTAACAAATTCTCATTTTATCTTCTACAAGGATGACCCTATTTAGTTATCCTATATTTTAGAGTCTCATTTTTTAGTAATTAGACAATTTTTGCATAGCCCCCTAGAAAATTAGAGACGACCATGCTTGCCATGATCGATTGAATGAACTGAGAAAGGATTTTCATTTAGAATCAAAAAGTCACACATGCCATGTTAAATTGAAAAGGTGTTAGTTAGCCAAGCATTTCAAATTTACATGATTGACTCTGCTCAGAGCCACAGACTTTGTAAGAGTTACAATTATAGTTTCTGGTTTCGGAATACAAAAGCATTCATCCATAGGTACAAGTAATCAAGGCTATAACTACTGATTAACTTACAATATAAATAATTAATTCAGGTTAAATGACTTTTTTTAAACCTTGAAAAACTAATTTTTACATGTCACTTGAAAGCTTCACCTAAAAGGGTTTTTTCCCACTGATGCTTGTTGTATATATGTTAGCTATTCATCTTCCTTATTCATTTGATTAATACTTCAATTAAAATTGTTTATAATAATTGTTGTTTTCAGATCTAGGACCTCTTGGAAACTATCCTGGTTCACCCTTTCTGCCTTCTGATTCAGACATATTTCTTGATTCTCCTGAGCAAGATGGCATTGGTAAGAACACTGTTTTCTTGCTCCATTTTACTCAATCTCTATGAAATGCAAATATTTGCCTACCCCATAATTTAGTAGAAGTCTCTTAGCAAGACAAAATTGGGAAACATGTCAACCGAAAAGCAGTACCACCAAATCGACTCATTTTACACATGATAACTTTTGACCTGTTAAACCCATTCCCAAATTAACTCATTCTTACAAAAAAAACTTTTATCTAACTTATATTCTTTAAAATTACATTATTAGCTTGGTTTACCTATATACTCTATCCTTTCAAATAAAAATGGAGCACTTCAGTCCAAAATTTTTGTATTTGTCCATTAGTAATGATCACCATATATAGGTGAAGAAGTTAATATAGTCCACAAGTTTTCTCAAAATATCCTATAATTATGGGGTATTTTAGGTTTTTGAAAATTATTCAATGGGTGTTCTAAAACTATATACCACGTCAAAAGTTTGTATTTCTCTTAGGATATCGGGAGCTTAATGTGATTTACCTGTTACGTGGTATTACATACGACCCTACCCTAGTTCCATACCTAATGTTGTGACCTAGAGGTAGCAAAATGAACAGGTTCGGTAACATACTTGATTAAGTTGGGTAGGTGGCCACCGACATGGAACGCTTTTTTTGTCTAGTTTTTAACTTTTTGTGAATAATTAATATATAAAAAATATGAATAAAAAACTAATAATCTAACGTCAAATATATTTATCTATCACATGATAACACACCTCGGATGACTTTCCCTCTATTTGACCCGTTTCTTTTATCTAATTTTTTTTTTCAACAACCAAAATGTTGGAATTTAAGAGATGAAGTATCTAATTACAGATGGTGAAATGATTTTGCTTCAATTGCTATACCAACAACATTATTCAATTTCACTCGTAATTCTTGCGATTAACAATATTGTTGTAATGAATTTTCAGTGGACGAATTCTTTGCTGATTCCATTCCTGGACCACCATGCTCACAGTCTGATGAAGATAAGTCCTAGCTTAATTAGCATCAAAACCTTATCTTGAGAAACCATTTAGGTAATAATAATAATACTATAACTTAAGGGTCCGGCTATTTTGGACCGCTGGATGGATACTATTACGTTTAGTTCATTTGTTGTAACCTTTTAGCATATATCACACATTCCGAGTCTTGGTAATTCAAGATTCTCATATAATGTCACAATCAAAAAAAAAATTCACTTTACATGGCCATTGTACCATAATTCATGTCTACAACACATGTTTTTTTTGTGACCTGGTTCTTATAGGTCACAAATATCAATCACGCGCTTGCTGCATGAGGTTTTTACAAATTGTTTTTTGAGGTTTTTACAAATAGTTTTTTCATATACGTGGTTTGCAGATATAAAATCGAATAATCGATAACCGGATGAGCCATGAAATTACTCTATTGTTTATCACTTTATTGTATCATTATATCTTATATTTGAGAGCCAAAAGTTGTAGGGGACTTTTTGGCGGGGATGAGCAATGAGCGTAAGCGAGTTTGTCTCGCTTCCACACGGACCTCACGAGCAAATTACAGATGTAGTCATTAAGATCTTCTCTTAAATTATGACGAATGAAAACTTATTTTTGTACCATGAACTCGATCAATTAGATTGAGCACTACCTTAAAGTGTTTAATATATAGTACCTTAAGTTTGGTAACTAAGTTAGTGTAGTATCCTGACCCATTGAATCTTGATCCGAAGCTCGCTCGTTCTAGTATCTTGATTTGCTAAACTAACCAAGCTACCAACTTTAGGGTAGTATTTTACCGGGTTGACCAAGTTAAGCTTATTACATATTTTGACCTTTTTTAAAATAAGGCTTTGCTCACAAAAATGTATCGATCATCTACACTTTTTGTTATCCAACTCTAAAAACTACAATTTAATGTAGTAAATATTTGAAAGTTTTCATTATTGTATCCTAAAACCCTTTGAATAGGTAACCGGTCCATAACTGGTCATTTTCACCATCTCCGGCTGGTAGAGACACCTTTTTGACAACTCTTTTACTAGAGATACATTTGTCAGTCATCTTCCCATGAACAATCAATCTATGAGATGAGAGACAAGGTGTGTGTTGATGCATTTACATGCAAAGGAGTCATCGGGGACCGTGGAATAACGATGGTAGACGACCCCGAGAAGTCATGTACACAAGAGAAGTCACAATGCGTCGGTGAAGTCGCTAGAGAAGTCACCATAGAAGATAAGATAGTCGGTAGTAACCGGCTATCACATATTAAGAGTATAATAAATGATAATTTTAGAAAGTTTAACATATTTTTAAAGTTGAATAATCAATATATATCCAATTGCAAAACATGTTTTGCAATTTTGAATATCATTTTAGTAAATTCAACCCTGAATTAAAAGTAGTTCTCTTTATAACTCTTTACCAAATCATATTTAACTTAAAGAAGATCTGATTGACAAATTAATTAGCTATAATAATAAAATAATATCTAATAAAATTTGGGGTTGGCATATAGCGATGGTCTCATGCTCTTTTTACATGATATTACAAAGGCAACTTTATCAAAAGCAAATTTGGGGTTGGTATATAACTCGTGTAATTAAAACAAAAGGTTTAATTTATATTATATTTAATATTTTTTTTGTTTCTCATTTTATTGTTCTTAAACATTAATAAAATAGTTATAAAGAAAAGAGAAATAAAAGAAATAGAAACATGAGAAAAAAATAGATACATTGATTGTTCGATGTCTATAATGAGTGATATAGTAGTTTTACGCTATTAAAACGAACATATTATCGAGTATGAATTATTTCTAACTGTCGCATTACGCGAGTAATATACTATTAATAGACAATAGGTGCTTATGTTTAGACTTGCGAAGATACTTATTTCTTCTGAGTCTATGCAAATTTAAATAAGGTTAAAGTATATTCCAGTTGAGTCTCCCAATTCTATAGTTCTAGTTTTTTTGGGGGGTTTAAACTTTGGATTTGGTATCTACCACCGCAGAAAGCCATAAAGTAAATAGACCAATTACTTATTTATATAGATCCAGTTTTTCGGTACCTATCATTGATGAAAATTTTCTTAGTTGTATATTGAAACGACGTACGAATTTTATGAACTATGAATCTCTTTCTTATTCATTTTTAAGGTGTGTTTGGCGAAACTAGTTGGGACTGAGACTGAGGCTGCGGCTGGGGCTAGAACTAGAGCTGGGCTGATTAATTGATAATCCAAGTCATAAGCTATTTGGAAAGGCTTTTATTTTGAGGGATTATGTTTTTAATAAGCTTCTCAAAATTTTAACACCCGAACAAAGCTTAAAAGCTAGAGATTATTAAAACTAGAATTCTAAACTCCTATAATCTCTCATAAATCCGTTATCGAAAGTAACATAGCAGTAGATCATTTCCAAAATTTGACAATTCATTTAAAAATATTTACTGTTTTCCTTCTACAAAATTATGGTATTATTCGTTTCCAAAATTGAAATTGCGAATTGTGCTAAAATATATAATTTCCAAATTAACCGTGTCAATCGATTCATAGTCGTTGGTTTTTAGTTTAATGTCCAAACTATCTATACTTCTATACTACTATATAAACCAACCTTATTTCTCCTCCTTCAATTTAAGATTTCTTAAATTTTAATTAAGACTACATCATAACCATTCATTCTAACCCCTAAAGTCACTCATACTTTTTTTGTACTCCAAAACCATTCCATTTTTAAAAGTGTTTCGTTTCTATGTAATTAACTTGTTATAGTAGGTTACAAGGTAAATTCTATATAAATTAGTTTATTTTCTAATTTAAATAGAACTTAAAAATAACTAAATAATTAATTTACAGATAAAATATTTAAACCAAGTGACCTCATTGTTTTTTTAAGAAAAGTGTCCCCGTTGTTTTTGTTTTTTTTAAATAACCCTGTTATCATTTTAGTAACAGTTAGCCCAAACATAAATATTTTTTGTGACTACATTGTTTGCAAGAATTATCAACCTAACATATATTTTTAACTCTTTTTTCAAACATCAACACCAATATCGTTTGAATACATATCCATGTGATCCAAACAAAAAAAACTATGTAATATAAATAGTAATATAAATCTTATATTTCAGATATAAGATTTATATGAATGTCATAATTAGATATTACCTCAAATTCCTATACTCTAACGATGATTTTAAAATTTAGTATAAAATAGCAAGTAAGATAGTTTATATCAAGAAACCCAAGTTAAATGAATGATTATAAAATACTTAAAAGTTATATTTTGGATTGCAAGAAAACTTCTTCCTTATAAAGCTTTAAAGGCATAAAGCCCGGTTGGTATAGCCAAGGAAGACAAGATGCATTGGTTGAATCAATACCTCGAGAGGCCCATAGGTCTGGCAGTCAAGAGCTGCTCTGATGAAGTTTCACCTGTTTTTGAAATAGAACCAAAATATGAAGAATTAAACATCTACATAGCATCTATGGTAGTTGTAGGATCTAATTTTACTTACGTGCTGGAAAACTTAGGTTCAATTTGTTTCGCAGAATTCGAAGAAATGGAATGTAATTGATAATCAAAATTCGTGTTGTATTGCATTTGGTAAACTTGTTTTTAAATGAAATCTCATTGTTTGTGATGTTTACATTCCCTCAAGTAATGAAAAGTCTATTCCATAATTAAGCTGGATGAAATTTAAATCAATTCCATTCTTTCTAATTCTAAGAAACAAACTGTACCTTTGGGTTTATCCAATCACTTACAATCTTTTAAACCCACTAAACTAGATTATGCCTAAATTCTTAAACCCACTTCATCAAAAATCTTGATTAGTGATTCTATTAATTGATGTTGTTTAGTATTTAGTAATGTAACATATTGTCTTTTATATCAGAATTAGGGTCGGTTTCGAGATTTTGAAGTTCATGTGTAATTTAGTAAATGCATGCAAGGGTATATATAATATATTTTAGAAATATTAACAAATTAAATTCTAACTTTTCATTCAATCTTATAATATACTTCTAAAACAAAATTTCATTCAAAATTTTACACAAAAAGTATACTTGCTTCTACTTAAATAATAAATGTTTATAAACAGCTTCTGAATTTTATTAAGGCTTTGTTTGTTTTTTAAAATAAGATCTTATTTAAAGAAACGTCTGCGGGCGTGCAGACGTTTCTGATAAGCTTGTTTGTTTTTTCAAATAAACGTCTGCGCGACCGTAGACGTTTCTAATAAGGCTGTTTGTTTTTTGCAGAAATAAGACCTTATTCTGTCTTATTTTTGCTAAGAAGCTAAAAAATACATCTTTTTTTCGCAGACCTTCTCGACTTAAGACCTTTTAAACCACATCTTCTCCTGCAGACATGAAATAAGACATAAGACATTTATGTCTTCGAAAACAAACAACACCTAAAACCGGCTTTGGTTAAATTTATATGAATAGTGGAAGTAATAATTCATCTTTCATGGTATTGCATCACTTTGGTAATGGTGTGCTGTTGATATCCTCAAGTATGAGCATTAAC
The DNA here is from genome assembly GCA_038502395.1 of Dittrichia graveolens. NCBI lineage: Eukaryota > Viridiplantae > Streptophyta > Magnoliopsida > Asterales > Asteraceae > Dittrichia > Dittrichia graveolens. The sequence continues at coordinate 13,818,414 of JARJIL010000001.1, read as the reverse complement.
TAAGACCATGTGCAACATGACCATTGTAAATGCCCAACCATAAGGAAATGCAAATCCTATTATTCAACAATCCAATGATTTCCTTTTAATCTTCACAGCAAACCACTTGATATCACTGAGTGCTGCAAAAAACTCAAACAATCCACCTTTCATCTTCACTTCCCTTTACAGCAAGATTATTGAGTCAGATCTTTGTTGGGAAGAATAATCTCCTTGGCATTCCATCAACCCAATGTCTTATACAATGAAGACTTCAGGCCATGAAAAGCTATAAAGTAAGTGTGCTACCAGCTAACTAAATACAAATAAGACCAACTAATGATACACTAACAATCTTGGCTTTGGAAAATTTGCTGCAAAATGTAGTTCTAAGTGATAATGAAGATGTATGGAGATGGGAACGAGACACAAGTGGGTTATACTCGGTAAAATCTCTAAGGAATATCATCGGTGATCACTTGTTGAATACTTTCAATTCTAACTGTAGATTTTGAAACAAGTGGCTGCCTCCACGAGTTAACTGTTTCATATGGCAGCGGCTGTTTTTGAATCGTATTCCCACTAGAGCGAACTTGTCATCGAGAGGTATTACATTATCATAAGACTCATGCCCATTGTGTAATGATGAAGTGGATAAAGAGGAACAACTTTTTTTTATTCTTGTTCAAAAGTGTGAGATGTTTGGAAATGGCTACTAGACTGGTGCGGTACAAATGAAGGGCTGCATACAACTCTTGATCAATTGCTGCAAAATATATTGGAGGGTGCTAAAAGAAGAAAATTCATGGAGGCTGTTGTGGGAACTTTGCTGTGACTAGTGCGGAAAGCTCGCAATAGTGTGGTGTTTAATAGGCGAAGATTTTCGGTCCCACTGATTGCGAGTGAAATTCAAGCCACTTTTTTTTTTACTTGGATAAAATATGTGGCGAAGTGTAAATTATTAGTTTGGTGTGATGTTGTAATCCCTCTACTTTCTTTTAGTTGTTTGTAACTTTTTATCTAGCATCTTGCTAGTTCTTATTAATAATATTATGGATGTTCTAGATGGGGAAAATGGTCATGTCGAAGATCTATTCCTAGGGTTCTCTTTTCTTGGTGTTAAAAAAAAAAGCTTACCTTAACAACAACTAATTCTACAACCACCACTTCAATTAGTATGCACCTTTTTAGAGTTTTTTTTTTTTTTTTGAGCTAATAGTTTTTTGGTTTGAAAGAAAAGACTATAAGTCTTGTTCGGATAGAAAAGTTAGAAGTGTCTTTAACAAAAGAACTCCAAAAATAAAAGGCTTCTTGAAGTAACTTTTAAAACTAACGGAAAGTTTTTTATATACAAAATTTCCTAAATACCATTTTCTAATTGTTTTACAATTCCCACTGTTCTTATGATTTGTCCTTTTTGTCATTTATACTATTCAGCTCGAACTACTAGCTACTTTTTCAAACACATATAAATAAAATATACAGTTTCCAATTACAACTACAGCTATTTCCGTCAAACACACCCATAGATGCAAAAAGACCAACCCTTTTCTCAAAACATTAAACTCGTCTTTCAACTTAATTTAGTGAGTGTTTGGGTAAGCTTGTTAGGGGAGCTTATAAACTTATTAGCTTATTAGGGGGCTTATTAACTAAATTTGGGTCCACAGTGACATCCATATAGGGCAGTATGTGAGCCCAGGCCACACGCCATGATGGAGTAAACCCTCCTTCATTGTTTCCGGAAACCCCCACAATGAGACTCAAACTCGAGACCTCATAAGGAGATAAAACCCTCCATACCACTAGGACAAGTACTAGATAGTTTTGTTTTTTAGTTAGTTTCCTATTTGTAAAAGTGGATATGCATGTAATTATTATTTTCTCATCCTATATTGTCACTATTTTTTTAAGTTAAAGGAAAAAATTTAAAAAGTTCAGTAACTTGTTATAACATATATCAGGCCAAGTGATTAAACATTTGATTATAACAAGTTTAGAGATTAAAACGTTTGTTGAAAAGAGTTTAAGGATTAAACTATTTTAAGTGTAAAATTTAAGGATTAAACCATTCATTAATAAAGATTAGGAAGTAAACTATTTTTAAATATAAAACTTAGAGGCTAAAACATATATAACCCTCTAAAATGATATATTGATTTATGTTGCTTTGACCTAACTATTAAAAGTGACATAATTGACGTGATAAAGTTTTTTATTCAAATAAATTACTTTTTAAAATATTAAAAGATTTTTCTTTTTTTTTCATTTCTAAACCGGTAAAGTTGGAATAAAGTAGGGATGATTAGCAATAGAGACAAAACATCCATCTTTCAAGGGAAGTTCCCATCATTTCCATAAATCTTCACAAATCCTTTATTACAATTTCAGGGGAGACATGTTTGATTTCACTTTACATTGCCATATCTTGTTCCCAATTGACTACATGTTTGACTTCACTGGTCAAACATTGACTACATCCATCTTATAGCTTCTAAAAAGGAAGATTAAATCATCATAAGAGGTCTATAATGATTGTAAAAATAGCATATAAAATCAACCTGTTAATAAGAGAATAATCCAAGAAAGACCTTCTAAGGTTTTAACATTGTAACTATATATATAAAAAATCATAATAATATTCTGTGTTTGCCAAACAGTAGGTTTTGACTATTGTTAGTTTGTTACTTCAAGTCACATTAATAAGTAATAACTACAGGATGCACATCCAAACACCCACTGAAAAAGACCCATAATCGTTTCATATTTATTTTTGTGCCTTATAGAGTCATCCTACCTTTTCTTTTCCGGAACCCAGATAAGGAAACTTGCTAATACTCTACTCGGTTTCCTGCAACATGAACAAAATGCAAAACGTAGTTGAATGAGTTCCTAAATAATTGAATGAAGCCTGATCGAAGACAGAAGCTCGTGACCTGATGAAAAAGCACGATTAACAGATTAAATAACCAAGAAACGAGCTAAGATAATCCGTACTAAAAAGACCATTTCTCTTAAGAATCATGATGGTTTAATGTATATTGAAACGATAATAATCTGTATTAAAAAAAAAAGAAAAAAAAACTGTTAACTGGGATCCAATATTGGAATTCTTCACACTGTGTAAATCAAGCAACCTCAAGTAATCTGGTAGGAATAATGCTGGAAAATAGTACCAATTACAACAACTTTTGACAAAGAAAATAGAAATTATTGCTCTATTCTACCACCCTTATGAAAGGGATGCACAATATATCATATCACTCTGTTCTTGATTTTACAACTTAAATCAAACCTAAATGTCAATTAAAAAAAAACAAAAATTAATAAACTTGAACAAAATCCCCTTTTTAAACTGCCCTTCTTGATATATATAGTGTAGTGTATCTTATCAAGAATCCTCGGATCAAATTCGCATTAAAGATGCTGATGATGGTGTGTGCTAATGAGGGATATGTACGAAAATCACAAGTCCAGTTCAACTCAAGTGTCCTCCTCCTTCCTAAAGTCGCGTTACAGTATGCATAACATGAAAACTTCTATGCAGCAATTTCTGTAAAGAAACCAGCAAGAAATACGTTAATACATGCTAAATTATGGATTCAAAGTAAGGTTACATTTCTTCATACCAATGAATTTATCCCTTAATCATCAGTTTTAAAAGAAAGAATCGAAATTTCTTTGTGATTACTTCACTGGTCAAATTTTGATGTGTTTTAATAGATTTCTTTCTGTCACCATGAATCTAAGATTTCTATACCACAACAATTTTTTTCATGCACCAGTATGTCAAATTTTTATTTCTTATACACTATAGAACACTATAAAAATAACAACAACAAATAATAAATCACGGTATGCACAGGCAAATGATGTAGGTCTGAGATTATATGCACTATGTCATTAACACTATTTGCATACAGGATTCTTTCTACTCTTTCATGCATATTCAAGGTTATGTTATCTCATGCTCCTGTAATCAAGTTTCTTACGTACAAGCAATGACAAAAAGAATTGCTGGTATCATCTTGGTAAGTTTCTCACATTTGATATTAACATTTTAAAAGATATCTAATACGCAGCAGATTAGTATCACCTTGTTTTAATTAACAAGAAGAACCAACTTAAAGCTCGAGTAATTGACTTTTTGAATCATCATACTTGGTTTCCATCACATACAAAAGCATCATTTTCTGTCAAAACGGAAAAAATGAGCACTACATCTTGCAAGAATGAGTAATTTTTAACAAGTGCATACATTTCCAGAACTTAACCACATTCACTCATTCTTGCAAAACTATAGCAGTATAGCGCATGTTTTACGTTTTTAGTCAAAATGTAGTCATTTTACTATGAAAAGGCCAGATACAATGTTTCAAAATCAGATCTCTTTTTCAGCATCAATATGAATGAATATAAACAAACAAAAAGATAAAAAAAACTTTGAAATTGTATAATCAACTTACCTCTACCCGTTTGTCTATTTGCAATACTATAATTTCCAACATAACCTTCAGAATTTCTGCCCACCACGTTCTCTGCATTACCAAGCCCATGTCCAAACGAACCAGAAACATCATCAACCTCATTCGGTGAAGATTGCCAAGTATCTCCATACATCGTACCCCCACGATACAAATTATCATAAAATCCTTGACTGCTGTTTGGCCCATTAAATGATGAAGTTGTAGCCACACCCATAACTTGGTTTCTTCCAACAGCACCACCTACAAGCCCATAATTATTTTCTTCGCCCCTTAACCCACCTATATTTCCACCATTATAACCAGAACTCCCTCCACCTTGAGAAGTTAAGGGCAAAGAACCCCAACTTGTCGCATTGTTCCCAAACACTCCAAAACCACTACTTCCTGAGCCCAAATACGAGCCTGACCCACCTGGGCTAGTGAGCCCACCATTTCCCCAAACATTTCGGTTCGATGAACCTATTGGTAGCTCGGTTCTCCCACTACCTTGATTATACCCAATAGGAGTGTTGTATCTATTTGGATTTCCACCAAAATACGGGCTCAAAACTCGCCCATAGCCCATATTGTTGGAGGAACCACCAAATGCACCCGGGCTTAAAACAGGCTCCGTGTTCAAGCCCATACCATAACCAGTTGAATTAAACTGAGGGAACCCGGTTCGACCACCAACAACTGGACTGAACCGACTATCCACTCTAACTCCATTACCTCCAATTGGGCTCATATTATAACCTTGTGGGTAGCTACTTGAAAGAAATGTGTTTGGTCTATTTAACCCAAAAGTGTAACTATACCCAACTAAAGGACTACGATTCGGGCCTGGGGATAATTCTTTAGGGACGGCCCGTTTGACCTCAACCATTTTACCGTTTAATTCATGGAAAGTTTTATATAACACCCTATCCACTGCTTCCTCGGAATCATAAGTAATGAAACCAAATCCTCTTGGCCTTTGGGTGTTGTGATCATACATCACCACAACGTCTGTGATGGTACCAAATTGATCAAAGTAAGTCTTAAAATCATTTTCAGTGATATTTGATGGTAAACCACCTACAAATATCTTCTTTGTACGTCCCACGGGACCTGGTGATCCTTGAATGCTACTAACCGTTCGGTTCAGTCCATGGTGGTCTTCCCTTGGAACAGCCTTCTTTGCTTCAACCTGAAAAGTAGAGACCCGCTAATCATCTGACAAGAAGTATAAGATAAAGAGATGCACGCTCTAGAATATGGTTCTTTTCTATCTTTGAAATGCTTTTCACATATAAATTTCAAAGTTTAGAGGGTGGTTGGATGTGCATTTTCTAAGTGATTACATGGGTTCAATCAGAAATAATTATTCATGGTTTAATATTGGTGCCGCAGATGGTGACAGGATAAGCATATGATGCTTGAAGTTGTAATAATGAGTGATGGGTGTTTGGCAAATACTGATTATTTAAGAAAAGTATAGATAAAATAAAGGTATGCAAGTAAATCTATCATGCTCACTTGATGATCAAACACCTCCTTAAAGTGATAAAATCACTTTGCAAGTGATTATAGCAGATAATCCTTTCAAAACGGAACCAAACACCCCGTTTAAGTGACTTATAAATGATTACATTGTGCTGCATTGTTATTGAGAAATAAAAAAACTTACTGTACGACCATCAATCATATGCTTCTCCATTACAACTCTCTCTGCAACAGCAGGATCAACAAACACTACAAACCCAAATCCTCGAGCACGGCCTGTCAAACGATCTCTCATGATAACCGCCTCAATCACCTCCCCATAACTACTGAAATACTCTTTCAAGCGATCCTCATCGGTGTCCCAAGATATCCCACCAATAAACAACTTACCATTATCTTGTTCCATCTTCTCTACAACCCCATGTTGAATTGCCATAAGTTTATAATATTCTTAACCTTAACTAATTTGGATGCTTTTGCTACCTCAATTCAACTACAACAAAAAAAAACACAACAAAGGTAATTGTAATTGTAATTCTAATTCTAATTACAAAAATTACAATATAGCCAGTTGTAGTTAGTGGAAATTTCATGCATCTCAAAATTTCAATCATAAAGCAGAAAAAAAGAAGACTACCCGTCATAAACCCTAGTTTAACAGATCTAAATGCGGATAAAAAGATCCAAAAAACTAAATAATTACCTTATCTTGCTGAAATTAAACAGAATCCAGTGATCGGATTACTAACATTTAGTGTTAACGAACTAGGACAGAGGTATCGGATCCTTAAATGATCAAATCTTCAAGTTGAATTCAGATTCCTGAAAATCGAGAATTAAGAAAGATCGGAGACCAATCAGATTGATTAAGATGAGATGAAGGAGTGAGAATTGAAGAGAATTGGGGGAATAAAACAAGAAAAATGATATCTTTGAGGACTCACCATTGATGGAACCTGGATTTGAGAAACGATGAAGACTAAGATCTAGAAATGAGTATTACATAAAAAATGAAAACAGAGGATGTGGGTCGTCCACTCTCTCTTTCTTCCCCAAAGGCCAAAGCTAAAGGGCATGTTGTAATGTTTTTTTTATCCAAAGAGGAAACTTTAGTTGACTATAGAAAGTTGAGGGGCATGTTAGTACTTGCCCCCATAGTCGAGGGATCATTTCTAAAGAAGTTTTTGCAAATCGTAGCATATAGGGTTCGGGAAAAAGTCTCTCTACTTCAGGTAGAGATATGACTTTCTACCCCTATACTTCGCTTTTGCCTAATTGGGTATTGTTGTTATTGTAGCATATAAGGTAATACAATTATGTGACTACTTTCTTAACTATCATCAAGTGGTTGATGATGGTTTATCTTGGTTAGGTTTTTAGTTACATAAGGTCATTTGGCTAAATTGGTAAACCACACAATGTATAGGTCTAAAGTTCAGCCAACAAAAAAATAGAAGTGAAACGACTATTTTTTTTACCAAGATGTATCTCATAGGGGTTTGACTTGTGTTGTTGAAGAGGTGTGACTAGCACTTCGTCTTCGTAGAAATTTGACTTGGGTGGTTACAATAGTGCGATTAGGGTTCGAACACATATGATTGTTGTTATGGTTGTGTTAGTTGTTATTATGGTGGTGTTAGTTGGTATTATGGTGGTGCAAGTGGTAAGGTTGGGTAATCGATTGAAAATACCTTTATAGAAATCAAACATAATACAAATTCTAAAATTCTAATATCTTTATATATTCCAATTCCTTTACAAAACTTTTTGTAAACCTAACACAACGTAATTACAGTTACATATAACCTAAATAAAGACTACATTATCTATATCAGTAAAATAGAGGCCACTAACTTGAGAGAAATGGGAAAAACTTAGGAAGATCATACGACTTGTATGAAGTGTATTTACCAAGAACACTATCATTCTCTAAAACTACTTTAAAAAAATCAAAATTATACATACAAGGGCTAGAAATGCATAGCTTTAGCTCAAAACAATGAAACTTTTTATGTCGTCCATATATTATGTCTATGGAATGCATAGCTTTAGCTCTATCATTACTTGTATTATGATAAAGTATGACACCTTATTTAAAATCCTAACTCCGCCCTAATGGTGTTATCAAATGACATCACAACTACTATCCTTGTGATTTTTGTTGAAATTTTTTCCATCACTTATCTCTATGTATTTGTCACTTAATCATACTCTTATTTTCTTCCTTCTCTTTCGATCACTTACCCCTATCTCCACAACTGTACCAATCATCCTCCACAAGTTCCAACACGTACTCTCAAACAAGATCATGTCTCAATTATACATACACTATCATTGCCGCATGTGACATATATGATCTGGTGTTCAATCTAAAGGTTCTCTTTGCAGTTTGTGAGTGTTCTTGGCGACTTGTGACCTTTTCCGAGAACCACCATGTGTGAAGTTTCTACTTTAGACCAGCTTTGGCCAGTTCGCCTAGGCGGAAAAGTGGTTAATGAAGCAATGGTTGGGGTAGGCAAAGTGGTGAAATGGTCGTTGTTAGTGTTCCTGATTTGATGTTTGTGAGTGATCAATTTAGGATTATTGGTTATATATTTAGTTTGAGAGTGATTTCTTTGTTAGAGTTTTCGGGTGGTATTTGTAAGAGATTTATGATTTCTTTGTTTAATTTCTTTATCAAGGTTCCAAATTGAGTTACTATGACTAGAATTTATGTTTGTGGTCATTTTAGGATTATTGATCTTTGTCTCTTTGATGATAGTAGTGGGGGACAAAGTAGTATTTGATGATAGGTTGAGCAAAGGTTTGGTGGTAGGCGAAACGATTAGATGACGAATGACATGGGTAGGGACAATGTTTATATGAAATTTTCAAAGGTTAATTAAAATGTAATATTGGTTCAACATTAATCAATTTAATTTTTTAAAATTAAATAATGTTAAGACAAAGTAAAATTTAAGATAACTAAGTAAATAAATAGGATAAAGGTTTTTTGGAAAAAAAATACAAAAAGTTAGGGATAAGATAGAGTAAATCTATAAAAAAAACAATAAATCTTAGGGACGAAATCTACAACTTGCATCAAACCACAATGACCAAAATGTAGTTTACTCAAAGTATAAGTTAGGTAAAAGATTATACGGAATTTATTTTATAATCTTGAAACAAATAAATGAATGATTATATATAAAGTTTCAATACTTGTTAAGCTCATACCTCGTTACAATTATACTCCTCGCACGTTTTTTTTGCCTTTATTATTTTCTTTTTGCTTAACTTAATGCTAGACCTAATAGATGACGAATTGACATAAAAAAAAAAAATTCCACCATGTAATAGTTTAGATTTAGGTAAAGATTAAAAATAGTTCTATAAATTAGTAATAAACTAAAAAATAGTTAGATGACCGTGTGTGCATAGATTGGGTAAAAAATGATAAAAATTAAACATTAATAAAAAATATTAAAAAATTATAAAACACGAAATAAATAAAAATTAAAAAATAATATGTATAAATAATAAAGAAGTGTTTATATGCTATATGATTTAATAATCAATCAAATAATTAGTGGACACCCAAGTAAAATATAATTAATGAATCATAATATTTTTTTATAGAAGTTAAATGGATATTTTGTGATTAAATACATTTTTTAAAACAATCTAAGAGTAAAAATCATTGAAAATGTAACAACCCAAAATTTAATTATATTGTTTCGTGATTAGCAGAAATAATCTAAAAATTAAAGTGTGGCTTTTTATCTATGTTAAGAGTTTAATTGTTATTATTATGAGAATATTAGTGACTATTTAAAAGTTAAGGTGCTATATTTGACAATTTCAAAGTTCATATGTGTATGGGTGCATTTGTGGTGAAACAATAATTATGAGAATAGAGGGGTTGGTTTGTTTAATGCCCACACTTGTAGTGTATATATGTGACATTTAAAGTCAAATGTGTCAGGCCAGGGTGTTTAATATTTGGTTATGATTCATAAAAACCGAAATTCGAATAAAATCAATTTTGAATATTTTGATTTGAATTGTTTAAATTTTTATTCGATTTTGGACTTGATTTGGAAGTTTACATTTGTTTTGAATCAAAATTCGAATCTATAAAAATACGTCACTCGACTCGAAATTTGAATATATATATATATATATATATATACACACACATATGTATATGGGTATATATAGCTATATGTGTGTTGTTACTTTTTGTTTCCAGTTTCTCCTTTTTGATCTATAAGTAGCAATATGTTATTTTAAAATTACTAAAAACCCTATAAAATATTCTCCTCACTCATTCTTAGTATTTCAAACTCCAATTAGATATTTAAAATCATAAAGTTTTCTGTTTAAATTTAGTTTAAACTTTAAAAGTTGGAACAAACCTACCAAGTTAGCTTGGTTTGGTTTCTTAGAATTCAAACCAAATTCAAATATTTGAATCCAAATCAATATTACTAGTAGTAATACGAATTTGAATCGGGGTGAAAATTGTCAAACTCAAACAACTTGATTTAAACAACTCGAGAAACTATAAATTTGATTTGATTGTAACACCTGGATTTTTTTAAAAGTCGTGCAACATAAAATATTTTTGATCATGGACACGTTTCATATATTATTTATCATAAAATGGGTCTCAACCGGCAATCAAAATTTATAAAAATTTATCTTCTAATGTTGCACAAATTTTCTCAATAATTATCCACTGGGAGCTTTTTCCAATCCAACACCTGAAAAGAATTAACCAACAAAAGAAATGAGCTATAAAGACTAGTGAACAACTTCACGAGATACTCAAGGATATTAATTATGAAGTAACTGTGATCTTATCAAAGTATGCCAACAAGGGCATCAATATATAGATTCTCTATATAAATATATGACATCTAATATAGGACTCCACAACGAAAATTTACACCAACATAGATTATTCAATTAATCAACAATTTGCCTCTCAAAATATTATATATACACCACACATATCATCATATGTCACACAGACTATTATGTGTCATTTAGGCCACTGCATGTCACTCAGGCTTGATTATTATTACTCTATTTATAATTTGCCTCTCAGACATCTCTTTTGTCACTCTAGCAATCTCTTTTGCCACTCAGACATCTCTATAGTCACTCAGGCGAGGTGAGCTATCTGCTCGGGTTAACATCATATATAAATACATTGGTTTGCACATTATCTTACTACTTTATATATATATATATATATATATATATATATATATATATAAATTTCATATATAACTCTTGCTCTGTCATCCCACACATAAACATATTGGAATATGTATAATTATCACATTTGTTGCCACACACGCACCTCTTACTCTTTGATTTATCTTTTCATTATAAGAATATACGTATCTCATCATCTTTACACCTCTATTTAATTCTTCATCTCTTATTTGTCTCATCTCATATTCCTCTCTTATATTCATATACGAACATATATACATAACTCGTTATATTCTCTTATATTTCTATACATAAATACAATATATGTGTACTCTTATTTTTTACTCTGTGTTATGTATGTATGTTTCCATAAAGTTATACATCATTCTATGCATCTTGTACAATTGGTTAAAGCTAGAGTATACTTGGAAACTTGGAATTCTTACACTCAGAAGAGGACAATTACAATCAAAGTACAAGCCAAGAAAGCAAAAAAGGAAACTTGAAAGAGTAAAAAATCGTAGAAACTTAAAATCCTATTAAAACTTTCTCCCATAGGGATGCTAACATAGTAACATGCTACAATCACAATAGGAAATTGCTTCTGTCAAAATATTTTCTTTTAATAAAAAATCAAATCATGTGTAAATTGAATTTCCAGCCATTCACTTACCATATTAAACCCCAAATCCTTTTTATATAAACAAAATCGCAAAGTTCTTAGATTTCATACCTTTCATTGTCTCACCATTGCCATTGCCTGTTCAAAACCAAAACGTCCACTCCAGTAATAACAATAATGCAATAGTGCATAAATACGAAATAAATTAAACACAACTATTAAAAATCCACCAAGCTCAAGTATTTTACTTAAAAAGCACATCAGATCATAACTCTTTTATTTTGTGTTGATAGGATGCATATAGTTTCTATTTATAAAATTACTACATAGCAAACATCTAGGAAATAAACAAAATGGCATAATTCGTTTACCTAAGCACTCATAAAACAAAAACAGTATTGTCAAAAAGTGTGAATGATTGACCTGGTAAAGTAAGCGAATGGGATATTTTAGGGTCTATACAAAATCGATTTGAAGCTTTTAATCACGGGAAGACAACTTTCAACGTCTACACATTTTAGATGGCCTTAATGTAAAACAAGATGTTAAAACATTCACTAACAAAATTTCAAAGAAAAATGATTAAGATAAATATTAAAAGAAACATGCACATAAAATCCATTTTTAATCAAACGATTTTGTATAAACTATCCTAAACTAGTAAGCCTTACCGAATTTTAGGGTTAATCAAACGATTTTATCTATTATTACGGTTGATCAGTCAACTCTCCTTTTTGTCGGTTTCGTTTAACTATAACACTAACTGAACCATTGTAAAGCTTACCAAAAGGTGACGAGCCCGTATAAACTTGCATGAGATAGATGGATTGACAAAGGGTGAAGAGTAAAACCTTAAATTGGATTCATTTCCAAAATTGTGAGCTCAATCCCAAACAGGATTGATAAATCAAACAGAACCAAAAAACTAAAAGCCTCTATTGATTGAAACAAAAATGTTGAAACAAAAATGTCTCATGACTATAGAATCTCCTAAAAAAATGATTTATATACAATCTCTCAAAGAATTAGTGAAACTTATTTTTATGTTTAACCAATAAGCAATCCACTAAAAACCAACGTCACTTACATACGTTGAGACAGTGCAGTTCGTCTAACCCTATCTTAGATTCATGGGTTCAAGAGAACCAGATAAGACGCTTCGACTCTAGAGCATTAGAACCGTAAAATGAGAGTTCACTATGTACCATCAAACATTAAAAAACTATCAAATATTCAATTAAAAACCAATATGCCTAAAACATGAAACACATCAAATTTAAGGTGTTAACTTAGGGGCTAGGGTTACTTGTTTGCCACACAATATTCCAATGAGTCGATTTTTAGGCTTATAGATTGTCCGAAGGTGTAAGACTGACACTTCATTAATTAGTCAGCGATGCCGCCATTTGTCGATGCATATAATGGATCGATTGGACGATTGTCAGAAAAAGTCTATGAGCTACCAATGCGTAATTCATTTGTGATGATGAGCGACGGATTGAAGGTATAGTAGTTGAGGAGCAATCACGAGATGAGAACTTGAGGGTGACCCTATGAGGACTGAGGAATGTGGAAGCGAGATTCTTCGGAAATTTAGGATTTTAGGTTTAACTTTACCCATAGCTATTTACTTACTTACCAACTAAGTTGAGCATATAGACCGGATTTTTTGAACCGAAGTTGTATCAATACATAAATAGTAACCGTCCATGTCTTTTAGTTTGGTATCAGCTACTAAGAATTTAAGAAATACGATTTCGGTATTTTCGGTGCCAGTACCGGTACCTTTAAAATTGAGTGTATTGACTTGAATTATCCTAAATTGAGCAGGTCCCAAACCGGTACCGTTTATTGAATTTCAATTCAATATTTGCTACCAAAAATCCAAGAATTTCAGTTATGGTACATGTTCCGGTACCAAGCTCACCCATATCACTGACAAGGCAACAATTTATATTATTTTATTTTGCATATATTTACCAGAATACGTAATTTGGAGTTTGGTTATCAATTAATATATTACTAACTTAATAACTTGTGTTTAAAGACGATGATTGTTGATGTAAATTTTAAACATTTATAATGTGAAACTTTAATCATATAATAAATCCATATATCAATAATAAATAAAAAATATTCATGAAAATCGGAAGATTTAGAAAGAAAAAATTATATACTCATAGATTTGAGTTTTGCACCGATAGTTGTTACGAGAATTATGAATTGACATGGGATGTGATAATTGTCGGTGAAAATTGTCAATAGATTTGAGATAATAGTTGCATCAAGAATTAAGTTTTGTTGAAGAATCGTTTTGAATGACGTAGGATATGATTAAGAAGACGGGTAAACCGTTTCTACTTAAGATCTGCGCCCAACTCAAAATTCATGATCTAAGACTTTTGACGTAAGAAATTCTTCATTCGTTAGTTATTTTAGAAAATAAAATGGGTGATTAGCGAAAAATTTCAAAAATAAGAAGTCATTTATGAAATTGAGAGTTTTGATTGGTGAAAAATATTCTAAAATAACTTGATGATGTCATAAGTTTTTTTATTTTAATATGTATTAAAGAAAAAATTAAAGATTTCATGTTTCTTAAATTGTTATTTTATATTTTTAACCAATTAAAAAAAGAAGAAAGTAAATATAAACTTATTCGATTATGATTTATGAGTTGTGTTCAATAAAGTCAATGTAAAAAACATAGTCATAAAATTTTAATATTCAATCACAGGTGATTCAATATACAATATACAATTCATAAGAACAATGAAGATCATGAATCCTAAGTACATATGAACACCTTCAACAAATTAATAATAAGTTATAATTAAAAATAAATTCAAATAATTTTTAGAAAGATAATTGATAATTAATTGGTAAGTAATTAATAGTTAATCAATTATTGTAAAACGTTAATTAGTAGTTAATTATTATTAGTTAGTTGGTAATCTATTACATGAACGATTAATATTTTTTAGAAAAAAGTAGCAACGCAACCAGGGAAAGTATACAGAAAAGACACTTTCGTTTTCGAGAGGGATGATCAATTCCACAAATATCGATCTAAACTTTCTTGCTCATTATTATGATTTAAACTATAAAGTTTGAATTTGTTATGATTTAAATCTCAAACTTTTTTTAAAATGATTTAAACCTTGAAGTTTTGTTAAAAAATTGAGTAATCACTTAACTTTTGTATGGTTTTCGATTTTACCCTCTCTACTTATTATGCATTTTACTTTTTATTAAAAAGTTAACAAAACTTAGAGGGTCAAACCATTTTTTAACAAAAAGTTAGGGGTTAAATTGTTTGGAAAAAAACTTTAAGGTTTAAACCAAAATGAAGTTGTAACTTCGATAATTAAATAATAATAAATTCAAACTTTATGGTAAAACTGTTTAAAAAAAACTTTCATTATTAAACCGAAACTTAATCTATCACAAACCGCCTACGCTTTAAATGTTGGATTAACAAAAAAAATCAAATTATTTACATTATCTCTATCGCCAGCCATCACAAAAACTCGGCCGTTGGCATCGCAAAATCTACCACCATCCCTCTTTATTCATTGTAGCCACATTGCGTGGGTACCATACTAGTATGTATGTGTGTGTATATATATATATATATTGTCTTTACGTAAAAGATCAAAACTAAATGTAGTGTTTGCCCTACTAATTACTAGCATCGTCCCCATCCTAAAAAATTGTGTTAAAAAATCGTTATAGATATCAGTATGATTATTTTATCTTTTTAAGAAGAAATAGTCAAATCTCATATAATTTTCACGGGTTTAAACAATAGTTTTTGATTAATAAAAGTCAAAACGGACTTCATCTTTTATCAAACTGAATGATTCAATATTGATAAACAATGAATATGGTTGTCTAGTAGATTTTATTCATGTTGGTCTTTTATTAGTATTAGAAGATAAATGAAGATAGTTATATCGATTGATAAAAACAAGGTGTATCATGCACGCGCATTATGCCGGGTTGATATTTAAATATTCGCATTCATATTAATTTAATTTATATATAGTATTATAGATGGTTGTTCGAATGTAGTATACTTACATATTATTTAGTTTGATCATCGTCCTATACAAAGATAAAAATTAGAGTTATTTTTTTAGCAAGCTGTAGTTTATCAAGTAGTTAACTAAACTAAAACTATTTGTTATAATTTGTTGTAACTTGTTGAAGGTGTGACGGTTTACTAAAAAAGACCAGGGCTTGTAATAAAATATACATAAGAAGTGTGTGTTTTTAAGATTACACATATAATTTTATTCATCAAATTTTCAACATCGTATTACTACTCTCTTTCGTTTGTTTCTAAAGTGGAAAACCATTTATTTTAACATATCATGTCCACATTTTTCGAAGACTTACTTGTCTATCATGTCATCAATTGTGATAATACAAAGTTATTATTAATATTGTAAAGAACTAATATTTAATTTATTTTAAAACCATATAAAAGACATGTTAAAAGTTGTAAAGTTAAAATATAATTCATGTAATTATATATGTATAGTTTGATTATATATGGTAAATTTGAAATATAAATAGGAAATTTATTGAATTATAATTAGATAATGTTTACCTTATTATTGAAAAAGAATTATTTTGAGTGAGTTGAAAAACTTCTATGTCATCTATATATACAAAGAAATCGATTATAACACTTAGATTAAAATGATCCTCCATACTCCAAAAACATGCAAATAAAGTAACAAATATTTTTAGTAGGAACATGGATATATTCTGACATATATGCCGTAATTTAAATAAACATGTTTACATATGGTTGTGTGTATTATACGAAAAATCTTTACATATGGTTGTGTGTATTATACGAAAAATCTTATATTTTGTTATACTAATCTTTTAAAAGTTATATTTAAGTTTGCTTACACATAATAGAAAAGTAAGATAAATTTGATACATAAATATCTTAATAAAAATATGATATTTAAGAGTTTGTTACATGAAAAATATTCTTCAAGTAATATACATACAAAGTAAAACATGTACAAAAAAATATTAGGTGATGCAAACAAATGTAACTTAAATGTCTTATCCTCACATTAAGTATAGATCTTAAATTATAGATTGATAAGTAAAATATAAAATTACATGACTAATTTACCATTCAATTAAGTTAGGTTTTACTAACATTATTTAACATTTATCCCACATATGTAGTTGTATACTTGGATATTTTATGGTGTCATTTGTTATATTGTTTTATTTATATATTGTACAAAACTAAATGTATTATTTTAGTATTTATGTCACTTTATTAAATTACTTTAAACAATTTTCAATTGTTAATTTACCTTCTCATCCCATACTGAATTATTACTTATATAATTTTACATGCTTAATACATTTACTTATGCTATAAGTTTTAGAGTTTTATGTGATCTAGTTTGGCCCAAAAGCATTTTTTATAGTTGTAGTATTTACAAAAAAGGAATAATAATCATAATTTTACTATACATTATGTTATGAGGTAAAATGTAATCTTGTATAAATTGAAGATGAAAAATAAAATCTATTTGTGAGTAACAATTAAGAATTAAATCAAATGTAACTTGCTAGGGGGTAAAATAAAAATTGAAATAAATTCTGGTTTTTAATTATAAGGGAAAATATGAGTAAATGGTGCCAAAATATACAATGAATCCTACTTAAATTTGTATCGTATAAGTCAATTTATAAATTTTTAAAAAATAAAACAAACTTTAAGAAATTGACCATTGTATAGTAGATTTTAAACTTTCCTTATATAATTCAGATTTTTTATTATATAGAGTTATAGTTAAAATAAAAAATTAATATATTTTCTTATAACTTGTCATAGAAAGTATTTTTTTTATTTAAATTCCTTAAACTTCAATAAATAAATTTAAATAATATAAAATTACAACATCAGTATCATTTGCCATTTAAAAGGGTGTTTGTTTTAGTTTATTTTTTATAAGCCCAATTTTTTTAGCTTATTTTTATATTTTCGAATTATTTTCTTATTTCATATCATAATAAGTTCGTAACTCAGATAATAAGCTAAAAAAATTACACTAATTAATAATAGGCTCTAAAAGTAACTCATAAACTTAGCCAAACACCCCTAACGGTAACGGCTAGAAAAACTTAATCTTTTTTTATAGCCGTTGTGTAACGACTCGAATTAAAAAGAAAATAAAGAAAAGCTTCGGATTGAAGTACTCAAAGTTAAGTACAAGGGCATACGAGTATTTACGCAGTGTTCCCGAGAAACATTAAGGAAACAAAAGAATAGAAAAGAAAATTAACAGAAGAAAAGAAAAGAAAAGAAAGAATAATAATTTCGATATTTCATGTTTCTTAGTTAAAAATAAATGAAAAGAAGTTGGAAAGAAAATGAATAAGTTTGTGTTTTCAAGTTAGAGAGAAAGAAAAAATAATAATTATTTTACAATAATACTCTTATTTATTAAATTAATTATTATGATAAAGGATAATTAAAGTTATAAAAAAATTGCATTTCCCTTTCTTCCGATTCCACTTTTTAAAAGAGAAAATTAATCGATTTTTCCCATTATCTCTTAAAATAACTCGAAAATCAAAACTTTTTGTATTTTCTTTTAAGGTTCAATAATGGTTTAATCATCAAAGTTTTCGTTCAATTTCGGTTATTAATGTTTTTTCTAAACGATATTACCATAAAGTTTGAATTTGTTATGGTTTAAATCTCAAACTTTTTTTAAAATGATTTAAACTTTGAAGTTTTGTTAAAAATTGAGTAATCACTTAACTTTTGTATGGTTTTCGATTTTACCCTCTCTACTTATTATGCATTCTACTTTTTATTAAAAAGTTAACAAAACTTAAAGGATTAAACTATTTTTTAACAAAAAGTTAGGGGTTAATCATTTGAAAAAAAACTTTAAAGTTTAAATCAAAATTAAGTTATAACTTTGATAATTAAATAATAATAAATTTAAAATTTATGAAAAACTATTTAAAAAAACTTTTATTATTAAAATGAAGTAAAATTTTGATAGTTAAATGTTTGCTTTTAAATATTTCTTCGTTCGGCCGAACAAAAACGCGAACTTACATACTATTCAGTAAAATTTGTCACTTTTCCGGGTTCTTTTTGTTGGATCGAGTTGTTCATCAATGGAAGAAGAAGAAGAAGAAGAAGAAGAAGAAGAGTCTTCTCAATCAAATTCCAGTTCTTATTCACACCTACCCTCAGCTGCCTCAAGTTTTATGCGTCGTTAAACTCCCGATCTCAACCTGCATCTCTGTTCTCGAATCGCTCTTCCTGCCGAGTACTATCAAGGTAAAACGAGATTATCATCCTCATTCGTTTTATTCAAACAAATTAGGTTTTCATTGCTAGTTTTATGCGTCGTTACTGCTGATCATTATGGATAAGAACTTGTGTTATATTGCTATATCCAATTTACTCACAACGTTATACAGAGAAAGCCTTATAAAGTTGCGAATGTGAGTATTTCCTTTAAGGGAAAAAAAAAGAGTGAGAGCAACCGGATAGCATAAGCTTTGCTGCGTCACAATAGTTTTAGTGCAGAATATTTGGAATAACTTCATTGATGTGAACCGTTGTTATATTTAAATTCTTCATGCAATGATTTTTTATTCTCTAAAGTGCGTTTTGTTTGCTTTTGATGTTTTGTTCGTTTCATTTCACGCTTTCTGTTTGTTGGATTAAATAAATCCTTTTTCTAGTGCTCAGTTTGGGGAATATATTGCTAGTTATTAGCTTGTGCGCTCTTTGGGGCCGTTGTATCTGATGCTTAATTGTATTATTTTCAATCAGATTCTTCCTTATGCAAATGTGCGTGTCTACTATTCATATTTTTTAAGCTGGACCTGCTGTGTTCTAGGTTACCTTTTCAATGAATTTGTCATATTCTATGAGCTTCGGTGTTGTTTTTTCACAGGATTGAATGTTCCTTTCAGTGGGTGTGCTTTATCCCCCTTTCTTATATGTGCCTTTTTTGTTCAGGGCAGTTTCTAGAATGATGGCATCAACCTTTGTTCTATATTGGGAGCTATACAGTAGTCTTGTGAGCTTGTCCCGATTGATGAGTGTAAAAAGGATATATATTACAAAAAAATATTATGCAGCTTCTAGTGGACAAGTCTATAAAATAGTGATTTGTTTATCTTGTAATCAGAGCCTTCTTCAACCACAGGGTCTTTTCTTAAGTCACGATTCGCAACTGATGCAAGGGTCTACCTGCTCTGCTGCATTCCCATTAAATGCAAAATGTTTACCCAGCAAGGCCTTGGATCATAGTAACTCTAGCTCATCTGAGTTAAAACCGAACACGAGGTCTGCAGTTGTTTCAGGATGTTCATTGGCGGGACTTCAGGTAATGCCAATGAAGTATTTGATATATGTTTCTTTTTCATGTAGGAATCGATAAAAGAAGTGGAGCTAACATCTTCATGCTAATAAGTTAAGAAACTAGTCTAATAAAGGCAGAACTGAAGTTTGTTCTCTCTCAATCCTGCAAATTATGTCTCTTAGTTTTGTCTATCCTTCTTTATGCAGCAGTTTCCCCATAGGATGTATTGCTTTATCTTGTCTAAAGTGGTGAATTTAATGGTAATTTTTTTATACTGGTCATATGAAAGGTTTCCGGAGGTTTCAACCTCCAACAGAGTGAACCAAGTGGACAAAAGCAAAATAAAATTGATTCTCAATCAAATGGGTTATCTTCTTTGACTAACTGTGAGATGGCAGCTCCAAAAGAACACTATCTTACTGCACTTGTGCCCGTGATTTCTCCAAGAGTTACTGTATTTCATGGGGAAACAACTGGGGCGAGGATGACTAAATCCAAGCTTCATCTGTCAGACACATGTCACAAGGACTCTGCGCCTTCGGTTCTGTTTGACATGTCTTCAGATGATGGGTATAATTGGCGAAAGTATGGGCAGAAAGTCATTAAAGGAAGTGAATTCTTAAGAAGCTATTATAAGTGTACACATCCGAAGTGTGAAGTGAAAAGGATTTTTGAACGTTCATATACGGGACAAATAACAGAGATCGTATATAAGGGTACACATGATCACCCAAAACCTCAATCCATTCGTCGATTTATTGGTGGCGCTCCTATGTCAATAGAGAAGGAAGATGAAGATAAAGTTTTGTCTATGCCTGGCCAAGCAGGTGTGTGTATCAGCTTTCCATGCTTTCAGTTCCAAAGATATATATGAATCTACAGTTTATGTATCAATTTGTCTCAGTACAGCTTCTTATTTCTTCAATAATACAATATCCTGAACTCTTTTTGGTTATCCTTTTTTGTTGAAGGTCTCTCCGAGAATGATGCCAGCACGGAAGAGACAGTGCCACAGTCGATTACCAATATAGAGATTGAAGGCAATTTGAATTTGAAAAGGAGGTGAAAAGCTGAACGTCTTGTATTTTATTGTTATATGAGTTGCACATTGATTTTAATGTTAGTCAATGTCTGATTGTAATCAGGCGAACAGAGTTTGGTACTCTTGATATAACTCCAGTGGTTAAGCCTATACGTGAGCCACGTGTAGTTGTCCAAACTATCAGTGAAGTTGACATAATGGATGATGGATACCGTTGGCGTAAATATGGACAGAAAGTTGTTCGAGGCAACCCTAATCCAAGGTTAGATCCTTTTCACTATCAGACTAGTAATGATAATGACTGCTTGTATCTGCCTCCTTCTAATCTAAGTGGTCATCATTGGCTCAGTTATTCTTTGAATCTTGACTTGTTGAGGTAGATGCTAGATACGTTTAGGTGTTAATCATTCAATTTCAGTGCATAATTTAAGTAGAGATTACAAATGGAGTTCGATGCTATGTTTATGGGATGAATCAACCATTTACCTGCTCAGAATGTGTCAGACCTATGGATGCTATATTGGCTTTTGTTTGTGCACAATAAAATAAACCAAATGCCATGACCTTTAAAACTATGTAGTAGTTCTGATACGAATCTCAATGATTTAATCTCTAATCTTATTTTCCTATGAGCTTTTGTATTTGTTATCATCAAATTACTACTCGCCACTCAGTCCATGGCCAGCAATATACACTCTTACTATCTCTGGTTAGTCGAGAAATTATGGAGTAAGTTTCTTCAGTTCAAGTGTGTGAATAACATGCCAATAGCAGCATACCATTATCAAAAAGGGGCAACACCAATCAGCACACCTGGGGTTTTTGAGAGTACACACATAACACATGAACAGCTTATGTTTGATCAAGTTAAGTAAAATTTGGGAGAAATCAGATGAGTATGAGTTGGAATAATCTAAATTATGAAAATGAACTGCCTACTTTGCTTTAAAAGCTTTACATTACAAGCTCAATTAGCAACCAATCAATGTCTTTGACGCACCTTTTAATCCAGGAATACGTGTATTTCTATTTAATTCTTTTGTTTGATGTGATAGGAACTCTATTCTTCTTCCATTTTTAGTTTCAACATGTTTGACTCTGTTTGAACTATAAACTGTCGAAACATAAAAGCCTATAATACATTATTCATTTGAATCTACCTTGCTTTTCATGCTAGTGCTGGATGAGGCTTGCTAATTGTTAGTACCCAGATCAAGCTAGTGTCTCCAGCTTTGTTCTGTCTTTGCTACTGCTTTAAAGCTACTTTACTTTTTAATTACAAACTTCTTTATGACTTCTCCTCTAATGGCTCTGTGTGTTGCAAAAGTGTGGTCTTCTATTCCTTTTCATTTGTTAGATTATATGTAGATTCTATCTGCGGTTATAATTGAAAAACTAAATTGCATCATGATCAAGTTCGATATCAGTATCAATACTGTCAAGAATGAAGTCCATGTTTGTTTTGTTGCAAATTTAAAATCAATTTCAATTACACATAACTGTCTTACCCTGCAGAGGACTAAAGTTGGTAATACAATTTAGTGAACTGCAGTTTTAATGCCTTTAATCATGTTAGAGCAAGTGCTTCATCTGTTTCTATGAATTTAATTGTGCTAACACAAATCACAGGAGTTATTACAAGTGCACAAGTGCTGGATGTCCAGTAAGGAAACATGTAGAGAGGGCACCCCATGACCCTAAAGCTGTCATAACAACGTATGAGGGGAAACACAGTCATGATTTACCTGCTGCCAGGGATAGCATCCATGGCTTTGCATGTCCATCATCAGGGAAAGGGAATCCAATGATTAGATCAGAAGCAAATGGTGCTATTTGCCTTGACCTTATAGTTGGCAATAGATTCTTTGAGCAGCAACCACAAGCACCTAATGCTGAGACCATCTATAGTCAAGTGCCTCTTTTCCAATTCCAGCCTTAACAAAGTTTTTCAGTCTGCGTGCTCTGACATGGTAAGTGGTGATGTTGGTAACTCTGGATCTATTAAGAATGAAGTTGGAACTCGTAGCTTTGATATTGCAAATCTAACCCGTTCTTCCAATGCATACCCGCAACATCTTGGAAGAATACTATTAGGCCCTCAAAAGTTAGAAGAATATCTTATAAATAGAATTCTGGACTTTTTGACTTTCATGTGTCACTTGGAGGTGAAGGGGCATATGCACTCACCTCAAATTGGTTGGATTGGATGTAACTTGTAAGTCATGTAGGTGATACATGCTTATATTTCTTCCAATGGCCGTGTTTAGACTCAAACATCACCTCTTATATTTTCATTGCTTCTGGTCTTGTAGAATGTACAAATTGTAACTTAAAATGCTAATGAAGGGATACAATGGGGGATAACCGTACTTGTTCAGTTTTCCTTTTCAAAGGTTTTATTATGTTCTAAGAGTTTGGTTTCTAGACTGATGTACCTTTCAAGAGTCTTCGGCCAATAGCAATCTCTATTGAATGTGCATGCATAGCATATTTGTTATATTGTATTCAAAGTGATTATTTTGCAGCTTATCCTTTGTATGGCTTTCTACTTGTTCCATAATCATATTACTACAGTGTTTCAAGTGCCATTCTAGTGCCCTAAGCATCCATGACAATCACTAGAAAGTAGTTTAGTTAGTTAGGTGGTTATACATGATCTTGGTCTTCTTCATCAATCATACAGCCTTACATAATAATCTGCAACTAGCATAAGTTACATAAATTGGGACAGAAAGCAATTATGCAGCCTCGTGTATGTTACATTTGGTGAGCAGGCTTATAAGCTGTTGGAATCAGGATAAGGTCGTGTCTTCTCCCAACGGTTACTCCAAAGACTTCAGTCATGTCAAGATCTTTATTATCTGTTCCATCTGCCAGTTTCCAGTCAAAATGATAGAGGAATGATGCCAGTGGAAGCTCAATATTTGCTAGTCCAAATGAAATTCCAGGACATATTCTCCTTCCCGCTCCAAAAGGTATATATTCGAAGTTGAATCCTTTGTAATCCAAGGTACTGTTTCTGAATCTCTCTGGCTGAAAACTTTCAGGGTCATCCCAATACTTGGGATCTCTGTTAATGGCCCATGCATTCACAATAACTTTGGTTTTGACAGGTACCTCATATCCATTTATCTCGCATCTCTCCCTGTTTTCTCTGGGTAGTAACAGAGGGCCTGGAGGGTGCAACCTCATAGTTTCTTTTATGACTAGATGAAGGAACTCTAATTCTTGAATACCTGTTTCATTAAAAGATCCCTGCCGGTCGAAAACCTGTCTAACCTCAGTTTGTGCCTTCTCCATTATTTGTGGATTCTTTATTAGTTCTGACATCGCCCACTCAACGGTTGTTGCAGATGTTGCACTTCCAGCACTAAAGACTTCCTGTGAATGTGGTAAGCATGAAGTAAAAGATAGAAACTTTGACATTATGCATTAGTTAGATTAACCTAAGGCGACTACGTTGTATTTTCCCTTCACCAAAACCTTTTTCACACCAATATAAAATCTTTGTTTGAAGCAATATATTAGTTATTACTCATTTCTAGATTTGGTTCTCTAGAATTGAACAATTGAGCTATTATTAGCAAGATGATAATCAGATTTAAAGCATGCAGTTACTGACCAAGATGACTGCTTTAATATCATCAGTAGATATGGGAATTTCGAGATTGCCTTGCTCCTGAACTTTCAAGAGAACGTCTACTAGATCTTTGTCTACTTCATCTTGACTGTTTGTTGAAGTCTCGTGTTCTTCAATGATGTTGTTCAGGATTTGATCAAATCCTTGATGGATCTTCTCTAGTTTTGGTCGGGTTCTACTTAGGAAGGCAATTAGTTTAGAAGAAGGGAAGAGATCTGCCAGACCAAATCCTCCTGCAGCAGCTAAACTTTCATTGACAAGTGATATGAACACATCTTGCTCTTTATGTTTCTTGCCAAAGGCTGCTCTAGCAGTGATCCCATAAGTTAGTGAAAGAAGGCTCTTGCTGAGATTGATTGGTGATCCTGGATTTTGAATAATGGAGCTGATGAATTTTGACATCTCTTCTTCTCTTACCCATCTAAGTGATTGAACTTGCTTACTACTCAAAAGCTCCAAATTGCAAATCTTTCTAAGTTGCCTCCAATATTCACCGTGTGGTGAAAACATAATGCCTGCAGCCTCATATCCCACCACAGTTGCAGCAAGATTCAATGGCCTATTGGAAAAGTTTACATCATTGTTTTTCAGTACCTCTTTTGCAGTTTCTGATGACGAGACTACAATCAAAGAGAGCTCTCCAAGCTGTAGGTGCATCAGAGGTCCATGTTTCTTAGCCAAGTCTCGTAGCCGATGGTGAGGAAGTGAGCCAGTAAGATGATGAATACTTCCTATAACAGGCAGCTTCCATGGCCCTGGAGGTAAGTTTGGTCTAAGTTGCTTTAATTGTTTCAGAATCATAAAAATGAAGAGGGCGAACATGCAAAGGGTTACAAAAAGATCGTAGTGGAGCTCCATGAGGTTAGTCGTAGTTCCTGATTCCAAAAGGAAGCAGGGAATACAAAATTAACTTCATTATGTGTGTTTATATTGCTTACTAAGTCAATGCAGGAGATGCTTTGTAATAGGTTTTAACTGGTGTAGCAAATGATAATGACAGTTTGCATTAAAAACGGTGTTCCTAATTGTAAAAATGAATCTGGAACATTTTTAATAATAAACACAGCTAATAATGACAAAATTATGTTGTATGATGGTGAAAGTTAGGTGCAGTTGTTCTTATAATAACGCCTTTCTCCAATTTTCTATGAAGCCATTAATCTAAGATTCAGATTCGTTTTTATTCAATAGTAATATTGCCAATGATATTGTTTCTTTTTCTAGAAATGGGCTAATATGATGAAGAATATTGTATATGCAATTAATATCTAGTCTCTATCTTTATTATTAATAACAATTTTTGCTTACGTGGCATCAAATTAGGGTATCTACTTCTTGACTGCAACATGTTGTTCAATTGGTTATCTATTTTTATTTATTTACATTTTTGTCAAGCGGATACCTACTCAAGGTGAAAGCATCGTTTGTAAGACTTGGATACGCGTTAAAACATGTATTTTGGAATGTTCTTGTCAGTCTTCTTGTTTGATCATCGATTTATATGTTGTTTCTTGTATGTGGGTTATATGTTGCAATACTACATTTTATGCATGAATTGATTATGGAACTTGATATAATGATATGGAAACTTTGTTGTTATGCATCACTAAACATAGAAGGATTATTAATAGAACGAACATGATTATGTTGTTTCTTTAGTTATTCATCTAATGAAAGCGTAGCATGTTGCGACACCCAAGACTTTAATAGAACGAACACATCGATTTCATTTATATGTAATATCAGAGTTCTCGGTTACAGCGGAAGCTAAAATTTAATACAAACTAGAGCTCGAGTTATGGACTAAAAGCTCTAACAATCAAAGTCTCTGGGCTTTATCTGGTTTCGTAAGCGGTTGTTTTCCTGATTTACCCGTTATATCCTGAGATATATATGTAAATGCATAAGACTAATGGCTTAGTGAATTCATGTGTTTTATGTACAAAAATATCACATACATTCATGATAAGTATGACATATAAAATATAGAAAATATGTTGAGATCTCAGAGTTTTGGGTAAATTTATTATCTCATTTCCAAGTCATTTTCCGACATCGACTAGCGTGTGTGCTATGCGTGTCATGACTTCTATACAATGTACTAGAGGGGCTAGATATGTATCTGTCGGTAACGACTTAGTAACATGAGATGCCTCCCGTGCACTAATTGTACCAAAATATATTTATTAGCAAATAACCATTACGTTTCCGCTTTTCATTTTTACATCTGCGAACAATTATTACATTTTTGCTCTTTTTATTATTTACCCAACAACTCGAATATATATACGCATAAAAACAATATGCAGAAATAAGGTAGGAAAACGTTAAATATGATAGATATGATACATTGAACAATTAGGCATATAAGTAAAATATAGATTACATATATTTTACTTTTGTAAAGGCATCACGAAACTCACTTTAGAATTTTAGGCAAACCTTCGTTAAAATCTTTTTGCGTACTCTTACTATTGTTAATTACTTATGTGTATTTTCTTATACTTGCTACTATCCCTATTTATAGTAAAAATTCTTGGATCCTTGTCATTAATCTACAACTAGCCTAATTGACGTGTCAATTCCACCTTAAGACTTGCAAGCATAGTCATCAAAATCTAATGATTGTTGTTTGGATAATGAGTTTTTCCATTGGTCATTTCATTTTAACTAGCCCTTGTTTATTATTTTATTTGTATTTAAAGTATAGAATTGTGTTTAATAAAGTCAATTTAAAAAACATAGTCTCGAAATTTTTATATTCTATCTCAAGTGATTCAGTATACAACCACGTGTGATTTGTAAAAGCATCACATGTGAATTATAAAAAATTACGAAAATGTCACTCCGTCCAAATTTTTAAAATTTAGATGATTCTTTGTGTTGGGAAATTCTTGAATAGCAAGTACTGCAATGTTTTGGGTTAAGGCTTGAGAAAAAGAGGAAACGCTAGTTTTGACTGGTTGTGCCAATGAGAAGAACTTCAGACACGATGAATCAAAAGGTTGTTGGTGTGACCATAGGCGAGACTTAAAGAGGAGATAGTGATGGTCTCGGCAAAGAAGCATTACGACAGTTTGAATTAAAGGGCTCCGGAACCTTTCGTTACATTAAACCATTGCTTGTGGTCAGCTGTGTTAGCGACGACTTGAATGCTTGCATGAACCATTTTCAAATTTACCCTTGGTGACTGTTTTCTTGGTTGCTTTTCAAAATTACCCTTGGTGACTGTTTTCTTAGTTGTAAAGGAAACTGGAACTCTTCAGTTTCAAAATTATCCTTGGTGACTGTTTTTTTGAAACAGTTTCTTGCGTCCAGTTTCTAATACATCACATGTGTGTAATTTCTCAACTGAAACACATTATGTGAACATATAACAAGAAATGGAAGAAAAGAAAGTCCAAGCTCATTACATATTATAAAACTTTTGTTCTCATAGTTTAAGATATTTCATAATGTTGTCTAACAAGTAATTCTGACATTCTATTCTTGTAACAATCTATATAACAAGTTTATGCAGGCAAAGGATGGTATGCAGTAGGTATCAGATTCAAATTTTCTTTTCTTCTAACTGTCACACCAAAGGATTCACTCATGTCAAGTTCTTCAGGAGATATTCCATCAGCCAATTTCCAGTCAAAATGGTAGAGCAATTTGATGAGCGGAAGTTCAACGTTTGCTAATCCAAATAACTTACCGGGACATACTCTCCTTCCACCACCAAATGGTATGTATTCAAAATCAAGACCTCTGTAATCTACTGAGCTGCCTAAAAACCTCTCTGGAATGAACTCTTCAGGATTATTCCACCACTTGGGATCTCTACTAATGGCCCATGCGTTCACAATAACTTTGCTTTTTGCTGGTATGTCGTAACCATTGATCTCACATCTCTCCCTGCTTTCTCTTGGAAGCAACAGAGGGGTTGGAGGGTGTAGTCTTAAAGTTTCTTTAATAACCACCTTTAAGAATTCTAGTTCTTGAATACACGTTCCATCAGTCGTTCCTCTTCGATTGACGATGTCCCTTATTTCAGTTTGTGCTTTTTCCAATATTCTTGGGTGCTTCATCATTTCTGACATTGCCCACTCTACAGTTGTAGAAGATGTTTCACTCCCACCACTAAATATGTCCTGCAAGATGATTAAGTATTAGTAAGAGGAATAAATCATGGACATTATGGGGAAATCCTTTACGAAAGAGATACATTAGTTACATTTATATATGAAAAAGATTCCTGGTTCCTACCCTTCAACTCCTGTTTAGACACTTGATTATAGCATAATTTACTAACCATGATGACTGCTTTGATGTTCGCGATTGACAAAGGAAATTCAACATCACCACACTCCTGAAATCTCATAAGTACATCCACAAGATCTTCATCTTCCTCTGCACCACCCACATTCGTTGCCATCTTTTTGGCTTTGTGTTCTTCAATGATGTTTCCGACTATCTTCTCAGACCTCACACGAATCTTCTCAAGTTTTGCCTTAAATCCAGTCAGTAAAGGAAGCAAGGTAGAAGAAGGGAAGAGGTCTGAAATATTAAATCCTGCAGCCGCAGCTGAAGCTTCCTTCACAAGTGCAATGTATAACTCTTGATCTTTGCATTTCTTACCAAATGCTGCTTTGGCAGTAATCCCATATGTTAATGAAAAAATTCTTTCACTGAGATCAATCGGAGACCCTACATGTTCACTAATAGACTTTATGAATTTCGAGACCTCTTCTTCCCTTGTGGGCCCAAATGATTGGACCCGCATTGGACTCAAAAGCTCCTGAGAGCAAATCTTTCGAAGCTTTTTCCAGTAGTCTCCATACGGTGCGAAAGTAAGGTTTGTAGCGCCATCACATATCACACTGGAAGCATAAAGAAAAGGCCTATCAGAAAAGTTCACATCATGAGTTTTCATGACCTCTTTTGCTGATTCAGGGGAAGATACAACTACCACTGAAAGTTCACCAAGCTGCATGTGCATCAATGGTCCATATTTGTCAGCCAATTCTCTCAACCGTTGATGGGGAAGCGAGCTTCCAAGATGATGGATACTTCCTATGATAGGTAGCTTCCATGGCCCCGGAGGCAGGCTGGGATTCAAACGTTTTGTTTTGTACTGCCTCGACAGTTTCTGTAACATGAACATGAAGATGAGAAAAGAAAAAACAATTTGGAACAGGTGAAATAGAGGCTCCATGAGGCTGAGTTAAATCTGTTCTTGAGGTAATCTGGTCTTTTCTTTCTCTCAATTTTCAGTTATAAAAGAAAGGTATGTATATTTTAGAGTAAACTACAAATTTTACCCCTGGATTATTTGCAGCCTGCAGGTTTACTTAATCAACTTTTTTTCGGCACTTCTGCTCCAAAATGTCGCTTTTAAACTGTTTTGGTCCCTTTAATCTAGTACCAACAGTGTCATTCAGGTAAAATTTATAATGTGGTCGGCAGTTGACCATATTAGGTGTCATTATCTTCATCCTGAGAGGCTCACCCCCTTATTCATATTCAGATTTACCATTTTTTAAATCATTTTTATAGATTTATAAATGCAGAACAATGCGTCAAGACACGTAATTAGAGGCTCTGAACAGTAACATGTACATTTTAAGTCGTAGTCACACTTTCAGCGGATTTGTCAAATAAAAATACTACCGAAAAGGAGAAGTTTAAGAAGATTTGAGTTTGCCGAACCAACCGTCATGTTGTAGTTTCAAGTGTCTTAGAGAGATAATGGGTTTTTCGTCCTGAACCTACTACCTCGTCGTTGGTAAGCCACCTTTGATTCTGCTAGGCCGAAGACCTCGACCTCTTGGTGGGTGAGTGTCATATTTGTTTTCTCTTTCTTTATTAAAACTCATCTGTTTCAAGAAATGTAATATACTCATAGCAAATGTTGGTCCATTTTACCAGGTAAGCTAGTTGACAAATGGAGTCTAATCTAAATATGACTAATTAACCCATTTTTATACTTGTATTGATTTTGTCAAATTTACGAAGAAGACAAGTGTAAGATGACAAGTTTTTATAACACACCTTTTAATATGTCAATTCACTCAGAATGCCATTCAATATTTGTTTTCAACACTACAATACATGCATTAGTTCTAGACAGGGGTGGCAATTTTTAACCCAAGACGAACCTAATACGAAAATAAAAAGGTTTGGGTTGACATGTAAAATAATCAGGTTGGTTTCGGGGTGATATGTGTGACACGTATAATAATTGGGTCGGGTTAGGTTTATACATAAATTTCGTAGGCTGACACACGAACCCGTTAAATATTTATATGGATTTTATCCTTTTCGTATATAAACCAAGTTTTGATGTAATTATTATCTAAACTCTTATAATCCAAATTCTTGATAGTTTTAATTTGTGAAAAGTTAAACAAGAAATTGTCTAATGTTAAAAGTTATGAATTTTTGGCACTTCATATAATTTTTAAACCTGCTGACCTTCCAACACGTTGACCCAATTACAAGCTGGCCAACCCCCTAATAATCCATCAACTTGCAAATGACCCGTTAACACACTAACCCGTATAATTAAATGGCTTACGCGGGTAGCACATATACGGGTTAATGTTTTGAATTCCAATATGAATAAATAAATAGGTCAGGTTTGGGTCATGTGTTTCTAACACACCAACTCGAATACGACACGATTGGCACCCCTAGTTGTAGAGGTGGATAGAGATTTGTTCTTGTGGGATTATACTGAAGTTAAATTTGCGATACCCATACGGCGTAGGGGCAAATGTTAGCATTAGGAAAGTGTATCCAATTAAGTTCGACTACTTAACGGGTTTTTTTTTTTTTTTTTTTTGGTATTTCGTGCATATGAGACCCAAACACAAACACACAGCATTGATACCACAGCCAACCAACTTCTACTTATAAAAACTCAATCTTTTTCTTCATACAATCTTCACAAATATGAATTTATTGGCGTCTAATCCGTCTATCTTCTTCCTCCTAAAATGAATTTATCGGCATCTATCTTCTTCCTTTCCAAAAATGAATTTATCAGCGTCATATTCTTCCTCTCCAAAAATGACCAAAAGAAGGTAATGGAAGTGGTGAACATATTTCTCAAAGCTTCTGCAAGGAAATCAGAAAAGGTTGACCTTTGTAGAAGAAGTATAGGATTAGACGAGTTTGAAAAAAACTAGCTCAAATATCTTAAAGACGAGTCATTAAACGACTTTCGTATGTGCACGACTTCTCACAAAGTTTTCACTAAAGTAGACCACCAACTTTGTTAGTTATTTTAGTGTAGTGCAAGGATTTAGCTACACTTGGTAAATGAGTCATGTGGTGTGCAGTGCAGACTCTTTCAAGTCTTAGAGGTTGTTTATTTGCTGCTTAATGGAACCATTCAGCACTAAATATTAAACCGTTCGGCATTCAGCATGTTTGATTACTTTCTCTTAATGAAAATTGTGTTGAATGAAACAGAAGAACGTTGCTGAATCATTGTACCTTAAAGTACTTCTGAATCATTAAACACCAAGTATTTTACCCTAATACTTCTTCTTTCACATGTTGTCTTGTTAAACAATCATATCATATCTTATCTTATAATATAATATATCACTATTAAGATTAAAAGGGTAATTTACATCATTCAGATTGTTCATTTAGAACCTTTATCAAACAGAATGTCGCATTCAGAGCCTTTAAATTATTTATAACACAACATCATTCGGTGCTTAATTATTCTGTTTTAACAAACAGCCCCTTAGCTGTAGTCCTAGACCTGAAATAGCACGGGTTGAGAGAACCTCGCCCTCAAAGTCCTGGGGGAAAATCTTATTTCTCTTATACACAATCTCATAACTGTTTCTAATATTAACCGTTGTGTAACCAACCTTGACGGTTAATGACACCTAAATAACTGTTTAGAGGGTTATTATAAATAGAATATAAACACCCAAATTGGATAGAACTTACAAATCATATTCTCTGGCATCATCTTAGATTGACAAATAGCCAATTTAGGAAAATGAATCAACACGATCCATACATAATCCAAGTGATTGCTATTGAATTCCCATACCATATGTAGTAAAATACTCCCCAACAATCAAGGTTGACAAATAAAACCGAAATATTCATAAGTTTGATAAGTAATTTAGTTATCATTAATGCATTGTTTTATATATATATCTATTTTAATTTTTAATTAATAAATCATCTTATTATTTTATGTGTTTTATATATAGTGTGATAGCCGCCGCGTGTGATCAAAGTAAACCATGTGATGTCAACAACGTACCAACTATGGGATTGACTGACTAGTGGCGTGCGTATATTATATTATATGAATGAATATGAATATGGATGAGATGAGATTGTTTGTCATTTAGTAAATTAGTCAACTTAACATCCCTTGGAAACGAATATGAATATAGCTAGAATTAAGCAACCTACACTTCACATGCACTCATTCTTTTCAACTTATTTTAACTTAACAAGAAAGAAAATATATAATTACGTATTACATATACTTTTCCAAATATTTTAACACAATTCCAATGCCATTAATCTCTTTTAACACTAGATAGAGATGCAAAAGAGTCGAGCTCGATAAGCACGACTAAAAACATTACACTAATCTCGAACTCGATTTGTTAGATCAAAATAATAGTTTACTAAGGTTTGACTTGGACGAGCTCAAGCCAGAATGAAAGCCGGAATGAAGGGATTGCAACTGCAGCTTAAGCCCATTGATAATCTGGCCCAATTTGGTCCATTTATATTCTATGAGTTGTGTTAAATAAAGTCTATGTAAAAAACATAGTATTAAAATTTTAATATTCAATCACAGGTGATTTAATATACAATCACATATGATTTGTAAAAGCATCATATGTGAATTACAAAAATGTCACTTTGCTCAAAATTTTAAAATGCAATCTGAACCATTGATTTAAAGGCTAAAATTAATCCGTTAGAACTATGGATTAAGTATGAACTAAATTGAACATTCTTCTATATTTTATGCCTTGTATAGTTGTATATAAACTTTTTGCATCGATGATAGAATTATCCACTCATGTAATATCTGATATTTATTCGAAATTCTTACATATTTCCAGTCTTTTATTCTTACGAGTCTAACTTCTAAACTTCAAAATTTAAGTTCACGTTAAACTCGAGCCCTAATTAAACAAATGTGTTTCATGGGCTGGGCTTCCTTTGGGCCCCTGTAGAGTAGGGCTTCATGAAATTATATGTGTAATCTGCAATCTTGTTTTAACTTGATAGCTTGCTTGAGTTGAGTTTATTATGTCTGATCATGAAATAAAATGTGTGACAAGTTGAATTGGAAGTTTTTATTAACTCAAGTTCTAACTATTATCCACCTTCTCAAACCTTATGCAATACAAGGTATGTATAAAGAGAAATGATTTATCCTCCTAATTCTTGTTCCTACTTATCTTCTTATTCACTTGATTAATGCCTTACACATATCAAACATTAAGTAGGTAGGAGGACTGAGGATAAACTTATTTAAGTCGAATAATATCAAGCTCTTGATTTTGAGTATGCTTTCTAATTAATGTTTTAGAGCTCTCGAGTTGATCGAGCTCGACTCTTCCATTACCCCCTCCCTCTTCTCTCTCTCTTACACGATTAAATATGAGAATTTTAGACACACTTAAAAGACAAATTTAACCTTGATCCACAAACAAATTATCTGACCGAAGTAAAACACAAGATATCACCGTATAACGATACTCATTCCATCATATCAGTGTATGAGAGAAATAAGATTTAGATAGTCATAAGTCAACTTGGCCCATAGATAGAGAGACTAATGCCGGAAAAAAGTGATAGCAAACAGAGGTGCCAATTACTTGATATATCTTGCAATACTTATTAATATTATTATAAATTCATCATAAACACTTCTAAACAACATAATCATAAAACTCAATATGTGAGGTATGATCCATAGTATGACTAGGAATCTTATCAAGTTTTACTGGATTATCTTTCCCACCAAGTAACTTAGCAGGATTCCCAACAGCAGTAGTTCTTGCAGGCACATCCTTCACCACCACTGACCCTGCCCCAATTTTGGCTCCTTCACCAATCTTAACATTACCCAAAACACAAGTCCCTGCCCCTATCAACACCCCATCACCCACCTTGGGGTGGCGGTCGCCGCCGCTCTTTCCGGTGCCACCCAATGTCACATTATGCAAAATCGATACATTATCTCCGATCACCGCCGTCTCTCCCACCACAACTCCGGTAGCATGATCAAGCAATATCCCACTTCCAACTTTTGCCCCCGGATGAATATCCAATGATAAAACTTCAGAAACCCGATTTTGTATCAAAAGTGCCAAGATTTTTCTGTTTTGTGACCATAGTTTGTGTGCCACCCTATGAGCTTGACAAGCTAGAAACCCTTTGAAATGTAGGAAACAATGAACATAGCTAAAACAAGCTGGGTCCCTTTCTTTTACAGCTTTTAGATCATTTTTAACAGCTTGAATGATTTCTTGATCGTCTGTGAACACACCCATGAAAAGATCATGTAAGGTCGCACTTGGGAGACTTAAATTACTAAGCTTTATGGAGAGATGATGAGATAAAGCACTCTCAATTGTGTGATGAGATAAGATTGAAGTGAAATAGTAGTTTGATAATATAGGTTCTTGGTCAACATCAGATTTTGCTTCTTCTTTCATTATTATCCACAGATCATCATCATCATCATCTTTAGCAGATTCTTGTTTTATGGTGGATTTAGTGTGAATCTTGGAGATGGGTATGCAGGGAAATTGATTAAATTTGACAGATTTAATGGATTCAAGAACTTGTGTTGTTGAATTATGAGCACAATTAACAGCAGATTCATTGTGTTGTTTGGGTGAAGAATGAATGAAAGGCGGAGAAAAATGGGGTAAAGATCCAAGAAATTGAAGGGGTTGAAAATGGTGATGATAATGAAGAAATTTGGTCAAAATTGAGAGATTATTATTCTTCATGGAGAAGAGGGAGAGAGAGAGGAAATTGAAAAGAATATTATTCTATTAAAATTGACCAAAAAGATGGGTTTTGAGGGTGACTGGCATTATCGTCGGCAGCGCTTAAAATAATATTTCGACGCTCCAATTATTGTTTTTGTCCTCGTCCCCACAGACGACTAATTTCTTTTCCGCTGATAACGAACGTGATTTTATTTTTATTTTTATTTTTATTTTTATTTTTAACTTTATTTTTGTGTCTTGTATGTAAGAAAAAATTAATTCGATATGTATCGAACTCTGGATGACCAGTCGGTTATGCTGATATGATAGATAGTAAGTCAAGGTTGAGTTAATCGTCTAAAATCTAAATGGTCTTTTAATTATTGAGTTGTGTTCAATAAAGTTTATGTAAAAAATATAGTCTTAAAATTTTATTATTTAATCACAGATGATTAAGTATACGATTATATGTGATTTGTAAAAACATCACATTTGAATTATAAAAATGTCACTTCGTCTAAAATTTTAAAATACAATCTGGACTATTAATATCATTAATCCAAAGACTAAAATTAGCCCCTTAGGACTATAAATAATATTGAACATTTTTCTTTAACTATTATATTTTTGTTACTTTAGTTTTTTTACTTTAAAATGGTAAGGATAGTATTTTATGATCTATTTTGTTAAATATTATATTTTGATTGGACCATACAATTAACTTTTACTCTAATTATTATGTTAAAACATTATATAGTTTTGTTTATATATGTAACAATCCTAAATTTAAGAGCGTTATAAACTTAAAAACAGAGCGTTAATTTTATCATTCCAAATTACTTTTTATTTTAGTTTATATATTATATTGAAGAGAGAGAGAGAGAGAGAGAGAGAGCGCATGGTGAGATATGGTGGGAGTAGTTCTCGTGTTGGTGGTGGACCCGGAAAGAAGGAAGAGAAGAGAAAATGCGTTAGTTTTGGTGTTTCTATACCTTCCCGCTAACTTGATGGCGAGAGCGGGTTAAGTTATACCGTTATACCGATGGTTTAAAGAGTACGAGTGTAAAAGAATGATATGTATAACAATAAAAATATGTAATGAATAATTTAACAATAAATGCAATTGACTACATTTGAAGATGTGGATTAGGGTCCCCTAGGCTAGCACTTTTCTTTATAGTTTTTTTTTAAAATGAAATGCCTGCAAATTTGAATCTAATCTGAATGGACTTCTGACCTTTTCATTACAGCGATTTATTTGTAATCAATAAATACAAGAAGAATTGATTTGCCTTTTGGTGAATCAAATAAATTGTCACTTATTTTTCTTTTTTCTTTTTATTTAAGGGCGAATCAATTTTTTTGAATGTAGAGTAAATCACATAAAAAAATACTATAAACTTTCTTTTTATTGTTTATAATCAACTCTTTTATATAAAATAACATAATCAACTTATAATTTTTTTTATTATAATATAGTTATAATAAAAACGTTATTGTTTTCGATCTCCTTCTTATCTCTTAACATCCTAGCTATTATAACATTTATTAAAAAATGTATAAGATAATAAATTCTCTTCGAAAATATTATAATTAAATGATAAATAAATAAAATGTTTGATTGAGGGATTATTCAGAACCATTGTTAAGTTTCATAGATCATGTCATAAACTAACGTTTGAAGTTGAAGAAGAAATTATAAAGTTAAATAGTGGAGTAAGTTTTCACAAGAATATGCAAGACAACAAGCAATTATCGAATAATATAATGAATCAACGAAATCTTCCTCAGAAGAAAAGAGTGACGATCAAGATTTTATTATAAAATATTTGTGTTTATGTATGGTATGTGTTATCGCGCAAGCGACGAATTTACAGATGGTTAGAAGCTTTTACACTCAGAGTTTTAAAAAATAGAATTATGAAATAATACAACATGCACGGGCAATATACGCACGTATATAGTATAGTTTATAAAACCAAGTATCAAACACGGGGAAGACGGTAACTACTAATACTCAACCATCATTATGGTCTAGTCCAAGCATGCAAGTAGATCATAGTAACGAAATAGAAGCAATAAATCTAAGTACAATGGTGGTTCCAAATTTTAAACACAAATGAGTGAAACTAATACGATTGGAGATTTACTTGGGCTTCGAATCCTCGTGGCTAATCGTTGCATGTTTATACATGCTACAATAACTAAACTTGTGATGACTCCAATTTGATTAACAAAAGTAGGGTAGTGTTATAGACACACACTACCCATACAAACCCTTAAAAAGTTAATGCTATAGACACACATTAACCACCCAAAACTTTATTATTTTTAAAACAATTAAAAGATAGGTTACACTTGGTTTAATCTGTATTCATGAAAATCATAAGTTAATAGAAAACCGCATTTGTCACGAGTATTTCAATTTTAAAATGGTTTTATAAACGCAGCAAATATCTCTTTGGTCCAAGACAAGTATACGGACATAACTTGACCAAATCTCTAATACCACCAAGCAAATAACGCTTTGGTCCAAGACAAGCATCCCAAGTGCACATACCAATTATGAACATGCAAGCGACCACCGATTCCTAGCAACAAAACTATCATGCACAAATGTTGAATATACATACACTTAAATATAAGTACTATTTACATGCAGTTTTTCAACCTATCATGATCACAATACTCACATAACTTGAATATGAAAGAAAAATGGTTAAGATTACTTCATTTAAAACAAGTATTACAAATATTCATGAAATCATCATAAATATAATCATCATAGCATATACAACAAAACTACCTAAGATTCATCTTAGTCCAAGTAAAAAGGTGTTCTAGTTGATCATGGTAACATATTCAACATCAAAAGCTACTAAGTTACATGGTATCATTGCTGAAAAAGTAAATAGGGAAAATTTTGTCAATGACCCGTTAAGCTAAAATGAAAGTAGATGTGTAGGTGACGACGCCAAGTCACTAATTCCTTATCAGACTAACAATTCTTGAAATAAAAATGAAGAAAAAATTATTTAAGATCATATGCAAGAAAGAAAAAATAGGAAACAAAGAACAAATTAGTCAAGACCATAAATCGGAAGTTTACAATTGGAAAATCAAACCAAACATACAAATCAAGAAAATCGAACCTTTACTCGTGTCTCTTACATATGAATCGATGAACCTTCATCAATGAGAGATCTGAATCATCAAACCACCAAACTTTATGAATCAAAATCATAAACCTTGAACCATCTATTTTTATGAATCAAAATCGATGTATGAATTAACTGATTTGGTACTTTATGAATCGAAATCGATGTATGAAATCCAAACTCTTCATTAATTGCATATTTGAATCGTTGGATTTGATACGCAACCCACATGATGATGAACATCGTTCATACCATCTATGAAGAACAGACAAATCTAAACAACCTTCATACCATATATTATGAACAAACAAAACATGGATCTGAAAACCTTCATACCTTTGAATCTAAATCGAATGAACCCTAATCTATTTTAAATCGTAAGGTTCCCAAAATCGAAAAACCGGTTGTGGACGGAAACGAAGACAAACTTGTAAATCAAAGAAGCAAACCTCTAAATCGAACAAAAACCCTAATTGAACATAGACCTTAGATGAAATTGAAATCACCCTATGAACCTTTGATTTCTTCCTCACGTCCTCACCCCACCACCACCTACCTACTCCAATCTCTAATTGGTGTTCAATTGGTGTTCGTTTAAGGGTTCAGCCCTACCTGATGGTTGCTTTGGCCCTATGAACAAAGATTAATCTAGTGTTTTCTGTTACGATTAATCCATATTTGTTATAGTTGATTGTTCTTGTTTGAAGAGGTTTCCGTTTCAGATGTGATCTGTAGCAGTCAATTGTTCTCACCACACTAATCGAACATCTTTGTTCTAGATGTTCTTCCCCTTCTTTCTTCTTCTTCTCATTATTTTTTTATTATTATTATTATTATTATTATTATTATTATTATTATACCTTTTGTTTGCAGTTATTTTAAAACAAGAAAAATACATGTAGGCATCAAAGTCAGGTGTCACGTCATTAAAACCGGTGCCACGTCACTATATGACCTGTTATAATAGGTTTGATATATTAAAAATGGTAATTTTTAAGAGTCTGATACGTTAAATAGTAAATTTGAAAGTTTAGTACACACAATAATAAAATATGACAAATTGGATACATTTTCAAAAACTAAACCCTAAAATATCTTATAATCAATTTAAATTCTTTTTAGATATAACTAATAAATACTTAATTTTATTGTTTCTAATTGCAACACTAATGATCAATGACTTGTACAAAAAATAAAACTACTTCACTTCATAATCAATTTAAATTCTTTTTAGATATAACTAATAAATACTTAGTTTTGTCATCACGTTTGTCTTCTCTCTCGCGTCACTCTCACTCGCGTCGACGCTTCCACCGCTGGTCTGGGTATTGACGTTGTTTATCACCATTTTTTAAACTCTCATTTATTTCATGGTTTATAATTTATTATACTTTTTTATTAATATTTAATATTTATTAATTTTTAAACTATTATACAAGCATTTAATTTGATATTTGGATGTATCACACTTCATGCCACCAAACTACTTCTTACATGCTCGGATACAAAGCTGGTTTGCTAGTATTGAAAACTGTAATCTACAGTAATATTTCATACAATTCCCCCTAAAAATATATACTTTCTACAATTATAACAAGCCAAGTTACTCATAAACTATCTGATTCGAATTGCTAAAAGCTCGAAACGAGCATAGCCTTCACAAACTTCAACTTAAACATGGACCAAGGCTCGTTTAACAAACAGACTTTATAATATATAATATAATTTATATTCTATATGTTTAATACTTTACTTTTTTTATACCACTTTAATAAAAAATTCGAAGTAATATTGAAGTGTAAAAGCTTGAGCTCAATATCGCAAGCTCTAAATATGCCGAGCTCAAACTCAAGCTTATAAAAGACTAAACAAGCTCGGCTCGATAAATATCAGGCTCAGACTTGACTCGTTTACATCCCTCATAGCTCCTCATGTTGTCTTCGTGCTCTATCTTTTTTTAATCAAGAGACAGAAGACACAAGCACACACTGCACACTGGTACCAAGATTCAGTTTCCAAATCCATAACCCAAACCCTTTAAACAAAACCCTGAACTATAAGAAGAACACAATAAAAACAATCATTACCTAATCAACAGTTGCACTGTTACAATAAGTACCACCAACGACGGTACGTCATCAACTAACACAAAAGCTAACCAAAAGGCCCAAACCCCTTCTCCGGCGCCAAAACCCGACAGCAAACATATATCTTTAACTGCAAGATGTACAGGTCGTCTAAGCACTCTAGCCCCGGAAAAAGAACTATGCCTTTTTTTTACTAAAAAAGGTTACAAATTGGAGACGCCCCACCATGGGGCGTCTCTCTTCTCCTGGTTAGGTGTTCCCTAAAACAATCAGTAAAAAAGTACAAACTCTAATCTCACTTTGTCACTTCTATACACAAACTGCCATTCGGTTTTTTGGTAACTTATGCTTCCCCATTATCACTTGTATGCTCGCCTTTTTCAACGATTCGTAAATTATTATCATCACGGACTGAACTTGAG
Organism: Dittrichia graveolens; assembly: GCA_038502395.1. NCBI lineage: Eukaryota > Viridiplantae > Streptophyta > Magnoliopsida > Asterales > Asteraceae > Dittrichia > Dittrichia graveolens. The sequence continues at coordinate 13,776,939 of JARJIL010000001.1, read as the reverse complement.
TCTTTTTCTTTCTCATGGAGCTCAGGTTCACGCTCTTGAGGCGGCCCATTGTTATTGAAACCATCAACGGGTTCAGGGGTTTCTTTAGACGAAATAGGCAAACTTTCGAGCTTGGTTTCGTTTCTATTGGCAGGCACCAATGCGAGGATGTCTGGTTTTTTTTCAAGATCGACCCAATGGTCTCCCACCCAATCTCTTGAAACTCTAATGTTCTTTCTGTGCACTTCAAGAAACAAATTTTCACCTGTTGCCAACAAAACAGAAAGAAAGAGCACGGTCAAAGACGAGAACACAGCACTATGGGGGTGTTTTGGGTAGCAGGTCAAAACAGGCTCGGGCTGAAACAATTGATTTGCAAGAGCGTGCCAAAACAGGGCAGGTCTGGTATTAGTATTCTAATTATATAGTTCACTCAGAATGAAATTCGCTGACAATGCATTCAAATGCTTACAACATCCTAAACCACTTTATTCATTAGGAATTAGATTTTAATAATGTCATTCTAAGTCAGATCTAATACACTAGATTTGTATATAATTTCAAAAAATAGGGCTGCTCAATCCCATCCATTTCCAGCAGTGATAAAAATGACCCACATTGATCCATTACTCAACCCACCTGACTACCCACCTCTATTGATCCTATATAATGCTCAAGAAAAATACAAATCATGATTAATACATTAAGAAAAACATTTTTATGATTCAGATAAAAGCAACTTACTGGGAACATAAACTTGAACATCTCCATCATCTGCTTCACCAATTCCAGACACGACACCTTCCCACCAACCATCACTCCACCATGCATCCACCGGCGAACCAACCTCGAATGCAACATTTGTTTCATTTTCTATGCGTGCAGGCCTTGTTGTTGGCCGACCTGAGCATCGTATCCCAAGTTTATCAGGTGTTGCCAATCTAAAAGCTGGAACCCATTCCTTAAGATAGGAAAAAAAAAGTCAAATGTTAAAACCTTGCCTTTTTTTCTTAAATAATATTCTTGAAGAATTACATAAATCAGAAAGCTGAAAGCAGGCATTCTGATAAAGTAAAAACGGCTAGATAGTGAACAAGTGAGAAATCCTACAACCACATGGATACTAGCCAATTATAACCATCCATTTTCTTGTTAATATACTCGATATTAGTTCAGAACTCCATAAAACTGCAATCAACTAATCAAGATTCGGTTCTTTACTAGATTAAAAAAAAGATTTGGTTCTTTACCTTTTGTCCCAGTATCAGGGAGACTCCAGGTGGGTACTTTGAACCCGTTTGGGAGAAATTAGTTTATTAGGCTTATTATTACTTGGTAAAGGGTCCAAAGTAGAGATGGCAATTTTCACTTATGAGTAGAATGTGGGTTGTGTTTTGTCTCACACAGGTCAAATCAGAAAGACATTAGCTAAAAGAAGAAAAGTCAAATGGGTCAAACAGGTTGAGAGTCATCCACAGTGATTGCTACTGTGATACAGTTATTTTGTTATCAAACAGGTGTTTGAGAATTGAGATCAACCCGAGCCGGCCCATTTCACCCCTTACTGAAAAACCACTCTTCACAAAATCAAACCTAACCAGCTCGCCACATAAGTCAATCGAGTAAAACATGAAAATTTAGCAAAAAAGGTAACAGGTCAACTGGTTTCAGTGCCACCTTAATTGTTTTTACTCGACCATTGGTTTACTAATAATTTCATGTAACTATATTAATACTAATTATCTATGTAAACAAAAGAAGATGGACAAAAATAGTGTTGGCAGGCCACCCAACCCGATCCAACCCATTTTAACCTCTTAAAATGTCACCAGTTTTAACCCAAAACTGTTTCAACAGCTTGACCCACAACTCAGATCCACCATTTTGCTATTTTATAGGACCCACAATCTGAACTTCCTTTTTCATACCATATAATAGGACTCCTAACATAAGAAAAAGGACCCACAAAATAAAATACTTAAAAAGGATAAACAAATCATACCTCAGGATTACCACTTCCACCTTCATCTTGCAAATCATCATATTGGACTTTCAATTGTCTCCTAGTGACTTGCATTATAGTACATCTAAACCAGCATCCACGAATACCACAATCAAGGCTCAACAGCTCTATCTTTTCATTAACCTTATGATACGGGGTACTTGGAGCCCTGTTCTTCACATACTTCGGGATGAGCTTCCTTCTCAAAATCTCGTACTTCACATTCATGCATGGCGAATCACACAGCGCCACCTGCCGCCCTCTTGAACTTCTAGGTCTTTTAACTCCCAACTTAACGTTACATCCCGGGCTATTTTCTTCATCTTCAAGAAAATCGCTGTCCATAATTGAAAAAATGGTCTGATGAAAATAGCCACATAATTTACTCAATTTGAACTGTTTCACACGATTGTTCTTGAATTGTCTCGAACAAAGATGCACCCTGGTCAATAGATCTTCAGGAAGTATAGACACGCATTTATCATAATGTTCACGGGTCAGAACAACAGCTGGGCCATCGACACACTCAACACTTATAACTTGTGCATAAGGTGTAATGAAAACCTCTTTTGGATGAGGGTTTTTAAGAGTAACAACGCCTTGCACTTCCTGATTGTGGTGAAACCATCTCACTTTTACCTTCTTTTGACCTTTTCTGTCTTCATACATATCTTCAAGATATGCAAGATGACGTTTTTCCTCTTCAGCCATAACAAAAACAAACGACTGCACCTGAAAATCAAAAAATCAGCTTCAGTATAGTGACCAGAGCATAGAGGGGTCTGGGTAGGTTGGCTAACTGCGAACTTGGATTAAAACAGAATGTCGCATATTTGGCACAGTTCAAGGCGAGCCAGGTCTGGTTGGGTTGACCAAAAAACACTCTTTGTACATTTTTCATATAAACTATAGATAACTAAATCATGATTCATGACTACAGAAATAGGTTCTTACAATAATCTAAATCTTTGAATAAAAGAAATTATGGTGTTGTATGCATAAAAAGTAGACTTTGGGCGACTTTCAACCAGTTTGATAACCTGAATCCCTTTGTTCTAAACCTTTTGATGACCTGTTTGAGATAGAACTAAGCCCAAATAGTTCCCACTCATAAGCAAATGGGTCAAAATTGCCCCTCTACCAAAAAGGCAAAAAGAGTTTACTTTTGGTTTGTTACTTTGTTTTGGTCTGCTGATCCGATGGTCTTACTATCGGTTATTTCCTCGATAATTTAGCCCAACGCACCAACATTAAAAAGGTTAATCAAGTAAAAAAATAATGAAGTTTACGCTCGTTTCCAATTTAGACCTAGTACTTTCATAAACCACACACAAAAAATTATACTTCATTTTTTTCTATTAAAATTTAAAAAGGTCATGTCACTGGTAATCAGAGGTCATAATTTCCTAGGCAAACTACACTTTGTTTTGTTAATATTTAAAGCACTACAATTTATTATAGCCATGTTTTTAACATCCAGATAATTGATCACTACACTTCACTTCCCTTTCTATTTAAGGAAGCACGCTACCTATTAACCCTAAACCCTAAATAAAGTCTAATCAAGTGTTTGTCGTTTTTGGAAGTATAGAGTTGAAACCAAAAACGAGCATTAAGATGATTACTTTCTAAATTACTCAGTCCAAGCGCTTAATTTGTAGCCCAATTATTGAATTCCATTCAACTACTGGCTGCATGTTAGAGACTTTTGAGTTTAAATTTTATCTTTGCAACCATCTTTATGTGTACCGCGTAGGAGAGTAATTTAACGTTTTTATATTTTGTTTTATTATACTCACACAAGTTATATATTTATGGAAACATATTTCTATATAAAGTAAGTGTATCACGTGCATGCATGGTGTAAATCCAAATATAACAAACTTACCGCTATTGTAATCCCGTTCCTGCAAAAGGCTGGGAAGTGTCTAAGTTGTTTACCACAAGTCCATGCTTCACCTGACCACACTATATCCGGTGCCCGTAGTTTTAAACTTCTTGCAAGACGATTCTGATATGAAGAACCAACTCCCGAAATGTGATCACTTTTAGGGGATTCTGAAATTAAAACTTATTTTTTTAGAAGGAAAAAAATAAATTGTTACTGTAGAAACTTCATGAAATAGTCGAAAGTGAAGCTTTTTTGTAGACATCTTACAAGTTGCCTTTTTTACAATAACACACTGTTTATAACACAGAAAATAGAATTAATACGAAACAACTAAACTGAACAAGGTACTTGTGACATTCAACATCTTACTTGTACTAATGGACAATGCTAGGGTTTTAATGTTTTATAACATTCATAATAGTTTGCTCTCATTTAGAACGTTATTATTGTAACTGCCGTAACCATTTTCTCATGAAATACGATGCATACCCTAAAATAATTTATTTATTTTATTGGTTAAGTGTTCTATATTGCTAAAATAAGTTTCAAAAATTACTAAAATTTTGGTTATTGTAGAACATGAACATCCCTCAAAAATATTTGCTAATGCCCTGAACCCCACATTCCATGAAGGTGTAGAGCAAGTATTTGACAATCAAATCAGGTTCTAAACCGACATCCAACATAATTTCATAACAAGAAGTTCTACAGAAAGTACTTCTAATCTAGCCATTTATAATGACCACAAATTAAGATATTTAATATTTTAAACGCCCGCAAGAAATCCATATAAAATAAACTCAGATTGTTTGGTTGTATACTACCATATGAAGACAGTAACCAACAGAAAATCATGATATTCTAACAGCATTGCTAATCTAGGATTACTCTAGCCATAAAATATGAAACGTGGGACACATTAATTCAGGAATTAACCACGAAAAGATTCTTCTTTTTATCCCAAATTAAGCAAGACGTGTTTGTATGTGCATCTAAAGCCACAGTTACAACTTGATGTCAACGTCTTTTGATTATAATATTTTGCTAAAAAAGGTCAAAATAATCATATTTGGAGAGACAGGTAAAGAGAAACAACAAGAAAACCGATCATTGAGAATGAGATAGATGTATAATAACATATCTACCCCTAACTTGCAACAGATTATTTAATTCATATTACTCAATTTGCAATAATTACTTTGATACCTCACAACCAAACGGCACTAAAATGACAAAAAAATTTACCCTAGCAGAAAGGACATCTCCACAAGAAACCCTATCAGAAGACCAACTAGTTATAAATATTAGCTTCAGCCGGTTTTCTATGAACCAATTGCAGATTAATGAGCTTCCTGACACTAACACGGCAACATATATAAAGTTTCAAGTGTGGAGATATAATAATGGCAGAACATTAATAAAACTTTATAAACCTTTTAAGATATAATGAATGCGGATGTTCAAGGAAAACTCAAGAAACTTACTGGCATGTTCACCTTGTCGATGCTGCTTGGATAGCATAGAAGTAAGCCAATTCACTACCTCTCTCCTTGATCTCCATCTATACCCCGCATTGACCGAATTCTCAGCCTCGTTGACCTTCAAGAACTCCTCAGCAACCACATAAAACATATGTCTAACACTCCTTTCAGTTCCCACAACAGCCAATACTGATTCACCAGATATATCTTTCAGGAAATAGTGAACCACCCTTTTGCCCCTTTCATTTGAAACAAACTGCTCTTTCCACTCCACAAAACATTGACTATTTGCAGCCATGTTTAGAGCAAAAATCAGAATATGCCCACTTCACTAACAAGACATTTTAGAACCCTAAAATGAAAACCCTAGTTTACAAAAGTAACATTGTAACCTACAGCCTACCCACCATAAATCTATAACAAAAAAAGCAAGTACCTACTATTCCTACAAACCCTAGCTGCCAATAATTAGATTTTGGCAAGGTTTCTTAAGTCAAAAGAACACTTTCTTCGGCTGCTAAGAACCCCGACAATCTTGCACAATTTTAAGCGGAAAAACACCAAATCCGCAACATAAACATATCAAAAGCCTTGATTAAAACCACAAAAGTCAAGAAATAAGAACTGGGTATCTCATAAAACTAAGAAATAACAAAGAAACCAACTACTTTGCTGAAGATCTGACAGTAATACACCAAGAATTCTGAGCCAATTTACAAAAAGGTCTAGACTTTGAAAACCCTTTTGCGAACCATGTATGAGCATCTGATAATACTAAGGGGCACCACTAGTATGGTGGTCGGAGACAGCGGATGGTGGTGGCGGTTGGTGTAAGTTCAGGAAACAGTCGAGAAACGTGAGGTTCTCCTGGGGAGGATGGATATAGATATGCATATATATATATATATAGAGAGAGAGAGAGAGAGATAAAAGAAGATGAAAGAGAGAGAGGTAAAGATGGTAAATTGGGCGATTGCGGGGTGGTTTACAGAAGAAGGCGGTGGCGGTGGTGGAGAAGAAAGAGAGTGGTGGGTGGCCGGCCGGTAGGGAAAAAGGGGCAAGAAATCATATAATTGTGAGGGAGCAGGGTTTTATGTAATATTGTATGTATGTATGTATGGTGTGAATGGTAAGAGGGAAGCTTATTGAGTAACCCTGTAGGGACCACAAAACGACGCCTAGCAACTCCTCACTGTGTGACCGCCCACAACGCATACTCACTCGTGAATATTCGATCCATATTTGTAAGATTTTGCATACATGTAATTTTATTTTTTTACAAACAAAAACAACCGAATTCAATTCGGTCAAAACACCTATGAAGTAGGTAAAATATAGATATATTTTTACTTATATAATGAGACTGTTTTTAAAAAGACTAATAACATCTAAGTTTGCTTTTAGATAAGTATAATAATTTTATTTCCTTTTATTTGTAATGTAAGTTTTTTTAAGTGTAACAAGAAAATAACAATCATATTTCATTAAAAAATGGTAACAGCCGGCTTAGGTTTATAAAACAGTTTTACTTTAATGTTACACAAAAACTCTCTAGCATGTCCATGTTGAAGCCTCGTCTGTCACAAAATCTGAAAAGAATAAACAATGATATAAATGAGCTAGAAAGACCAATGAGTAACTCTACAAAATACTCAAATGATAATAATTAGCAGGTAAATACAATCTCATCAAATTGTATCACTCACTCACTCAGACCTCTGTTTTGCCACTCAGGCATCTTTATTGTCATTCAGGCAATCTCTCTTGTCACTTAGACATCTCTATTGCCACTCAGGAAATCTCTCTTGCCACTCAAATAATCGGGGTAACATAATACAAATAACATATATAGCGCATACAAACAATTAAAAACAAACATCACAAATATTCAAATCATCAATATCACATATGTGTTCCCCGACCACTACAAGTTACATTGACTCATGGGATCACATCGATCCCTGAATGCTATATCAACATCTGGCCAGTCGCATTGACCGACAATGACTGCCACTCGGACATGTTGGTCGTCTGCTCTAGTTGCCACCCGGGAGGCGGGCTATCTGCTCAGATAAATATCACGTATACACATATTGCATGTAGCCATATTGGCTTAAACATCATATCTCATATATGTATATATATCACATACTCTGTTATCTCACACATAGTCACGTTGACAAGCTATAATTATCACAATTATAGCTACACATACGATGTTCAAGACTCTAGATATTATCTTACTCTTGATTCATTTAATCATGGCTTAAGCATATAACATGAACATATTATTACATGTTTACACCATCTCTCCACCATTTTTCATGTCTCGCTCGTTTCATTTTTGTTTTCTCTATTACTGAATATATATATATATATATACTAGTGGGGTACCCACGCAATGCGACGGCGGCGAATAAAGAGGAGGTTGTGATGAGTTTTGTGCAGAATAATCACAAAGAACTAATATGAGTTTGTGAAGATTATTTGCGAGATGAAGATAATATGAGTTTGTGAAGATTCTTTACGAGAGCCACTTTGAAATTAAGAATTAAATTGCTAACTCTGAGTTATTTGTCTTTCAGTTTGTTAGAAGAGTTTTGTCGCATGGATGAATCATGAAGTTGCTGATTATATATATGTATGTATATATCTGTGTGTAATGTTTCATAGTTCCAATTATTATGTAATTGAGTTAGAATGCAATGTTTATAAATTTCAACTCTTTGACTCTTTCATTTGTTTGGTGTTTGTGAAATCTCTTTAACGTGATTTATTGAAAACAGGAATTTAGGTGATCTCATGAATCAAAAGTTAATATTAAAAATATATGATTAGACTTAATTCAGTTATAAGTATGGTGACTCATGAATCATAAGTTAATATTAAAAATATATGGTTATAAATAATTTAGTTATAAGTATTGGTTTAAATTCATTAATTGTCGGTTATGTTTTCAATATTTATTTGTTTAAATTCATTAATTGTGGACTTAAAGTAGGGGTAAAGGTGAGGTATAAAGGAGTGGTATTTTAGTAAATTTACTCATCTTAAAATTAAGAGTTTTTTAGATGGTAAATGCTTTATATATGAGTAAGATATATATATATATATATGTATATGTATAGACGTAGTCTATTGTACTCTCTCATATTTGTATATTTATATTGTAATGCCCTTTTTTTAAACCGTGCAACAAGGAAGACCGATGATATTTTATTTAAAATTGTAACATCCTTATAATTGGCCTACACGTGTACGACTTTGGTACGTTCGAATCTTGAATTTAATAAAGAATAAAATAATTTTATTTAATTAATTTAAGATGAAATTATTATGAAAATAGTTAAGAAATCGAGTTATAAAAAATAATAACAAAAATAGATAAAAAAAATATTAAAATGGTTTCAAATAAGGATTTCGAAAATATTCCCGTTAGTTGAAACGGGTAATCAGCTGTTGAGTTGTAAGTTGAAAAGAGGAACAAGATACCTATTGTGGATATACTTGAACCCACAAATCGGTCTCTTTCTTTCACTTATACAAATACACAAACACAAGCATACATACTAACACTTCATCCTTGTTCTTGAAACTTTGAAGGATAAAGCCATAGGAGATCAATCAAGTCTTCAATCCCAGCAGTAAAATTCAAGTTGAAATTGGTTCCTCTTCATCGTCTTCTTCATCTCATATCCTTTGTAAGCTCCTTCCTCAACATGTTCTTCATTCTTAAAGTTTTAGGTTGAAATGGGTCAAACCCCAAATTAGCATCAAGAAACGAATTTTATTGTACCAATCTGTTCCTACATCAATTATAAGTGGTTAGGAATCAAGTTTATGGATAAGTATTGAATTTGATTGAATTTAGAGATTTTGCTCAAATGGGTCAAGAATGATGATTTTGATCCCAAATCATGAATTGGTTGTTAAAGCATGTAAGAATTGGTGTTTCTAACCTGGTTAGAACTTATATAACATGTATAAACACCGAAAGTTGATTAGAAATCGTTTGGGAATGTTTTGGATTGAAAAATGGACGAAACAAGGGGTTGGAATTCGACACTGGTCTGCAAATGGGTTGCTTGCAGGCGCAAGGAGAGTCCTTGCATCCGCAAGGGAGTTTGCCTGCGGGTGTAAAGGTCCTCTCTTGCGGGCGCAAGCAGTCTTACGGGCATAAGCATGAGGCTTGCAGCCGTAAGGTGCCCTGTAACAGCAAACAGTTTGTTATTATTCTTAGTACTGATGTTTGGGAAGTTTGTTTAGGTGAGCCTGAATATCAAGAAGAGCCAGAACATTACATCTGCCTGTTGTAGCTTTTCAGGTGAGTGTCGGATAACATAAGAATTAATATATCTATATTATATATTATCAAAAACAAGAAATATGTTAACAAAAGATAAATTAACTTATCACATGCATGAGTTACTTGTTGAAATGATATGATATGCGCTTGAATAGTGTACGATATGAATCATGATTATGATATGTGATTATATGTGCGCTATGAGATCCCGAATGGGTCAACTGTGTGTTTGTGATCGAATCCGGACATTAGGACTGTTTATAGTCCATTATCGAGGCCAGCAATGGACTGGGATGACTTAAGGCATGCGGGTCAATGATAGCGTCAACACTACCTGGATAGGTATTTAGGGCCTTGCAAGCCCAATATTCCTCGAATGGTGCGGGCATCAGCTGACAATTGTACACAATGGAGTCTTTTGCTTCATAACGCAATGATGAACCGCTTTATGCTCACCCACCGGTGCGACTGATGTGTCTGGTACCCCAGTTAGTAGCATTGAGTCGGGCTAGCTACCCTACAAAATTATGTTGCTCTTTGACTATGCTAGCTCATCGCCAGATGCTAGGATAACACTATTTGATCATTGTTATTGATATATCATATGCTTATATTGATCTTTATGCTATCTTATGCTCACTAGCTTTAATTAGCTAAAAGATACTCTCCCCATGTACATGTGACACTTAGGCGAGAGAGCTTGGGTGCTTGATGGATATTTGTTTTTGGAGGAACACTTGCTCTGATACTTTATGTCTGTATATATTTGTTTGGTAATGGTCGGTCATTTTGATCACAGTAACACCAACAGACTTGTATGACGTGGCTTGTTTTTGTTGTATAGTAATAGCTACTTAACTTTTCGCTGATTGTGTTAACTTTGAAACCAGGTTTAATATAAGTCATGTTCACAATTGAACCTACGCGGTTGGGAAACTATTTAAGTAACTTTAAATAATGGTTTTTAAATAAAAAATCGGGTTCTCAAAATGACGGTGTTACAAGAAGGCCAACAACCGGCTCGTGCATAATATAAAAACAGTTTCCTTTTATGTTGCACTAAAACTTTCTAGTATGTTCACGTGGATGCCTCATCTACCACGTAACCTGAAAAGATTGAACAACAATATGAATGAGCTAAAAAACCCAGTGAGTACCTCCAGAAAGTACTCAAATAATAGTAATTAACATGCGGTTGCAATCTCATGTAATTCACCCATGAAATACTACTGTAGCGCACTAGCGGTAGTCTTACCTTTACACCTTTGTCCGCTACCAAAGTAGGCGGTCTGTAACATATTGATCATATAATCATATATCACACGTATAACAGTAATTTAAAGTTGTAAGCTATACCACTGCAAGAGTGCAAGTAGTGCAATCTAAACTCCAGAATTTTATTTGGAGACCAATAGTGTAAGTACCGAATCTCCCTCCCTTTATATACTTATAACTGCAAAGCTATACCATATGCATAGTAGTGCACCATAACACCATAATCGTGCATAGCTACACCACTTGCGTAACTATACACCACCATAACACCATAATTGTGCATAACTAGACCACCTGCGTAACTATACACCACCATAACACCAAAATTGTACATAGCTATACCACCTACGTAGCTATACACCACCATAACACATTTGTATAAACATCATAACCACGTCATATAAACAAATATAACATATACGTCACATACGTCGTAACAACTGCATTATGGAGACCCTATAGTGTGGGTATAGGACCTCCCTTCATATATTGCGTATATTTCCTAATCAATATTCTCTATAAGCAACAATAGAACATATAACATACCCATGATCACATTGACATGTTAACCTAGTTATAGCCACACATGCAATGTTTATAACTTTTGTGATCCCCTTACTCTTGATTCATTTAGTCATAGCGTAATCATATACATTATTACATATTTCACCTTCTATATATTATTCTTTCATTCATTTCATTTCACATTTCTCTTTTATACATAGATAGACATATTCTATCATACTATCTCGTATTTGTATATATATGTCTATTTCATTCATATACACAATATTACCATATTTCAATATCAATCATATACATATATCTCTATTTTGTATCTCTTATATGCACTCTTACACATCTCTATTAATTTCATATTCATCTTTATCTTTTAAAACCATTCATTAATAGCAATTCTCTTTATATGAATAGATCACAACAACCATGTATTAAATCTCACTCTAGCACAAATACATACAATTACAAATAATTAATATCTGTAAGTACCATATTGAGGTACTCACCTGTGGTCCAAGATAAGTGGCTAACTGTCCACGATGCCTTTAGTTCACACTTCAACCTAGAATTAAAACTCAAGCATCAAAACATGGAAAAACCACAAAACTGCACCCTGACACCTCGGACACGTTGTCTTCACACCACCAATGCGTCGCGTCACACTAACTAAGCCGAAGTGTGGTGATCCTAACTTCGACGCGTCACGTCCTTAGAACAGCAAGAAACCACAATTAATTCTACAGATCATAACTCGGCTCAAAATCACCTAAATCAATCCCCAAACATCTCCTAACACTTACAAAACTTGTTTAAGACCTTTTAAACACTTTATAACATCAAAATTTAAAGATTAAAACCAATAATTCATTTAATGAGTTAATTTCATAAATGGTCCTTTAACTAACCACATATTGCAAGTTTAGTCATTTTTTTTGAAAAAGTTGCAAACTTCATCCTTAAACTATCATTTTGTTGCATGTATTGTCCTTTCTCATGTTTTCTGTTAACTTAGACCGTTAAGTCTAGTACATACAAGGGTATTTGGGTCTTTTACTTGATTTTTTAATTTCAATTGATTTCTAATGTTCTTTTTAAGAATTAAAAAATCAAAAATTATATTTACATAATTAAATTGAATTAAACCAATAATTTAATAAGATGAAATACGTGTACCGCCCTTGGACCACCACCACCACCACCCACCACCAACACCAACCACCATCGCCGCCTCCTGAAACCATCACTGTATACCACTAAGACCATATACCACCACCCAAAGTCGAGAAACAAAAGTAGATAAAAGAACCATCATCCAACATCGAATACAACCATCATCAACCATCAACCATCAGCCGTCGCCTACCATTCTAGTAGCACCAAAAGAAGTCGAAAATCACCAAGAACACAAAGAAAAAATGAAACACATACACCCAAATTGCACATGAAAACGATGAGAAAGGACCTAAATCTCATATGAAGATGAAGAGTAAAACCCTAAATCTCACATGAAGATGAAGAAATCTGCAAAGATCGATGATGAACATGGAGAGAAAAACCCTAAATCGTAACCTTGTTACCATCTATTCCAGATTCCTCATATTTGTTTGGGCTATCAACATCCACCCATCACGATGATGATGCTAAATAGATCTTAGATCCACAACTATGGTGTGCACGATGGCGGTGGAGATGGTGTAAAGCATGGTGCACGATGGTGGTGGAGATGAGAGAGACACGTTTGTTATGGTGTCTTCTCCGACAAGGTAGTGGGCGGCGATGGTTAGGGCAGAGAAAGAGATTGAAGAAGTGAGAGCCTGAGAAGGTCGCAAGTGTTGGTGATGCAGTGACGCAAAGATGGTAGTCGGCGGCGGCGGTCTTGTCCGGTCGGGAGAGGTGTGCCGGTGGTTTATTCCGGCAAGGAGGAGGTTTGGCGTTGGTACTTTTGTGGAGGAAATGACGGATAAAAGGAGGGTGGGAGAAAAAAGGGAATTAATAATAATTGTAATATAATTACTTTATTATTAATAAAATGAATAAAAATAAATATAAGGGTAGAATAGTCAATTTGAAAAGGTTAACTATCTAAGTTAACAGAAAACGTTAGAAAGGACAGTACATGCAACAAAATGATAGTTTAAGGATGAAGTTTGCAACTTTTTCAAAAAAAGGATTAAACTTGCAATATGTGGTTAGTTAAAGGACCAATTATGAAATTAACTCTTCATTTAACTCATTAACACTTTAAACTTCAAAAACAACACTTGCTTGCTTATCAAATGATAGGTGTAATATTTCCTTCTCAACTCTTCCTTCAAAAATTGGCTTAATCTTTTGATAAAGAAAGTATGCATATGTGTTTGTTTTTAGAAGTAAGAAAGAAGAAAGAAAGAAGAAAAGAATGGAAGAAACAAGAGAAATAAAGGAATAAGAAAAGATATGCATAAGGGGTGTCGCCCCTTTTGACAGTATCCCGCTTCCATATCCGACTTACAACTCATATATACGTTACCCATAAATCTTAACGATGATATATTTGTATCATTATTTAAAATCATTTAATAATCCATAATTTCAACTCACTTCTCCTCAACTTTTATTTCATATCATCTTAAATACCTTTTATAAATTGGAGGTGTTACATATATATTTACATAACATATGCGAATGCTCTTATATTTAACACTTTGATATGTATCTCACAAAGATGTCACTCTTCTCAATATTTTCACACATACTCATAATGTATAAAGATATGTATTTATAATAGGGCAAAATGCGCGAAAATACAAAAAACTTTGTCAATATTGTCATTGTATGCAATTAACTTTATTTTGTACCTAAAAATACATATAACTTACAAATTTTGTTCATTGTATACAATTGGTAATCTGATTACCATGTTACTAGTTATCAACTATATACAATGAAGAAAATTTGAAAGTTTCTTGTATTTTTAATTACCAAAGTTCCTTTATTTTTTTCTATTTTACCGGTAAGTTACCTGTTATCATAGGTGACTTGCATACAATGAACCAAATTTGAAAGTTGTGTGTATTTTTAGGTAAAAAATAAAGTTGGTTGCATACAATGACAATATTGACATAGTTGTTGTATTTTTGTGCAATTTGCCCTTTAGGCCTTTATAATATATATCTCTGTAAGAACGCATTCCCTTTAATAATATAATTATACACATCAACATCGCTTATTTAGATTATCATATACTCTTTAAATTTGTGATTCACACAACACTAATTATATCTGCTCTTTAATGTGTAAGACCAACTATTAAATATTCACCTCACTATTTTCTCTCTTTTAATTAACTGGTTCTCGCTTCTTATTTATTTATTATTTATACTCATCTCTCGTTATTTATTATAATATTAGAATTAGAATACTCCAATCCTAGTCATAAACATGTATCACTGTCTTACGTATCTTATTTACAATTATACTAATCTATATCAGTTTGTATTAATCTCCATACTCTTTAATCAACCATTAATAGCAGTTCTTTTGATACCAACAAATAATAATAATCATGCAATAAATCTCACTCTAACATTCTATATGTACAAATACAGGTAATTAATATTTTTAAGTATCAGGTTGAGATACTCACATGTGGTCCAAGATAAGTGACTAACTCCACATGATGTCTTTAATTCGTATTTTAACCTAGAATTAAAGCCTAAGCATCAAAACATGTAAAACCACAAAACTGTACTCTAACAGCCCGGACACGTCGCGTCCATGACATGACGCGGCACATCACGCTTAAATAGGCCAGACACGTCGCGACCCTTACTCCGACGCGTCGCGTTGCTAGAACAACAAGAAACCGTCATTAATTTTCAGAACTCAAATTCGACCCAAAACCATATAAATCGATCCCCAAACATCTCATAAGTCATAACACTTATAAATGTTGAGTGGGATATTTTAGAACACTTTTTATAACATCAAAATCTCAACTAACAACATCAAAATCTATGAATTAATCAATAACCAATTTTACCCATTAACACTTTAAACTTCAAAAATCATAATACTTACTTGTTCCCAAATGATAGGTGTAATCTTCCTCCTTTAATCTCCAACTTAATACTTCAAAATCCATATAATAAAGAGATGTATGTGTGTGTGTTTATTCGTGTGAAATAAGGAAGAAAGAAATGAAAAGAAAGATCAAGAAAAGAAAGGGAAAACAATAGAAAAAGGGTTTGCCGCCTCTTTCAGGTGGTGGCCCTTTTTAGTGTGAATCTCGCTTCCGTTTTTGACTTACAACTCATTTATGTGCTATTCAAAAATCTCAATATGAATATATTTGAAATCATTATTTTAAACCATTTAATAATTTATAATTTTTACTCGTTATTTCAACTTTTACTTAATACCTCATTTAACCACCTTTTATAAAATTTTGGGTGTTACATTACTTCATCTTTCTATTTTATTGTTTAACTGTAACTGTAACACTTTGCCTTACCATGATATAATATTATCCGTTTTGTCACACTAGGTCACGACTTTGTTTTTGACAACCAGACGATGCTTAAATGTAAAGTTCTCATGGGATATGTTATGCTAGTGGTCCCAAAATGCGTTATCACATGTAAAGCTAAAGTTTATTTATAAGCTCGGCACCTCTCATGTTCACAATTGATGTGAGATTCGCCTAAGATGTTACAATAACACACCAAAATTTAAATAATTTTTATGACTAGAGTTTGTTTATTTAAGATAGAGTAAGTGTAATTTTTTTTCAAAGCACTAAGCTTTTAATCTTTTATAACCATAAACAAGATAACATATTGTCCTCGTGGACACTACATAGTTTTCAACAATTCTTTGTTTAGAAACAATTAAAATAGGGAGAATTTCATATATGTCCTTACAAACTTTTTTAATTACATATATATCCTTACAAAAACCATTATTACATATATATCCCTCTAAACACTCTAAACTCTCAAATATATCCTTATACTTAATTTAATAGTAATTAAATGATCTAAAAATTAAAAAACATGATTCCAAATATTATTTAAAAGTAAAGCCCATTTTCGAGATTAAGTGAGGAGGAAAGAAGTATAAAAATAGAAAAAGAGTATTTACTTTTAAATAAAATTTGGAATCATGTTTTTTAATTTTTAGATCATTTAATTACTATTAAATTAAGTATAAGGACATATTTGAGAGTTTAGAGTATTTAGAGGGATATATATGTAATAATGGTTTTTATAAGGATATATATGTAATTAAGAAAGTTTGCAAAGATATATATGAAATTCTCCCCTTAAAATATGACAAAGGACATGAGTTTACAACAAAATATATAGGATCTTCTATTGAGCACGTCAATCCTGAAGCTAGATCGAGGTGAGCAATACAACCAAATAACTGAACAAGTGAACCATAAGAAAATAAGCCGAATTAAATATAAATTAACAAACCAAAACCGAATAAGTAGTTATTGTTATTACTCGTAACCGGAATTAATGGTTCAGTTATGGTAATAGTATATGTTTTATTTATTGCTTTATTTTAAATAACTTTTTAAAATAAAATCATCAAAACTCTTTTGTTTTCACGTTGAGTTATTCGCTTATTTTAAATCCACTTCAATCACTTGGTTCATTGTAAAATACTTGTATGCTTAGTTTTATGTTTGTTATGAAGTGGAATTTTTTACGATCGTAGTAATGAAATGTGCATAATCTATTTGTAGTAAGTCGACGTGGATCACTAATTCACTATAGAGCCCCTTGGCTGCGGGCTCGGTTTGCATACCAGGTTAGATATCCATGTATAATAGGGTTGGTTTAAAAAAACAATGTTAACCATTATAGAAAGATATTAAATGATTATAAACCGCGAAAGAAGTGAGAATTTTTAAAAAAAATTGTAATAGATGGCGTTAACACCAAACCAAGTGGTAACATCGACGGGAGGGAGAGCGCAAACGTGACGACAAAAATTTAGTATCTCAATACACTTAGGGTAATTGACTAATTGTATTTCATTTACAAGTGATTGATCATTATTGTCATAATTAGAGACAATAATGTTAGGTTTTTATTAGTTATAATTAAAAACATTCAAAACATAAAACTAATAATTTGGTTAAAAATGATATTTTGAAATGTTATAAATGACAAATACGATATTTGTAAATTAAGATGAACAAAAAGATATTTTAAGATTTAAGAAGAGTATATATATAAAAAAAACTTTCTGTAATGATATTGATTCAAATTAAAGTCAAAATTATATATAAAAAAAAGTTAAAATTGGATATCATTTCTTATCAAAATTGATTGTTTAGGTCGAATATTTAGTAAAACTAATGATTAAGATTGTTAAATTTTGACATGTTAATATTTGTCTTTTATTTGTATTAGAAGATGATCTTGTTAAAGCTCTTAAGAAAATCATGCCACCAATAGTAGTTTATATAAAAGAACAGGAATTGACAACATTACATGATACAATGATACATCGAGTGATGAATCTAAGGTTGTTTTGGTAGAGAAGAGGTAGGAAATAAAGACGGTGATGCTAAAAAGCATAAAGTAGAGGTTAAATTGAAAAAATTAGGCAAGATGAGGGAGTCAACGGAAACCACTAACCACGTGTAACTAAAATACTTATTTTTAATAGCTAAACACACGTACATCCAACTTATAAATTTATACATTTTATTCACAACCGGACTATAACTCGCAACCATAAAAAACACCTTTATAATACACTTGTTACTATTGGGCTATAAAAATTAAAAACAAACAATTTTAGAATGCAACAAAAATGAAAAACGGATTTTGAAGATCAATACAACTTTTAAGCAATGTTCTCAAGTTTTTAAAAGGAAGGAAAAGAAGATATTTGAAAGGAAACCCCCCAAATAAGGTATTCTCGAGTTTTATTTAGGAAAGAAAAATAAATTAAAGGGATTTGAAGATATTTTTTATTTCCTTCCCTTAATAAACTCGAGAACAAGGCGTTAAATTGAAACGACTGAACTTGAAATTTAAACAAACGTAGAAAGGGCGATGTAATTAGGTCTTCTATTAATTGGGAAAAATTCACAGAATATTAATCAAGTTATAAAATATTGATAAAAAATATTATTTTCAAATAAAAATAGATAAATAAAAAAAATATTTTCTCTTTTTCTAAAGATGTCGTATGTAATAATTATTCTAGATATTTCATTATATGTATAAAGACAATTTAATTGAATAACTTATTACATTTCGTATGTCAAATAAAAATGATAATAGAATGCCAATAAAACAATGAATCATTCAATTCCATTAGCTTGTTTATTATATTCCTTTATTTCCCACCCTCCAAAGTTCCAAACACTCCCCCTTTTTTCATACCGGCCGGATCAGCGACCCGTAAAGCAAACAGTTTGCTTGTCGAATCACAAATCGATCCGTTGCCTGTTCAAACCCTCACCTCCTTCTGTATGTGCACACCATCTTCTACTTCTGTCGATTCAGCAGGTTCATTGATGATCTATTAGCAGCTCCCAGGAACTCTAAGCGCCCAATCTAATCGTTTCAGGACCTTCAGATTTCGAGCGTCATTGATTTCATCAAGCTCTGATCATCGTCCATCTTTCTCTCGATTTGACAAATGGCGGGAATAGCTTTGCTTGTGGATCTATGGAGGAAAAACCCTAGTATTAATGGTAAAACCCTACATTCTACCGGTTTATACTCGGCCACGCTTGCTGCCTCCTCCGCCGCTGCTTATGTTGCTGCCGGCACCCCTTTTGCATCTAGGGCTTTATTCGGGTATATTTTTTTTCATTGTGTGGTGTCTATTGATCTTTTAAAGATCTTAAGTCTTGAGTTTGTTGTTATTTAGGTTTTTTTAGTGGGCGCTTAAAATCATTTTTTTCACGTACTAAACGTAATATTGTCTGTTTTTCATCATGGTAATTGTATTTTGATTCCTTATAGATGCGATCTGATTGTGGAGAATCTGAGGACTACGTGATTAATTGATTCACAGGGATTTAGGGGGTGTCTGAGATTGCTTATCTGTACAGCTAATCATATAAGCAGAAGGAATTAATCAGCTTACAGAATACAGCTCATTTCACCTAATGGGCAAACTTGTAATATTGAATCACCAAGAATAATTAGTTTGAGATAAGCATATAAGCATTTTTTTATCATTCAAACAATTTGAAAGTGCTTCATCTGATTTCTAAAAAAATATAATAAGCAGATAAGCTTTTTACAAGCGAATCTCAACAACCCTTTTATATGTGAATTTTTTGTTACGGGTTGTCAGATTTTATTTTTTAAGTGTTATGGTGGAAACTAAGAACCACCCCCAAACGTTTTTAAAGAGTTTAATGATTTATCATGTATTTGAAACAGTTTGGGTGGAAGAACAGTTGCTTATTGTGATGCTGGTGCTACACCTCCTATTCTGACAGAAGATTACCTTACTAGTTTAAGGACTGCGTCTGAAACCATATTTCGGCATGATACGCTGAACTACAGAACCAAAGAATATTATATTGAGCTAAAGCCATTGTTCTCAGCTTTTCAGCCGAGATCATTTGCATTGACATCATTGAGGTCTTTCTTATTGTTTTATTTGCCTCTTTTGGCACCTAAAGTAGAAGATGATGATGATGATTTCTTACCCGACTCTTCGGATGAGCATCATTTGGACTTGGTTTTACCTTTTAAGAAATCAGTAAAGCAAATCCTTCGCGAAGTAAGTATGAAACTGTTTGCACATCTTAAAACGTACGTTATTCTAAAAGTCTGTCTTTGTTCTGATTGAGCTGTATGCAATTGGAAACCCTGTTTTTGTTTTTAAAGTTCAAGGGAGTGTTTGGGATTGTTTTATACAAACAGCTTATCTGTCTATTGTGTTTTTGAAAAGCCATTGGATGAAGAGAAGTGTTTATGATCTGCTTATTTAGGTGAAAAAAAGGCTGATTTCAATAGCAGTTTGTTATTGGTTATTTCAACTGATTATTCTTGGTGGACTCATAATTACAAGTTTACGCTTATGCTGATGTAAATAAGCTGGTTATTTGTCTGCTTATAAGCGTAAGCATAAGCTGTCTAAATAAGCAATCCAAACATGTATAGTGATTTTTGAAATGTTTTTTTTTCAATTTAACTAGCCAATTTAGAGGAGCTTTGCTGCTTGTTTCTAGGAGTTTAGACTAAAGGAATGAGTAGTGAACTGTTGAAATAGAACCTGTTAGAGTTTTTGCTCTTTGTTGTTTTTCTTTTTTTGCTTTCAATTCTTAATGTTTGAGTGATAAATAGCAAAATTAATGTTAAATAGACATGGCCATTGTTGGGGAATTATGGATTTATGATCAACATAACCATTGTTGGGGCATTACGACCAACTACTAAATTGTTTTTGTATGCCTGCAATTGGGAGATGATAAGCATTCTTCATTCATTGTTACCAGGTTGAAGGTTATACTTAAATGTCTGACTTGACACAAAGTGTTGTGAGATCATGAGTGTTTGATAGGAAATAGACAAGGGTTGTTTTTAGAGGGACTAAAAAAGTAAATAAATTAGAAAGGGGACTTAATATATAATAGGATAGGGAGTCGTAGGAGGGGCAGGGAGAATTGATATTACGTTTAGGTCTTGTACCGGCTCGTAGTCTTCTTTGGCTATCGAGAGAGGGCTACGCCCTGGACCAATCTTCCGGTTGTGGTTGATTGGGGTTTCATTCCTTGTTCAATTTCAGTTCTATATCGTTTTTGATTTCAGTTCTTGACTGTCGATGAGTATTATATGCTGTTCATAATTTTTGATTTGCATCATTGGTCCGACCCTGCCGACGACCTGCTGTCATGCCTTCTACATTTGATCAGTTCACATTCAATTGAGGCATCGTTCTGTTTTCCAGCTTCTGTCGCATCATTGGGTACGTTTTACAGCTTCTGTCGCTTCATTGGGTTCTGATTTTCTGCCGTCGTTCTGCTCCTTTCCCGACTTCTCCCTTTGTTTTCAATTTTTTTGGGATCCAATTGCAGTCACGTTGGTAAGTCTCGCTGTTGATTTCCTCATCTGTTCTTTTGTTGGTATTATTGATTTGGGGATTATTGCTAGTCTTCGGTTGCTGTTGACTTACTCTCCAATTGGACCTGCGATTGTGATTTCGGGTTCTACTGTTCGTGAGTGCTGTTGGTGGGGATCTGTTATCTGAATTGCACTACTGTGTTGTAGTTCGTTTTTCTGGAGTCTGTGGATCTGTTCGTCATTGGATTGTGTGGTTCTTCTTCCCAATTTCCATGGAAACTCGCTCGGTACAGCAGCGTTTGGATCAACAGGAGGAATCGATTCATCAATTGCAAGCTGATGTGAAGGAAATCAAAGCAGTATTAGAGGCTGATCGAGTAGAGAATGCTGAATTTCGCAAGGTCTTGCTAGCTTGGATGAAGCACCAGGACAAGCGATCTGATGCTGATTTGCATGGGGGTCGCATTTTTGATTCTCCTGGTGGTGGCAGTGGTTCGGGATTGGGTGGTGATTCTGGTTTTGGTGACGGTTCTGGTTTGGGTGGTCCATCAGGTGGTGCTACTGGTTCTGGGGGTGGTGCTGCGCCTCCTCACGGTGAAGTTATGGTTATGCCATGGGCAGTAAAGAAGGTGCAGTTGCCTGAATTTTCTGGGTTTGATCCTCAGGGGTGGATTCAAAAGGCTAAACTGTTCTTCGACATCAATAGTACCCCGACAGATCTTCGTATTCGTTTGGCTCAATTGAGTATGGTTGGGGTTGCTCAGCATTGGTTCTCCATTGTCAAACAGGTTCACAATTCTCTTACTTGGGATCAACTTCAAATCGAGTTGTTGCAACGTTTCAGCGGTCTTGAATTTACGCAATCGGATTCAATTAGCTTCTATTAAGCAATCGGATTCAATTTACGATTACATTGATGATTTTGAATATTTGTTATCGTTGGTCCCAAAGTTACCGGAGTCACAAGCTATGGGTTACTTTATTGCTGGGTTGCGCGATGAAGTAAAGCGTTGGGTTCATCTCCATCGCCCTCAATCGCGATTGGATGCCATGTATTTGGCTAAAGATGTGGAAGAGATGTTACGTCCGTCTTCTGTTTCTCTTTCGCAATCTCGTTTTCGGTATCATCAGTCGGGTGGTCTCGGGGACATTTCCAAATGGTACAGGGGACCGTTGTTGGGTCGGTCTATGCTTCGTGGGACATCTTTAGTAGATGTGGGACTTAAGGGGGCTGATTCACCTCCTCTCTCTAGTCCTCGTCCCGTTGTGTCGGTGCCTTCGGAGGGTTCACATGTGCTACATCGGGATCGTGGTGTCCGTTCCTTGTCTCGAACGGAATGGGAGGAAAGACGCAAGAAGGGGTTATGTTTTCGTTGCGGTCAACAGTTCGGTCCAGCTCACAAGTGTCCGGAGGGGAAATTACGGGTTCTGCTATTGGGAGATGATGAGTATGATGCTACTGGAGGAAACCTTTATCAATATGAGGAATTGGGGTCCCCTGAGCCTACTATGCGGGACTTGACGGGTCCAGGTTCTTGCGCGTCATAGGACCTATTTGGAAGCAAGTCTTGAGGACAAGACTTTTTGAAGGCGAGAGTATTGATAGGAAATAGACAAGGGTTGTTTTTAGAGGGACTAAAAAAGTAAATAAATTAGAAAGGGGACTTAATATATAATAGGATAGGGAGTCGTAGGAGGGGCAGGGAGAATTGATATTACGTTTAGGTCTTGTACCGGCTCGTAGTCTTCTTTGGCTATCGAGAGAGGGCTACGCCCTGGACCAATCTTCCGGTTGTGGTTGATTGGGGTTTCATTCCTTGTTCAATTTCAGTTCTATATCGTTTTTTATTTCAGTTCTTGACTGTCGATGAGTATTATATGCTGTTCATAATTTTTGATTTGCATCAGTGTTCAATTATTTGGCGGGACATCTAAATTGTCTCTTTAAGGACAAAGTGAAAAAACCTTTTTCTTTCCAAAATTTGTTGCCATTATTTTCTATTGATTACTTATTGGTAATTTCTTTCTTAGATTGAGATCCCACCCAAAAAGCAAATGTTGTGTTTATTGGGAATGAAGGAACATTCCGAATATAAGAACTAGGTTTGAACTCATATTCAATATTCTCAAATGGTTAGCAATAGGCTCACTGATATTTTTTCATTTCAGACTAGTGTTGTTACAACTAGACGTGTTCTGGAACGGCTGGCTGTTCACCATTTTTCACAGCGGGCTGCATGGAAGCTTCTTAAAGGTACATACGTCTCTATAAATGCCAACTTCACATAATCTAAGATATTAACAATTTATTTTATTTATTTCATGTTTATGGTAGATGTTCCAAAGTCTGCCATGCGCAAGGCTAACAGAGGGATGCCAATATATACTTACTTCTTTTGTGTCAGCAGAACAACATTTAGAGGTCAGTTATGTACTGTGTTTTTTCTGGTTTCAGTCTTTTAACTTCCTTAAAATTTACATATATGCTTGTTTGGACATACTTATATCTTTGAACATTATAACAAGTTTTATTTAATAATGTTCAGAAAAAGTTCAAATATTGCTAGTAGGATGTTATGAAAAAGAAACAACAGTTTGATTTGTACAATAATTCAACATTTCTATATTAATATTCATATTTTTGAGCTCATTAGTGCTCTGTAACATGCAAATTAGATGACTTGTACATAAATTGTTGATGTGATTAATAGATTGTCAATGAACTTAGAGGAGTGGGTGTTTTAACCATTTTGCTTGTATATATGTTGCAAACTGGTAAAACATCGTTGTATTTTGGTGTTTGTGACGTTTATGCAATTTCTTTTGGTTTGGTAGAACTACAATTATGATGTTTTAGTCAGGTTTTCTAGTATATTTTAGTGTTCTTTGTTCTTACAATTTGGTAAATACAAATTACAGTGGTTAGATGCAATGAAACTTCAGATATGGTGTTAGAAAACTTGTTTGTTTAATGAGGTTTTATGAACTTACCTACATTTAATCATTAATGCTTTCAATTTTCCAACCAATAAAATCTCGATTAGTATAAGTTCATACTTCATATAGCCATTAGCATAGTTGAACTTTCTAAAACCACTCATAACAGTGAGATTTCTGTTATTGATGATGAAACCAATTGATTCATCATGATCAATATGAATAGGTTAAGATTGTTTTTCAGAGACACGAAATCTAATGTATGTCTCTAAAGAGAGATTATTACAATCTGCTATGTGATCTATATAAAAAACGTTTTTACGAGCATTTTTAGTCTTTATGCAGGCAGACATAGACTTGCATACCGTGGAATGAACATTATACCTTATCAAAATACTATACGTTACTTTTGCAGTTTAGGACCGTATGTCTTTTTTGTTTTTGATGAAAATGCGTTTTGTTTGCGACATTAAAACATAATATTTGAAAAGGTTGATCACTTTTATATTCTTTTTTACAAGTAGAAGAAGCATTTCATTACAATGATGAATTGAAGTTATGAATCTCAAACACTAAAGACATTGATTTGTCTGAGCAGGCCACTTTCTAGGAGTTGCAGCATCATGGCTTGTTCAAGTTGGGATCGAGTGTTACCGATTTATTCGTGACATCTCAAAATCTAATGAAGAGGAAGAAGTCCATGTTGATGTTGACAGTTCAGAACGAGTCAAAGTTCTTGGGAAGAAGGTTTATGGTGTCACAGTTAGATGTGGTGCATCACTAGTTTTTGCCTCCATAGGTGCGGGAATCGGTGCCACACTTTTTCGCCCTTCATCTGGCCAATCAGTTGGTAAGCATCACATCACTTGTCTCGTGCAGGCTTTGACGAATCTTGTTCTTTGGGGGGTTTGTAGGATTTTCTTTTTGAAAAATAATTATCTGATAATTGTGGTAAAGTCGCTATTATTAGTTTTTAGTATTTGGCTATTTGGGTAATATTATTTATATTAAGGGCCTTCAAATAATTAGTTTTGAATAATTAGAGTGAGATCAAGTCACTTAGCTTTTTTTACCTAATTTAAAGGCCTTTTATTTCCATTATACACAACAATCTTTTACTTTTTTCGTAAATTTTTTATTTCTTGCTAGTTTTATATTGACAGGTAATTTCACACACACACACACACACTATGAATTTTTGAGCTTTTTGAAGGATTTATACGAAGTGAATTATTTTATGTATCACTGTTTAACTATTTAGGAACACTTGAAACCTTTTATTATGTAATATTACAACCTTAACAACATAATCAAATGAAAACGTCTTTTTCTATAGTTCATTTGCATATGCTTATTCAATCTCATAGTCACTTTCAAAGCACATTTAGGGAAGCAATATCTCTGCCTTCAGGGTAGAGGTACGACTATCTACAACTTTCCTCTCTTATTCCCTCTCTTAGGCAGGATTTGGTATGGTTGTTGCTGTACTTTTAGAGCACATCCAAACACTTCCATTGAAATTCATGATTCCTGACATCAATGCATTGCTTTACAGGGTGTTTGCTTGGTGACATGGCCGGGCCTATCATTGTCTCGTTCTGTTTTGCCAATGTTCCTCATTTGGAACTTTAGAGAGTTGAAGGTTTTGGTTAGTGGTTAACAGTTGAAGGTTTTGGTTTCTAAAGTCGACAAAATGTTGATAACAAAGGTTGTACGTGTAATGACTAATTGTGATACAATAGGGAGAGGCATTGCGCTATAAAGTCGTGAGCAAAACGAATATTCTTTCAAGAAGGTGCAATCTTTAAAATAAGACATGCACTTTAAACTTCTAATTAGATACAATTGTTTGCCTATACGTTTTTTGCTACATGTTTATAACACGTATCCTATGAAGTGTACCAGACAAGGAGCTTAATCGAGAAATGAGAAATGAGCTGATAGTAACCGTTTGCCATGGAATTTTCTTTGCTATAAAACGAGTGGTATAATTTGAAAATGTTTGTTAGATGGCAAAAATGTTTAGGACAACGAGCCTAATCGAGCTCACTGTTGAAAGCTCTTGCTCAAGCTTGTTTATTATACATGCTTCAAGTTAGGCTTATGCTCGTCTTGAGCTTGTTTAGGTTGGTTTGTAACGAGTCAAGCTCAAAGTAGTTCGATTCACTTACATTCCAAGTTGATGACGAGCAACAATTGATGACTGATAAATGGCTGACCATGGACGATGACAGCTGCCAATGATGGACAACAACAATAGCCGGATGAGGTGGTCCATGTTAATGAAAATGATGTCCAACAAGTGTGATGCCGCCAGCTGGCCACATTTGATAGATGATGATAACTGGTATTGAGTCTGAAGTCTAGTAGCTTTCTCCACGCTCCCCCCTCCAAAAAAAAAAAAAAAACTTATCTCATAAATGAGACTGTTAATTTTCAATCTGAGTCACTTAAAGAACGGAATAAAAGTCTAACATTATTTTTGTATAAAGAAACCTCCAGGCTAGTAACTTCACTAACACCAGTGTAATAACAAAAAATGTAAGATAAAAGTAATAGAAGATCGGAAACTATTTTATACCGGGTAACCTGCAAAACAAATGTACAATATAATACCAAAATTGGCAAAAATTCAAACGAGAACTGTTTTTCGTACGAGAACCGCGAGAACCAATCTTAGCCGTCCAATTCCCCCTCCTTCAATTGGATTGCCCACCCATGAATTCCTTACATGCACCTTGCCACACTCAATTCCCTCACGTTCTTCATCCATAAATTCCATTATCCAAAATGAACGGACAAGATTGGTTCTCGCAGTTCTCGTACGAAAAACAGTTCTCGTTTGAATTCTCCCCTACCAAAATATATCCAAAGCACAAAATATAAAAGACAAAATAGTTATTGAAAATTTGCTACTTATCCCACCAGAACAAAAATGATAAGTAATAATATTGTCCCCAAGATATATGATGATATTGATATTGACCTAAATTGGTTAAGTTTGTCCAATTTTGAGGCTGATCATGAAACCAATAACTTATACCATTTTGAAATACTTGACTTGACCTAATTATGTTGGTTTTGACCAGGTTGGTTTGTGTTGGTATACATGAGTCACTCGGCAATAATATCACTTGGACTTAGGATAGACACTTGGACTTAGTAGAGACATTTGGACTGGGATGAGTTACTTGATTATCCCATCTACTCCACTTTGACAATTAAGAAATGACTTGTGTCATAATAAAATACCAATGTTGGGACCACGAATAATATTGTTAAGATCATCGTGACGTGTCAACCGATCATTGGACCAGAGGGAGAAATGATGTCATTTCTATAACGAACTCAGGACCACTAGAATACTATAAAAGAGTAAATGATCATCGTCCCAAGATAAGTTGCTCTGTAAAATCCTAACCCTAAAATTCCCTCTCTATCACTCTGCTCATTGAAAATGAACTCTTCATACACTGACATGGATTCCTCCTATGGTACCCTAAGTCGTGTTATGTTTTGTAGATAAGAAAATACCAGAAACTCCTCTCTAGTTAAAGATTTTTGATCGATCTTCTCATCTCAAGTTCTCAACTGTTGTATGGTGAATTGAGGACTATCACTCTACAAATAGTTTGCGAATCAATTGTGACCTTTAAATCGATTATTTCTTATATATGCACGTGACTGTAAAGTGATGCTTCATTTCTATTCGAAGAACATAAGGTTTCTAAAACTACCGTCTTTCTTCCTTTATATTTGTTTACATACCTCATATGTTACATAACCCACATGTAGTTGAATGAAAATTATATGTCGTCACTGTATTACACAAACATCATACTACCACAACATTACATAATCTCATATGTACAAATATAAAGAGGTAAAAAGTAGACAACCACTTCTAGTTCTCTATCTAATGATAGAGAGATTGTTTTCGAAAAGAATTCCTATTTAATGTTTTATATGAAAATGTTATAAAACTGTACTAATGATGGGAACTACCAAACTATTTTTAAATCTAGTACTATTTATTAAAGTTTTGAAATTAATAGACTTCCTAATAATGTAATGAGCTTCTAAAAGTGTCTGCGAGGTGACGTGTCTAACTAAAAAAAGTAATATACACAACTATGACTATAATCCACCAAATACTCAACCCATCTTGTCGAAGAATGTTCAATATAGTCCATAATTAATTCATAGTGCTAAGGAATTAATCTTAGTTTTTGGATCAATGGTCCAGATTAAATTTTAAAAATTTGGGCATAGTGGCATTTTTGTAATTTTTCATACTTCACATGTGATGCTTTTACAAATCACATGTGATTGTATACTGAATCACATGTGATTGAATATTAAAATTTTAGGACTAATAGACTTTATTGAACACAACTCATGTATTCCTATCGGATATCATGTCCTCGTAAAGCATTAACCCATCTATGTCAAACCTCAAACTATCTTCTCACTATTGTTTTGTGTGTGCTCGATCTTGTACGTGGTTCATTAATTATAATATCTCTAGTTTTTCTAACTCACATCATTCATTGTCTCCTCTGAACGTGTCCAGAACATCACAAATCCATATTATTATACAGATATCCGCATGGACCTTTTCTGCTCTACTCTCTAAGACGAGTCCCTCTATAAACTATCAAATTTAATTTATAAAAGATGTTTATTTGTTTGAAAAAGAACAAGATCAAGAAGTGTGTCCACTTTCATTTAGAAGCGTGCAAAAAAAAAGTAACATGATCAATATGAAACAAAAAGTTATAAAATATTGGAAACATTAACTTCCACTTCTACTGATTACATGTTTTTTTATATATCTTGTTTGGTCGTAAAGTGGACAATGAAGTCGAGAAAAACTTTAAGGCTAGTGACATCAATTTATTAATTTTAAAGAAAAAAAAGTGTTACTGCAGATTTATTAAACCTAGAAACTCTTATTGTTTACTTGTGGGAGCATGTATGCCTAGTAATGGAGTTACATAACTTTTGTAAGGTCTGTTTGGTTCAAACAAAACGGAATTTGACTAAGGTGTTGTATTTGGAGTAATCGTAATTGAAATGTAAACAATAGTAACAAATGGCAAGGTTATCTTATTTTAAAAAATTCATTAATCAAGAAATATATATATATATATATATATATATAATAAATATTTTCTATTCATTTAATATCAATTCCCACCACTACCGCTACACAGAATGGGAGGGGGTTTGACATATGGTGGAGCCACCATTTAAGAGGTGAGGAGTTTTCCCACACCATTACCATGTGATGAGAGAAATAATATGGTGATTACCACTCAAGTGGAAGTGTGTGTGACTGTGTGATGTATAAAGTGGGTCCAACTAGGGGTGTATGTTCGGATGAATCGGTTTAATCCGATCCGATTGAGTAAATCAAACTGAATTTCGGTTTTGAAAAGTGACATCTGATCCATCCAAACAATCTTAAGATCCGGACCAAATCATCCAATTACAAATCGCTTGGATCGGTTTTTACAATTCGGTTTTCATTATTACATAAATACATGTTTAAAGAGTCGAGATATTTTAAAAACTATATTTAATATATATACTATTAAAGATTAAAATATAGTTGTCTAAGTTACAATAACTAGTGGGACTAGTAGCTTTGACATAAATATATAATTAAAAATAATAAGTTATAAATAAAGATAGACATGATCACATGACACGTATGAATTTCTTTGTTCCACTAGTGTTATATATTTATTTTTTTATTTGGTTTATTCGGTTTAGATAATAGTAACCAGAACCAAATCGAAATCCATAGTAATTATTTGGTTTTGATCCAATCCAAAAATCTGAAATATCCGCACCAAATAGTCCAATCCAAAAGTTTCGGTTCGGTAATTCGGTTTATCCGATCAGTGAACACCCCTAGGTCCAACACTATCTCTCACTCTTTTTTTTAATTGATTGATGGGTATTAGGTGGGTCTCAAAATTTGGTGTAGTAATGAGTGACCACTACATAACTGAGTGCCGGATTGAGTGATATGAGAAAAAAACTGACGTAGAGATGTGGTAAGATTGGTGGGATGTCACCACTGCTGATACTCTCACCACCACCACCAGCACCACAATCGTTACCCACCACATTGTCACCATCACCACAACCATCACTATCACCACTACCACCAATTACCATCACCGCCATCGCCACCAACACCACGCAACTGTAGGTAATGACGACGGTGATGATGGTGGGTGTTGGCGGTGGTGATGGTGGCGATTGTCGAGGCATAGGAGGGAGGTGGTACTAGTGGTAGTGGTTACATGGATGAAGTATCAATGACGATTGAAGATAAGTGAAGTAGATTGGTCAAAGAAGTATCATAAACATTGAACCTTTGAACCTTTTGGGTAAAGTTTCCAATTACACATGAATGTTTATTATTTCATCAATTGTGTTAAGGAAATGTGTAATCTCATAAGTAAACTAATTTGAATCCAACCAAACAACAATACGTATAAAATCTCAAATTTCAATTCCTTCAAATTCCCATGATTAAAGGTAATCAGTACATGTCATGTGTGAGTGTGCGAGGGGGTGGTGGCAACAGTTGATAGCGACAACAATGTTGGTAGTAGTTGGTGGTGATGGTGTCGGTGGTCACGACGGCATATATTGTGGTGGTTGGTGCGTTGGTGTTATCGGTAATTGGGGCAACAAATGGTGAGTGGTGGTGACGAGTAGTGCCATTGGTGATTGCGAAGAGTGGTGGTGGTGAAAGTGGAGGCGGAGGTAGCATTGAGGGGTGATGGTGATGGCATGTGGAGAGCGGCTATGGTGTGGTAGTGGTGGTTGGTGATGGTGGAGACGGCACCGGTCAGTGGTGAGGCTATGATCAGTGGTGGTGAAGGGTGGTAGGGATGACAATGGTGGTGGTGGTGGTGGTGGATACATACACTCGAATCTATTACCCCTCAATTTAGTAAGGAGTGATTCATTAGCTCTTAAAAAAAATACCATTAATCAATACAATTATTATTCCTTATCCTACACAAAAGAAAATGAAAAAGAAAAAAAAACACTTGATTGAAAAGCTAACTTGATTTAATCCCATTGCCCAGCCTCGTGGAAATCGTGTCATGTTTGGGATCCGGGTCACGGGTTGACGAGTCATAACACGAACACAACCAGTATAATTGTTCGTGTCAGAGTTTTTAACACGAACCCGTATACGTGAAAACACAACACTACCTGCATAACCCTTTTAAAGATACGAGTTCGCAGGTTGGTATGTCATTTACAAGTTGACGGGTCATTCAGGTTTGGCGGGTTAGTAGGTTTGATTTTACTAATCTTGTCTCATGTTTGTCAAAATTCATAATCTAAATGCAAAATACCAAATAAAACTTAACACTACCAAACAATTTAGCTACAAGTAATAAAACATTAAAACATTGAATATTCAATAATGTTTAGTGTTTACTATTGATGATCTCAAACAATAAAGGAACAAAAGGGAAACAACGGATTTATTTCCTGATTAGGTTTACGAGAATTAAGGAATAAGAGAAAAGCCAAATAGCAAAATAGGGAACGTGAAAAATAAAGAGGTAAATAGAAATTTTCAAAAAAATTATACGGCTTGGTAGGTCAACTCACGAACCCACTACCCAACCTGATCATGACCCGTTTATTTATACGGGTTGGCAGATCTACCTAAATCTGTATATGCTCAACTCTTGTGTGTCATGTTTCACATCATGTCGCTAATTGTCACCCCTACTTAGCCACCCTTTATTACAATCCCTGTTCTCGTAAGTTTTTTAAGCATTTCTACTATTCATGCCCGGATATATATTTAAAATGGTTTGGTTTCTTGATGCATCTTTACGACTTTACATACACTTTTAAGCTATCCAAGTGGTTCCAATACCGGTGTTCATCTTCTAGAGCCAAACTCAAGGCTGCAGGTCTGTCGAACATTCATGATTTGCCCAAGGTTCTCGAGCAATGCTCAATCCCGGGTCAGCTCCCTTGCATCCCTATGTATACAGTCCCACAATTAACTTAGCTACCAGGCCTTAACCAGCCTTTAACTGAGTCAGGACCATAACCTTCATAAAATCGGTTAGTGAATGAATAAATGACTGATTATCAATTCACAGCCTAACTGGTAACATACTTGGGACTTCAATTATTCCTGCATCTCTATACCAAATGACAGAAATCTACAAAACCAAGCAATAAAAAAGAGGAAAGCTAAACTTGTGGCACGATGAACCCATACCAACTAAAAATGTTAAATTCACACAAATATCATTCTTAGTCGTTCAGTGTGTTCAAAACGACAAATATCAATAAGGTTTCAAGTCTAACAGCCAACACAAAAACCTATAATATTGCAACAACCAGCAAAAAAGGAAACACGTAAATGATAAGCATCTCTTTGAGTAATTTAACTTCAAAAGAGACGACCTACGGTTTTGATTTGTTCCCTTTTGTTTCTTTAACGGGCAGGTCTTGAAAACTGAGGAAAGTCTTGCCACCCATAAATGGCTGTAAAACTTCAGGTATTTGAACGCCGTCTTTTGTTTGGTAGTTCTCAAGAATGCAGCAAAGGGTCCTCTCTGTTGCTGTGAGGGTCGAGTTTAATAGATGGCAGTATTGCTTTGTCTGGTCATTGCTCTGCACATGAAAGAATAATATAACTCATAATCAACATTTCTTGATGAAATAAGCAAAAAAAATAGGTTAGAAAATGATTAGGAAACACAAGAAAACAGTAGAACGAAGGAGCAAGATATTGCTAGTGACAATTAGGGATATAATCGAGCTAAACTCAGATCCTTGAAAGCTCGAAACAAACTAAGCCTTAACGAGCTCAAGCATAGAGTGAAGCTCATTTATATATCTCATTTCAATGAAAATTTCAAAATAATACGCGAGCCTAAACGAGTAAAGCTTAAACATGCCTAAACGAGCCAAGCCTGAGCTTCATATATATTAAACAAACCGAGCTAGAGCACCATCACAAGCTCTAAACGAGCTGAGCTAGAGCTTAAAAAAGCCTAAACGAGCCCGGCTTGATAAGTACCCGGCTCGGGATTGGCTTGGCTCGTTATCATCCCTATTGAAAATCCACATCTTTTAAAGTTAATCAAGCAAAATATTGCTAGTGAAAATCAGGTTATTCAAGCTAATCTGCATATATTAACACAAACTTCAACATATCTTTAATTCTTTATACAACACGTATGATGTATAAGATAATAAAGAAAGCAAACGAACCTTCTTTTGTCCAAATCTAATCTCCAATTTTCTTGACTGGTAATCTGTGCAATTTGAGCACGATACAAGTTCTCTGAAAGTGCTCGATGCAGGAAACCATGCTTCCAAGTCGTACTTCTTTGCTGCAGCATCATTTAGCGCACCAGAGACTATAGCCACTACTTGATAGGGCAGTTTCAACTGTAGTAACAAAAATTATTTAAATTAGACCCATTTTTTTTTTAAATGTACAGGTTATTAAGAACTTTTATGCAAATGATCGTCTTTTGTTGGTTTAATACAGTTGTAAATGCTAGAGCATGTCCTTAAATAGTAGCATAGAAAACCAAGATCACATATATATATGTATAGCTGCACGCATATATATCACTTTTGTGCATCTATATCAAAAAGCTCCCTTTTCTAATCTCAAACTATTTATGGTGGCATCATATGAATATGAAACACAATATTGGAGTCAAACAAGCAAACACAACAATAACAACCGTACACAATCCCGCCTTGGCGGGGTATGGGGGAGGTAAAATGTAGTCATTCATACATCTACCCACGTGTAGAGAGACTGCTTCCGCAAAGACCTCCGGCAATAATATTAACACATTTGCTTAGAATCGAGTGAAGCAAACAATTAACATAGAAATTAGATGACGTTTAAAAAAAGAAGAAAACTTACCATCTGATAGAACTCCTCAGAGTTCTTGATCATCTCCTCATGCATGTCCCAAGAATCATTGGCATTAGGAGTGGTGATACAAAACTGTTCAATTTTCTCGAACTGATGAACACGGAAGATTCCAAGAGTGTCTCGGCCGTGTGATCCAGCCTCTTTACGGAAGCAAGACGAATATCCAGCATATCTGACAATTTCTTGAAACCAAAAAGATATTGAAGTTATGTACTTACAATTACTATAATAATACTTTTCTGCAAAGGGAATCATAGAGACCTTAATGGTAGCTGTCTTGGATGAATCCAATCATCTATGTGATAAGCACAGAGTGGTTGTTCGGCAGTAGCAATCAGATACTTGTCATCTCCCTCACCAATTACCTTTAATAAAAAGAAAACACTCCCATAATTCATAAACTCAATTTATAAAAATTTAGATGTCATGCATCAGTTGCAAATCATTTGATTTCATGACTGCAAACTTCATCTTGCTTTATGTATATAGTCTTTAGAGTAATGAGAATGTATAACTTTTGAATAATCACAAGCAAGTTACCTTGTAGAGTTCTTCATCAAATTGTGCTAGTTGAGCGCACTTTCCCATTATATCTTTCCTCATAAAGAACGGAGTCTGTAATTCAGTGTATCCTCTTTTCTCCAGAAAATCAAGACCAAAATTTATTAGAGCTTGATTGAGACGCACGCCAGCTCCTTTCAAATAATATCCTCTACCACCAGCAACATTAGCACCTGAATATCAGAAAAAGGAGATGCATTTACCATGAAAACTTTTGGAAACAAACTGCAGCATAGAACAGAAACTCAGTGACAAAAAAATAAAGCCAGTAAGGTGATAATATTTGCATCTATGGTGCTATAAATGAATATAAGGCCACCAAATACATGGTCCAGATGGCACAGCACTATAGCTCAGAACTCTGAGCATTGATATGCATGAGAAACCACAATAGGTATGATATAGGCCTTCACAATTAATGCACATGATCGAGTTAAATCATTGTGATACCTGTTTTAAGATCTGCAATTCCAAGAAGTTCCACAAGCTCAACGTGATTTTTTAGGTTTGGCTCCAACCTTCTCTCCCCCCAAGTCCGAACAACAGCATTGTTTGCCTAAATTTATCAATGGTAAAGCAAGGACAATATCATCAGCATGTCCAAAATGAGCTAAATCTGTACTTAAAGAAATACTAAAAAATAAAAATAAAATCATGTCCACCTCATCATTGCTAACAGGAACTGAATCATGCACAAGATTCCCAACCAACTCCAATTTCGCATATAGTGCTTTTCGAGCCTCCTGAACTTCTGCATCTTTCTTCGCAGATAATTCCTTGTTTTCCTCGGTGCTTTTAATCATGGAACTTGCATCTTCTCCAGACTTCAAAAGAATCAATTTTGCAGTTTAATTTCTCATACCCACTACATACACTTGCTAACTTGCACATGTTGTAGTTTACATCACAAAACTACTCTTCTTACATATGAGATTTGCTTATACCAATGAGTATAAGATATTTATTCCATTTCATATAGTTCTTAAAATCTACTGCATTAATCTATACATTACACTTGATTCCTTTTAACTATCTAATACTTATAAATCCACCGCAGAAGCATAGACTTCAAGTACTCAATATATTTTTAATCAAGGGCATTATATATGTTAGCTGAAACTTAATTCTTGTGGATTTTAATATTAAAAATCTGAATCTAATAGTTTAAAGATATAGGCTACTATTTTATTTTATTTTTTGGAAACAACCAGAATCTTTTGTGGCTAACTGCTAATTTTTGGAAATGGTTTAGCCATCTCAAGTCTGACTTTGAGGCTTAAGAACAACCCTGTTCTTCATAGGGGTGGTATTCATAGAGAATATGCTACAGGCCAGATATTAGACCAACAGCCCAGGATTAGGGCCTTCTTAGGGAATACACTTGTCGAGTAGTGAGTTTATTTCCCAATGTTGGGTTTCAATGCTTGGAGCTTGTGCACAAAGACACAATAGCTGGTTCTTCTCTGATTTAAAGCAGGGAAGTTTCTATATGATTTCCTTCTGATTATTTTGTACTTGTAATCTTTCATTTCCAGTACTAGATTCATCTATCAGATCCTATTTTCTATTTCACCTATCTAGCTGATTACGTTCTCATCATATACATACATAAAAACATATATTCAAATTTCGAGTCAGATTGTTAATTTTTTTATCAGTTCGAAAACTAATGTAAACTTTCGGTTCGAATCCAAAACCAATTCAAATCTTATTCTAAATTCGATTCAGTTCAAATTTCGGTTTTCATGAAGCACATCCAAATATTGACCACCCTATATACTTTATACATATTAAATTCAAGTTAGTGAATTTTCTATGAACGAATAATACAAACTAAACATACTAAAAGCTAGTTAAAACCTCAAATAAGATTAAAACAATAAAGTATCTTCTAGCTAGTTTTGAAAAATATTTAAAAACAAAAGGGGGTTACATTGTGAAAAAAATTATTCCCTTCCAGGATGGAATAGGAAAGAATACCTCCTGGCATTGGCAAAAAATCTACCAAGCAGAAGCAGTCACATTCCTTTTTAAAAGGTTCATTACATTCCATTGCCCAAAAGAACAGCTTTTTTCCATTCCATTCCTTCTCTAATTCTATCATATATTCATATCAAACACTCTGAATTCATCAGGCTAATGAAAGACGGCCTTATTAATCTAATCTGTGAAAATATCGTTTTTACTTACAATCCTAAGTTTAGCCACCGCTTTATTGATCTTGTTGAAGTCTTTCCGCAACTGTTCCAGCTCAAACTGACCTGCAAATCAGAACATAAAGAATGAACTAAAATTTGCATACATGGTATCAATCCTGATACCTGTGTCACGTATAACCAAAACAACGATGAACAAAAGTGAAGTGAAGGAAGATTTTACGTTGTCGCCACTCTTTGTCAAGATGAATAATTTCATCTACAATTTCTACATTTGCAAACCGCCGACGCTGAGATTCACGTATAATTTCTGGATTGTTTCCCTTTTCCTCCCTAAATAGATTGATGTCCAACATGCTTTCTTTTTCTTCCTAAATTACAGACAGCGAGGAAGAGTTAAGAAAGCAGCACAAGTGAAATGGCAATCAAACCAAGAAGTAAAGAAGACAACAGAAACAAAAGATGGTAGTTAATAAAAGTGTTAAATTGTTAGTATGTTACAATGTATATAGAATATTGACCATTCAACTTCCCGTCAACTCAGTGACGCATATGAACCAAAACTTTCTAGGGTTAGCTTAAACATACTAGGCATTACTCAAAACCACATTTGTGACCTAGATATCATATATCTACAACATCTACCATTCTTAAGCTCTCAAATCAAAACAAGACATCTCTTTATCCCAAGTCTGAATGCCAGACATTCCTGAAATTGAAAATGCTACCAACCAGATTATCCTAATCAGTGCTTCCCTCTTTTCTTCTTAAAACCACTCTTAACTCAAATTTTGTATAACTACTGCATTGTCAATCTAGTACATGAAGAACAACAACATCGAGAATCTAATATGTTAACAGCTCTATAACTCATATTCGCTTCACACCAAATCAAACCCCAAATTTACATGAAAAATGGATCAAGCAAACACAAATAAATCCATAAAAGTAGTGGTGTAATCGAGCCAAGTGGGGAGTATAAAGCCTTGATTTTCGAGCTCAAGCTGCATATTCAATACTCTCGCTCGAGGCGACTTAAATTGTTTTAAATAAATAAATATATACGTATATATAAAAAAGTGAAAATTGGTTCCA
Source organism: Dittrichia graveolens (assembly GCA_038502395.1). Taxonomy (NCBI): domain Eukaryota; kingdom Viridiplantae; phylum Streptophyta; class Magnoliopsida; order Asterales; family Asteraceae; genus Dittrichia; species Dittrichia graveolens. The sequence continues at coordinate 13,738,736 of JARJIL010000001.1, read as the reverse complement.
AAAAGATTTGCATGTACTTCAGCGATCAATGGTGTGATGAAACTAAAAAATAGCATTACATGTATTAATGAGCTGCTAGCAAATACGTATTAATCTGCAAACATTCAAAGTGACCCTTACTATTATCAAACTTGATCATCTTCTTTGAGTATAAATCTGCTAAATGTGTTACTTAATCGGGCTAAACACTAGTCGACCGCTATTTGTATCCACAACTTGGAATCCGTCAGAGTCGGCCAAAAAACGGTCAAAGGAAGTCAAAATCGACCCAGTCGGTCCAAATCGGTCAAAAATTCGGGAACATTGCACAGCAGACAAACAGATAAGAAAAGAATCGATGACGAGAAACAAAATCGGGAGCCCTAGAAAGTAAAAACATTCAGGTTACCTGTTAGAAACGACGAACACTTGGGGGGTGCGGCTTGCGGCTTGCAGTCGGCGACGACGACGGAACAAGAAGATGGAGTAGAAACTGGAAGTGATCGCAAGGGTCAGAATGCCAGATGCAACTTACTAGGCAAAGAGCAGCAGATTGATAGGGGTTTCGTCATTGGGTTGGACGTGAAGTGAATACCTACGGGCAACGGCTTCTTGGGCAGTTGGGCCTATAACACGCTTTATTTCTTGGGCCGGTTACGCAGAGTAGAGAAGAAGATCAGAATGACGTCAACCACATACGGTTTGGACCGGTCCCTGGACGTTTCGTCTTTTTCCGATCCCGTCTTTTTTATTCGGTTTTGATTCAGACCGTATATTTTCCGGTCCCGCTTCTTTTAAGTTTTTGGTTGGGATTTTTTAATTCGTTTTTTCATTGTTCTTTTCAACAATGTAATTTGACATAAAGTTTGAGATTGTAAACTTAAAAGTTATTGAAAAAGTTAAGACTGAAATTGCATATAGTTAGAAGAAAATAAACTCTTCTTTTTTTAACTACATATAATTACACATACTTAATAATAAAATTTCAAACTATTAAACTTTAGATATACTTGTCTTATTAAATATAGACGTTATACAAAATAAATATTGTTATACAGTGTTGTCATATAATCATTGAAATGACATGTCAGACGAAAATTCAAAGAAATTGTAGCTATCGTTGGTATATTGATATGAGATGTTTTGGTTTTGGGTGATGTTGGACGTTGTACTTGCGTAATCTCTCGCTTAACTGTCAAGGATGAATTCTTCACCATTTTCCTTTTTAACATCAGTAATTCAGTATTAGTGTATAACAATGCCTCCACGCTCCTATTCTACATTTAGTCTTCTAAAATATCCGTCTCCAAATGGGTCAAGACCTCCTCAAGATCTGAGATGTTTGTGACATCTCCATGAAATTATAATAATCCTTAAGCATCACGAAATTTACACTAGCTCGTTCGTTAATATACATAATATAATAGTTGGGGTTCAAGATATAGCTATTTGGGATCAAAAGTGGATTGTGACTGACTTTGGACCGAGATCAAACCAAACCGGTTCAACTCGACTGGGTTCGATTAACTTAGACTTTGTGACAGGCTCCACTTTGGACTGGGTTGGGACCGGTTCGGATCATGTGCGCTTGAAAACTTAGACGGAACCAAGACCGTGACTTAGACTGATATCGTGACCGGTTGGATTTCGACTTAAAATTCTACACCGGTCTACCTGTTCACATCTAATTTAACACATACGTGGATAAGTATGATAAAAAATTCTTTAAAAACCCCAATATTTCAATATTTCAATATATGACAAGCCCACATATTTAAAGATTTGGCTAGTTCGTATACATAAATTTAAAACTTATCTTAAAAGTTTAAATCCGAGTCCCGTGTCTTGGCCAAACTTGTTATACCCCGGTCCGACCGCTTGAAACTACCGCCTAGCAAGTTCTAGAAACATCTCAAATGACCCTTACGTGTATAGATCTACAAACGTGTATTACTAACATGTATTGAAATCTTTAAGTTGTATCATCTTCGAGTTTGCAAACATTTATAACTAACTGTATTACAAACATGTATTTACATTTAAAGTTTGATTATCTTCTTTATGTATAAAATCTACAAACATTTCAAATGAAACGATACATGCTTCTAAGAGCATTTATCTTAGATGTGTTTACACTAATAACACTTTTAATGACAAGTATGCATTTGCTCATTTAAGTGTTTAGAGGCTTTGTTTCACTACTATGTACGTAGTGTAGATAAAAGCAGTCTCTTAAGTAGGCTTGTGTGTCCTCTCTTATGTGTATTGAAGTATTCGTATTGATCTGTCTTTTGATAATTATATTGGAACAATATAAAAAGTTATAAAGTTGAATAATGATAAAATGCATAAAACAACAACAATAATAATTCAATATAATTTTTTACAAATGAGTTAACAACTACATTGTTGATGTTAAAATAAAAGGTTATTCTACCTTCTACAAGAGTACTAGTTTATAAACCCGTACACGTTCGGGTGTTATAGAAGTAAATTTAAAATACAATAAAAATAAATAGAAAAACCTTTTAAGTACGTCAATTTATGTTAATAATACTAAAGTACAAACTATAAATCATAAATATACTAAAATACAACTATAGATCCATTATAACTATCAAATGTCAGTATGAATAACGCTAACAGATTCAAAAGAATTTCGAAAACAATAAGATTAGCAATAAAGTTCATAATTTGTGTTTTAAAAATACACCATCTTAATTAACTAAAGAAGAAGCACAACTAAAACTACATATTGAATGTTTTCCATAGTGGACTGTACACATGATTTAATAAATTTTAAGACTATCATTGACCCAAAAGATGGGATGTTTTCAACATCTTGTAGAGCCAAACTCCAAAAGCTCCAAACCTTTACTTCCAGAATCTGTAGAATATCTGTAAGCACCATCACAAACATCACTAAAAATTGCAGTTGAAAGAGCACCTGTAAAAGAAAGAGGGCTGATAAAATAACTATATGAATTGAGAGAATTAACCACGACATTCGTAAACAACAAACTAATTAACTTTGCGCATAGACAACAGAACATGTTACAAAAAAAAGCTTATCCTCTAAATTAATGACCCGACATTAGTGAATTAGTCACATTAAATCCATTCATGAGAAACAAAACAGTATACTTGGCATTACATTTTGACTTTAGCAACACACAAGTCAAATCATAGCTAAAGAACATATGGTATCAAAATATGTATATAAGTATTAATGTCCGATCTTATGAAAATTAGAAGTTTTATATATATTCACAGGTAGTGAAATTTTGATGAAAGAAAAGGATTAATAAGGAAGGATATGTGAGTTTTTACCAAAAGATTATCATTATATCTTTCTTGGTCGTTGGTGCTTCCACCACTACTATGGTAATAAATAACCTACATCTGACAATTTCAAGAAAATTAGTATATGAACTCAAAACCAAGTCCGAACTAAATGTTTCTTATTAATTACATCATAAACGTTAAAGGATAATTGCTACGAATACACCATTTGAGACTTACTTATATTATTAAACCTAAAACACAATTCCAAATCAACATGAGAAGTCATCTAATAAGAAACCATTGTTAAAACCAAACTCAAAATCTAAAAAGAACATTATTATAAAAAGGTTTAACTAAATAAAAAAAAGTTACCTCACATCAATTCGTAGAGGTTACTTTTATGCTTTGTAAACTAAGCTTCTTAAAGCATTTTAATCTTTGAAAGTTAATGGCTTTTATCCGATTCCGGCCTAACCATAGCTCCAGTAGCCAATTTATCCTGATTCTCCATCACCTACATGAGCAATTTTAAAGACAATATATGGTAATAAGATATCACACACAAGATGAAACATAAACAAAACATGAAAATGAAGTAAATAAGTAACAGAGTTTGAAAGTCAAACACAAACCTCCAGCTTTTTAACAATTGAAACGTTAAAAGGAATATAAACCCCATACATTCTTACCCCATTTCTTCAATATACTCTAACTTTCATACATTGCTAGGTAATTATCTTTATTTTAGTGAATTTTATAGTAATTTCATATACAAAAGCAATTTGTTTGACTCTTAAAAGGATTACTTTCACAAAAGAAGTGTAAGCAAGCAGACACACTCAAATATGATAGAACACATCATTCTTTTTGGGTTGATGTTGATGGAAGTTGTATTATATGCTATTATGCTTGTAATATATCCATGATTACATATTATAACAACAGTGTTCATGAACCTTGAATTGCAGAATTGAAATGAGAGGATGATCGATTGATATGACTCGAAAATACATAATCCACAAACTAAACTTAAAACACACAAAAACCACAACAGGAAATCAAGCAGAATTGAATCATAAGCAAGGAAACATATATTTTGTTCGGCAGAACCACAAAAGGGGTTGCTCAAAGCTATTGATCTCGAAATTGATATACTAAAACATATATATACGTAAATGCATAAACTGTAAACTCTAAATTGATGTGTCAATCATCTAAAAACCACATGGTACCTCAACTCAAAATTGTTAATGATGATCAAATTAAACCCACACAAAATATACATTTCGAGATCAAAGAACAATAACGATGATCAATTCAAAACGAAATATATGAAAATGAAGCACATGAATATGTGCAAAAAACCCAAAAAAAAATCGAATCAATCAATGAAGAAACTACCGTACCATATGAATCAATCAATAAAGAACAACCGTACATATAAATCAATGAGCAAAGACTGCCAATGAAAATAATTATCCAAAAAGCACCTGTGTCAATAACCAAAAATTGAAGTATAGTAAATAATGGCTGAATTACATAAAAACTGAAGTACACTTTAATAATCGACTCGTACAAATCACGGTAATAATCGATTACGGTTCAAAATAGCATGGATAATAATGAAAAGAAAACCTTGAAGGGGAAAATGAGAGACAAACCTGTAAGGAATTGCAGAAAATGAGAGAAGATAGCCCTAAAATCAAACATTTAAGTTAAACTGAAAATTGTTGTTGGAAATCACCTTCGGGTGTATTCATGAACATCAATTTCAGGTGTATTCAATGTGAGAATCAATCAAAATGAGATACACCAAATACTTTAGGATGAAATCAACGATGAAAGAAGAGAGAATTGCTTTTCGACTAAGGAAATTTTGAAGCAGGGTGAAGAGTGGAAGGTGGAAACAAACTGTAGGGTTACGGAGGAAGCGAATTACACAAGAACTTCGAAAGAAACGAAAGGGGATACACAGTTTGAAGTCGATTGGGTTTAGAAACCCGCGTGTGTTGATTAAATGAGTGAATGGATACTTACTAAAATTGTTTTCCAAAATTGAAAAGATGTGAAATTAAAGGTTTTGATTGGTTAATAGAGTTTGATTTAATAGTTAAAAAAGGAAAAAAGATAAGCTTTTTTATAATAGTTATAGATTCTATATAAGACGCCAAATCCATGAGTTATTTTGGACATTTCTAATGACAATATAGTTTAATATACCATAATGAATAATGAAGACAAAACATAGACGCATGGCACCACCGGTATTCACCTACCCGCCCGGCCTCACCATCACTTGTATGAGATATGGAAACTTACTTTTATTCATTGTCCTCGAATACTTGATCTGCTGATAGATATATATATACTCCCACCTGTAGATTCAAGTATATATTAGGAATCACCATCAGATGGTATAGTATCCATGAATCCTTCAATATTGCAAAGGTGACCGTAACACTCAGATCTTATTCAAGTGTATGTCAGGAATCACCAACATATGGTACAGTAGTTGAATGACCCTCTTTATTGGTATTATTTATACCTTAAGAGACACAAATGCTAGACCCCAACACTCGGATCTGATTTTGTCAAAGATATTGAACTCAATGCATCCACACACAAAAAAAGTTCATATTCAATGTCTTAATATACAAAAGCAACAAATCTCTTGCCCTTTTGTTCTTCAACTTCTCTCCTCCTAGTTGTTACTTTTGCATTGTATAAACAATACCCATAAAGAGGATCATTATAATTGCATAATCAAAACAAAAACAAACTTGAATAATCAAATTTAGAATAAAGTGAATCCTTTCCAGATAGGATATTCTTAACAGCAGTGTCAACATGACGTAAAAATTCATGAGACACGGGCTTTTCAAATAAGAAAAAAAGGAAATTGAAAAAAAAGTAGTCTTTTACAACAAATGCTAAGAACCAGTACATTTGTCTTTTAATTTAAAACTTTAACCACATACATTTGTGTTGATATGAAATTGATATCTTTTAGTATTTTTATGCTAAGAATGGACAAAAATGTAGAGATTAGCACACAATCAATGTACCGGAGATAGCTAAAACTATTAAGAGGAAATTAAACAGAGAAATATGGGGCTCAATTTTCTACTGCTTCATTCTAGACGAAACAAATTACAAAGAGATGAACTTAAACTACCAATCTACCATCCTACACTAACCATAACTGCCTCAACTAAAGTAGGCCACTCACCCGTTTTCAAAAACAAATAAAACGTTTATGGAATTTGACTCAAACACATTGATAACATTGTGACTATAACAAATAAAACAAACATAATTAACTAAACAAATACTTAAACCGAAACTTTGATTATAAAGCCAACAACATATGTGTTTTTAGGTGGAATATTTATCAAATAGGTCCTACAGCATTGGTAGTACCCTTGATGAATCTGAGCATAGTTAAGGAGATTCTGAATGCAGGATAGGGATACATAGCAGGATGTTTGGCTCTTTTTTTAAATGTAGAAATAATAATTCATAAATATTATGATCAAAAATGGAGGCTAGAAATTTACATAACATGTGGAAATTCTATTGATGCGAGGCTAAAAATTTCAAGGCATTAACTATCTTAAAAAAATAGAAATTTGGGAAATCATGTTTACGGGTCAACCCAACCCGGCCTATACTATAATCATACCCATTAGCATATCACCCGACATGCAACTTCGCCACCTTGAGTATCAGTAGATCATTTAAATCTTAGGTTATGTATTTCTTTCACTTACAGTTTTAGACTTGTACCTTTTCTAGAATGTTGCTAGTAATCTAGCCCTCTGCTTTCCAATTCGGCTGTGGAGATGTTTTTGTTTTTAATCTCAAACTCAAAAAGATGCTCATTGTTCATCTAAATATTATACATCTATGGGAATATATCCTCATTGAACTCACTTGCTTCAAGCTTATGATGTCTTAACCTGAAGAAAAAACAGTATCCAATGTGAAGATAGATAATGCCTAAAATGTTAATCAATAATACATATCAAAAAATTATTTGACAATAGCTATAAAAAACAAACTTGTAGAATCAAATCCTTTGCAAGCATATAATCTGACATATCTCTATCCATCACAAATCTTGAGGTTAAAGGTAATGGTTAAAAATGATCAAATTGAAGACATAACTTGCTAGAAATGATTGTAAACAAAATCAAAGAAATAAGCCTATATAACGTGCACAAAGCACTTGTATGAGTAAATCAGAGAAAGGAAAGTCCATTAAAAGTCAAATGCTTATTGTGGTCAAGACATTGGTAATAGTGGGGCATTGTTATGACTTATGACTCGATAAGAAAGATTTGTTAAAGCGAGAATCAAAATGCACCTTATCATGTATTCCATTTGAAATCTCATATGTTGGTTGACCTGGTATTCTATTGGCTTCTTTGTGCTCCTACATTACCATCTAATTGTGAAGCATAATATTAAACATCAAGAACGTAAAACATTATTCAAATGAGTATAAAACAAAATGAAAATTATTTAGATCTAACCAAACCAAAACGATTTCAAGAGCAAAAAACTAAGTAAAAAATAGGTATAGCATAATTGACTCAACCTGAAACATAAATTACTATTTGAATTGCTTGAGTAATTACCCCAACTCTACAAATGTAGAAGTTTATCAAATGAATTAATCCCATAAATTTCTCAAAAAAGTTATTTAGTGGCAATGAAAATGAAAGCTTGTTGGTACACCTGAAAATTAAGACCTGTTAATTTCACATACCTTGAATTGCATGTGTATTCATAAAAGGATCCCCCTAAGGTGATGTGTTTGGGTCCATGCTTCTAAAGAAATTGCCTGCAACATGATATCAAATTCAACCATATAAAAAATAAACACCAAATCATATTCAATATCTCATATTAAATCACGTAACAACGAATCATATTAAAAAATTTAACTTTATAGTAAGATTGCATATGTTGAGCCCTAGAAAAAAGAATAGTTTGATGAAATTGAAATCAGTGAAGAAAGTGAAACAAAAGATTGGAGATGATAATAGATCCCTATCAAATACCGGATTGGAGATGACATGGTGATAATTGAAGGTGAAGTGAGGATGGTGAATCTTAGCAGATGATAATACATGGTGAAAGCTTTTTTGACTTAAGCTTCAGAAGCACCGGAATGAATCCTCAATATTTTATACGGATCTGAAGCAACATCATGACTCATAGAATTAACTCGAAATCTGTTACTTCTCGCTGCCGCCATTAATGTCGTCTTCTTCTTCTGAGAAATTTTCAGTGTTTTTCCAGATGAAATCGAAGAAGATGAAACCCAACGATTGATAATAATTCCACCTGACGAGGAAAGATCGGTGATGGAGATTGGTATAGAATAATTAGGGGTTTTTAATGGTGAATTTATCTTCTCAAATTGGAATACTTAGGGTTGCAGGAACACTCCTTGTAGAGTAGTGATAGAAGAATTAGAGTCGTAGGAACTTATCTTCACAGATTGAAGAATCAAGGATTTTGAAGGCTTCTCTTGTACGTCTCAGAAATGAAGAAATGGGGAATGAGGGAGACGGGTGTAAAGAAGGAGGTGGAACCGTGGAAGTCGGGTTATTGGGTACAATATAGATCCGCGTTTTATTTTTCACCCTTAATTCGGGTATTTCTAAAATTGTTTTATAAATTGAATTGATTTTGAAATTGAAGGTTCTGATTGGTTAATTGGTTCTGATTTAATAGCTAAAAAAAGAAAAAATGTAAGCCTTTTAATAATAGTTATAGATAACGATGGTATTGATGTTGATGTATAAAACTATAAAAGAAATCCTTAAAAATATAGGGTATATTTAGCAAGCGTTCAGGTTTATTACAACCATCGTACAATTTAGTTATTGTGTATGAGCTTGGTTTTAGGGTGTTCGCCAGTTGGCTGGGATGGTAGCTAAATGTGAAGTCCCTACTAATATTAAGTTATACATTCTAACAACATTGTATAATGCATTACTAACATATATGGAAATCTTACCAGCCGGTCAATACTCAATAGTCATGTGTATCTGATCAATGTACTCATCTAGTAAGTCTTTATGAAACTCATTTCTACTTAGTTAGCATCACGTATATCCTAATTGAACAAACCCACAAAATTTTGGTTTACGAGGCATATACAGTTTTTATATTGTGTTTATATGACCGTATTAGCCTTTACAAACTGCTCAAGCTCACTCTAGGATTAAAGGTTTAACGGCTTGCCTCACGGTCATACTATATGTTAGAATTACGTGCATGTGACAACCTAATTAACTACGTTTCTAATTATGTATGAACTTATAAGATCGCAAACGATTTAAGATTTAACGGCTTGTCTCACGGTAATACCATTGTTTAATGGCTTGTTGAATTCATTAAGGGGGTTCATTTACTTAATAAAATCCTTTAAGGATAGAAAGATATTAGAGTTACAAGAAGTTCTAATACAATCACAGTCTTTCTCTTTCTCTATTTTCCTCTCCTCCCTCAATCAGTTGTTAGCTAAGTTATGTGGCCAGGTCTATTAATTAAGGCTAGTAAAGGAGTAGGCTCGTTTGCAGTGATCACGGCTAGTGCCATATTGGTGGTCCAAGAAGTGTTCACGTGTAAGAGAATGTAGAGATAGTCTAGTTAGGATATACTTAATTCCTGAGTCCTGGAAACAAATTCATGCAATAACTATAACATAAAAAACGTTCAAGAATCTCAACCCAAATGACTCATTAGACCATCCGCATCCAACCTATGTTACTCAACTTACCTCATTGTCACATCAGCATCCACAACATCTTTCACCTTCAACCCAACTTACCCCACAAACCCCCACATTCAACCCTATTCAACCCCACATTAAATATTAATAATATATATATATATATTAAATGAGAGAGAGAGAGAGAAAAAGGAAAAAAAACAACACCCACCGGGTTCCACGGCTAGACGGGTGCCGAACCCATCGGAACCCCACTTGGAACGATGTTGTTCCCGGCCAACCCGAGCCAACCCAACATCGGGTAACTCTTCCGATGCGGAGGGTCTTAGGGTCAAAGCTACCATCTAAATCATTCATGGCTAAATTACCAAGTTCCTTGCATACAAACATTTTTTAAAACAAATATATAACAACTTTAGACCCAAATTGATGTTGCGAACATGAGTTATCCAAACCCACCACACATAGATGTAAACTCCTTAATGACCGAAGAACAAAGGATAATCACACTAAAGGTTCGCTTGTTTTTCTAAAAACATCTTAATTTGATTTAGTAAGAGGTTTTAAGATATAAAAGCGTATTGTTTTTTATTTTCATTAAGATTTAAAAACCTCTTAAAACCCTTTAACAAATCAAAGATAAAATTAAGATCTTAATATTCACCGATCCATGCTAGCTTCTCTTTCTAGTACTCCTCTATATACATGGTCTTAATTATTATCTAATAGTGTGTACGTCATCCTTCAATGTCCTCCTCATAGTCACTGTCGGCCACCCCACCCCACGTCACCGCACGTCTCTCTTTTAAATAATTTTGTTTTGATTCATATATTATTATGGTTTAATATTTGTTAATAAAATATTTATTTTATAATTAGAAAAAGTTTAAAACTTCCTTAAAAATGTAACAATTGAATATGAAAATCATAAAAAATATTATTACAAACATTCGGATGTTTTAAAAAACAAACAATGAAATATGAATTAACATGCAAATGCTAAAACCATCTCTTAACATCCGATTTTCATGCAATAATATGGAATATATAATATAATATATATTCCCACACCCTTAGATTCAATGTGCAATTGATAAACCTAAAAATGTCTTGACTAGTTTGAAGTTAAAAGAAGTCGTCACCTTTCATTACACACACACGGGATGAGTATGGTTCGATTTGATAAATATTCTTTCATAACCAATCGTTTATAGTTATAAACGATTAAGATATTGGGTCATACAAGAATGTTTGGTTATAAACGTTAGTTAAAAATCATATAAGTGTCAATTTTATGATCCGAATAAAGAATAAGAAAATAAGTTTAACATTTGTAAAATACAACAATTGTATATCTGTATATAATTGTTTTAAACAAGTAAATAGTATATTATTTTATACGACTAATAATAAAATCAAGTCTAACTTTTGTTTGTAAACTAGGATTTTTTCGCTCGCGCGTTGAGACGGGTTTTATGAACTTAAATTTTTTTTGAATACGTTAGAGTTTTTTTTACATACGTCATGCGAAACCACATGTTAGGACATATTTTAACACAACTTTTGGGGAGAAAAATAATATTAATAATAGTAAGAAAACAAATGTAAAAGATAATAATGATAACAAAACAAAATACTTATCAAATCACCCGGTTATAAATTGACTTTTTGTTCTTCGAATTATAGTTCAATCATTGAAATCAAAAGTATTATGAAATTAATTAGTCTTTGGAATCAAAATTGTTATGAAAAAGGCTTACTAGCGATTAAAAGATATATTTTTATGAGCGTCATTGTATATATTGCATTGTAGCCGATTTTAAAAAAATACTTTATTAGTCTTTAAATTAAAGCTCGTATTTATGTTGAGTATAGTTTTCTAACTTTTTACTATAAAATGGGTTTGGTTTACTATAGTGTTTTCAACTTGTCATATTTTAATATTGTGAGTATCCGACTTTAAAATTTTCTATGATATGTGTGGAACATTTAATTTGTTGCTATTGTATGTATTAAACTTTTTATTGTATGTACTAAACTTATACATTTTTTCTTTTTTAAGTAACCGAAATACATACAATAACAATAAATTAAAAGTTTAATACATACAATAAAACTTTTAAAGTTTAATAATATAATAACAAAATGTGACAAAATTCTTATAAGATTCACTTTAAGAAATGCAATAAACAAAAATCGGATTAAGTTATTAGTTATTATATATATATATATATTATATTATATTGAAAGGTTCAAATGAGAATAAATATTTAGATGGGAATGAGAGTGTAACACCCGGAAATTCTATTATTAAGTTAACGCGAGAAATATACAAAGTGGTATATGAGTGACTAATGGATATATGAGATAGTATGTGGTTATAAACTAGAAGGGCTAAAACCGTCAAAACGAAACTTGGAAAGGTTGAGGGACTAATTGTGCAATTAGTCCATAGTTTAAATATAAATAGCCAACTTTGACTTTCTTATAGTCAAAGTCTTCACAAACTCATTTGCAATTTCATTTAAGCTCTGGAGCAGAGGTTTTCTTTGAAGATTTTGGAGCTAGAGCAATAAGAACAATAGGTTACAACAAATTCTAGCTAACCACAACTTGGAGGTAAGAGTTCTTGGTTTAGTTTTTGAAGTTTTATGGGTTTTAGTTGATTCTATGGTGAATCAAATATTTCAAATTGTTATTGTTGTTATTTATGGATGAGAAGTTGTTTGGGATGTAGGAAAACATCCCAGAAGTGTTTTTATGAATTAAAGTTGGGTTTTTATGGTGTTTTGGCCGGAGACAGCAAGTAAGTCGGCCAAACTGCTGCTACCAGTTGAAGAGCACGGGCGTGACCTTCAAGATCCAACCGTGCCTTTGTCCGTACCTAAGGAGGTACGGGCGTGACCTTTAGGGTACGGACGTGCCATGTTCTAGAAAGGCCCAGAGGGTGCCTAGAGACCACGGGGTGGTCTGGGTGTAAGGCACGGGAGTACCTTTAGTAAGGCACGGGCGTGCCTAGTGTTTTGTTCAGTTGTTTAGTTCAGTAGATGCATGTGTTGATGTATATTCAGTATTATTTCATGTAGAGACTTATCAGAGGCGCATTCGCTAAATTATTATTGATTGTGGACTATTATAGCATCACAGACTATAAGGTGAGTCTTCTAGACTACTAGTCATATATACGGCATGTATGTTATTATATCAGGTTATTGATATGTTAGATCACTCAGTTTTGGGTGCTATGTTCAGTAAGGTTCAGTAGTGTTGCAATAATGTTACAGTATGTTTATATTATGCATGTTAAGCTTACTGCTATGTACAGTAAGGCTCAGTAATAATAAGCATGCTGCTTTATGCAGTAGTGGCTCAGAAAATAGCACAATACTGGGGCTCAGTTAATTAATCATGTGAATCAGTAAGCATACTGCCTTGGGCAGTAGTGGCTCAGTAAATTACTCAGAGTTTTATTATCAGTGATTGTCAGTGTTTATCATATGATTATATTCATGTGTTTATATGATTGGCAGTCTAGTTTACTCACTAAGCTCTCGCAGCTTATCAAATATTATTTTCTAAAATGTTTTGCAGGTTTTATTAAAGACAAGGGGCAAAGCTTCAGTTTGACGGTTGTTATGTTTTTAAAGAAAACAGTGTTTTGAAACTTAACGCCCGGTTGTTTAGTAAGAAAGAATCTCTTGATGTAAATATGTAACTTTCAGGCTTTTGAATGAACTCGAGGGTTCAAAACAGTTTTGTTGCTTCCGCTTATTGTAAAATAACTATTTTATTTCTAAAAGAACTTGAGATATGGTTTTGGATATGTTTTAAAAATTTGGGCCGTTTCAGAGAGACTTAATCCTAGACCTTCATTTGATTTAATCGGATGATCTGTATTTGGTCCTTTATTTGACTCATTACGACATTACCCAACCATGAATTACGACGACCATGAATTACAATTGGTAAATTGTGACCGTTAGATATAATAGATCAACATCTAAATAATTGATAGGATTTATTCTCTAATTTAAACCAAAATATTCATTTTCATAATAACTCTCACATATAAACCAAAATATTCATTTTCACAATAACTCAGATGAGATCAAATAAAAAGAAAATTAAAGTAAAAAGTGTAAGAGGGATGATTATTTGATCATTTTTCGGTGAATACATCAACTGATAATTGTTAGTTCATCATTTTTATTGATTAAAACTAGTTATTTTATTGATTTCATTTTTTATGAATCCAACATATTCATCACTTTTTAGATAAAAGCATTTTGTTCATCAACAAATTATTCCAAAATTTTGGTTTCAAAATCTACATTTGAAAATCTCTTTTGCTCTATAAAAAGTGATGAATATGTTAGATTTATCAAAAATAAATTGATGAAGAACTATTAATCTATAAAAAAGATTTTTTTATTGCCTCTTACCCTTTTTACCATAAAATCCTTTTTACTTGATCTCTACCATATATATATATATATATATATATATATATATATATATATATATATATATATATAGGGTAGAGATCAAGTAAAAAGAAAATTAAAGTAAAAAGGGTAAAAGTGATGATTATTTGATCATTTTTCGGTATATATATCAACTGATAATCGTTAGTTCATCATCTTTATTGATTAAAACTACTTCTTCATCAATTTATTTTTAATGAATCCAACATATTCATCACTTTTTAGATGAAAGTATTTTGTTCATCAACAAATTATTCCAAAATTTTGTTTTCAAAATATGTATTTGAAATAAAAAAGAAAATGATGAAGAACTAGTTTTAATCAATAAAGATGATGAACTAACGATTATCAGTTGATATATATACCGAAAAATGATCAAATAGCCATCCCTTTTACACTTTTTACTTTAATTTTCTTTTACTTGATCTCATCCCTATATATATATATATATATATAGCAACGTAAGTTTTATGAAAGAAAAGATAAACATGTAGAAATTATTTTATTTTAGACGTAATCCCCTAAAAATGATTGATAATAAACGACTAAATTAAATACAACAAAAATATTATAATTTTACATAGCATCCAAAATAACTATAAAATCTCATAAATGAATACTACAATATTTGCAACTAATAAAAACATAAAAAACTAAGAAATGAATATTTAGAAAAAAAGGAGGTAATTATAAAAATAAAACTAAAGTACGTGAAAAGATACACTCCATAATAAACATATTTTAATCAGAATAAAATAAAAATTAATGAAAATAAAAAAGATTTCTATTTAAAGAAGGAAAAAATAGCTTTCGTAAAAAGAAAGATTTTTATATAAAGGAAAAAAGCGAAGAAACGTAAAGTTTGAACCATGTGAATGTGGTTAAGTGGTTTAGGGTAGAAAAGAAATATAGAAAAGAAATATGTAAATGCAGATGTTGACATTTGAACTTGCGACCCTTCAGTTTCAAATTCAAGGGAAAGCAAGAAGCCACCCGCTAGCCTAGTTTAGTGTAGAAGTGTTAACCATAAGCTATTTATTATATACATGTTTTTTTTTCCTTTTAATTGTATGATGTTATAATTTTAATTTTTAATTATGAGAATGAAATTGATAATTTTAATCGGTGAGATAAAAAAAGCAAAATTGATATGTTTATGTTTCTTTATATTTCATAGGATTTGGGTTCAACCGGTATTAGAGTTTAGAAAAAGTGTTTTGCAACTTTAAGGTTTTGAGTTTAAGTCTCTGTAATAGATATATGGTGTAAAATTAGGTGATGAGTGTGTTTAGTTGTTTAATATATTTATGTATATAGGAAAATGTTCAAACGAGAATTATTTTTCGTGCGAGAATTGTGAGAACTGTTTTTAACGTCATTAAAGACTCATCAATAGGAGTATTTTGGTAATTTATATATTTACCTAACCGTGAATTGCGTCCGGGTGAGCCGTTATTAATTTGCGAGACTTCACTTTCCCGAAATAATCCTCATTAATAAGCCGCCAACAAATCTTAGCAATTGATTAATTTTAATCAAGTGCTAAGATTGATTCTTACAGTTATCACACGCAAAACAGTTATCGTTTGAACCCTTCCCTATGTGTGTATATGTATACATATGGTTGGATATAATATATCAAAAATATAAGTTGAGAAATATAGGTAGATTGGTAACCAAACCATAAAAGTTAGTTACGAATAAAAATCATAACCATCATTTTGGTTTTTCAAACGATTTGGTATTTCAGTCTAACTATGTTGAATATTTTAGTATGGTTTAGTTATTGGGTCAAAGCACCTTCCACCACACAAAAATTCTATGCTTCTTTTTATAAAAATTTAACCATTGTATTGAGTATACTATACACCTTACCATTTTCAATATACCATATTCAATACATTTGTCTATAAATGTACCCTAATACTCTTATAAAATTTATTTGACCTTAACAGGTCAACCATTACCAAGGTAATTATTTTCAATTACTATTAATATTTTATACTTCAATTTGACTTTTAAGAATCGAGTATTTCGCAAGTTACTAACATTCACCTTTTTATAAATTAAACTATTACTTTTTAATATGTGTATATATATAATTTTTGTGCATTGCATTTTTTTTAATATATGAAACTTAAATTTGCTTCACAAAAAAAAAATGCACGAACTCGTCCGGGTAGGGGTGTGCATGGGGCGGTTTTAAGTCCAAACCGAACCTAATCCACTAATTTCGGTTTTAGGATTTTAAAACCCAATGGTCTCAGTTTTCATCGGTTTTAGTTTTGGCAACTTCTAGTCATTAATGGTTCGGTTTTAAACCGAACCCACTTAGTTTTCAACATTAATATATAATTTTTTGTACCAACCTTACAAATTTAGCAACAATATCTAATTTTCAGCATTAAACTTAATGTCTAATAACATATTTCAGTATTAAATTCCAGTCTCGGCTTAAATATTCAAAATATAAACATGTTTTTATCATATAATCATAATATAAAACAATCTAAAAAAGGTAAATGACAAAGGGAATAAAAAGTTATTGACCCTAGTAATAAGTCATTGAAATATTTAACGAGTTTCATTAAGTTCTATTTAATAACTATGAAAATTTAAATATATTGAATATTAGTGGGTTAGTTTCTGAGGCGGTTTCTGGTTAAAACAAAATAGAACCAATCCCATTGTTTTTTCAAAATTTAAAACCGAATTATCGGTTTTGAAATAGTTTTTATTTTGACGGATTGATTTCTGTTTTTCAATTTTTATAATCACCTCTACGTGTACCCAAAATTAGACCCTCCGCATCGGTCATCGGGTAAGGCTTGGGTTGGGTTCTACCCGATGGGAACACCATAACACCCCTTTGGGTTGATGATGGTGGGGTTCCAAATCGGGTTTCCAAACCCGATGGCTTCTTCTTTCTTCACTCTCACGTTTAATATTTTATTAATATTTGATGTGGGGTGAATAGGGTTGGATGTGGGGGTTTGTGAGATAAGTTGTGTTAAAGATGAATGATGATGTAGATGCTGATATGGCAGTGGGGGAAGTTGAGTTAGATGCTGGTGATCTTAGCATCTTAAACCAATTGCAAGTCATGGGCACGCTAAGCAAACCAATTTTGAGTCATGAGGGTCATCCGGGATTCCGGGGTTCACGTTACGGTTAGACGTTTTGAAGATAACATGAAAATAATATTCCATAATTATTTCATGATAAATTTAGATATACCGACAAATTATTATTAAATATCAATACAAATATGTTTTATATAATCTTAATGTATGCGGGTCGGTACTCGCAGTTAGAAATTGAACCAATACATGACTTGACGGTTATTCTTGTTTTCTAGTTTTCATATTGTAGAATTGGTTATCAGTTATTTTATTTTCAGATAATAAGAATCAGTTCGATTCATAAGCTTTTTAAACGATCCTACTAGTTTGGTTATCATATTAGCAAGAGGCATTTAGTCTAACAGCATAAAGGAGTGCAAAAGTATTCGTTCTATAATCTATACGAGATTGAGTATTCAAGTCCAGTCATAAAAATATATATAAATTAAGTGAGTATTAAACATTTATAAGGTTACAAGGTTAAGTATCTTTTAAAAGATAAATTAACAATTATCATTTACAAGGTTACTCCTCTATATCATGTTATTGTTTTTTTAACTGGCTGTGGAACTATTATAGATTACAAGGTTAAGCATCTTTTAATAATAAAATTAAACAATTATATTTGAACTAAATGATATATGTATTACTTTATATCTATTTGACTCAATGTCAATGATTCATAGAAGCACCATGCATTTAATGGCGATCTTGATCTTCGCGCTCTATGGAGACCACTAGTAGTTCATTACTTGCCATAATTCAATAAGTTATTCCCAAATTAACATCAATCTTCCTGCCGACCAGATCCTGGAAAAATCATGCATTTCCACCGACATCTAAACGTGAATCGGACGGTTGGGGTTCAGTAGATCAAAGCGTGTGGATCTTTTCTTTTTTCCCCACTTAAACCACCGTCCACCGGTGCCGGTGAATTCCCGCCATTTTTTTAATCACAGTATATAAAAACGGACTCCACTTCGTGTACAGATTACAGCTGCCTACAAATAGAAACCATGGATCGATAACTGCTACTGCTGCTGCTAACAGTGCATCCTGGTGAGTTTAATCATTAATTCTAATTTCTAGATATAATTTGATGCGGTTTTTGTGTATACTAGCGATTGCGTTTTTTTGTTGGTAACCGTTTAGATCTGGTGAGTTTGAGCGCGAGGTTTTCGGTTTTGGTCGATCACAGCCGGTGCTTGTTCGCATTGAACGGGAAAACAAACAATTAAGTTGTAATTTGTTATGAAACTTGATGAAACAGCATAATATCTCGTATGAATTTTCGAGTAATTAGCAGAACATGTGAAAGTTTTGATGAATTCGAGACCGATTTGACCAGCATAAACCTATATGTAGCCTTGTGTTTACTCTGTTTCTACCGTCTACTTTTTTGTTGTGCAGATTAGTATTGCTGCGTTTATCTTCTCGTTTGTTTTCGTGAACAGTTAACTAGGTTGACCTTGTAGTGTGGCCACATGCTTTCTGTCGATAACAATAGCTGCACAGCGATCCCAAGCTCTTCAATGTTTTGGTGTAATTTTGGAGACTGTTGTCTCGCCTAATTCAATGAAATCCTATTTGATGTTAAAAAAAATCAAGCAGGATCCGAGCTACGTAGATCGGAACTAATATAATACATACGTGACAAATATTAGGTTTCAATCTGTCTGGGAAATTTTCGTGGCTCAGTCCTCATTCAACACCTCTGATTCAGTTTCCTCCATTAATTTGCCTCCATAGACCATACTTATTTGAATTATATCAACGTTTGAACTGTTTTTTCAGGACAATCAAGAAGTGGTGACCAAGCTGCCATGGCATCCAACAGTCAAAACCAAGCTTCACCGACGACCACAAGCCCCCAAAAGCCTTCACTAGCAAAAGATCAAGTAGCTTCCATCAAGAGAAAAAGATTCAGACGAGTTAAAAGCGCCCCTTCAGCAGATTCGTTTCTGTCAGAATCCAAAACCACCGCCTCTCTCCCACGGCCCAAATCTGTCTTTAATTACCTCCATCCAAGTTTCAGGAAAGTAGTCATC
The DNA here is from genome assembly GCA_038502395.1 of Dittrichia graveolens. Classification (NCBI taxonomy): domain Eukaryota; kingdom Viridiplantae; phylum Streptophyta; class Magnoliopsida; order Asterales; family Asteraceae; genus Dittrichia; species Dittrichia graveolens. Next base: position 13,719,070 of record JARJIL010000001.1, on the reverse strand, counting down.
ATATTATGTGTTTACTTAGGCGCTGGCACGCTTTGTTTTTATCTCCTAAGACACCAGATCAAAGGAAAGAAAACAAACAGCCTTCTGGATGCTGTTTATTTCACAGTTGTAACAATGACCTCTGTAGGATATGGGGACCTTTTTCCCGGTAGTGATGCCACAATTCTACTCGCCTGTCTGTTTGTGTTTTTGGGTATGCTTCTTATCGGGCTTGTGTTGAGTAAAGCTGCAGATCTTCTAGTCGAAAAACAGGAACTACTGCTTGCGAAAGCTTTTCATATGAATCAAACAGTTGGTACTGCAGAAACACTAAAAAGAATTGAATCCAACAAAGTGAGAAACAAGTGTGTAATACTTGTGATCTTGCTTGTGGTTCTTATGGCTGCTGGGACAGCAGTTTTGGTTGCTGTTGAGGATTTGGATTTTATTCATGCATTTTATTGTGTCGTGGGAACGATCACAAGTTTAGGGTATATTGATAAATGCTTTTCAACCGAAGGTGGGCGTGTATTTGCGTTATTTTGGATATTGTCTGGCACTATTTATTTGGGTCAGTTGCTGTTCACTTTTGCTGTGTTACATACTCAAAGGAGACAGAAGAAATTGGTGAAATGGGCTCTCAAAAGAAAGACAACACCTGCAGATCTCGAAGCAGCTGATCTTGATGACGATGGCGTTGTAGTGTAAGTATAGATATTCATTAAACTTTCGACTTATTCTGTCTTCCGTGCAGCTCATTGTTGCTATAGAGACTTAGCAATCTCGGGCTCGAGTTATGACTTCATGGGCCCTTGCCCACATGCAAATATTAAGTTAATGTCTTAGCATCTTTGTAACTCTAATCCAATAGGCAGAAAGCATGTATATTCTACGATATACTAAAATCTGTCTAGATAGTCTATGGTCTTAGCATGATTACTCAGATCGTGTGATCCACGTGAATCCTTGTTTTCTTATTGTTTTAGTGCATCTTTATTAGATGTTTATTCTTTATAACCCTAATCCGATTTGATGATCTCGCAGGGCTGCTGAGTTCATCCTTTTTAAGCTAAAAGAGATGGGGAAGATCAGTCAAGAAGACATGGCGCCGATCTTGGAAGAGTTTGAACGACTCGACTTTGATAAAACGGGCACGTTGACGGCATCTGATGTTCTGCTTTCGCAAACCTCATGGTATGCCGCTAACATCCTGCTTACACAAACATCTGTGTGATGTTAGACATATATAACACGACTATTGACGGTATATGCTAATTGTTTTAAAGTGTATATGATCTGTTATGGTTGACTATAATTCTTAACTAGAAACATAAGCATGTTCTTGTTTATTTAGATTTTATTTTTTATTGCTATTTATTAATTACAATGATGATACTAATTTTGGTATAAAAAGTATTGCTTTGTGTATAAGGATATCCGCTATCAATTTTTTTTTGTCACATTAACATTACATCAATAACATTTCACCTTTTTTTTCAGGCAAACTACACTAAAATACAACGAACTTTGTATGTAATTGACATGCTATAACACGTCACTTTTATTAAATCAAGCAGTTGCAATTTTTTATGTACTTTTAATAATGTTAATAAAAAAACCCTATGGAAAACAATAAAACCTTACTTTCAACATAATTGTTACACCACTGTCGCCAATATTCAATTACCCTTATCGTCATCCTCTTCGTAAACCACCATCACCACCGCCGATTAAGGGTAGGAGATTGCGGACCACACCACCGTCGATACCTTCAAAGGACCACCATCGCTACCAAACTAGTACCATCGTCGCCACCACCATCGACATTGCCACCTTTAAACCTTCACCAACATCGCCGCGTTCAAATCACCATCGTCACCACCGTCTTCAAACCACCACCGCCACTACATTCAAAACCAGTCACACAAGAAGTTTTGTAAGGAGGGTCTGATGAGATTTTCAATCAAGTTGGTATATTTTGTGTTCCTCTCCTTCAAAATCGGTCACAAGGTTACGAATTTGGGTTAATATTCATGATTTTTGTTTCATTTCAGATTTGGAATTTCGCCTTTTTTGTGTTCATCTCCTTCATATCTTCAATCGATTAGGGTTAAATATTCACGGATTTTTTTCAAAAATTGTAGATCTAGATTAGGGTTAATTTATGATTTGAAGGTGTTACATGAATGTATGAATTGGTTTATAGACTAAGAGCTCCTAAATTGGTTTACAAATTTGTATGGATTTTGTTCTTGTTTCATTTTTGATCTTCATATTGTATGGCTCCATATCTTCATGTTACAAAATCTTGGTTTCATTGAAAATGATTTAAATTTTAAAATAAGCATTAAAAAACCCACTAATAGTAATAATAGATAATCGTAAACTATAAAACCATAACTGTTAGAACTGAAACCGATATTAACTAATAACTAATGGTTCTAGCTATATGATATCAATATTTTTTGTGTGGGGTTGATTCCTTTTACCAAAAAGAAAAAATAAATAAATTGTAATAGTGCAACTACAATAATAACTTCGACAATAATCAATCTCATCAAAAGCAAGATATAAAAGAGATATGATTACACTTGTATCTTTAAGTTAAAGTAGAACCGTTCCTTTCTTGAAAACCTTGTGCTAGGATGTATCAAAATTGTAAAATATAAGTGAAAGATGATCAATGTATGCTTGCATTATAAGCTATACTATATATTTAATCTCTTTTCCTTTAATGCTCTTTTTCTAATTTTCAAACGTTTTAATTTATTTTGGTTGATTTGTAATTTTATTATTTTTTTATTAGATTATGTAACACCTTGGGCGGTGTTGAGCTTATAAGTAAACATTGATCTTATACGACACAATGCGTTTTGGGGCACGAGCACGACCAATCCCATAAGAACTATACAGTTAAGCGTGTTTGAGCAGGAGTAATCCAAAGCCTTGAGCTAATAGGGCAAAGCGGACAATATTGTGTTGTGGTAAATCATGGTGTAACATATGGTATCAAAGTCAGTCATGTGCCATTCGGGATGGTGTGGAAAACCTCGTCAAGGACAATGAGTCCCAAGGGGAGTGTTTGTAACACCTAAGGCGAATTCTACAGGGTTGTGCACATAAGAGATGTTGGACTTATAAGTAAACCTTGGTCTTACCGACACAACACATTTTGGGGCCATAAGCAAGGTAGATCCCATAAAAACTCTACAATTAATCGTGCTTAGGAGGGAGCAATCCAGAGATGCGTGACCCCTTGAGAAGATTTTGCTTGGTTGTCAAAAACAAAGCCTTGAGCCAATGGGAGCAAAGCAGACAATATTGTGTTATGGTAAGGGGGTGTGTTACATAAAGCTCTTAACAGAAAAGAATTAGACCATTGCCCGATTATGTGTTATGATAATAAGTAGGATTTATGACCAAAACCTAGGGATGTAAACGAGCCGAGCTACTTGTGAGCTATACGAGCCCGGATCGTTAAAAGCTCGAAACAAGACGAGTCTTAACGACATCGAGCCTATATTAAAGCCCATTTAATAAACAAGCCGAGCTCGAGCTTCAAAGAGTGGATTCGTTTACGCTCGCGAGCCTAAACGAGCTCTGTATATAATATAATTTATATTTTATATGTTTGATTTTTATATATATATATATATATATATCATTTCAATTAAAACATCAAAATTATATCCGAGCCTAGCTTAAACGAGTTGAGCCCGAGCTTCATAAATCTTAGACAAGCCGAGTCTGAGCTCAACACCACAAGCTCTAAACGAGGTGAGCTCAAGCTCAAAAAGCCTAACGAGTTTGGCTCGATAAGAGTTTGACTCAACTCATTAACATTCCCGTAAAATCATTTAAGTTTTTTCGTGTTTGATTATCTGGTAAGGAATGTGATGGGGTGGTAAAAAATATGTGGTAGAAAGAAACGAAGTTGACATAGGTTGACTCTAGACTCTTTGAAAAATAGAAGAATGTAAAATTGGCATTCAAAGATTGGTCCAAAGCAAGATTCAGCAAGATAGATGCAGAAATCGAAGACTTGAGGAAAAAAGTGCTACAATGGGAGTTAAAAGGCCGAGGAAGAAGTCTTAAACGAGTATGATTAGTCAAAATGGCGGGAGAAAAAGAAATCTGGAAAGAAAAAGAAAAGATGGAAGCGAATATGTTGAAACAAAAGGTGAGAATCAAGTGGTAAATTGAAGGGGATGAAAACAATAAATTCTTTCATTTATCGATTAAAATTTTAGTAATTTTAACAAAGATTAGGATTCTTCAAACGTCAAACTAATAAGTGGCAGATTTAAAACGCCAACGGATGAGGATAAAATGATGCTTGAAAAAGAGTTATCAGAAAATAAAGTATGATCAGTAGTTAAAGTATGTGGAAGTGATAAAGCCCCGGACTGATTGTTTTAGCTTCAACTTCTTTAAACATTTGTGGTAGCTGATTAAAGAAGATTCTTGGAAACAGAATTAAGTTGGCGATTCATAAGTTAATTGAGAATGTTCAATCGTCGTTTATAAGGGGAGGTCAATTATAGATGGTAGTCTTATTGCGCGAGAGGTTATGAACAAACTAAAGAGAAAGAAAAAAAAGGCATTATGTTAAAAACCGATTTTGAAAAAGCTTATGATAGTATCAAGTATCCATGTTTGTTGTATGTAACAAAACAAACGGGTTTTGGTCGAACTTAGATATCGTGGATTTCGACTTGTTTAAAATCGCTTTATCTATTAGTTTTAATTAACGGAGCATCCTCAAAAGAAATTAATGTGGAGAAAGGGGTACGTCGAGGGGATCGCTTAGCACCAAATTATTTCTAGTTGTTGCAGAGGGGTTGAATATGATGTTTCAACAAGTTTGTGAGAAAAATATTTTTAAGGGGTCAGAGATAAAATATTGGTCTCTCGCCTCCAGTATGAAGATGACACTTTTGTTGGTTCTATGTGCACAAGACACAAATTAATACGATATTACTAATAATAAATAAACCCATAGGGTCACACATATACAATCAATGGACACCAATTACATATTTAAATATGATTTAAATATGTTTCCAACTCATTATATATATAAGTATATATATGCATTGTTGCATATTATTATTTATGTGAAATAATAATATCACTCTTATATATTAATATAAGATAATGCATATGAAATACATAAATATAAACATATGATTTTATATATGTATATATATATATATATATGTATAAATATATATTTGTTACAAGTAAATTGTTACTAGTAACAATTATATAAATGTATGTATATCTTTGTTACAAGTAAAGAGTTACTAGTAACAATCAAGTATGTATATAAAATACATGTAGATGTATTTTATACTTAGTATGACATATCTAGTATACTCTTTTATATAAATTGAAAGAAAACTAGAAATTCACACATTAATCCTTCAAAGGGGCCATGTATTGCTTCTTGATTGGAATGGACCAAGGCATGGACTAGATGTACAAGCATGGAAGGAAGACAAGAGGGGACCCTCCCCCCTCACCCATTTTCGGCCGAAAATGGGAGCCAAAGGGGGCCTCCCTCTTGTTGCTTCACTTCTTGATCTTATTTAGTACATGCATGGTTCTTTGTTCTAACAAGTTTTATGCTACCACCTTTCCTTGAGTTCTTAGAAAGGTTTTAAGTATTCTTGAAGCTTTGAAAACATCTCTACATTCTTGTATTGGTGTTCTTCAAGTGAGCAAAGTGTGGTGCTAGAATACATACTCATATACATACATAGTAAGTTCAAGAAGAAGAACAAGAGGTTGTTCCTTGCTTGCTTGAATTTCAAGGGTTGGAGAGACTAGCATCTCAAAGGTGTTGGACTCATTGATTTGTGGATACCTTGGAGGAAGTCTTCTCTTGGCTTCTCATAGATCAACCACTTCATCAACGGTTAACTAACGCTACAAAGGTTGTAGTTCTAAACACCCTATGGTTGTTTTGTTTCTTAAGGCTTGCATATGGATCATTGGTGGGGAGTTTTAAAAAGTTTAAAATTGTTGTTCATGCTTCCGTTGGTAAAATATATTTTGAAAAACCGAACAAACCCCAACAGTGGTATCAGAGCCACTTATGTATAGTTTTAAGAAACTTTTTGAGTATGTATTGTTTAAGAAAATGGACAACTTTTCTTTTGTTAGAAAAGTTATGGATTTTCTTGTTGGCAACTTATATATGTTTATATATTTATTTTGGGAAACAACCAAACCACATGCATGTTTGGTTGTAAAAGTTGCCTAAATATCAAGTGTTGATATATATATGTTTGTTTTGAGTGTATGTTGTGCATAACAAGCCATAGACCTTTTGTGATGTGTTGGAAATTCGATTTGGTTGTAAAACTATTTTTTCATTTGGTATGTAATAATAATTTTAGTTTTGTTTCATCTTGTTGTATTTTGTAAGTAGTAGAATAGTTTAGACTAGTTTACTTTATAAAAATGTAACAAGATGAAGAAATGACCAAGTTGGAGTTTTCAAGTGTGGTGGAGTCAACCATGAAGGCTTGGAGTCATTTGCACTACAAGGAGTTGTTTTGGCAAGTGGGAGCTTCAAGTTCATCACAAGAGAGATATTTGGTCCTTAGTTATGACTTGGTATTTTTGTATGGCTCACAAAAATACCACTTAGGATAAATGGCTTGGTTATGCACTTATACATGTTATTTGTGTGTGTTTATGTTTATATTATTATGCATGGTTGAAAATAGGATTTTTTGCATGCTAGATAATATTTTTTTACATAATATAAATCACACAATGGGAGTTTGGTATTTTAAGTTGACATAACATAAGATGTAAAATGAATTTTATATAAAAGGAGTTTTGTAAGGATTAAAATTCATTATGTCAAAATATATATCTTTATATATATATATATGAGTTTTATAAAATAGAGATTTTAAAACTCAACCAAACTCCATTCAAGCTTAATAATAAAATGGTTTTATTACAAGCTAAAATTGGTCGTATTTGCGCGCTCGAAACTACACACGTTAATATAGGATATTAATACTAGTTTAAAATTGAACGCGTTGAGAGTTCGTAAAATATGGATTTTAAGAATACTCAAGACCAATATATATATAAAATATGATTTTATCAAAACGTGGACTTGTTATTGTATGCATGCAATACTAGTCACACGACTCGTTTTGTTTTATTTAATAAATATACAAAACGGTAAAAGCCCTTTTTCAAAACGTAAGTCTATGCCATCCCATTTTAAGACACTCGCTTGTTGCAACGACACTCACGTGGAGAGAGCATTAGCCAAACGCGTGGATTGTTTTTGTAACAACCGAGGTGTTTTTTTCGCGAATTCCATGAACGTCTTGGGCCGGAAATTCACCGTCTTGAAATAGGACGACTTAATCGGAATCTTATTACGGAGAGAGCATTAGCCAAACGTAAGGAAGCCCGAGGCATAGATGGGATCAAACATGTCAAAATTGACAATCGTTGTCTAGGATCCCATAAAGATCTAGGAATTACATACGAGATGTAATTGGTAAACGTTACCTACCTTGTTGTTTTAACTTGATGGAGAGAGCATTAGCCAAACATTCAAGGTTAAGTTCAACTTGGATCCTAGCCTTTAAAAAATTAAAGAATTTTACAATTCTAAAGGGTATTAATTATTAAAGGATTAAATATCAAAAATACTAAATTGAACTTTGTTAAATTTTGTAGATGGCACCTAACTCAACTACGCCCGTTAACAACTTATCTCTTCGTTCAATCTTAGAGAAAGAAAAACTCAATGGTACAAATTTCTTAGACTGGTATCGTAACTTGAGAATCGTTCTTAAGCACGAAAAGAAATTGTACGTACTTGAGGATCCCGTCCCTGAGGAACCTCCATTGACTGCGGCCAAAGCCGTTAGGGATGCTTGGGTGAAGCATTCCGACGACTCGGTCAAAATTTCATGCCTCATGCTTGCTACCATGTCTCCGGATCTTCAAAAGAACCTTGAGGAGCATGGAGCATATGAGATGCTTGGCCAGCTTAAGGAAATGTTCCAAAAGCAAGCGAAGCAAGAACGCTTTGAGGTCACTCGAGCTTTCCATGCATGCAAGATGGAGGAAGGTCAATCCGTTAGCGATTATGTGCTAAAGATGAAAGGATACATTGACCAGCTTGCTAGGCTTGGATCTCCCATAACCAACGAGTTTGCACAGGATATGATCCTTAACTCGTTGACCAAAGCCTATGATCAATTTGTCATGAATTATAACATGAACAATTGGGAGAAATCTGTCTCAGAGTTGCATGGGATGCTTAAAACTGCTGAGAGTAAGATTCCAAGCAAAACACCTCAAGTCTTGATGATTCAAGAAGGGAGAATCAAGAAGAAAAAGAAAAACAACTCAAAAGGGAAGGGCAAAGCGAAGGCAAAGGGAAAGGACAAAGGCAAGCAAGTTGCCAAGGCTCCTACACCCAAAACGGCGGTAAAGGTTCCCAAGAATGACCCGTGCTTTGAATGCGGGGTGGTAGGACATTGGAGGCGCAATTGTCCAACCTACCTTGCAGAGTTGAAAAAGAAGAAGGCTGGCGAGGCTAGCACTTCAGGTATATATATGATTGAAATGTATACTTTTTCTATTAATTCCTGGGTATTTGATACCGGTTGTGGAACTCACATTTGTAACAATGTGCAGGGGTTGAGAAAAAGTAAGCTGCTAAAGCCAGGCGATTTGGATCTCCACGTGGGCAATGGAGCAAATGTTGCTGTTGAAGCCCTTGGAACTTTTGAATTATTATTACCAAATGGCCTGTACTTAATATTAAACAATTGTTGTTATGTACCTAGTTTAACTAGGAATATTATTTCAGTAGCTCGGTTAAGAGAATCTGGATTCACTTTTGGTTTCGTTGATGATGGCATTCGTGCCTTCAAAAACGATATTTTATATTTTGAGGCTCGGCCTCTTAATGGAATATATGAAGTTAATCTTAAAAGATCTCTTGATGATAATTCTATATATACCACTAGCACCAAACGACCTAAGCATGACTTAAGTCAAACATACCTATGGCATTGTCGACTTAGTCATATAAACAAGAAACGCATTGCAAAACTTCAAAAGGATGGAATTTTAAAATCAAACGATTCTAGCTCATTTGAAGTTTGCGAATCATGTTTATATGGGAAGATGACTAAGGCTCCTTTCTCCGGTTCAAGTGAAAGAGCCAAAGATCTATTAGGAATCATACATACGGATGTATGCGGTCCTTTTAGATCAATGTCTAGGGATGGTGATAGATACTTCGTTACATTCACCGATGATTATAGTAGATTTGGTTATGTTTATTTGATGAAACATAAACATGAAACATTTGAAATGTTCAAGCTGTTTCAAAACGAAGTACAAAATCAACTCAACAAAACAATCAAGGCCCTTCGTTCCGATCGAGGTGGTGAGTACTTAAGCCAAGAGTTTATGGATCATCTTAGTAATTGTGGGATTATCTCACAACTTACTCCTCCTAGAACACCACAACATAATGGTGTATCTGAAAGGAGGAACCGAACTCTACTAGATATGGTTCGGTCTATGATGAGCCGAA